>CM029794.1:1200000-2400000 GCA_017562165.1 Ectropis grisescens
CGGCTAAAAAAGTTTTCACTCCAAAATTAATTTTACATTAAAAATCTAACGCTGCTGAAAAATATTTCTTAAACATTTGAACGTGTTCAAGTATGCAGCGTAAGGTAGTCCCCCCCCCTCCGCCCCCGCGTTCGCCGAACAATAATTGTGTGTCGACAGGGCACTCAAATAACCGACTATTTTTACCCACGACACAAAGCACCCTCGGATGTGAATTATTTAAGTCCCTACTTGGCTTGGAGTTTGGCCAATATTGGCCGAACTATTTTTCTTGGGCGTAAATAGGTGAGGTTGTAGCGTATAATCTGTGTTATTGTTTACTGCGCTCCCAGACCAAAATAATAGATGTGACTCAGAAGGCTAGTATGCTAAAATGGGACTGGGCAGGACACGTCTGTCGAATGCCAGACCAGCTATGGGCAAAAACTACCACTGACTGGGTCCCGGAAAGTAAACGGCCACCAGGTCGGCCCAGAAAGAGGTGGAAAGATGAGCTTAAAGCCCACAATAAGGATTGGCCTACAATAGCTCTCGACAGAGATAAATGGAGGGAGGGAAGAAAGGCCTTTGCTCAACTTAGGGACGATATAGGCTTATATAATAATGTAATAATACATTATTTACTAACAGCGCCCGTCAATCCGCTTAGTTCCAGTATTTTTCCCGCGATAAAAGTAGCCTGTGCGCAATTTCAGCCTGTAATGTAACTATTTTCCCAATTTCGTTTCGTTCCGATACGTTCAGCCCTTCCGATTGGAATGCGACACAAACATTCAACTTTTCGCATTTATAATAAGTGCTTGTTTTGTTCCAATGTTGGGCAAAGGCCTCCTTAACCTTCTTCCACTTCTTTTTATCCCTTATGCGATTCGAGCTATAGGCGTGTAAGTCGAATTCGCGTAAGTCGGGTTTCGATTTTGCACATACTCGTAGGTCAATGCATAAAGTTTGTGTAAACAGTTTTTCTCTCTCTTTTGAATGGTTTATTTAAAGATACATCACTATTGTGTGCTGTATACGTATAACAGTTTCATGTCTGAGCTTGTCATAAATCGAAGACTGACGGGGAGGAGTATGCAAATGAGAAAACGCGTATCTCCGAATTACCATAAGTCGTGGTAGCGTAAGCCGGGGTATTACTATGTAGTGTTTCGCAGAAAAACAGTTTACACACAAAAATATTTTAAAAAACACTGTTGTGTCGACGGGTTTTGGAACCTACCACCTCATGACTATGAGTCATCTATTTTATTCCACTACACCATAACCGCTTACACATATTACTACCCATACAACGACAAAGGTCTAAAAAAAAGGTGCTTACGTACAACCACCTATTGGAAGTGTACCAAGATAAATACAAATTAGTAGCATTAACATTAATGACAAAAAGTCCAATAGCGAAATATTTGAACCAACATTTGGACCAATACTCCAACCTACACCGGCTTTCATCTATAATAGTAATTTAAACCTTGGCTCAAACATTGACCCAACATCTGTCCAACGTTCAGGCTCACATACTTCCCGCTGTATTATTGATATGGTGCAGTACTTCAGTAGCTGCATTATGGAATTGATTACCCTCTTCAAAGGGGAACTTATGTCTTTGTATTTTACGAATAAAAAAATGAACTAAAGAATTCGTTATGAACGAGAAATATACTAGCAGTACCTAGCACCTTCACCTGCATAGTTCTCGTTTTTTTAATATTTTCCAGCAATAAAAAGCTTCGTGCTACTATAGACCAAAACCTATCCAGGCGCGGTCCCAGCTTTGAATTTTGGGGGGGATCCAGTACGCAGTCTCAGATTTTGGGGGGGTCACCAGTACGCAGTCTCAGATTTTGGGGGGGGTCACCAGTAGAAATACAATAAAGCGAGTAAAAAAATACTTAACTAGTAGCGCCCCACGATTTTACCCGCGTAGTTCCCGTTCCAGTTGTTTTCCCGCGTTAAAAATAGTCTATGTACTATTAGATACTTTTCATTTTCTTAGATTTTTAGTTTAACTTTGCGATTTTCGGGGGGGGAGTCATGTCCCCCGTGACCCCCCTTTCGGACCGCGCTATCCCGTGTTCTAAATTTCAACTCGATCAGTTCAGACTTGGTAACGTCATTAATCAACCTCATTTTGACGTAAAACTGCTTCGATAGACAGATTTTTCGTGGGATGTGAATTGAATTCTAACGTCACGCTCGGGAATGTTAAGAAATCTTTGGGTAATCTCGAGACCATGGCCATCTCGTCACCATTTCTGTATGGCCATGCTCATGCTCCGGTTTCACCCGCGTAGTTTCCAAAGTAAGTTATCAAATTCAGAGTTATATGTTTTCACTTCTATCGGCAGTTCCTATGACTACTAATTTTTTTGTAGGAAGCTTACGTATTGTCTTCATTTTGAATGTACGAAGACTTAAATATTACATCTGTTCTTAAAAACTGTTCCTAAAATTATACAATTATAATTCATATTTTATTATTATACCCTATATTATTTGTATTTCTGTATTATTAGTATTATATCCTTATTAGTATTTCCCTTCCCTTTATATTTGTTTTCGAAGTAAGTGGATAAGTTCGTCGTTACTACTGGCTTTAACGGTGCAGGAAAATATTGAGAGAAAACCACGTGTTCCAAGAAACACGTCTATCGAGGTCATGCGTTCAACAAATCCTTGTCGAATAAGTCCAGCCGTAAAAAAGTGAGGGTAAAAAGTGAGCTGCTTATGCGGACGCTCCCGTTAGGCTTGATAAGTAGATACTAAAAGTTCTAGAGCTATTCTGCCGCCAAACAGCAGTGTGCTGACATTACTGTGTTCCGGTTTGAAGGGCAATGTTTCCAGATAAATTACTGGGCTAAGATATACACCTTATATCCCTGGGCGACGAGCGCAGTGCGGTGATAGGTGATGATTTGGACTCTTCATGTTCCAATAGCTACATGTCACTGTGCTGTTATGATCAGATATGTTGCTTACCATCAGGCACATCTTCTGCTCGTCTTGTCACTCGATACTATAAAAAAAATGACGGTTTCACCATATTGAAACAGGAAGAAACTAAAAAATGGGTGCTGCCTTCTAAAACAAAAAAGAATAAAATATATTTCACTCGGACTAATACCAGACATTTAGGTTGTCTAGACCGACCTTTATCTGACAAAACAACCCTAGTCACATCCGTCCTAACTGTACACACGTTCGTGCACAACGGTACTCAAACCGATCATATTTAAAATACGCAAAATAAAAAAACCAAGATGTCTATTTTATAGTATGAAGTGACGAGACGAGCAAGACTTGCGCCTGATGGTCAGCAAAATGCGTGCCTATAACCAGGGAGTAGGCCTGAAGTAGTGGTCTGCCTGCTTAAATTTGAGTGATTGGATAATAATCTGAGTGTATTTTGTTCAACCTGAAATAATATCTTTAAAATTTAATTGAACTTGACATTATAATTATGTTTAGAGTGACTCAATATTAGTAGTATTCCATGATTTACCATATTAATACTAGTAAAACGAACGAAATAACGCTCCATTACTATTCGTTCCCTTTATTTTACGGAGCAAAAAGTATTGTAAAGGTTATGTATTATTTCAGACTATAATCTAACTGTGCTCTAAATTTCAATCCGATTCGTTCAGACGTTCCAACGTTATTGAGCAACAAACATCCAAACAACATTTATAATATTAGAATGATACTTGCTAGTATTTATAATATTAGAATGATACTTGCTAGTATTTATAATATTAGAATGATACTTGCTAGTACTTTTTAGTTTTTTTTTAGTAAAGAGTGAAGAGACGAGCAGGACAAGTGCCCCGTGGTAAGCAACATGCCTGTTGTATACAGTGACACGCTGGTACCTTTTTTTATCTGGGCAGAGCCTGTATTAACAAAACTAAAATACAATGAGAACTACATACACTACACTACAAACCTAACTAACTACTTACACTAAGCACACCTGAATTATCTATAGACCACTGTAGGTCTATAGATAATCAAGATGTTCAAGCCCACTACCAATCGGAAGCGTACCCAGCATGCTGGCGGCATTACCACGCTGAATGGCAATGCTTATGCGTTGGGCCAAATAAACGCCAGCATTTTGGTCACGCGTCGCGTCGACCAAGCGCTCGGATAGGCTTTTGAAGATGAGGTGAGCTGCCGGCCCTCACGGTCCCAATGTCTCAACCCCAAAGGGCTCAAATATGTAACCACTTCCGAGGGTTGCATATTTGCGCCGTTTGAGTCGCTCAGCTGAATTAGCCGCTACACCGGCCCTACTATGTGTCTCTGGAAGATGTGATGGTGCCAGAGTATCGACGCAAGTTGCGTCCCATACTAAGGGCAATACTAATACCTATTATATTTATTTTAGACAAAGTAGCTTATGCACTACTACTTTACGATCCCGTTATTTTCCTAGAATAAAATAATGCCTATATGTTATACCATACAATACAATTATCTATCTATGCACAAAATTTCATCCAAATTCCTTTAGTAGTTTTTGTGTAAAAGAGTCACATAGATATCCATGCATTCTTACAATCTTTAGCGTTTATGATGTTGGTAGCATTTCAAATTTCAGCTGACCCCTTACTACATAATGTACAAGGAGAATTACGAAAATGGGGAATGGGATTCATGGGACACCAGATTTTCGTAATTTTAACAAAGATGAAAGTTTGTCAGCGCAAATCAACAACGAAGGTCTGGGGACGCTTCGTTGTTGATTCACGGGCTCTTGTTCTATAAACAGAAAGTAGGTACTACAAAAAAAAACTAAAAAAGTAGGTACTACAAAAAAAAAAACTACATGGTAGCGTCGTGTCCGTCCGGCGTGCCCTAGAGACGTGCGTGGAATGTTCCCGCCGCGTGATTGTTTCCCGCTGGCCGAGATGTCGGCGGGAGATTTATTACTCTCCGTAGTTTTGATATATTGCTGCGGAGCCTGCCGATTGACTCCATTGGCTGCGGAGTCGTGACTGATTTTGTACTTATCGACTAGAAATTTTCTTCTTGTAGAATCTATGGAGTAAGAGAACTAACACATACCGCGTCTTTAGAACTGAAAAGGCTTAACTAGTGTCAACGCAAAAAATGAAATTGAATAATTGTTGCTTTAATTAGTAATAATTTAGCTATGTTCCCAAATCTGGACTGGAAATATCTTTTATTTGGGCCGGCCGATGTTAGGCTTTCATTTGACTACCATCTCACCTGACGTTGAGCGACGAGTCATATGTATATAATTATGACAGTAGGACACATACAGCACACTGGTTGTACCTCTACCTAAGTTACTGCACGATATGGCAATTAATAAATTATTATTCTTGTTTTATCAGGTCTACGTCGTAGACCTGACTTGACCTTGCTGACCTTGGCTGACCTTGAAAAAATTCATTCACTCTCGACTTTAAGATATCAAGATTGCAGCCATCGGGAAAAACCCACATAGGCAACACATTCCACGGCCTAGACTATCTCACAGAACAGAGTGTAACCGTCTTGTTTCTGTCTATGGAACGTAAACTTTGAAACGCATTTTAGCGCTACGAGGTGGCAGAGAGAAAAAGTCTAGTTTGTATTAAATTAATTATGCAGATCAGTTGCGCTCACTCATCTAAATACATCAATAAGCTAGTTAGTAATTTTGCAGCAAATGTTTAAGGATTTGAAGTCTTTTTCGGGCAAGTCCCTCGTTGCCTGTGAGCCTTTTTGCACGTGTCTCGATCGATTTCAAAGCCTCTAGCTGGTATTTAGCTGACCCATCGTAAAGGTCCGAAAAGTTTATATATCAGATTAAATCTGCATCTGCTTGGCAAAACATGAGCAATTAACTGTTCAGACTTAAGGTATCTTCATACTTTTAAGAGAACACCAAGGTTTTGGCAGACTTGGACTCGATGAACGAGCTAAAATTGAACGTAGATGTTAAAGTACTTAAGTTAAGTGATCATATTAAGTACCCTAGTGCTTAATATGATCACTAATTGGAACACATTCATTTTTTAAAGTATTAGAATACTTAGAGTATTCAAACTGTAACAAAAAATGTAAACCCAGTTCAAAATAGCAACATTTCTTTAATGAATGCAGTAGCAGAATTCACTAAAGCAATGGTAAAACGTGGAAATGATCATAATTCTTCGGTATTTTCTCACAACATACGAACATTTTCATGCAGCTCACCTCCATTTGTCCCAAATACAGCAAATACAGAACATATAATGTAATAGTCGTGGACGGACTTAGGACTGGTGAAGAAAGGAAGGTAATAACATCGAAATGAATTCGGACGTCCTATTTCTTGTTGTAGGTAGTAAGTAGTAGGTAGTTTGAAGTGATAATTGCTGTATTCTGTACATGCACTGAGCGCTTGTGGATGAAGAAAATTCATGGAAATCGCGTCATCGTCACCTAAAGCTTTCTGAAAACCTTTTTTTTTTTGTTTCATTACATTACTGTGCCATTTGCAGTTATACCAAAAACCTACGATACTGTTGTAAGCTATGCAATTCTATATTATCAGTTTTCACTTATATCATCAGTTTAGTCAGTCCTATAACTGCAAATTTGTTTGTTACTGTTTGTAGTTCCCTTTGTCTATATTTCTATTTTATATTAATATTGGTGTAATAAATCCAGACATTTTTCCTCTGGATTCAGCCCTGGCAATAGTTATATGGCGCGTCGAGGGCCTTGGTTGTAAATCTAATGGTTCGGAGCAGCGAGTGCAGACTTCGCGATGCCTATTTGTATCTCACTAGAGTTGTTGACGCCGCTACTTTTGCTCGCTATAAGAACATTTTACATTTCATCATCATAATCCATCCGAATGACGTCCATCCACTGCTGGACGTAGGTTTCCCCCAAAGATCTCCACAAATACCAGTCTTGAGCTGCCCGCATCTTAAAATTTCCGCCAACCACCAGTTGGTCGGTCCATCTTGTGAGGCCTGCCAACGCTGCGTCTTCCAATGCACTTGAGAGCCATTTCGCTCCAACGGCCGTCAGTTCCACAAGCTATGTGCCCCCCCCCACCCACTGCCAGTTAAGTTTGGCTACTTGTTGAGATAAGTATATATTTTGAGTATTTTAATTGGATTTTCTGTTAAATCTAAGGTCTATAAACTTAAGGATTTATAATCACTCATCCAAATTATGATTCTTTGCAGACTAGTTTTAGGACTATTTGCAGAATCTCTCTGGGAAAGTACCACACCTCTATCAGTCATATTAATTCTAAGCAGTAATGTGAAAACGTCATTGCGGTCCGGTTTGACGAGCAAAGTTTCCGGAGAAGTTACAGGCCATGGAAATAAATCATACTATATCTCAGGGCCAAGAGCGCAGTGAAACTAGGTAAAGATTTGGACTCTTCATTTTCCAATAGCTTTGTAGCACTGTGTTATTATGAGCATGCGTACCTGCGTGCGTGTTTACCACCAGGAACATGTCCTGATCGTCTCGTGATCCGATATTGTGAAGACGTTCAACAGGGCTGCCAAGGCTTGCAAAAGGGTTCTTCAGAGGGCTCGTTTTGACCCACATTAGTCGAATAGGGAACAAACTAGCTTCGTACCCTGCGGGCAGCAAAGCATTTTGGTCCCTAGCTAAATCGGTCGAAGCGAACTTCTGCCGCTCCTCACTGCCTCCAATGCTGAAACCTGATGGGGCGCTGGCTCACACCGCAATGGAGCAGGCAAACTTGTTTGCATCTCAGTTTGCGGAATCTTCGCATCTAGATGCTGGTAGTGCGACACCTCCTACTCCACCGGGCAGTCCGACCTTGATGCCGGAAATACATATTCGCCAAATGGAGGTTCGTAAAGTGCTACGCAATCTGGATGTGAACAAAGCCAGTGGCCCGGACGGAATTCCTGCTCTGGTGTTGAAGGCTTGTGCGCCTGAGTTGTCTCCTGTACTGACGCGCCTGTTTAGACTCTCTCTCCATACTGGGCAAGTACCGAAATCATGGAAGCTTGCTAATGTGCAACCTGTGCCCAAAAAAAGGTAGTCGTGCTGACCCTGCCAACTACAGGCCCATCTCGGTCACGTCCATACTCTGCAAGACTATGGAGCGTGTCTTAAACCGCAGGCTCCTGATGTACCTAGAATCTAACGATCTCCTCAGTGACCGGCAATACGGGTTTCGCCGAAACCGGTCCACTGGAGATATTCTAGCGTATGTCACCCACATCTCTGAGTGAAGCCATCGAGAAACACGGGAAGCACTTGCAGTCTCCTGGATATCTCGAAGGCTTTCGACAGGGTTTGGCATGATGGCCTTATTAGCAAGCTACCTAGTTATGGATTGTCTTCAGGGTTTATTGCGTGGATATCGGACTTCTTGAGGGATCGATCCATACGAGTTGTCATTGATGGCTGCTCGTCGGATCGAATGGCTATCAATGCCGGAGTCCCTCAAGGGTCGGTACTCTCTGCGACGCTTTTTCTGCTACATATCAACGATCTGTTGAAGCCCGGTATCTTTGGGTACGCAGATGATAGCACCGTTGTAGAGAGTTACATATCTAGCGCGAGAGCCAGTGGACAGCAAACTAAAGTACTGAGAGAGAGTATGATTGAGCGTTTGAACTTGGCCCTTGAGGAAGTCTCTGGATGGGGAGAAACCAATCTGGCCAAGTTTAACGAGGGAAAGACGCAGGCGTGTCTGTTCTCCGCAAAAAGGAGTCCATTTCAACATACTCCTACTTTTCGAGGTGTATCCGTACCGGTTACTGATCATCTTGAGCTTTTGGGCGTTTCCTTGACTTCTACGCTCAACTTTGGCTCGTACATCGAGTCCAAGGCAAAATTAGCTGCAAAAAACTAGGTGTCCTCTCAAAGGTGCGAAAGTACTTCAAATCTGAACAATTGCTTTTGTTATACAAAGCACAGATTCGCTCTTGTATGGAGTACTGTTCGCACCTTTGGGATGGATCAGCTAAGTATCAGCTTGAGGCTCTGGAATCAATCGAGAGGCGTGCCAAAAGGCTCATAGGCAAAGACATTCTAGTGCGAAAAGACTTCAAAGTCTTGAACATCGCCGCAAAATTGCTAGCTTATCGGTTTTTATCGGATACACTTCGGAGAGTGTGCAACTGATCTGCATGATCTTATACCACCTTGCCCTTTTTACTATCGTACTTCTCGTAACTCGAAGAAGCGGCACCGTTTCATGGTGGATATTCCAAAGACACGGACAAAGAGGTTTGACTCTACGTTTGTGATAAGAACGTCTAGGCTGTGGAATGAGTTGCCTGAGTGGGTTTTTCCCGATAGTTATAATCTTGGTGTCTTCAAATCGAGAGTGAATCGGTTTATTCTAGGTAAACACGCTCCATCGTAGACCGCATCGTCGCTTAACATCAGGCGAGATGGCGGTCAAGTGTAAACCTATTAAAAAAAAAAAAAAAAAAAAAAAAGACAAAGTTTTATTTGTTTTAATTATGTAATGCAAAATCACACGAGCTATATGGGCACAGTTATAAAGTGTGCCCAGAAGTTTGAAGTGCGTCTGCATCAATTCCTTAATGCAAAGACAATATCGTAAGGAAATTGGAAGAACTTTAAAGAAATACAATTTTGTTCATATTTCCAAAACCACTACAACGATTTCCATACAATTTATATATCACCACCTCTGAACTATGGATCTAACTAACAAAAGTAGAACCATCAAAATCGATTAACGATTGGCGGCGCTATCGCGTAACAAACATACAAAAACCATACAACCGTATTGATAAGTATCACTTTGTTTTATCATTCATCAATAATCATCTGACAAATAAAATTGTTAACAATTGTTACGAGCAGTTTTCACGCGTCACTTGGAGATAATCTCATATTTTTTTCGGTTAGGTCACGCAGCTAAATCCCTATTTCCTCCAAGCTTACCGTGCCGTAAAGAAATTAGTTCTAAAAATACTTGTAGAGTCAGACATTCTCGCCGTTGACCCATGTCGGATTTCAATTTAATAATTTTTGTTTATTTTCACCGGTTACAACATCTCTGTGTGTATATCTCCAAAAATTCTATTTGGCTGTGCAACGAAGAATATGTCTCGGAATCGCATCCCGCCGCTCCTACATTATGGATATAGTCGAGGAGCTAATTGGCTTCAAATATGACTACAGCACCGTTACGTTATATACTGTTTTTACACCCCTCTACTGAACATAACGTAACACTCAAGTGACCACCTACCGTTTTACCGAAAGCCACCACACAAGTGGCCTACTTGAGATATATTCATTTCCCAGTTACAACCTCCCCCAAACCAGAATACTTGTATGTAAGTAAGTAATTTTTATACATTGCTTGGCAATATAATAACTGGTAAAGGTCTGATACTTTCCCGTGCGGGCTCTATACCTATGCGTCTTTCTACTGCAACAAGAACAAAAAAAAAAAAAAAATGATTAGCCCCCGACTATCTCGGATTTGTAGGTAATCTATATAACATTTTACTAGTCAAGCTCTTTTATTTGATACCCATATTAAGGTAATAGTGAAAAAAGAAATGTATTTCGCCATTTTGTGGTGGCGGCCATCTTGGATTTGAAATTTGTTGTAGTCTATCGGATTCTACTAGTCAAGCCCTTTCATTTGATACCCGATTTGATTCATTTGATTGCGGTAGGTTGTGAAGAAATATTTTGTTCGCCATTTTGTGGGGGCGGCTATCTTGAATTTACCAAACCAAAAATAAATTTACCAAACTTCACTAAAATTAAAAAATTAAAAATTAAAATTCATTTATTTCGAGTTTCAAATGACTCATATTCGTAGGCACAATTACAATTTCCATAAATTAACAAAAATTAAAAATCCAGACATCAGTAAACATATCAAATCATCAATAATAATTAAAATGTCAGTAAATAATGATAATAACAATTCTCAGTCAAATAAACAATGTCAGTAAATAATTTAACAACTTTTGATCAGCCAAATAAACAATGTCAGTAAATAAGTTAAAATTTTTGAATGTCTGTACAGAAATATAAAATAAATAAATAGTCAACAAAACACATATTCACAAAACATAATCAATGGTCAAATCAGTCAGAATCAATATTACCACTTTCTCTTCGGCATTGACACCGCAACATGTCTGTCACAACAATGCCGAAGGAAAGGGCAGTCAGGCCTGCCAGCAATCATCGCTAGGGTAGCATTGGAGCTAGTCCGTGCCCTGCGCACCAGAGACGCCGCGCGCTTGCGCATTGTCGCGTGAAAACAGTCTGTTCGCGCCTCTGCGAACATTCCCGACGCGCTACAGAACCGGGGCAGCCCCATCACCACCCTAAACGCGTTGTTATATTGGACGCGGAGAGCGCTGTAGCATTTTTCAGTATAAGTAGCCCACAGGCTGCACGTGTAAAGCGACGTACAATACGCTCTGAAGAGCGTAACTTTTACTTCGCTAGAGCATCGTGCAAACCTGCGGGCTATCATGTTTGCTCGTACAGACAGCGCCCTACGCTCCCGTTCAATGTCCGCATGGTCTCTAAGATCAGCAGTGACTATGTGACCCAAGTATTTGAATTGCTCTACCCTTTCCAGGGGAACTCCGTTTAGCAAGACAGGCGGTACAGTCTGGGGGCACTTAGCACCCCTGGTCTCAAAAACCATGCATTGACTTTTTGTGACATTATACTTTAAGCCATGACTGCAAGCATATTCCTCACATATCCGAATGAGTTTCCTCAGACCGCACACCGAGGCACTCATCAAGACCATATCGTCAGCATAGCTTAGGTTGTTTACACTTAATCCGTCAATGTGACAACCAACATGCTCATTGCTGAGGGTAACTATCAGGTCATTAATGTACAAATTAAACAGGGTAGGTGAAGACAACCCCCCCTGCCTTACTCCACACTCAAGTTGATACGCATCTGACATAGCTCCCGCCCAGCGCACGCTATTAGACTGATGGCCATACCAATATTGGAACATGCTGAGAAGTTCACACGGCAAGTTTATGCTCCTCAATTTGTCCCAGAGCCGGTCATAGGCCACCAGGTCAAATGCTTTAGACAAATCGAGGAAGCACGCGTACACAGGAGTTTTACGATCTGTATAGTATTTGATGGTACGCTTTAAACACAGTATGGCACTTTCAGTCGACAGTCGGGGACGAAATCCGAACTGGTTATCGTGCAACGTTACATACTTGTCTAACTGTGAATTAAGTATACCATCAAACACTTTCGCTATAACGGTGGCAAGCGAAATAGGCCTGTAGTTACTTTTGTCGGATAAGTCCCCGTTTTGTTTTTCACTACAGGCACTACCACCGTTTTCATGAAATCGTCAGGCAGATAGGAATGGCTAACACACAGAGAGTAGAACATAGCCAGAACTCTGGATACATGTGGCCCCGCGTACTGCAGGTGCTCGATGCTGAGTCCGTCATGGCCGGGGGACTTACCTTTAGAAATGGACTTAATGACCGCAGTTACGATTTTTGCATTCAAGGTAGTCCCTACTCTTTTTCTACTCAAATCAGCACCCAGCACCTGTCCCGCTGGACCCAATGGAGATTTTACAGTGAACAGGTTTTTAAAATATTCGCTATCTCTTTCGAATCACTCACGCCGCCGACGCTCACCGGAAGTCCAGGCCGCACGTTTATTTTGTTTGTACTCTGCCAAAACCCACGGAAATCCCCTTTACAATGCTTCTCAGCAAGAGTGTCCATTCTTATTTGTTCTTTGTGGTTTTGACACCACTTTAATCGAGACTTGAACACTCTTCTGGTTTCACGCATATCATCAAATATTGGGCCTGATTTAGGCCTACCGCAGAGTACCCATTGTTTAAACTTAGACCTGGCCTCCTGTGAGCCCCACCAACGTGCTCATTCCATCCCTCTATGTGCCGGCCACTCCCACCCTTTTAACGCTACCCCGACTTATCACCGCCGCGTCACTCAGAGCTGTCACTATGTCGGAGTATAGCTGGTCAAGAATACGCCTGTGGTCACGCCTGTTACACACATAGTCAGCACAGGTACTACATTCATATGGAAAATCTATCATTCTTAATCGTTTATGACACTCTTTGGTATATCTGTTAATTTGTTCCTCACTTTTCACACCCCAAGTTACGTCATTGTTTACAATGACTTTTGGTGTTTTTGTCATAGTCAATAAATGTATATTACATTCAACAGTGAGTGGAAAATGGTCGGACCACAGAGTGTCATAATTCACACCTATTTTAGTTACGGACTGTTCAGCCGAGCGAGTTACAATACAATGATCGAGCCAGCTGGTAGACCCGTGTGCTTCACTAACAAAAGTAAATGTACCCGAATCTAAACCTAATATGTCTACATCAGAACACGACCACTGCTGCTCAGCACATTGATTCATTAATTCATTGTAAAATAACTCACCGGGTCCGCGTTGAAATCGCCTAAGATAAACACTGACTCAACACCGCATTCATCAATAACCGCATTCACCGCACTTAAACAATCCGTAAACTCAGGCAGATTCGCCTCCGAGTTTGTAGGCATGTAAACACTCATTATAATAACTGGTCTGTCAGCTGACATAACCTTAATCGCACAGATACGGGCGTTATCGCACTTCAACACTGACACCTGTTGGAACGCACTGTGCCTGTACATGATACAGACGCCGCCCCAGGGCCGGCCGCGCACCAGCTCGGTGGTGTCCACCGCCGACGTCGCCGTGTACCCGAAGTCGCTGTCCACCGTGCTCATGAACGTGATGTCGTGGGGCAGCAGCCACGTCTCCTGGAGACATAGCACGTCACACGCCCGACACAGCTCTCTGATGCCATCGATAGACCGCTTCACGCTTTTACAGTTAAAACTGGCAATACGGCACACCCCGCTATCCATTATTGAAGTTTTTCATGCCGCCGGCGGAGCTGCCTCCGTCCGTTTTCTTTCGATGAAAGTTTACAAATCGCCTGAATATTACACCTTTAGGCCATAACTTCACATCCATGTAAATGTGCATGTTGGATTCGGAAACAAAAAATTTATAAGCCTTGTGTTCCCTTTTAACTTTCATTATTATTCGCTCCAATGATACGGTTTCTTTCGTTTTGTTATGTATATATTTTACGATATCGCTTTCGGTCGCGGTATTGTGTATGTTTGTAATGAACATTGGTACTTTTTTCTCCGCAGCTTTAAACGTACACTCAGCATCTCTAGCCACACCAGATTTCCCTAGGAAACGGTATTTCGACGTTTTCCTACGTCTAGAAACCCGCTGCCACTCACTGTTGTTTTCGTTCTTATCTGTGTTATCGGCGATCAGCTGGTTTGATGCCGCCATACCGGTTTGAGATATCGCTAACTCGCTCATCTGATGCGGCGGCCGCGGCGCCTGCGGTACATAGGCGGAGGCGGGAGGGGTGCCCTGCGGGGAGAGCGGCGGGGACTGCGCCTGCCGCAGCGGCTCAGCGCACGGCGAGCGCTCCCCCGCACCCGCGCCCGCACCACCGCCAGTTTCCAACCGTTCGCATGAGTCACGCTCCGTGCAGCCGTCATAACATTCACTTCGATCTACCCGTATTTTTCTGTATTGCGGTATTGAGGAAGCAGTATTCGAAGATACGTTTTATTATATGCGAATGATTCATTGATCGAATCGATGCCACAATCTTGCGACAAACCCATTGGTCCGCTGTCCAACCACGCTCCTCTCTTCGTGTTAACTTTGAATGCTGAGGAAGGAGGTAATGAATCGTTGCGTAGTCGAAGTAATTCACTCTGCAGATCCTTCACGATATCGAGAGTAGCATAGGAAGACTTCATATCTTCAATTTCGAGTCTTACTGCTTGCAAATCGTTCAACAGTTTGAAGCAATCTACGTGATCGACCGTGATCGGTGGCAATTTCTCCAATTGTCGCGCAACAAACACTGGAAAAATATCAGGATCTACTGATTTAAACAGATGTATAATGTCCACCAAATCACGTTCCTCCTTGCCTTTGTTTTTTCGCATAATTTTACGCACGTCTGTCGGAATTGTGGCAAATAGTAATGCCTTCGATTTTTTAATTTCATCACCGGAAAACGCACCAGCACAAATTTTTACTAAAGATAACTCGTCCATAACCGATATTTTATTTTGCATATAGGCTAACAATTCGTCAATGACGATGTTGCACGATTTACAACTTAATATATTCGTCATTTTTATTTTTTTGTTACTTTTATACTACGCGAAATAGCGCACGGAGTCGAAACGCACACGTCCGTCGCTCGAGGATGCGCGCACGCCACTCCACTAAGAACATCTGCGCGGTGATTAACCTTCAAATAAAAAAATCTGCATCGAAATCGGCCCATCCGTTTGAGCTCTACGATGCTACAGATAGACACACACAGACAGACAGACAGATAGACATCGACGTCAAATTTATAACACTCCTTTTTTGGTCGGGAGTTAAAATTGTTTATCATTACTTTTTTGAAGTAAAAACTTCTTTTGGCGGACAGAATTTTCGTGGACTGTGAATTGAAATCTACCGTCACGCTCGGGTATGATAATAGCTTTTTGGGTAAACTCGGGATGCTAGAGCGAGAAACAAAATGCAGCGAACAAGCGCGTCAGAGCGAAAAATATAATATAGTCCTTGTGTACCTGTGTTTATTATATTTATGTATTAACTTCTAGTTACTTACCACATTCATTCAACCGCATTTGATCACATTTCACATCAATTGCATAAAAGTTTTTGTTGTAATGTACTTGTATTACTGTTTTATCACAGCACTTACACATACGAGTATACTAGAAACACAATATATTTATGCGTTTTTAGCGAAATACGTATAAAATAAAAAAGTAGCATATACTAAAAAATTTGCTAGTCAAACGTTATTTCCGAACCGCGTAATTTTTTTTTCTTGGCCATGAATACACTAGTCATTCAGCCATAATATGTAATTCTCGTGTTGCTGTGCTTCTTATTTTCAATTTCTAAATAAATTTATTTTTAATTATTTAAATTATTTAGTGGTCTTTAAATATAAGTATTTCTTGGTTTAGTTTTTACTTCTGTCGTGCGGTGTTAAGCGCACACTTTTTCTTTTTTTTTATACGCACGTCGGTGTCGTAACAAAACTTGACAACGGCTCCCGTTCTAATAATAAGTTAGTATCAATTTTACGGCTCCCGTATTAATTCTCGCATATTTCCTGATCGGTATTTTAAGTTCAGAGCGTAATTAATGTTCGCAGTTTTCGGTACATTGACGCGAGCTGCGGGCGTGATACATGTATGTGAGGATGTTGGGTTATACAGAAAGGGTTATAAGTGATTAAACAAAAATAAAGTTAGCTAAGTTGTTGTTGTACCTTCGAATAGGCATGTCGACTCATTTTTGATTTAATGCGCCCTGAAAAGGCTACTCAATAACTGAAACATAGGTGAAAGAATTACTTTGTTATCTTAAAAAGTTCCCGTGATATCACGCTTTTAAAATCACAATTTTGGAGTCTCCCAAAAACGCTTCATACAAATCACTACGGAAACGTGACACACTGTCGCATTTTCTATGCGTCGCGTGTAAAGTTTGTATGGTAGGTATGTTAAATATTGCGTTTAGTAAACTGGTTTCATAACAAAAGTAACTTGAAATTGAATGGGTTATCCAATGGTTTCATTCATGGTTTCAACATTTTCTAATTATTTCGTACTTTTAAAATGGACTTGCCCATCCATCTTTGAATGATCATAAAGTAGTTAGTTAAACTGAAAAATATCAAAATTAAAATTGGTACCTAAACGTTTTATTCTATTTAAATACTGTCATTATATAAAATGATTTAATATAATTGCAGGACCTGTCGACACGCCTATTATCCTACTAATGTTATAAACGACCCTTAGGAACTGAGTGGTTTCACCCGCATAGTCCTTGTTCACGTTATTTTCTCAACAAAGTAGTCAATGGCTTACAGGTTACATTCTGAGGTCCAAATTGTAATTTAGATCCACCCGATCTGTTCAGCCAGTGCAACTATTGGAACAATTTACCCTTACCTATATATACCCTACCTGTGTAACCCTGTGCATGTATCATAAATGTGTCCGGGTATCATGCAGTATGTACATGGAAAGTGTGGGTCGGTCGGTCGGTCGGTGGCGAGCGAGCCAAACTTTTACTTAAATTACGTCGTTCAGGTGTAATTGTATTATTTTCCCCTTGTTTTCATGAGAGTGTTTTTGACTAGTTCTATTTATAAAATAGTGTGAATAATTAATTATTAATCTTAGATCTCTGGGCGATGAGCGCAGTACAGTGCCAGGTAATGATTTGGACTCTTCATGTTCCAATAGCTGCGTGTTACTGTGTTGTTATGTGGCAGGCAGGCTTACCATTAGGCACACGTACTGCTAGTATCGTCACTTCTTATAAAAAAAAATTGTCTTCCATATTTCAGATCCGTTCAGACCTTCGACGTGATTGAGCAACAAACATCCTGGCTTCTGATTTATAACTTTAGTTGGACGTATTATTTGATAGTAGTTTTAGATATAGACGTATGTATACATACATAATATGTGCTTTATGTACCTATGTTGTTATCGTACAATAAAGTGACGTCACAAATAACTTGACACAGTACAGCACTCAGAATTCGATCTCGGACGGTGATTAATGGGGCAACTTAGGGCAACTTGGGCAACTTGGGGCAAGTTAGGGCAAGTTTGGCAACTTTGCAACTTACAACGTCCCATGCACGCTCATGAAGCTTTGACAAGAGTTGATTAGGCTGTCTAGATCGTTAGTTAAGCTACTACACGAAACTTGAACGTACCTTACCGATGTACTCAAAATTTGACTTGGACTCTATATATATGGCTCTATTGCATGTCTTTAAGTTCATCTGGCGTAACAAAAGTTAAGATATTTTGTTTGATAACAAGAAAAAAATCAAACAATTTAATTAACCCCCGACTACCTCAAATTTGTTATCTGTACAACATTCTACTAGTCAAGCCCTGTCATTTGATACCCATATTAAGGGAGTTGTGAAAAAAGAAATTTATTTCGCCATTTTGTGGTAGTGGCCATTTTGGATTCAAAATTTGTAAAGTGCAAAGTATTCTACTAGTCAAGCCCTTTCATTGGATACCCATATTGAGGTAGTAGTATAAAAAAGTAACTCAGAATGAAGAAGTCCGAGAAAGATACAACTATCAACACGTATCATCCGCCTACGCTTGGTCATCGTGGTGGATTTTGACCTTGAATGACTCCTTGTGAGAGTTCCGCGTCCCACATATGGGCACAAAAAGTAGGCTGCTCGTTTTATTTATTTATCAAAGGTTAAATGTTGTTTTGGGGTAAGATTCCCTGTCGAAAACATCTATGGAAGTGTTGCACCTTTACTAGTCATTCTATCACCATGTACAAACATTACTATGCTCCGTTTTGAAGGGCAATGTTTCCGCGATAAATTACAAGATAAAGCGATAAATAGATCGTGTTATATCAGTGGTAGTGCATTGCCAGGCCGCGATTTTGACTCTTCGTATTCACATAGTTACGTCACTACTACCGAAAACAAGAAGACGAGGTAAACACAATGTAGGTTTTTCAATACGAAGTTACCTAAGTAGGCTATTATTCGAAAGCACCTACATTTCGAGCTGGACTAATCTCAAGTAAGTCGCGAGTTTATCTGGGTAGTTAGCTTAAATACTCAGGATTACAATATCAGTGCATGTTCGGAGTACTAATGTTTATATTTTTCACCCCTGACATAAAAGACGGTGTATTATATTTACTCGGATGATATGACTTGTTTTAATTTTATATTAAGTACTCGTATTCAAGAACAAAATGGGGAAAATACAACGAAAGACCATATAATTTTAACAGATATTTACTTACCTATAATTTGTATAACATTTTTTTTCTAGATACTAGAATTTTCATAGAAATAGGTGTTATTAGCTTTTTATTACGATAAGTAGAATGCACAGAAATCTTAAGGTATCTTATTATTTAGATTTCTGTGATAGAATGCGACTCTTTTATTTTAGATCTTAATGTACCTTATTATTTAGATTTCTGTGATAGAATGCGACTCTTTTATTTTAGATCTTAATGTACCTTATTATTTAGATTTCTGTGGTAGATAAATAAAAAATAACATAAACATGTGGTGTGGTTAAACATGTGGTAGATAAATAATAAAAAAACACATGTTTTGGTAAATGTGAATAAACGATCGAATTTATTACTTTTTGTAGTAATTATTAATAATTCACGACACATATTGGTAAAAGTTATAAAATAAATGAAAACCCAATGTTTTTTGACCAGCAGATATTTATTTATAATATATGTAGGTTAGGTTAGGGTTTTTTTTATTATAGGTTTTATAGGTTAGGTTAGGTTTTAAAATATTCATCTCGTGTTATTCACACGATGATTTTTTCCTTTCTCCGGTTTTATTTCAAGGCATTTCTCATTAAATCTGGTTCTCATTAAACCTCTCGCACGTCGCACACGCCGCCCCGCCCCGCAACCCTTGGCCACTTATTACATTGATCACTACTAGGGTTATATTATTAATAATAACCGACAATTGTGATTTATTTATCACTTTAACCTCGACTTTCGGTAATTATTAATAATAATAGATAATTATTAATAATCTTCAATTATTCACTCTTACCGTAACATATACATAAGATTAAAAAGTATCAATTATATTTATTTTATTTACAAAATGTACATGTATTTAGTCTATAAGACCGGTGCCAGCAGGAATCGTGCCCAAAATGCCCCATTGCCACGTTGAATGGCGAAACTTATGCGCTGAGCAAAAAAAGACCAGCATTTTGGTCACGAGTTGCATCACAAAGACGTTTCGAATTTTTTTTGTATTTACTTTTAGCACTCAGTCCCCACGGTCCCAAAGTTTCAACCCCAAAAGGCTTAAACATGTATCCGCTATCAATACAACTATATTTGCGCCTTTTAAGATCTTCAGCTTGTTCAGTTGCAGCTCTAACTTGTGTCCGTGAAAGATGAGACGGCGCCAAAGTATCGACGCAGGTTGCATCCCAGACCAAAAGTCATCCCATTTTCCATTTTGTGGTAGATAGAATACGACGCTTTTATTTTAAACCGGCTGTTCTGCGTAGTCCTGTGAGCACAGAGCATTGAACCAGAGAAAGCGTGAGTTGAAATATTAAAATGTGTTCTCTCTAAATTAAAGTACTCTGTTTGATTGCGGCTTCCAGGCCAATTCCTTCGGGTAAAGAAAGAAACATACACACATGAATTTTTGAGGTCAAAACTTCTTTACATGCTAATGTGAAACGGTAGCGTATCAGTATAGGGTCGGAGCGGTGACGGAGCAGCAGAGATAAAGCCAAATTATTTTATTAGTTCTCGTAGGTAGCCCGCGGTTTTGCTCCTGATTCCGTTATCATATCGTGATAAAAAGTAGCTGATTTGTTATTTTGGACTTTTGAATTGTTTGTGAAGATTCTTTTGTTTTTTTTCAGTAAGTACATAATTTCAAAAGTGGCCTCAAATAAATTTCATCGAAATAGGTGTGGCGGTTTAGGAGTATCAACAAAAATATAAAATTATCTGATACACTTCGGAGAGTGTGCAACTGATCTGCATGATCTTAAACCACCTTGCCCTTTTTTCTATCGTCCTTCTCGTCAGTCGAAGAAGCGGCACCGTTTCATGGTGGATATTCCAAAGACACAGACGAAAAGGTTTGACTCTTAAGTTTGTGATAAGAACATCTAGACTGTGGAATGAGTTGCCTGAATGGGGGGTTTCCCGATAGTTATAACCTTGGGTGAATCAGTTTCTTCTAGGTAAATACGTTCCATCGTAGCATCGTCGCTTAACATCAGGCGAGGTGGTGTAAACCTATAAAAGTAAAAAAAACCTGCACGACATACTCGTACGACAAATGGAAATTTTGTTCAGGGAGATAACTAAATTAAATTTTAAATTCAAATCGATTTTTGTTATTTCGGGAAAATTATATTATACGATTGCGTTATATTTGATTGCTACAAGCATTGTATTTGCATAACAAATGCACTTTATTAAAAACTGCTGGATCTTTTTTTTCGTTGTAAAAAGTGATGAGACGAGCAGGACACATGTCTGATGGTAAGAAACATACCTGCCTATAACAGCACAGTGACACGCACCCATTGGAAGATGTTAAGTCCAAAAATCACTACCTAGCACAGCCCTACGCGTGTCACTCGGAGATATAAGATTATTTATATCTATGCCATGTTTTTTTTACCTTTTTATAGGCTCACACTTGACCGCCATCTCGCCTGATGTTAAGCGACGATGCGGTCCACGATGGAGCGTGTTTACCTAGAAGAAACCGATCCACTCTCGATTTGAAGACACAAAGATTGTAACCATCGGGGAAAACCCACTCAGGCAACGTATTCCACAGCCTAGACGTTCTTATCACAAACGTAAAGTCAAATCTCTTCGTTCGTGTCTTTGGAACATCAACAATGAAACGATGTCGCTTTTTCGAGCTACGAGCACTCCGATAGAAAAAAGGGCAAGGTGGTATTAGATCATGCAGATCAGTTGCACACTCTCCGAAGTGTATCCGATAAAAAACCGATAGGCTAGCGATTTTTCGGCGATGTTCAAGACTTTGAAGTCTTTTTCGCACAAGAGTTTGTAATTTAATGAAAACATTGGCCATCAAACCGGAACACAGTAATGTTACAAGTTGTTTAATGTATCAAATGGTAAGTGGCATCACTGGCAAAGGTGTGGTACTTTCCCAGGCGGACAAAAGAGTCCTACCGCTACAAAAGTTCTATTATAACTCTATGACTATGTTTGCAAATCTGTCCATACCGGAATAAGTGCAGTCTCCGCGAGGGTGCAAGCTTGCGAGATCTCGCGGATACGCTTGCGATACCCGCTTATCTTGCATAGAAGATTGAAAGACTTACTAGGCATCTTGTGGCTTGGAGATGTAAAGACTTCTCTTTTATACAAATTCCGCTGTATTATATTTTTCAGTATTGCATAAGCCTACTTTATCTCGTATTAAATAAGTAGTTTTTAAAATCCCAAAAGTACTACTTACCATAAGTACTTCTAATGCTACATTGAAAGAAATAATTTTAAGACAGAAGTTGGATTTAAATAGAAAGAAATTGAAAGCCGTGCAGACTTAGTGGCAAGAAGGTCAAATTCCACAGGTCAGGTCGTAGGTTTCAATCGTCCTGCACATTTTAGTTTCTTTCCAAGTATACATCGTGAAGAAATCGACGTTGATAGATAATATAAACTATTATTTGATTACGTGTTTTATCCATCAACCCACATTTAGTCAGCTTTTTGATTATTTTGTGTGATATAAATATTTTTGTGTACAACCCTTAATGCGGTTTATAGAATACATCTACGAGCACTTACCAAGCTTCAACAATACAGTTCTTATAGTTTCGGCAAAACTGTGGCTGTGACATACGGACAGACAGACAGACATGACGAATCCATCAGGGTTCCGTTTTGTTTTACATAACCCTAAAAATAGAAAATCTCACCTGACACGAATCTATTAACCAATTAGTTTAGAATTAACCTATTTAGTTACTAGTTAACTGGTACAGCTAACTATAACTGCGCCCAATCTAGTTTAACATACAGATTGAAACACTTGGCTCCGCTCCAAACGAGACTCCCCTGAATCCTCTCGTTAGTTGGTCTTTAACTATGTAATGGTAATCTTCATACCTTTATATCACTACTAGATGTCCGCCCCGGCGTCGCCCGTGGTACATTCTATTGCGTTCATCAGGATCCCGTATTTATGTCGCAGCCAGATCGTATAATCCGCTGTATTACATTACGGCTAGCCGTTTGGAAAACCAGGGCCGTTTTGTAAAGCGGCGGTTTGACGATTAGCCAGATTGAAAGCGGCTGATTAAAAAACAGCCGGAATGTATTCGACGCCATACGTCATTCAAAACGGCTAGCCGTAATGTAATAAAGCGAAAGATTAGCCGGCGCTGTCTGACATAACAACAACATGGCGTTGAAAACAGTACGTGTGTTGCTAAATTGCTAAGGTGATTGTGGATTCTGGTGTTCGGCGGAATCCTACACAATATTATTGGGGTGGTTTACCACCGTCCATCTTGCTAAGACTAAATCGGACCGGGTAGGTTAGGAAGGACCCAGATCCGACTCGGAGCACCACGACTCCACCTAGTCTTGTCGCTACTACCCCTAGAGTGTATATAAAAATGCGGGAGCCAGAAGCTCAAGGGAGGTCCTGAGTGGAGCGAGCCATGCGAGGCCGAGCGCAACGAAGGGGGGAGGTGGCGAGCGAAGCGAGCCGGCCACCTCCGTAGTGGAGCGTAGGCCGAGTATGGAGAAGCGACACTCAGGGCTGACCGCAGAGCTTCTGGCGGGAGTCCACCCGGAGTCAAATCTCAATGATGACCTTGTCTAAGTGCACCATATTTCTTAGGTGTACCATCACCAATATCAAGTTAGGGGCTTTCAAGTTTTATCTGTGAGGAATGATGTTTAAAAAAAAAGTGTAAGAAATATGGCAAGAGATAATCTGTCAGCTTTTTATGATTAATACAATTAATTTTCATTGTTTATTTTGTAAGTATGGTCACCCTACATTTAAGCAGTAGTACAATGCTAAACTACGTTAAACTAAAGGCTAAACGTTCGCCGCCGTATTGAAGAACGTATCGCAATGACAATGCGGCTAATCGTTGAACCGCCGCATTACAAAACGGCCCTGTGTTTCAAAACGGCTAGCCGTAATGTAATACAGCGGATTATACGATCCGGCGGCGACATATATACAACGGTGAAAGCACAGAACATAGTTCTGTGGGTGAAAGGATGACTGAAATCGGTTCACTCATTCCTGAGAATATCGCTTTCAAACAAAACACCTATTCAGCTACCTGCTACGCCACCTGTCGGAAATTGGTCGTACCAACAAATTTGATTAGCAAAGGTTTATATGTAATCTGTAATATTCAATGACGCAATCTTAGACACATGCTGTCATGTGTCATGTCAAAGCACGAAACGTACGAAAACTCTCAAAAAGCCAACGATCTCAATACAAAGATGTGCCCTCCCAAACTTCAGGGCACACGGAATCATGTCATCGTTGGGAAGAGTGAGCTCACTCTTTCGGTTCTAGCCAGTCGTAGGAAGCGGCGGACGCCGGGCGTTTTTACCTATCACTATTCGTTGGCAACAATCAAAATAAGTAGAACCACATCGTATCCCGCCGCTAGCGATTCTAGGGGTCAAGTAGATTGGTTGTTTGTAAACCACTTACGATACACAAAGAAACGCAGTTTATGACCCATTTCAAGGTGAGCACCTTGAAATGGGTCATAAACTGCGGGCACATCCATTCGTTTATATAGATGCAAAAAGCAATAAATAAGGAATATTTTTCCCGATTTTGTTACATTCTTGATTCATGCTCCGCTTCTATTAATAGTAGCGTTATGTTCTATGGCCTATAGCCTTCCTCGATTAATGGACTATCCAATAGAAAAAGAATCTTTCAATTCGGACCAGTACTTCCCGAGATCCTAGCGTTCAAACAAACAAACTCTTCAGCTTTATAATATTAGTACAGATTCTGGAGATTACGCGATCACTTTTTGAAGTGTAAAGTATTTTATCCGCGTCGAACACTTTAAGGTAGGGGATAATCTTTTATACACCCCTGAACAAAATGGATGGGTCAAATAATCAAATAATCAGCTTTGCTTAGTTTGGGCCAGATGGTGTTGTGTGTGAATTGTCCACCAATATTTATTTATTTATGAAACACCAGAATACCTATGTAGGATGATACTACACTTCAACACTGTATAAGCATTTGTAAGCTGTCCAACTGAGTGCAAGTTGAAGAGAGGGGGGTTGCAACCCTCGCATCTTTTCTCTTTATCGCATGATTTTGTACAGCATTGCGGATTAATGGATTAGAAGAGGTATTGAAACCAACGGAGTAACTGCAAATCGATTTTGATGGTTCTTTTATTCTTCGGTAGAAAATACTAAATACTTTATAGATGGCCTCATATAAATTTTATCGAAATCGGTCTAGCTATTTTTGAAATCTCAACAAAAAACTAATATTTGCTTTCAATAATCTAGATGAATCAGTCGTAGATTCAAATAATTTAAGTGAGTTTAATGTTAAATTGGAGTCGGATTTGCTTCTTTTCGAAGAAAATTAAGTAATTTACGCAATGTAGAGTCAGGATTCGCCAGTCTATTGTAGATTGTATGCAGAGACTTGGGATGTAATATGCAGAGTGGCGTGATCAGATTCCCTTCTATCTCCGCGCTCCGTGCACTAACTAATTGTTAATTAATACAATCAGCGCAGCCGAACCGTCGGCTTATGGGTAAATACATAACCTGGGGTGACGGAATATTGTAGGATACCTTCAGCTCTGATCGAATATTCTAGTTATTATTGTATCAATTTTAATCCAAAACTATAAATTTCTGCTTATACAAGGTGTTGCAGAAAGGTGGAACAATATTTATGGTAGTTCGTCTACATTAACTTTTGAATTATATATGAAAATTATACATAAAAGCTCAATTTTTTTTTCCATAACTAATATAATTTGGGTGTAAGTAAAATACATTGATAAGCAGCCATACATTTTTAAACTTTGAAACGCGTTTGTCTCAAAACTATTTTTTTTTGCCACAAAACCAATACTTTAGTTATGAATAAATTTTTGAATTAAATTTTAAAAACATGTTTATTATTTCTTTTATTTTAGTTTTGTTCCCTAACGATCTTTCTATGTCTGAACGGGCCTTTTATTATTGAAAAGTTTAGTAGTGCCATGGGTAATGAGGTAATCCACGGGAAATTTTACAGTATGCATTTAATCAGCCAATAAGAGCAGTAGTGCCACGGGAAAATAAAATTTCCCGTCACACTACAAGTAGTGCCAAGCGGTAGTGTCAAAGGAAATAAACGTAATTTAAATATATTGTTTGTTATTTTATTTGACATACCCCTAATGCCCAGATCTCGGCACGGATTTTGTACGACGCGACGTCTCGGCGTTGGCGGTAAGGTCGTGTCAGCTGTGCATGCGTTAGGGTGGTGATTTGGTGGTTATTTAACGTCAAACTTTGACTCGAATTATCTCGTGATCTACCGTGCTGAGGGGAAAGACACACCTTGGCTGATGAAGTCTACATCAGTGTTAAAATGGACTGTTAAAATATTGTTGGGAGTAAATCCACCACGTTGTATACATTTGCGAAAGTTGGGATATTTGTTACTCAATCACATCGAAATGGCTGAACGGAACTGAATTTGAAACACAGATCATAGTATAAAAAAACACATAGGGTGGTTTTTATCTGAAAAACTGTAAAACTGTGGGGTGCTGCTAGTATTCTATTTTGACGAAAGTTTGGGTGGTCGGATAATTGCTTAATCACATCGAAATGCCGCTTCGGATCTGGTTGAAAAGCACAGTTACATTATAGTCTGAATTACATTAGCTAATTTTCATTGCGGGGAAACAAAGGGATCAGGAACTATGCGGCAAAAATCCCTTCAAGAGAACTAGCGGAACTGGTGCAACACTGCGAAGCACACGACTGGGATCTAATCATATCTGCCGACTGCAACGCTCATCACTCTCTTTGGGGAAGTAAGAATACCAACAAAAGGGGTGAGTCTTTAGCCGAATACTTATTTCAACTTGGCAACTAATGCGGTGGCCAGTCAAATCGAGGAATGGCACGTATCAGACGAGCCATCATTCGCGGATCACCGCCGCGTTTGTTTCCAACTACAATACAAATCAATAAGCCCTGTCCCATATCGTAACCCCCGTAAGACGAATATAACAAGGTACACACAACTTCTAAACCAAGCACTAGGTGACATACATTCCACTGACACAACACTTAGTACAGACAATATAGAATCAAACGTACAGCATCTCACTGCTAGTCTCATAAACAGTTATGAATTGGCATGTCCTGCTGTTAAACCAAATGACGTAGGAAAAAGATCTTGGTGGGGGCCAGAACTTGAAAGACTACGTCAAGGACTTCGAGCACTTTTTAATCGGGCAAAAAATACCAGGACTACTGAGGACTGGGACAAATATAAACAAGCACAAAAAAACACTACAAGAAGCGAATCAGATTCAGAAGAACTGAGTCCTGGCACAACTTCTGTAGTAGCATAAACTCAACAAACCAAGCCGGAAGAATAAAGAAAATCCTAGCTAAAGGGGAGCCTAATCTTCTGGGATCCCTAAAAAAGGAAGACGGCACATATACTAACACAGACAATGAAACCAATACAGTACTCCTGGAAACCCACTTCCCTGGATGTCAAATCATAGAAGACCAAGAGTGGCCAGAAGAGCACTGTAGCACACCAACAGCCCAAGAATGGGAAGTAGCAAACAAGATAGTAACTGCAGACAGAATAGAGTGGGCACTGAAAAGTTTCAAATCTTTCAAATCTGCAGGGCTGGATGGCATTTTCCCAGCACTACTACAATGGCAACCAAAACAAGCTATAAAGCACCTACTACCAATCTATAGAGCTTGTATAGCCTTTAAATATATACCAAAAAGTGGAGGGAGGCGAAGGTAGTATTTCTACCGAAACCTGGTAAGGAGGACTACACACACGCTAAATCGTTTAGGCCCATCAGTCTAACGTCGTTCCTCTTAAAACCACTAGAAAGGTTAGTGGACCGATACTTAAGAGACGGAGCACTAAATCACAAACAACTGCATCCTCAGCAGCACGCTTACAGGAAAGGCAGATCAACAGAGTCGGCACTACATATGGTAGTACACAAAATAGAATCGGCTACCAAAAATAAGCTATCAACACTTGCCGCCTTTATAGATATAGAAGGGGCGTTTGATAAAACCATGCATAACAGCATAAACCACGCCCTCAGGAGACTCAAGGTAGAACCAGTCATTAGAAACTGGATTACCGAACTGGTCAGCAAAAGGGCGGTCCAGATAGTGATGAATACTACTACAAGAGCAAAAGTAGTCAAGGGATGCCCCCAGGGAGGTGTCCTATCACCACTATTATGGAACATAGTAGTGGAGGCACTAAACGAGAAAGGGTACACTACTATTGGTTATGCGGATGACCTTACAATACTGATAAGCGGGAGCGCGGAAAACATGCTATGTAAAGTCATGCGTTCAGCGCTTCTGATTGTAGAAAAATGGTGTGACGAACATCAACTGTCAGTAAATCCAAAGAAAACAGAACTTATTCTTTTCACCAACAAAAGGAAGTTACCAGAACTACAGCTACCAAAACTATTTAACACCAAACTCTCCCTATCATCTGAAGTGAAATATCTGGGTGTCACTTTTGACAACAAATTAAACTGGGCGAGCCATATCGATACAAAAATAAAAAGGGCCTGCATGACTTTTTGGCAATGCCGGAGACTTGTTGGAAAGAAATGGGGTCTCAATCCAAAATCACACTTTGGTTATACACATCAGTCATCAGGCCCTCTTTGACCTATGGGTCAGTTGTGTGGTGGCCCAGAACACAACTGACCACCGCGAAAGATAAGCTCCAGAGTCTACAACGCCTAGCGAGTGTAACAGCTACTGGATGCATGAAAACCACACCATCAGCCGCATTAGAGTATCTCTTAAATCTGAGACCTCTACATTTGGTCGTACAGGAGGAGGCCACGGCAGCCGCCCTAAGACTAAAAGCAAACGGACTGTGGAAACAAAACATAGAAACACGACACTCAAAAGTTCTGCATCGGGTTCTGAAAGAAACACCACTTCTTGAGGCACCCATGGACAGAACAACATGCCAACATGTCTTTGATCGAAGATACAACATCCAACTTAATGCAGAATCGAAAGATAGCTCTGGCAGCAGAGAAGTTAGGATATATACTGACGGCTCCAAAACCGCATGCGGTACAGGGCAGGTGTCTTCTCACATGACTTAAACATAAAGATATCAACCACTTTAAGCAATCTAAACACACAATATTTCAAGCTGAATGTATCGGCATCACCAGGGCAGCACAGGCAGTCGCAGCCAGAGATGTTGGAGACCTAAATATCAAAATTGTCTCCGACAGCGCTTCCGTGCTTCAAGCCCTTAAAAATAATACTATAACCTCTGTCCTGATACTGAATGCCACAATGCACTCCAATCCATAGCGGGTATGAACAAAGTAACCCTCCAATGGATTAAAGGACATAGCGACTCACTAGGTAATGACGCAGCAGATGAACTGGCCAAAAGGGAGCAAAGACAAAGGTACATGGACCGGAACTACTAATGCCTATACCCCAGGCTCAAATAAAAACATGGCTGCGTAGAAATACTGAAGAAGCCCATCTAACAGAATGGAATAACAATGAAGGATGCAGGCAAACAAAAAATGCTATTCCGGAAGCATCCAAAAAACTTACCCGCAACCTCATCAGACTAAACAGGGACAAAATTCGTAAAGTTATAGGTATAATAACTGGTCACTGTCCCTTAAATAAGCACCTATTTACCATAGGTGTAACAGACAGTCCTCTATGCAGAGGATGCATGGAGGAAGAAGAAACGCCACAGCATGTACTCATGGAATGCAGCAGTGTGGCGAATCAACGGGGCAGAATTCCTCCAATCTCCGTCGTCTGTTCCGGATGCCTGTCGCAACCTTAATCGGATGCTTGCTTTCTGGGACTGCCTAGGCTGGTTGGAGTAGGAAAGGGAAGTATGAGTCACGCACAATGGCCCAACTAAAGAGGCTAGGTGCGGAAAAGGCCCCGCCAAACTAAACTAAACTAAACATGCGGCAAAAATCGAGGGGCGTTGCTAGTAGGTACTTCATGATTTCTAAAACAAAAAAAAACGTGGTGGTTTATTTACTGGAGCGTGCCATTCATAATCGTGAGCTCGAGGGTTAAGTTTTTCCCTAACTACATTGTCGTCCTTTACGGGCTTTAACGATGAATGAAAACACCGTGAAACAACAAGAACGTTTGTTTTCAAATAAAAAGTGATGAGACGAGCAGGACATGTGCCAGATAAGCAACATGCCTGCCACATAACAGCGCAGTGACACGCAGCTAATGGAACATGAAGACTCCAAATCATTATCTAGCACTACACTGCGGTCGCCGCCCAGATATCTAAGATGTTATATCTCTAAGCTCTGAGATGAACCTGGGAACATTGCCCTCCAAACCGGAACACTAATGTTTGCACATTACTGCTTGGCGGTAGAATAACTGGCTATGGTGTGGTACTTCCCCAAGACTTGACTTGACTCTGCCAAAAGTCCTACCACTATATGTTCCTAGATAATGGGTGTTCCGCCAACTTGGTCTTGGTGAGCGTGGTGGCGTGCCTTCACTGTCCTTGTGAGAGAAGCTCTAATGCCCGAGCGACACGAGGCGAGTTTTCCAAGCTAGGATAACTAGCTAGTACTTCTAGATTCGTGTAGACAACGCTACACAACGCTTGTTTTGTCTACACAAAGTTAGCAGTACTAACTTGCTAGCTTACTAACCCGAGCTTGCTATTCTAGCCAGGCGCGGTCCCAGCCTCGAATTTTGGAGGGGGTCACCAGTACGCAGCCTCAGGTTTTGGGGGGGGGGGGGTCACAAGTAGACATACAATAGATCGAGCATTAAAATACTTTACTAGTAGTCCCCCAGGGTTTTAGCCGCGTAGTTCACGTTCTAGTTGTTTTCCCGCGTTAAAAAATTGTCAATGTACTATTAGATATTTTTAATTTTCTTAGATTTTTTGTTCAACGTATACGATTTTGGGGGAAGGGGTCATGTCCCCTGTGACCCCCCCCTCGGACCGCGCATGATTCTAGCTTGAAAAACTAGCCCGTGTAGCTCAGGTATAAGTCTCATCATTGAAACATTAAGTAGGCTGCTTCTGATTATGCTATTTTCTCCTTATTAGTAACATTATTTGTAAAAAAATAGTATTTAGATAAGGTACAATGCGATAGAGGCAAGTAATCCTCCAAAGGGCTCGAGTAACAAGGCACGGAACACGGTGTGTTTATGTTGACGAGTCGGTGTGGAACGCCTTTGTACATGGAGGTCACTGGGAGCGGGCTGTGGTGTGACGGATGAGTCGGAGGCGTTTTGCTAAAGGAATATACTGGAATCGATTGGTTTCTAATGCCAATACTGGAATAAAATTATTTGACTGGCTTCGTGGCTTAGTGGGTAGTAACTCTGCCTGCGAAGCCGAAGGACGTGGGTTCGATTCCCAGTGCTAATATTTGTGTGATGACTTCAAATATTTGTACTGTGTCTGGGTGTTTCTATGTATACCTAATAAAAATGTATTTACAACTATATAAGTATTATATCAGCTGTCTGGCTGCCATATTACAAGCTTTGGTTGTTTGGGGTCACATGGTGTTGTGTGTGAATTGTCCAGCAACATAATTTTTTTTTAACGTTTTTAAACATAATTCGAACTAGAAAAAAAAACATACAGTCGAATTGATAACTTCCTCCTTTTTGGAAGTCGGTTATAAAATACGTTAACATAAGCCATCAAATTTCATCGGGCCTTAACGTGAGTAGTAAAAAGTATTCTGTATCTATAACTGCAATACAGTACATTGTAAATAATTATACATTCTTTTTTAAACGTTTTTAATGTTCGAAATATCACAATTCGGACTAGAAAAATACGTTAACATAAGCCATCAAATTTCATCGGGTCACAACGTGAGTAGTAAAAAGTATTCTGTACCTATAACTGCATTACAGTAGGTACACATGTACAGTACTTAGGTACAGGAGTGCAGACAAGTGAAAACACAGAGGTGCCGGCAATGGTGATGGTGTCGTATATAAGTTCAATCGTTATTTATCTTCTGAAAAAATATTCACTTCAAAAATTATCACCGTAAGTCATAAAACCACATATGCAAATTATGGTTGATGTTTGAAGAGTATCCCACCGAGTTCCCATGACTTACGCCACACCTCCACAGCATATTTCAGCGCCTCCTTTGTCCCGCACCGGACTGGACACGGCGATGCTGAATACTCGCTCACAGCACCGGGCGTCTTGTGACAGCTAACACAAAGGTACGACGTTCCAGCCTAGGGAAGTGATCCAGTTTAGTGTCCAATATCCTTATATTACAAATAAAAGTGGTCAAGTGCGAGTCGGGCTCGCCCATGAAGGCTTCCGTAGCAGCAAGTAACATAATACAAAAGTTCTTGTACTTCGTTGTTACTTTAATCAGTGTTTTAATAATAGTCAATTTATGACGTATTAAAATAAAACTACTTAATAGATCTCATTCAAACCAATTTTCGTTGATAGTTTACATGGTTTACATACATCATACACTTTTTTATTTTCGTCATTCTCTTATTTTAGAAGTTATAGGGATGGGCCACCCCCACCCCTGTAACTTTATACATTATATATAACGGCGGGATACTTTTTACCACTTTAGAAGAGTCCCTCGCGCAAACTATTCAGTTTAGAAAAAATACGTTAGATACCTCAATATCATTTTTGATGACCTATCTATAGATACTACACACGTATAGTTTTCATCAAAACAGTTTTTTGACATTCAGTTCTATGTATGGGACAGCCCTAAATTTTTTAGTTTTTTTCTATTTTTTTGTATAAAAATCTTAATGCGGTTTACAGATTACATCTTCTTCATCATCAACAGCCCACTAAATGTTCCCACTGCTGGGACTCGGGCCTTCTCTCACAAGGAGAGAGTTAAGGCCATAATCCACCACGCTGGCCATGTGCGGGTTGGTGGATGTTCATGACATCTTCTTACCAAGTTCCAATAGTATAGTTTTTATAGTTTCGGAGAAAAGTGGCTGTGACATACGGACGGACAGACAGACAGACAGACAGACAGACATGACGAATCTATAAGGGCCCCGTATTTTGCCATTTGGCTACGGAACCCTAAAACTCACTCGTTAAACTTATTTATTCCAATTAGTCGCACCACAGCTCGGTACCGCTAGCATACCTACTAGTATTTTTGATCTTAAAGGAATCTAAATATTATTATTAATACCTACATAGGGTGAACCAGGAAACACATTATGTACCCGTCATAGCGCATATATCTATATAGATTCGTTAAGAATTCAAAAATTATCCGGAACATATCCCTTTTAGCGATACGATCACCTTTTATTGCCAAGAGATTTATCATCTTATGTTGCAGTGTTGGACGGCCTCCCACTAGATGGACAGATGATCTTACAAAGGTCGCTGGAAACCGCTAGGAACTGCTACCATTGATGTCAAATAGATAGTAAATCGTTTTTTTTACAGTTTAGAGTAATAAGACGACGGGATGTGTGTCTGGTGGTAAACAACATACCTACAACAGAACAGTGACACATAATTATCTATTGTAACATGAAGAATCCAAATCATTACCTAGCAAAGCACTGCGCTCGTCAACCGGTGATATAAAGTGTTTTATCTCCCAGTAATTTCTCTGGAAACATTGCCCTTCTAAGCGAATCACAGTGATGTTTGCACACAAACATCACTGTGATTCAAACACTTGACGGCAAAATAAAAAAATCTAATGCCGGCTATTTCTTCTAGATAAGCACGCTGCGTTGACGTTTAACGTCAGGCGAGATGGCGGTCAAGTGCAACCTATTGCACGATGCAGCGTGCTTATCTAAAAATATTGGCAGTCATAGAAACACCCGATAGAAGTGAAAACTTATAACTCAGAATTTGATAGCTTACTTTGGAGCCTACGCCGGTGAAACCGGAGGGCGTGGCCACGCTGTCGTATTTCTAGACAGCCAATAGGAAAAGCTGACGCATTTATAGATGGCCAATGGCTAAGGTCCCGAGTTTACCCGAAAATTTCTTGTCATTCCCGAGGTGACGCTAGAATTCAATTCACATCCGACAAAAAAACTGTCTTTGGCGCGCTAAAAGCAGTTTTAACTTCAAAAACTGATTCACTATTGACTTGAAAATACGAAGATTGTGCTCAAGAGGAAAACATTCAGGCAAAGCATTCAGCTGCCTAGACGTTCTTTTTACGAAAACTATTACTTACTATTCGTTCAGGGTTTTAAATCGTCGATGTTTCTACATTTATGAGTGCTGATTTGCATTATCTAGCACCAGTTAGTAGTAGCCTGGCAGATCCTCCAGTTGAGCAGTGCGGCTGTGGTGTAATCACTCAGACTATGGATCACCTTCTCATATGATCACTGTGCCCCAATACCTGTACACTGGGCGACCTGTGCGAAGCCAACCCCGTTGCAGTGTCTGTAACGACACATTGGTCAGAAACTGTTAAAAAAAAAAATACAAAAAATATGTAAAAACAAAAGACAACATTTTAAAATTTAATAAAATCTAAAAAAAAAAGTTTATAGATGTAGCTAGCCCACAATATGGAATATGCATGCATTTTTTTATATTTTTAATTCACTTTTTACATTATTATAGCACAAAAATAGAAATACTCTTGTAAATGTACAAATTGATTTTAAAAATATCGATATAATTTGTCCAGTTTAAACGCCGCCATCTTTCCCGCGCCTGCATGACGTCACAGGCCACGACCTGTGTTTGTTTACTACAAGTGTTGCAGTTACTTTGTACCGATTTTTGAGTTGTGCTAGCTAATCAAACGATGGAGAACACGACTTTTCTCTCTAACACTACTAGCTCAGTACGAATATCGACACCGTTAAAGCAGAAAACATGTCATGTGACGTCACATTTGGTTTCCACAGATAGTGATGCGTTTCGCAAACTTGAATTTCCCGCGCCTATTTTGCACTTTTTAAATAATATTTTTTGCAATTAATAACTAACTAAATAATAAAATAATTGTTTTGGCATAATGGCGGGACATTAAGGATTCTACGAAAAAATAATCAAGCCAATTTAAGCTACATGCATATTCTCTATTGAATAGCTGCACGACAAGAAGAAAAAGCACCAGTTTGGCCCTTTTTTTACCCGACTGCGCGACGCAAAGGAGTGGTAATGTGTTTATCTATCATACTACTCGTAGCTTGAAGAATCGATATCGTTTACGTTATTGCGTCTATGTCCTGTAACATGACTGTAAGCTTATCGCTATACTAAATTTAATTTGAAGAGTAGTTTAGGTGTGCAAGCGTAACAGGAACAGAGCACAGGAAAGGGATAGAACAGTTACTTTCACATCTAAAATATTGATAGTAATTCTGCGCGTTTCTGGGTAAAATGTTAAAACAGTTTAGCAGCTCACTGAATGTTCTCAGTACTCTTTATTATTACCTAAAATACCTAAACATTACCAGAAATATTTTTTGTGAATACCAGCTTCCTCGCGATTTTTGCCTTTACCGTAAAGAAAATGTTTTTTTTTCTAAATAAAGAGTGACGAGACGATCAGAACATGTGCCTGATGGTAAGCAACATGCCTGACACATAACAGTGACACGCAGCTATTGGAACATGAAGAGTCCAAATCATTACCTAGCACTGCACTGCGCTCGTCACCCAGAGATCTAAGATCTTATCTCTAATATATATATAATATATCTCTAAGCCCTGCAATTTCTCTGGAAACATTGCCCTTCAAACTGGAACACTGCTAGAATGCTGCCGAAAAACTTGTATGCCTGCTTTTTGGAAAATCCTCAGAGTTCTAGGCGGGATTCGAAGTAATGGCATTACGATTGTGAATCGGACGTTGAACGCGAATCTCGTTCGTACGAACGTGAATCGCACTTAGCAACAATGGTGAAGAGTAGCTTTCTAATACTCTCTGTTAAACAAGCCTGAGAACTCTTGTGTAAAACGTATTATTCCAAAGCATTATTTGATTTTGTACCTAAATTTAATTTTGCAATGAAGTTATAATAGTATTCGAGTTACATTATTCTAAAAACATTTAGGAGTTCGCGAGCTAAGGTTAAGTTAATGAAATTCCAAAGACCCTATTCTGTAACAGACAAAATTATTTATTAAAATGCTAGCTAGCCTTCTGTGTAGTTTGAGCATAGGTACAGGTAGGTCATGTATTGCAGGGATCGGTGGCAATCGATTCTTGGAAAGTGATCTTCTAATTTGTAAGTCAATTTTAAACTTTGTTGTAACCCTATTGACCAGCAATGTTTTCTTGGATCATTGCATCTATTGTTAAAATTTATGAAAATGTTTGCTTTCTGTTTTATTTATTTACTATTTGTATCGCAAATTTACGAATTTTACCTATACACAGCCCTTTTACAGCTGAAGTTATTAATTACGTTTTTCTTGAAATTAAAATTAATTATATCAAATATCAATGCCTAATAAATTTGTGCTTGACGAGTCAGCATGGAAATACTCATGATGTTTAATTATAATGGATATTTGTGAGTGTTACTAGCATTGACAATAAATGTTTTCTATTCTATACCTTACTAATATAATAACTGAGTAAATAGGCGTTATCTTAGATAACATAAATCACCATCAGCAACCAGATTTATTTTGAATTCTGAAAGTAACGTTACACACTGAATTGAATTGAATCTCACCCGATGGCTTTTTTCAAGTAGACTGAAGAAACGCAGGCCATTCGGCATCTCAAAACTTTTTTAGAAGATCAAACTTAGGTGAGTCATAAATATAAAATATAGGCAATGTTTCCAGAGATATTACAGGGCTTAGATATTAACATCTTAGATCTCTGGGTGACGAGCGCAGTGCAGGGCAAGGTAATAATTTGGACTCTTCATGTTCCAATAGCTGCGTGTCACTGTGCTGTTGTGGCAGGGATGTTGCTTACCATTAGGCACATATCATTCTCATCTCTCTCACTCTTTATTAAAAAAAGAGATAATACTTCAGATTTTTTTTATTTTATCAAAATCAGTATCAGATCTAAAATTTGCATATACATTTAGATTAATATTCTCGAAATGTTGCACACTATTTCTTAGACAACGGTAAAAATGGCAATTTATCCCGTAGCGGAGTCTTTATAGAGTTTATTTTTGTCACTGTAAACTCGTTTTAGTTTAGAAGTTGGTACATATGGAATACAGACCCAGGCCAACGACCCTTCGTCGCGGCGGAGCGAACTATCTGACGCTAAGTATGAATTGCTAACTAAATTTGGTAGCAACGTAATTGGATTTAGCCGTTATGATAATGCGAATAAGGTGGATATTGAATTAGTCTCATGTCTGAGGGTTTATCTTACATTCTTTAAATCGAAAATAATGATTGTTTCAAACAGTTTCATCGCTAACAATCGGAGTGATATAAAGCAGTGACAGGGTAGTTGGAGAACACCTGCCAAGAAATAAACTTCTTTGCTTGTATGTTCATCGTTCATCATCATCAGCCTGTACTTGTCCACTGCTGGACATAGGCCTCTCCCAAGATACGCCACTCAGCCCGATCCTCGGTCTTCCGTCTCCAACCGCCACCAGCTGCCTTTCGAATATCGTCACTCCATCTAGTCTCAGGGCGTCCTACACTACGTTTACCGATTCGCGGTCTCCACTCCAGAACCCGTTTACCCCAACGGTTATCAGGTCTGCGACAGATGTGTCCGGCCCACTGCCACTTCAGCTTACTAATACGGTGAGCTATGTCGGTCACTTTAGTTTTCTGACGAATTACTTCATTGCGAATGCAATCCCTCAGAGAAACTCCAAGCATAGGTCTTTCCATAGCTCGCTGGGCGACTTTGAGCTTACGGACCATTTTGACTGTAAGTGTCCACGTTTCAGCACCGTAGGTCATAACGGGTAGGACGCACTGATTGTACATTTTTGTCTTGAGACTTTGTGGGATGGGTGACGAGAAGACTCGACGAAGTTTTCCAAATGCTGCCCAGCCCAACTGCATTCTTCTCATAGCCTCACTCTCAAAATTGCCTCTACCTAGTTCGAGCGTCTACCCTAGGTAAACGTATTTCGGTACAATTTCAAGAGTGGTTCCACTAACGGCAATCGATCCCGGAGCAACGAACTCGTTGCACATGACTTTGGTTTTGTCCAAATTCATCCGGAGGCCGATCGATGCCTTGAGAAGCTTTAGCTAAGCTGTCCAGCATCCACTGCAAGTCCTCCAGCGATTCTGCCATAATTACGATGTCGTCCGCAAATCGTTAGTGAGAGATGCACTCGCCATTGATATTTAGGCCACGTCCAACCCAATCCAGCGTTTTAAAACATATCCTCTAATGCGTTTGAGAACAATTTCGGGGAAATTACATCCCCTTGTCTCACGCCTCGATGTAGGGGAATATGTTCATCGTTGGACTGACCTATATAGTCAGGTCGACGCTTTGATTGAGGTGGCATTTTGTAGCCGGTCCCAGCCTGCGCGGGCCCCTCACGGGCCTGGCTTGCGGGCCATGCGGCAACTGTAAGATAAGTTTTCGGGCCCCGGGATAGTGATAGCCATGAAGCTACCCAGGCTTTTTCTGTCCAGTGCGATCCTGTGTATATTAATATACCTACGAGCATCCTATGAGTAGTTAGTTAGGTCGGTTGATTCCAGCGTTTTCTGCACTAGCCCATAGTTTGGTAGGCAGTATGAGCTATCTATCTTACTTATATAACTTACATTAAAAATGTTGACAAAAAAGATGCGATGTCGAAAAAAGATGCGATTTCCACAATTTTTGTTTTCGTTGGAGTTGTGTATTAGCGTAGTGGCGGTTTCGTTTCATTTAGTCAAACAATTGTAAGTTTTTAAACGGGAATTAAACTGCATTTGACCACCAACTCGCTTGTTGGTAATCGACCGAAGATAAAAAAACATCCTTAAAGATTTTATGCATTAGCCGCGCTCCGCGGTTTTACCCGCGTAATTCCCTGTTGATGTATTTCTACTACAATTAATAATATAGATATATGCTCTTTCAGACTATATATAGCCTTATTGTGTTTCAAAGGATCGGGCTGAGTGGCGTATTATTGTCTGAACGCTAACGCCTAACGCCTGAATTGCTAAGCCCATATGCAGCAGTGGACGAATATAGGCTGATGTTGATGATGACGATGACGTGTTCCAAATTTTAACCCGATCCGTTCAGGCATTCTACGTGATGGAGCTGCAAACATGCCAACTTTCACGTTTACTATGCCAAGCGAAATGTCATCTCTAAATGTATTAAAATAAAACACAAAATTCAGTAACTTACTCATATAATATATTTTTTATTTGAAAATTCTTGGTACAATGTACAATTTCGGACTTATTCTGATATACTTATAAACTAAAAATAATTACAATACTGAGCTCATTGGTACGCGAGGAGAAAAAAAAAATGTTCCAATTTATGTTTAAATGTATTATTATTTAAGTCAATGATGACGTAGCTATGGTGATAATAATAATTATTTTGTATTATTTACTAATAAAAAGCAATAATATGAAATTGGAATAATACTATAATTGGTAATTTATGTTGGGGGAAAATGGTTATTAATCACGTTGATTGCTAATTCACAAAATTCATTTATTTTAGTTTTCATTATGAGTTACAACTGGTACATATTTTAATGTATAATAAAACAAATTAATCTATCTGGTGGTCAACCAATCTATACGTATATTTGGGTCCAACTACCAAAAATGTTTTAGACTAATAATTGAAAATATTTCAAACATATAAAATATTGAAAATATTTCGTGAACTAACAAACAAAGTTACGTTATGTTCATATTGTTGTTATAAATAAATCATCATACGATTATGACAAAAATCCAGTAAAAGTGCTCAAATGTTTTCTGTATAATATAAAAAAATAATGCCACATGGAATAAGCTAATAAGTATAATACTACAGCTATTTTAATTATATACAACTTGATCAATCACACACCTAACAATTGACAACATTTTGTCTAACATATGACTTATTATGATAATGTATTTTTAGCGTAAAATAAAGAACAAAAGTTTGTGATAGTATACATATAATTTAGTTAATATATTTGTTGTTAATATATAAAACACTTGAAAACAATATTACTCGTAATATACATTGTTATAATAATATATGATTTTATAGAACTTATTATTATAGATATGGCTCGAACATATGACATAATAGTTATATTATTAAAAATATTCGTGTAAATTTAGACATGAAAAATAATCTGAAATACAAATGATTAAATATAATATATACCAGCAAAATACAATGCTGCAAACGCGTAGGTACTGTGCGATGGTTTTTTGGATGGCCATATAAATTTAATTTAAATCCATTATGAAAGAATATTGGTATAATTCTAGTACTTACGTAAATAAAATAATTTGTCTAATGCCCATTCCTTGAACAGGTAAACATTATCCATTTTATATGCGAAGGCATATTATGTATTTACAATTTATATAAGCGAATCGTATTGCTCTCAATATTTATTAGGAATTATAATTATTATTCACTATTTCATACATGTTAATAAACCGAACTGCCTATCTAAGACAAAAAAAAACGAAAAATACAACATATTTCATAGGTTCACTAATTTTGAAAATTTTAATTAGGAATTGTTTACTTTTAACAATCTGCTATTGTTTATATATTTATTTTGAAATATGTTCTATTTTCTTTTAAAATACAATTCACGTTTCGATTTTGGCAATTTTACTACTCAAATATTTTTGTTATATATTTCATTTTATTTAAAGTGCAGATGATTTAATATTACGAGAGCTAAGCGTAGTATCGTGATAATTATAGTTATATAATTTGTATATTTACAATGCCCACTTATCAGTAAAATTAATTTGTATAGTACAAAACATTTTTACTAAATATTTTGATTCCTACTTACAATTAAGTGACTATTTTGAAACAATATACATTTTATATTTTAAATTGCGTATATATAATATATTTTCTAGTCCACCGTATGTGCTATCACGACTAGATCTATTCAAGTGCTTTCATACGTATATTTTCTTTTCTTATCCACAATCTCTTTGTCATGCTAAATTCATACGTGACAGCTAAAATTAGAATAGTTATGCTTCATAAAAGCAGTGTTATCATTTTATTACATGCTTATTCCTGATTTATAACTAACGAATAATGTTTATTCGTTAAAATACATTGAAAATTAAAAGAAATATCTGAAATTCATTTATTATAATCAATTCTCATCAGTAGTTTTCAACGTTCGCTTTTCAACATACCACGTACGGAATTTATGTTATTTAATTTTAAGTTTTATTTGTTTTTAGTTAGGACTGTCATTTGAAAAATGGAATTATTTTCAATTGAGTAATTAAATTTAGTATTCATTGATACTTTCCTTCATAATATACTCAATAGTAAAACTGCTCAGCATTCGCTTTGAACTAAATAAACAAAAACGTAGTCACCCTAATTTCCTTACATCAACACGAACATTTTGTCCAATCATTCGAGAAAATTATCTTCAAAATTCAATCCATCTTCGAAACTAAACAGTTAACAGCTCTCGCTCCTCGCTAAAATATACGATATTTAGATATTATTACAAACTAAAATACTTACTCATGGGTAAATCAAACTATAGACTTGTAAGCGTCTTGACATAATTATGTCAGTTAGTGTTAGATGGCATATTTTTATTAGCACTATGTTTGTGCTAAATTGTGATGCACCAACTGAATTAACATTCTATTTTACTAGTTCATCGTCATGTAAAAATGATCTAGCTTTTTCTTATATTAGAAACAAAAATATAGTTACCATCACGACACAGGCGAGAGATACAATTCTAGGGTAGAGATAAATATCTGAGTCGGTTTTACAGAACCAGTTGCAAATTACTTGAGAGTTATGAAACTAAACTACGAAATTTTGGTTACATATTCCAAAAATATTTACGCCTATTTAAACTCTCTTGGTATAGAATTAGGTCCTTTGAGTACACGAGTTACATCTTCATAAAAGGGTCTTCGTCTTCGAAACTGGGGGGTCTATCATTTAACTAAAATTATCTTAGCTTTGTTATTGTTTTCTATTCATTTTCAATTGAATTTGTAGTGAGGGCAATAGCAAAGCTATAATTGATTTCTTTTCTTAGTCAAAGAAGTTCTCAGTGGCGATATCAAGAGGGTAGGTACTTGAGTTTTATTTAATTTGATGACAGATTCTCAAAAAAGTTTTACAGAAGCAAACTCTCAATCTGAGTTTCTTTTGTGTTTAATTTTGGTTCTTTAGTTTTTACCTGTGTGCTTTGACGTGTATACAAATTTTATTAGTCTAGTTCTACACTTTTTTGCGACAACCTAGAGGTATATTTTTATTAATAAGTCAATAAAAAAAATCTTACGTGTTCTTGGAGAGTCAGATTTTTTCATTATAACATCAATTATTATGGTCCAAAAAACGTTATGACACCATGATTTATGATTGACTTTATGATTGTGCAACGTAAAGTCTAGGGTTGTTTCAGAAAGAGTGTAAAACCGGCTAAGTATCTCTGATTTAGTCTGAGCAAGTCTTGCAGCATTGCTCCTTGTACCGCTTGAGAGCGCACATATTCATAGCGCGCACGTTCTCGCAGAACCGCGACGAGTCACGGCAAACGCCATCTATTGACAATATAAAGTAAACTGTAATTTCAAAAATAAAAATAATATATTTTGAAAAAAAAATATATGGCACCTATAAACAGTCAGACATAGAATAGAAAAGCATCAGCAGCCCGCTAAATGCTCCCACAGCTTGGGCTCGGGGCCTAGTCTCGAAAGGAGAGTATCAAGGCCATAATCTACCACGCTAAACCCAATGTGGGTGGATGGATGGATGACGCATGAACTAAAAAGATTCGAGGAACATTTCAGGTTTCAGATTCCTTCACCGTTTTTAAGTTAGTGGCTTTACGTGCATGACCTCGAAAAGACAGTGGTGCGCGAGGAGGTCGAATCAGATGCTCCGAAGCAGCCGTTTTCCTGACTAGACCAGCTGTAACTTACACAGAATAAAAAATGGTAGTAAAAAAAAACAACTGCCGATAGGAGTGGAAACTTATAGCTTAGAATTTGATAACTCACTTATTATAAGCCCTTTGCTAACGTCTTTACGCCCTTAGCTAATGACAGATGTCTAATATTTTTGGAAAGCGTTAGGTGACGAAGACGCGAGTTTTATGATTTCTGTTCACACAAAAAGTGCGCAACGCGCCTAAAGAAGTTTTCGCTTCAATGTTCATATTCACGGCTCATTAATATACATATTATGCATTAGCAGCGCCCTGCGGTTTCACCCGCGTAGAGTTCCCGTTCCCATTATTTTAGCGAGACAAAAAGTAGCTTACTTGTTTTTTCAAAATAAAATCTAACTGTAATCCAAATTTAATTTTGATCCGTTAATACGTTACGACGTGATTGAAGACACCAAATATCCAAACATTGAAATTTATATTAGTAGTATTTAAAAATACTTACCTTTACAAGGTGGTAAAGTGCAGGTCCTAGTGACGGCGGGGCGAGGTACTAACTCGCACGCTACGCCCGCGCTGCGCTCGCGCCGCCGCCCGCCGCGCGCTACGCCGCGGGCCCCCGCCGCGGGCCACGCCGCGCCACACGCAGCGTAGCAAGCGGTGCTGGCGACCAGACCCGTCGCAGCCACCAACACACTGTATTTACCAACACACTACAATAGTGGTAAGGAATAAAAACCGAATGAAATGTAGTCATATCATTTTTTTATTTGTGTTTTTTTTAGTTTTTATAGTGATTTGTACGAGTGTATTTATTTCAAAAACTTTTTTTTAGTTAAGTTATATTTTTTATGCATTGATTTAAGAACATAACTAAATGAGAAAGAACTAAATGAGTAGGTGTTTAGGCACCTATTTCACAGCTTCCAGAAAGCTACCACTTACTCATTATACAAATTTTAACAGTCCAGCTTGTATATCAAAGCTTGAATTTTCCGACCATTTGAAAATGGTCAATATAGACTAGAATGTTAACTAGACCAGGGCCTAAAAAACCTTGTTGGTCAACGGTACTTGGCCTCTCATAAGCCTGTTTTAGATTTCCTACTGCCGGGACTCGGAGCCTTTTCTCACTAGGAGAATCAAAGGTATAATCCACCACGCTGGGCAAGTAAGAGAGATAATAAATAATAACACATGATCTCGCACGATGGATTTCTTGGAACACGCTTCACGATGATTTTCTTTCACCGTTGAAGCCAATGATATTTGCAAACTTGTGCTCATCTAAACTTGGACAAATCCTTCGAAAAGCTGGTGGAATTTTCAATCGTTCGATTTTTGCCAAGGTCATCACGGTTTGGGCTGTCGTTTGGCCTAAAATCATGTTCTACCAAACTTGGTCTAAGGTACAACAGTCCAAACTGGTCGTCAGGAGATGAACACTCGTCTATCTTCAAATAATGTTCTACCAACCTTTGTCCAGGGCTACTAACTTAACCTACAGCTCGGCCTGGTCAACAACGGATGGGCTTTCGTCTGGTTTTAAATAGTGTTCTACCAACCTTCGTCCAAGGCCCCACAGTCCAGGCTGGTCGGCACGGCTTGGGCTCTCGCCTCGTCTTCTCCGGCTGGATGCTGAAGTCGCACGAGGAGTCAGCCAGGGCTGTTCCGTTGGCGCTGACGCATTCAACGCGGCGGCGGACCACAGCTGACGGAGATGTTAAAGACATTTAAACATACTCGTATGTACTTGAATTTTAAACTAGTTTTTACAGCATTGAGTGACGAAACGAGTAGAAGATATACCCGATGGTTAGCAACATTTCCGCCCGTACCAGCACAGTGACACGTAGCTATGGGAACATAAAAGTCTAAATCATTACCTAGCACTGCACAGCGCTCAGCAAGCCCAGAAATATGAGATGTTTTATCTCTATTCCCTGTAATTTCACTGAAAACATTGTCCTACAAACCGGGACACAGTAATGTTTTCACATTCCTGTGTTTAAAACGAGGGAAGAACGTACTCGTCAAATCCAAAAATATTCAAAAGCATCAAAACATTGCTGATGGCTGATGGTTAAAAGTGTGTGTTTGTGAAGCATCACTTTATCTATAAAGTATTCGACTGTCTATGTGTAAATGAAAAGATTGAAACAATTTGATACGTTGTCCCAATCAATAACTTATATTGACTACATCACAATGTGCCCTAGCCCCGCCGTTTTATATTTAGTTTTCCATCCAATTATCAGTTGCCTGAAAAAGATTACCTGACAAAGAAAATCTAGAACTTTTCAAGGTCAGAGTGAATAAATATTTTATCGGTCAGCGCGCACCATCTTCGCCCACACCATCCCTTACAATCTCAGGCCAGTTGGTGGTGAAACGCGGAGCTATGCGCAATAAAAAAATATGATAGCAAATTCAAGTTCTACTGTCATTTTTTTCTGTTCTACTCACCAGCTCCACCCGACAGGCATCGAACCTGCGACCAGGCTCCCGCGCGCCACGCCGCACAGCTGCCGCCGCGGCAGTCGCGCAACACCTGCGGCGGGGCGACGTGGCGGGGAGAGACACTCTGTTGTTTCGACTGTTGTCGTGCTGTTGTTGGTTTTGTGCTGTTGATGAAATATTGTATTTATTATAAAGTTCCTATAAAATTGTAATAAAATCGTCATTGTTAATTACAATTGTAATAAAATATATTATTCATGATGTTAGTTTGATGTCACAAAAATAAATGGAAACGGAATCACTAACGAAATAAATGGAATTGACGTATAAATTGTACATTTATTAATAAAGAAATTTGACTTTGATTAGGTACCACAGAAATAAGTAATTTTCGGATTACCACATAAATTAAAATATTGGCGGAATGTCAATCAAAAAAAAAAAAGAAATATTCGAAAAATACGAATAAAAATGACATGTAACAACGAACAATTGTAATTAATATTAACAGATAGGCACGTAGATCCTTATCTCACCTTTGAATTGAATAAATTCACTATAGTTGTAGAACTTTTTCTGTACGATAATAACATTATTATAGTGACACAGTGAAATGTTAATTTCAGTGTCAATTTTAAACATAGATAAGGTATAAAATTAGTTTGCGCTTTTTTTTGTTTTATTATATTTATTTAATCTAAATTGACCTCTGAATTGTCAATTTCTGATTAAAGAACTTTGACTTAGCGAGTTCCATCTTTCACCGAAAAAGTGTTCAACGTGCCTATAGTCAACTTCGCTTCACTTCAAAATAAATCCGTTTAAGTTGAGTCACCTGACAAACAGCTCCTCTGATCTGGTGCCCCAGTTGCCCGCACAGCGCAGTGCACGGTGACCAGTCGGTGGTCCTCCAGACGTAATCCTTCTCATCAGGAACGGTTGGTCTAAAAATGATTGTTGATCAATATTTGTATGGTGTTCTTTAACAGAATTGAGAACGAACGTGACCGTTGTTTAAAGAAGAGAGCTTCCAATGATCAAACGTAAACAACAGCGGTATCTATTTTTAACCCCCGACCAAAAAAAGGGGTGTTATAACTTTGACGTCGATGTCTGTCTGTGTGTGTGTCTGTCTGTGGCACCGTAGAGCTCAAACGGATGGGCCGATTTCGATGCGGTTTTTTTATTTAAAGGTTAGTATCCGTGCGGATGTTCTTAGCTATGTTTGGTTAATATCGATTCAAGATGGCCGCCTCCACAAAATGGCGGACAAAATATTTCATCACAACTTACCTCAATATGGGTATTGAATGAAAGGACTTGATTAGTAGAATATGCTACACTGTAAAAAATTCAAATCCAAGATGGCCGCCACCACAAAATGGTGATTTTTTTTAAACGACTTCTTCAATATGGGTATCAAACGAAAGGGCTTGACTAGTAGAAAACATGTCACTAAAACAAATTTCAAATCCAAGATGGCTGCTTCCACAAAATGGCGAAATACATTACTTTTTTCACAACTCCCTTAATATGGGTATCAAATGAAAGGGCTTGACTAGTAGAATGTTGTACAGATAGCAAATCTGAGGTAGTCGGGGGTTAATCAAAATTTTTAATTTTGTTCTTGTATAAATTTAGAAACTACTCACCTTGTTTCCGTATTCGTTTCGACGTGTTCAACCAAATTCTCAACTCTGACATCTTGCATATGCCTATTGTAATCTTCATTCACGATTATAATATCTGAGTCATCATCCTCAGGATACACTATCTGTTTGTCGTCCAGGCTCACGACGTGGGTCTTGGTTGGGACTCCGTAGTTCTGGTACATTATTATGGAGTCCACGGTCCTTTGACCTCTTGAGTTTCCGATGGTCTGAAAATTCCAGAATGTCTGAACATATCAGTTATAAATAGTTTCAGTTTCGGAGTCATCTTGATATATCTAGTGTAATGTTTTATTAATATTTGATGTAGGTACTCGTATTATTAACATTATAGGTAATAATCAAATTTGATGTACCTACTATGAACATGTTCTATTAACATTTCATAATTAGGTAGGTACTAATAATATTTTCCCTTGATTATATTTACATTTATGATTGTCATATATATTTATTTACCATTAGGTCCGTATACAGAAACTGGGTTTATGAATGAGTTAGTAAATGAAATTAAATTGGTTGTATTAAAATGTAGATATTTGACATATTTAAAAGAAAAATAAATGAAAATACCTATAGAAATGAAATTTCTGTTTCTTAAATAAAATAAAAACCAATTTAGTAAGGCAACATGTTTGTCAGCTCAGTTTTAGGAGAGTCCCATGCTGTAAATAGAGACTTGAAAATCAAACCCGATGCTTGAGACCAAATTAAATTCAAAAACATCCCAAACTCCAAATCATGCGCTACAATCCAAAACAAAATATCTTTCACTTTATTCCAAAATCATAAAAATTATCATAAAGAATTACAAAAATATAATTTTATTAATTACAATCCTGATGCACCAGTCATAAAACTGTCATTTCCAGCTATAGTGCCACCAACTTATGTGTAGAACGGCCAAAAGCTGAACTACTGACGCCCATAGAACTCAGACGCAGAAATCGTCTTATTTTGTAATAGATAGCAACAGTTTTTGATTGTGGCACAATCGCTACGTTCTACAGATAAGTTGGCCGCAATAAAACAAAATATTAGAACCAAAAAAGATGACATGCTCCGCAATCAAACCAGATGAAAAATCCAACCTTGTGCCAACGCCAAAGAGTCTATTATAGTAACTCCTCACCTGGAACTGCATGATAATGTAATGCAGGCATGGCAGCAGTCGGGAGGCACTGTTCCGGATGGGAGGTAGCATCTGGGAGGACACCGCGGTTTCCTGCTCCCAAGCGGCGTGCGAGTTACAAAGTTAACACATTTGTTAGGCCATGGTTTTTGGATTGGGAGTCTAGCGGGTGCGTTGTCGTTGGATTGAAACTTACATTGGAAGCTGATATTTGATCTTAGTAAAAAAACTAACGTACTGGTCTCCATGATATAATACCACCATGCCCTTTTTTCTATCGGACTGCCCGTAGGTCGAAAAAGTGATATCGTTTCATAGTTGACGTTTCAAATACTCGAACTAGAAGTGTGACTCCGCTTTTGTGATAAGAACGTCTAATTTGTGGATTGCGTTGCCTGGGTAGGTTTTTCCCGATGCTTTCAATCTTGGTATCTTCAAATCAAGAATGAATTGGTGAATTTTAGGTAAACACGTTCCGAGGTAGATAGACCACATCGTTGCTTAGAATTGGGCGAACTGACGATCAAATTACCATGACAAAGCCTCTTTACAGCTGCACCTAAATGACAAGGCCCCTTTACAGCTGATTATATTTTATTTGACAATATTTTTTGGTATTATTTTATTATGTACACAGATTATTTAAGTATAATTTTATTGTAAGTGACGTTACCAAGTGTTCTTTGGAAATAATGGTTCGAATAAATAATAATATTTTTTTTTTCAATCATTTTTTACCCGACTGCGCGTTGCAATGGTGTGGTAATTTGTTTATCAATCTATGTATGTATGTATGAACGATCCTTTTTGTATGAATGAACATATGTATGTATGAATGATCCTTTGAAGCACTATACAGACCAAACGCCTGGGCCGATTTTTATAATTCACACGACAATCGATTCCTCTTAGTCTGGCGAGTGATATTTAAGACATGACATTAATGTAAATTCAATATGGCGGCTACAGGACGCCATATTGTCCAAATAAAAAAAATGAAAGTCAACAAACTTTGTCAAGAGCGGATTAATACCTATTCTATTGTTCAATGGATCCGACAGTTCTGTTGTTATGTTCCTTAGCTGTTGTTATATTAGAATATATTTTGTTTTCTGCAATAGTAATAATTCAATAATATATTATAGACTATATAATAACTTTAAACAAAGGCAGGGGTTTTTGTATAGCCATAAACTTGACATAAAATATTGCGGGTACAAAATAGACGAAGTTGACTCAACTAAATTCTTGGGCCTCCACTTAGATAGTAAATTGATATGGGACCACCATGTCACACACACCTCCAAGCGCGTCAATCAATATTCATACGCACTATACAAGCTAAGTAAAATTGTGAACATAGATACTGTATTGACAGCGTACCATGGCCATATTGCTTCTATGTTGAGATATGGAGTGATATTCTGGGGAAATGCCACAAATAAATTAAGCCTTCAGAGCCCAAAAAAGATGTATCAGGGCTATGTGTAGATTGAGACAACGGCAATCAAGTAAAAATAAATTTATCGAACTGGAATTATGGACCTTTCCTTGTATCTACATTAGTGAGGTTGCTCTATTCGTGAAAAAAAACCCTGAACTTTTTCCTAAGTATGAACAAGGCAGTAGAAAGGAAAAGAATGTCAAATTTGCAAGGAGGGTAAAGGCCACTCTAATGTTAAAAAGTGTGTTTTGTATGGCACCTATTATATACAATAAAATTCCTCAATCTATCCGTGAATGGAGCGACTTTGTAAGTTTTAAAAAAAGACTCAACAATTTCTTATTATCCAAAGCATACTACTATTTGACTTATAATTTTGACATTTCAATTTAGTTTTTGTAATGTGACATGTAATTGTATGACATAATTTGATTATTTAACTTTTACTAATACTTTATTATACCTTATTACTTTACAAAATGTAACAGCTTGCATGCTGACACAGTGGGAACTGGAGATCCCTATTCCTATTTTGTAACATCAACTGTCACCCAGGACCACAAGCTCAATAAATGATTTGATTTGAATTCTAGACCACCAGACATCTAATAGCTTTCAGTTCCTTTTCAGTTTTTTATGCAGTGGGGTTTTTGAGTTTTTTAATTACCTTTATGTTTTTTATGAAATATAATTTTTATATTAATTTAAATTGATACTGACTTGAAAACAATTCGCTTGTCCTTAACGGCACAGTGCTGCACATCTACTAGAACCTAGAACCAAGACAGTTCAACTGACCCAGAGATATAAGTTGAGTTGTCTGTTTGTACTGTAATATTTATGATAACATTGCCCCCTCAAACCGTAACACAGAAATGTTGACACATTGCTGCCTAGTGCTAGAAAAACTGGTAAATATGTAAAATAAAGTGTAAACAGTAAAAAGTAGGTAAGTATTTGGCAATTCTCTGGTAAAAACTAATCAAAAAATCGTTTCCCATTCTTTAACCTTATGATTTTCAATTTGTTTTGCTACCTTTTGGTTGAAAAGGAAACTTTGGAAACCAACGTATTTCCCAAACTTCTGCTAATCGAAATTCGAAACAACAGCGCGGCCGAAAACCGCAGAAAAAAATTAAGAAACTTGGTTAAATAACGTGCTATTTGCTGACTTTCTCGAACTTAGTTCAAGTGCTCTGGATTGCGGCAAGACCCCTGGCCGTTTGCCAGTTCATAATAAAAATAGCGTTTTGAACAAGCGCAGTCTCCAGACTATCAGATTTAGTTTTATCAGCTTAATTTTCAAGAATTTCTATTTGAGATGTTTTAACTGTGGACTGTAAATCGTCTTTGTGAAAACTATAATATCAGCGTCTTGAGGTACCAACCCTGTTTCCGTTCGGGTTGTTTTCCCGGGTTAAAAAGTATTCAAACTTTCTCATTTAAATATTGGTAGGAAAATGTCATATTTTTTTAGGAAATCTTGGAAACGTAAAAAACAACGTAGGAAGCTTAATTGAGAATAGCAGAGTCACGTGAGTAGAATGCACCCCGATCGGTAGGCGAGAGTTTCTACAGAGTAGACGCCAACGGTCAGTCGACCCCAGGGCCGTCTGCCAACGCGATCGCAAGAAAAACGACCTCAAACTTGCTGGCCTCGTGGCTTAGTGGGTAGTAACTCTGCCTGCGAAGCCGAGGGTCGTGGGTTCGATTCCCACGCAGTGCAAATATTTGTGTGATGAATTCAAATATTTGCAGTGTGTCTAGGTGTTTCTATTAATAATAATGTATGTATGTATTTACAACTATATAAGTTTTATATCAGCTATCCGGCCGCCATATTATTTGCTTAGTTTGGGGTCAGATGGTGTTGTGTGTTAAATGTCCACCAATATTTATTTATATAACAAAAACTGGAAGTATGCAGTGGACAGAAAGGTAAAGCTGAAGATTGGTACCAAGAGGCGAGTGCAAACATTCCTGTGGTTCGGTTTGAAGGGCAATGTTTCCATAGAAATTATAGGGCTTAAAGATATAATATCTTAGATCTCTGGGTGACGAGCGCAGTGCAGTGCTAGTTAATGATTTGGACTCTTCATATTCCAATAGCTGCGTGTTATGTGGACTGTGTTGTTATGTGGCAGGCAGCTTACGATCAGGTACATGTCCTGCTCGGCTCGTCACTCTCTATTTAAAAAAAAAAGTAGCTATTCTGTAGTAAGAATTTTAAAAATTTACACAAATTCTGAGTTTTTATTTCTAAATCGTCAGAAAATGTGTAATAAATACAGTGCTAGGTAATGATTTGGACTCTTCATGTTCTAATCCCTGAGCGTCACTGGTGCTGTTACGTGGCAGGTATGTTGCTTAGTATAACATGGACAGGCACAGTACATTTGCCTGTGACAGAGACCCATGTGCAGCAGTAAACTAGCGCATGCTGATAATGATGATATCAAAAGTGATCTATTCTCTACGTACTTAATCAAACTCAGAACAACTAAACGTCTTAACGTTAACCAGCTGTGGTTTTACACCAACTAGTTACTAAGTTAAGGGGAATCTCCAAGGTGTAATGAGAGGCCTATGGTTCATCCAACTTCGGGCAGTAAAACTGAGTAATAAAATTTACGTACCATTTTATAGGACAATAAAACAGTTATGGCTGTATAGGTATCTGAATAGAAGGTAGTTATCGTTGGGGAATGAATTTAGATAATGTTTGTGGGCGTGCCTGGATTTTGTATTCGTATTTAGTACGCTGACAGCTGTGGCTTTTGAAAGCGATAGTAACTTGCTGGCCTCGTGGCTTAGTGGGTAGTAACTCTGCCTGCGAAGCCGAGGGTCGTGGGTTCGATCCCCCACCCAGTGCAAATATTTGTGTGATGAATTCAAATATTTGCAGTGTGTCTGGGTGTTTCTATGTATAATAAGTATGTATTTATTTACAACTATATAAGTATTATATAAGCTATCCGGCCGCCATATTATTTGCTTAGTTTGGGGTCAGATGGTGTTGTGTGCGAATTGTCCACCAATATTTATTTATATTTTATTTATTTATTTATTTATAATGTAAAAGGGACTTAGGGATTGATAGAGATCTAGAGAAATAATTCTTACTCGACGAGAATGTGTAAACTTACGGAGGGAATTACGAGCTACCTAATTATTCTATTGATGTTTATGATGTTGTATAATGTTATGTACTAGTATTTAATTTAAGTGAGTCGATTTCTTCTTGGTAAGCACCACGTAAGTACGCTCCATCGTAAAACGCGTCGTCACTTAAACCTAACCTAACCTAACATCAGGCAAAATGGCGGTCAAGTGTAAACCTATAAAAGAAAAAGAAAACATATATAACTGAGCTTTGTTCAGCTTTTCATTGCTTGAAAACACGGATAAAACGACATTTTCTAAAAACGAAACCTATCGATTTGTCGCTCCGAAACTACCCGCATACTAAATATTATAATGACAATCATTATTGCCGTTTCCCGAGATTCAGATTATAAAGATATAAATGCGGTCTATCTCGGCTTCGCCCGTGGCACATATGTAGTATATAGCCTATAGCACCCAGGAATCAAGTACATATCTAATGGTGAAAGAATTTTTCAGAGGTAAATCAGTCCAGTAGTTCCTGAAATTTGTGCGTTCATACAAAACTCCGTTTCAGCTTTATATTTATTAGTATAGAAGTAGAGATACAAAAAGTGTTCATTTAAAAGTATTATTAGATGGATAAAAGAGATTTCACGTATTTTTTTATTTTAAATTCCAATCCAACGACATCGCCCCCGCTGCTCCCCTACAAGACGAGACAACAAGCCAGGACCGGTAGCGCCGGACCGCCGGTTCAGTTGGCACGCCACTCACCTCGTTCTCGTCGTAGATGTCCCGCGCCTGGGAGTTGTAGCTGGGTGGAGCGCGAGTGCTGGACGAAGCGGGGCCGTATAACGCGTCGCGGACCTTGTCGATCTTGCCTGTAGAGAATAAAGGACTTTAAATTCTCATTTCAAAAGTCAACTAAATATAAAATATATTGGTGGACAATTCACACCCAACTGCCCCCAAACTAAGCCAAGCTTGTATGTACTATGGCAGCCAGACAGATGATTCAATACTTATATAGTTTTTAATACATACTTATTAAAGACAGAAACATCCAGACATAGTACCATATAAATACAATCCGATAATTACAGCGAGCTACACGGAAGGGAGTAGGCATACACAGCGTTTTCACCTCTGTCAAAGTACAAGTCCGCGTGGACCAAGGAATTTGATAATATACTGTAGCTGAGGGCGGGGCTAGATTTGTGAATGGTGCTTTATTTTTAAAGTATTAATGATTTGGCTGTGTGAGTATGATCGGCAATGGATCGGTACTGGTATGTTTATTGGTATGTTTACTGGTATGTTGGTTGTTATGTACCTAATAGGCTTTGCGCTAGTGTGCAACTTTCCCCTCCCGCAAGAAACGACAGAAAGATTTGTACAATATTTTTTAGCTAAGGCTACTCCCTTCCGTGCTTGCTAAGATCGAGTTGCTCAACGGATAATTAGGATGATAAGTGTGTCAAAAATATACTATTCTAATTAGTTAATTAGGTAGACTATCGAAAAACATGAGACACGTATTTTTCGTTTTATCAAATTATTAACATACTCGACAAAGGTATTATAGATTTAACTTCCGGAGTGAGAAGTTGTGACGTCACGTCTACTTACAGTTCCTTTGTACCAATCGTAAGCAGATGAGGTGTATGTTAGCTATAATGACATAGTGATGTGCCGCGTCAAAAATATGACACTTCCACAAGAGCGAGAAGGCAAGATCAGATCCGTGCTTTCGGTGTAAAGCGTTTGTTCCAACTCTATACGTAGTGTATGTAAACTCTTTGTATTAAACAGAGTTAAAACAAACGCCGGGTCGTTCGCCTTCGTATTAGGGCAAATAGAATGTTCCAGAGCTAAGTCGGAGTGCCGTAGCGCGGCTCGGGGCTGTGAAGGCGGCATTATGCTGCGTTTGGACGGGAAGACCTTAGTTAAACGACTTATTAGTAATAATCCCATTAAAAACATCCATTACCCACCAAACCGCGCTGGGCCAGCGTTCCAACACGCTGGCACATTATGGTCTTGACTCTGTCCTTGCGAGAGAAGGCCCGGAGCCCAAACAGGGGGAATTTTTAGTGGGCTGATTATACTTATGCAATTGGTAGTAAGTAATATCATAAATATCAAAGTTTTACTATTTGGATCTTTGTTGTTCAATCACCTTGGAATGGCTAAATGAATCACGATGAAATTTAGAACACAGATAATAGTATGGAATAACATATAGAAATTGTAATTTGAGAACCAGGAAAATGGAAGATTATTAAAAGATTTTTGAAAATTTAAATTTTGATTTAAGAGTGCGACTGAATTCTCACATAAATTCACCATGTATATGTATCTAATCTTATACCTTTAAACGACCAATTCTTGTAGGTATATAGGTAACGATTTTCATATGTGTACAAGGGGTTTCGGGGACGATAAATAGATCTAGCTAGGTTTTATTTTTTTAGAACATCATTTTATGCGCGTTTTTAGACAATGAAAAACTCCTATAATTCATTGGAATACGATAACTTATTTCGCCACTGTTATTTCTAGTTAGTCTAAATGGCTCAGACGGAATATGCTCGCCCTCGGAGTCAACAGGCCCTGGTTCGAATCCTGATAGTTACACTCGGGTCTTTTCTTTTTGTCCTTTTTTTTCTGAGAAAATATTTTACTTAGAGCCCTTTATAAACGCATTTAAACCGAGCAGAGCTCGGTTTACCAGGTACTGTATTTGTAAGTTCCTCAAGGAAACTAATCTTTCATTAGAAAACTATATCTCCACATAAAATCTCAGCGTGTGAACGAAGCATTACCGAGTCTCTTTCAGAGATTCCGCCATGAATTTTAAAAGGCCATTTAGCCGTGAACAAGGACCATGATATTACATTTTTAAACTTAATTCTGAATGCAGCTTAAATTTTAAAACGATTTCCGAGCGTTGTTTAGTTGGGAGACAAGTTTTTGTACAAAATAAAGGTAACCTAAGGTTAGTTAGATGTGGATTAAACAATTATCTTGATTTAAAAGAAAGCTAATTCTAATTGTACTTAGCCTAATGCCCGAGTGGCACGAGGCTAGTTTTTCAAGCTAGGATACCAAGCTAGTATTAGTAAGCTGGTAATTCGTGTAGATAGAACTAGCGTTGCGTAGCGTTGTCTACACGGAGCTTGCCATCCTAGCTTGTAAACTAGCTTCGTGTCACTCGGGCCTAAAGGCTTGTTTTTTTTTTTACCTTTTATAGGCTCACACTTGACCGCCATCTCGCCTGATGTTAAGCGACGATGCGGTCTACGATGGAGCGTGTTTACCTAGAAGAAACCGATTCACTCTCGATTTGAAGACACAAAGATTGTAACCATCGGGGAAAACCCACTCAGGCAACGTATTCCACAGCCTAGACGTTCTTATCACAAACGTAGAGTCAAATCTCTTCGTTCGTGTCTTTGGAACATCAACCATGAAACGATGTCGCTTTTTCGAGCTACGAGCATTCCGATAGAAAAAAGGACAAGGTGGTATTAGATCATGCAGATCAGTTGCACACTCTCCGAAGTGTATCCGATAAAAAAACTGATAGGCTAGCAATTTTTCGGCGATGCTCAAGACTTTGAAGTCTTTTTCGCACAAGAGTGTCATTGCCTAGCATTAGGCTAGCAAATTAGTCTAGTAGAGAGTAATTTAGTAGCTAAAATACTCGCTACTATTCAAAAATTGTTCGCACCGTGCTTTAGTACAGTTCACAAGTGAGTAGCGTTTCGCAACATGAAGGTCTTACAACCCAATAAAATAAATGAACGAATAAGCTAATCTTATCGAATCGTAATGGCTATTTTAGAAGAGGTGAATGAGGAAATTTGTGTGATCAATAAAATAAGTTATTCCACAGACAATTTCGTATTTGGAAAATTGTTTGAAGTTATTTTTCTCTCCAGACTAATTCGACAAGTTCGAACCTATTTAATCGGCGAGCCAATGAGCGCACCGCTCGCTACGAACAAAATGGATTGACTCGACTAAATCACTTACTAAACTACTCGACTAAATTTTCACTGTTCATACACGTTTAGTTGCTAAATTACTCGCTACTAGGCTAAATTACTAGCCTAATGCGAACAAGCCTTAAGGGTTAGTCAAGTCCTGTATGACAATAAACTGACCTCTCTGCCTCGTCTTGTAGTTCCGCCGCTGGTCGTGCGGCCGTTGCTCGTGCGACTGGTCGTCGGACGTGCCACCAACCATGGCGCGGTACCGCCCGTCCGCCCTGCTGCACACACACACACACGTATCACTACATTGTACATAGCATAAGCAGCCCACTAAACGTTCCCACTGCTGGGACTCGGGGCCTTCTCTCGCAAGGAGAGAGTTTAAGGCCATAATCCACCACGCTGGCCAAGTGCGGGTTGATGGATGACACATGACCTCGAAAGATTCTAGGTACATGTCGGTTTCCTCACGACGTGTTCCTTCACCGTTTTAAAGTTAGCGGCATTACGCACATGACTTCGAAAGTACAGTGGCGTGAGTGGTGGGATTTGACATTGTACATAATACTACGCTTTTATTCTAATAAATCTTACAGTCGTTCGCCGAACACTTCTAGACAGGGCGGGTGATAGGGAAGCGCGCTCCCGAACTGCGAACACGAAAATGTTAGCAGTTCGGGAGCGTGGTTCAGAGGTGTCATTTGATGTATATTTAGATTTTATTCATATTCACCTATTGATCTAGCTAGGTTTCATTTTTAGTTTTTGTTTCATCCGTTTTCCAAATAAACATATACATACAATATTAACACAGAGTGAATTCAAAATATCTAATAATAAAAATAGTATCGTAATAATATCGTAAAACTAAAGTTAAATCATAGTGAAAATACAAAATACACCAGTTAAATAGTTCGCTTGAGAGGTAAAAGCAGACCTGTCAGATATTTTCCAACTGTCCTAAAGTAGCTGGCTACGAGGACCCCTACTAATCTACCTGGCAATTGGGTAAGCGCAGGCCCCATAAAATTACCGGTGCTCCGATTTGAAGGGCAATATTTCCAGAGAAGTTACAGGGCTTAGAGATATAACATCTTAGATCTCTGGGTGATGAGCGCAGTGCAGTGTTAGTTAATGATTTGGACTCTTCATCTTCCAATAGTTGCGTGTTACTGTGCTGTTATGTGGCAGGCATGTTGCTTACCATCAGGCACATGTCCTGCTCGTCTCGTCACTCTTTATTTCAATAATAAAATTTCTCACATGTATCAGATATATGCTTTGTAAGCGTAAGTACAAGTATGTTAGGAATGTCAATTTAGCTTTTTTTAAATAAAGAGTGACGAGACGAGCAGGACATGTGCCTGATGGTAAGCAACATGCCTGCCATATAACAGCACAGTGACACGCAGCTATTGGAACGTGAAAAGTCCAAATCATTACCTAGCACTGCACTGCGCTCGTCACCCAGAGATCTAAGATGTTATGTCTCTAAGCCCTGTAATTTCTCTGTAAGAAAAATCGAATAAGAGAAAAATCTACAGACCTGTCAGAGAGCGGCGAGGAAGGCTCGTCCAGGGGCTTGTGTCGCTCGATCTCCTCGGAGGAGGGGAACTCTCCCCTGGCCTCGGCTTCACCAGCAGCGTGAGGTTAGCGCTGGACCGCCCCGCCACGCACGTGTACACGCCGTGGTCGCGGAGAGACAGGGAGGTGATGCGGAGAGCGCCCTGAGAAAGAAAGAGATAACTAATATTCATGTACAAAAATCCAGTGCCCAGCGTCAAATTACCGACTAAAGGAGTTCCCGGTAAATGAGCTGAAACTTAAAAGGTATAATACACTTGGCTAAATTCAGTGACAAAATTAAAAAACAAATTAAGAAGGAAGGTTGCCGTTTTGGAATACATAGTTGCCGTTTTGGAGTTTTCAAACATAAGAATTAAATTTTGGACTCAATTTCATTGAACATAAGAATATTCCACAGGAAACTCCGGTGCCACAGACAGACACATTAACACTCTTTCGTTTTTGCATAGGTTAAAATCCGATTCAGGCAACGCATTCCATAGTCTAAACGTTCTTATTACAAAAATAGAGTCAACCGTCTTAGTTCGAGTCTTTGAAACGCCAACCATGAAACGATATCACGATTGCCAATGACAATACAATAACTCTTTATTAAAAAGCCACAAAAAATAACAAAACCAAGAAACCTTAACAATTTAATTGGCCGATTTGTCGCTTAGAACAATCTCTAGCAGACAACCGTACAAGGACAAGATATAGATTACCAAAAATGACCCTTAAAACTATTGTATTTTCACGTTTACTTTTAATAAATCATTACACCTCGCTTCTCTACGAAAATATAAGTCGAAATTGCAATTCAACGTAATAAATTAATCAAGCTTTAAAAAGTTATAAAATCTTGCCTGTATTGTTTGAGACTATTTTATATGCTAAGCCACACTTAATCCCGCTAAAGTGGGTTATAAAAGAAAGGTGAGAATTTTAAAAAGCTGTTGTATTATGTATAAAATAAAGATACAATTTAACATTTTCGTTGTGGTTGCAGATTGCTAATTTATTTACGCCTTTGTAGTGAGTTCGTGCGACATAATAGTTGGTTTTAAAGGATGGTCGACACTATTCACACAACACAATCAAACCCAGATATTTGTCTAAATTAGAGGTACCTATATCGAGGATACTTGATCTGCTTGATCTTACCACTTTGCCCTTTTTTATATCGAACGACTCGTAGTTAGAAAAAGTGACATCGTATCAGGGTTGATGTTCCAAAGGCGCAAACGAAAAGGTTTGACTCTGGCTTTGTGATAAGAACGTATGGGCTGTGGAATACGTTGCCTGAGTGGGGTTTTCCTGATGGTTACAATCTTGGTGTCTTTTAGATCGAGAGTGTATGGGTTTCTTCTCAGTAAGCACGATCCACAGTGAACCGCTTTTCGTGACCTTACCGCTTTACTTCATCGCTTAACATGAGGCAAGATTTTTTTATTTATTTTTTTAAATAAAAAGTGACTAGACGAGCAGGACATGTGCCTGATGGTAAGCAACACGCCTGCCACATAACAGCACAGTGACACGCAGCTATTGGAACATGAAGTGTCCAAATCATTACCTAGCACTGCACTGCGCTCGTCACCCAGAGATCTAAGATGTTGTATCTCTTAGCCCTGTAATTTATCTGGAAACATTGCCCTTCAAACCGTAACGCAGTAATGTTTGCACTTTACTGCTTGACAGATGGCGGTCAAGTGGAAACTTAGAAAAGTAAAAACTTTTAAATCGTTATGAACATAGTAAAATAATAAATGTTGGCAATAAGTAAATTCCAATTCTATTTATAATTCATTGTACCTTTTTAGATATCTTGTATTTCTTCGACTTGGTGATGATCTGGTGATCCTTGGCCCACTGTATCTTGGTCCTGTTGTATCCCTTCACCGGGCACTTGATCTTCACCTGGGTCCCGTAGAATATCGTCGCCGATCCCCCCACCTTCACCGTCACCTGTTCAAAATTACAATTCAATATTTTGTTCCTGCACTTGGAACAAAACTGCTACAAATCTCTTTACAATATAAATAAGAACAAAACTGAAAATTTTGATTAACCCTCGACTGCCTCGGATTTGTTATCTTTACAACATTATACTAGTCAAGCCCTTCCGTTTGATACCCATATTGAGGTAGGTTGTGAAGAAATTTTTTGTTCTCCATTTTGTGGAGGCGGCCATCTTGAATCGATATTAACCATACATAGCTAAGAACATCCACACGGATATTAAACATCAAATAAAAAAACCGCATCATCGACATCGACAGACATCGACGTCAAACTCATAACACCTCTTTTTTTGGTCGGAGGTTAAAAATGACAATCTATCAGATGTGGACTGTGAACTGTCTGTGATAGTACGTACGGCTTAGATGAAAGCTTACCTGTAAAGTTTTAATCAAATAAGCTCTGCAGTTGTAGTGTTTGTGACAGTGGTAGGGGGAGGTTGGGGGAAATACGTCCTTTCACTTATTGTTTCTGTTAAATGAATACTGGTCAATAATATTCATTGTGGTATATGTAATATATCACATTTATGTAATATACCACATATATGTATATACCACAACGTTATTATCTTTCCCTTCTTTATTATTTATAACAAAGAGTTCAAGGCATGACACGTCCATTAAAAATAGGTCTTGTCTTTTTTACTAATTTTTTTTTATACTAAGCGTGGAAGAGATGCATAGTTTTAATGCATAGATTACATCGGCGTAAATTCCAGGACTGGCGGGGTCTAGATGATTCCAACAGCGATTTTTCAACAAAATAAATTGAGATTACTATGAGAATATGGCTAGATAGCCATATTCTTATAACAATCTCAATTTGTAAAGATTAGATTATAGGCAGTTGCTGCTCTGTGCCGAGTGACAATAAACCTTACCTTCTTCTTCTTAGGGTCGTGCTGAATATACGAAGAGTTGGCCAGCGAAATTTCTGGAGAAGCGGTGTCCAGGAGGCACGGTCGGGAGTTGCAGGACTTGGTACTGGCCGGGCGTGGGGAGCTGCAGAGAGACGCCGGCCTCTCCACCACGTGAGACTGGGCCATTATCTGCTTACACTCCACCTGGTGGAGACAGGAGAAGTTATTTACTATCGAGAAGACGAGAAAAATAAACATTTTTAGTATACAAATATCTTTATTGCTGTTTGGAGGTAAGATAAGATGATACAAAACATTTTAAAAGTTGACCCATGACAAACTGGCCCCTCTTGGAGGCTTCATGGAGGCATGAGGCTTGCAATATGTCTGGCAAGACAATTTGTATGAAAACTAACGTTGTTGTTCCACATATTTAATTTAATTAAGTCACGAGTAACTCAGGTATGATATGGTTGGTCATACCCAATTCAAGTTTCGGCCGCATCCTGCAGCCATTTTCTAAGAGAGTGTTGAGGTTGACGTCAGTGTAAAACGGACAATGCAATAGTTTCTTCTAGGGAAACACGCTGTATTGTAGACTGCATCGTCGTTTAGTAGGTCTCATACATAGGCCAGACGGCTGTCAAATGCAGGACTTACAATAGTTGAAAAAATACCTTGTCTTCTCGTGACCACAGCGGTTGTAACGCTACCGAAACATTGAGGTATTTAAACAATTAATTTTGCGTGATTAAGCCCCGTAGGTACTATAGACGTGCCAAACAACTAGTAGGCAATGACACTCTTGTGCGTAAAAGACTTCAATGTCTTGATCATCGCCGCAAAACTGCTAGCTTATCGGGTTTTTTTTCGGATACACTTCGGAGAGTGTGCAACTGATCTGCATGATCTAATTCCACCTTGCCATTTCTTCTATCGGACTTCTCGTTCCACAAAAGGGCGACATCGTTTCATGGTTGATGTTCCAAAAACGCGAACGAAGCGATTTGACTCCACGTTTGTGATAAGAACGTCTAGGTTGTGGAATGCGTTGCCTGAGTGGATTTTCCCCGATGGTTACAATCTTGGTGTCTTCAAATTGAGAGTGAATCGGTTTCTTCTAGGTAAACACGCTCCATCATAAATCGCATCATCGCTTAACATCAGGCGAGATGGTGGACAAGTGCGAACCTATTCTAGTTAAAAAAATACCTCTCTCTGCTTTAATCCTCCTCCACAGGTCTTGGAGCATTTGGACCAGTCTCCGGTATGCCACCGCACGGGGCAGTCCAGCACGTTGCAGTACTGACGGTCGGGGGGCGGCGGCTGCGGACACATGCTGTTGGGGACCACCACCGTGTTGGTGCCACCACGAGTCACCTGGGGGGAGACACGATACTCAACGACGCTCAATTTAACGAGACTGCTTCTACAATCCGATAAGACTAGACGTTTAGAGTGTAGGCGTAATGGAGATCCACAACCGAAATCGAAACTACCGGATATCCGAAATAAAATAAATAAATATTTGTGGACAATTCACACACAACACCATCTGACCCCAAACTAAGCAAAGCTTGTAATATGGCGGCCAGATAGCTGATATAATACTTATGTAGTTTTAAATACATACTTATTATAAATAGAAACACCCAGATACAGAGCGAACATCTGAATTCATCACACAAATATTTGCACTGGGTGGGAATCGAACCCACGACCCTCGCAGGCAGAGTTACTACCCACGAAGCCACGAGGCCAGCCATATATAATATATCCGTAACCGTATTCGTTTCAAAAATTTCGGATAGAATCAACTTTCACGCGATAAGGCTGCAAGTTTGCTTTTTGTACATGCAATAAATTCATTAATCTTCTATTCAATCTAATATCCGTAATTGATACTATACGAAACTAACGGATGATACGAAATAATTACATAACGGATATTAATATAATATAATACATGTAATATAATATGATATAATAATTACATAACATGACGGATATTATCCGTAACCGTATCCGAAACCGATATAATTTTATTCCTCTATCTGTATCCGAATCTAGATCCGAAATATCAAATCCATAACATCCCTAGTCTACACTAAGTAAAATAAAAAATAATAGGCAAGAAAGGTAGATACAAGACACGAAGGTCATGTGTCTGATGGTAAGCAACGCCTGCGCATTATAGTACAGAACCTTGGAGTAATTGAAACCGTAACCGAAACCGAAACTACCGGATATCCGAAATAAAAATACATACGCAACCGTATCCGTTTCAAAAATTTCGGTTATTTTCGGATAGAATCGACTTTCACGTGATAAGGCTGCAAAATTGCTTTTTGTTAAATACATTTAATCTTCGTCTGCTCAGCTTAGACTAATAGCTACCTATATTCAATCTTTACTAGTCGAAACTAACGGATAATCCCAAATAATTACATATCCGTAACCGTATCCGAAACCGATATAATTTTATTCCTTTATCCGTAACCGTATCCAGATCCGAAATATTATTTCCATAATATACTTAGTGTAGAGATAAAAGACAAGAGGATCGCGCGTTTGATGGTAAGCAACATGCCTGCGCATTACAGTACAGAAACCTTTCAGTAATCAATACATACTGCCTATTATTACACCGTCCTCGTCAATTAGGCATACCATATATTTTTTCACTAAGTTAAAATCAGTGAATTTGGTACAGTCCGCGAGGTATAAGCTGAGCTTTGCATTAGTGTGAGTGATCACCAATCAGGCAGGAGCGCGGCGAGACAGAATGGCGCCGCGCCTCAGGCCGGTTACCCAAAATCAGTTTAAACCGGTTTTTACCGGGCGAAAATGGCGCCGCGCCTAAGGCCGGTTGTCACACCTACACTATCCATGTACACTCACACAAATGCAAAGCTCAGCTTATACCTCGCGGACTGTATGACACCGTAAAATTAAGCTAGCTAAGCTAAGCTATACTCGTACATTTTATTCTATCTTTGGTATCGCCTGTAGAACTTTTCATTACCTGTGGTAGTTTACTGTAATTTTGTAATTGCTTAATTTTCTCTTGCACCATGTTAAGTACACGAAAGTGTAGCTATGTAGTTGTACAAAATTACAACGATTTACAAATTTAAAAAGCTGAACTTTTATTGCATGCTTGTCTGAGTCGGAATTAAAACAATATTTTTTACAACTAATAGTCCAATATCAAAACGAGAAACTTAACACGGTAAAGGTTTAAAATCGACGTGTAAAATCATGAGTCGGTATATAAATAAGATAATCTATACTAATACTATACTATAATATTATAAAGCTGAAGAGTTTGTTTGTTTGTTTGTTTGAACGCTAGGATTTCGGGAAGTGCTAGTCCGAATTGAAAGATTATTTTTCTATTGGATAGTCCATTTATCGAGGAAGGCTATAAGGCTATAGAAAATAACGCTACTATTAACAGAAGCGGAGCATGAATCAAGAATGTAACAAAATCGGAACCTTTTTGAGAGTTTTCGTACGTTCCGTGCTTTGACATGACACATGACAGCTTGTGTCTAAGATTGCGTCATTGAATATCACAGATTACATACCTCTTGAATATAAAACCTTTCCTAATCTCTGAGTTGGTACGACCAATTTCCGACAGGTGGCGTAGCAGGTAGCTGAAGAGGTGTTTTGTTTGAAAGCGATATTCTCAGGAATTACTGAACCGATTTCAGTCATTCATTCACCGTTGGATATGTACGGGATCCCGATGAGTGCTATATATGTACCACGGGCGAATCCGGGGCGGACATCTAGTATATATTTACCTCGTGTATGCACGTGACTTCTCTCGTTTGTATTCCAATACCACAGGATTTAGTGCACTGAGAAAAGTCTGTATAATTCCACCTGTAACAAAATAGCGTGTTAATAATATATATTTAAATTTAATTTAGTAACATCTATGATTTCACTAATATCATCTCACGGTTTTACCCGCGTAAGTAGTTTTCGTCCTCGTAATTTTCGAGTCTCAATCACGTCAAAACGGCTAAACAGATCGTGTTGAAATTTAATAGACAGATAGTTTATGGTCTGATATACCACGTAGGTACTTTTTGTCTCGGAAAAATACGGGAATGGAAACTATGCGGGTAAAACCGCAAGCGTAATAATACACACATAAATCTAAATAATAAGGCACATAAGAAATCTAAACAAGATGTTCAAAAAATACGAACGAAGATATTTTTTTTTTAAATAAAGAATAACGAGAATAGCTGGACATGTGCCTGATGGTAAGCAACATGCCTGCCACATAACAGCACAGTGCCATACAGCTATTGGAACATGAAGAGAAAATTATAACCTAGCATTGCACTGCGCTCGTCACCCAGAGATCTAAGATGTTATATCTCTAAGCCCTGTAATTTCTCTGGAAACATTACCCTTCAAACCGGAGCACAGTAATGTTTGCACATAACTTGGCGGTAGAATAACTGACAGAGGTGTGGTACTTCCCCAGGCGGATTCTGCCAAGAATCCTACCACTACTATCCTTCTAAGATTTGACTCCACGTTTGTGATAAGAACGTCTAGGTTGTGGAATACGTTGCCTGAGTGGGGTTTTCCTCGATAGTTACAATTTTTGTGTCTTCAAATCGAGAGTGAATTGGTTTCTTCTAGGCAAGCATGCTCCATCGTAGACCGCATCGTCGTTTAACATCAGGCAAGATGGTGGTCAAGTGCTAACCCATATTAGTTAAAAAAACTATAATTAAATAAGTAAAACAAATTATTTAGATTTATGCAGTAATACCAGTAAAATATGGTGGGTAGTTTGTCAAACCTGGGAGGGCACGGGTGGTCGTTGCATGTCCGCACCCTGTTCTCCGGCTTGGTGAGTGGATCACACATGTAGGGTGAAGCGTTCTTCCCGTCTTCATCTCGTACGCACTGGATTATTAGTTCCTGAGGATAAAAACGTTAATAATAGCGACATCGTTTCATCGTTGACTTTCTAAAGACTCGAAGAGGTTTGATTCTACTTTTGTGATAAAAGCGTCTAGGTTGGGAAATACGTTGCCTGAGTGGGGTTATGGCTACAATCTTGGTGTCTTCAAATCTAGAATAATCGGTTTCTTCTAGACACGCTTCACGCTTAACCCACGCTTTTCTTTTCTTTTCACGCTTCACCGTAGTTCAAATCGTCGCTTAACACCAGGTCAGACGGTGCTCCTGTATAAGTATATAATAGCTTTTAAAAATGTTACTATAAGCAGCCCACTAAATGTTCTTACTGCTGGAACTCGTGGCCTTCTCTCGCAAGGAGAGAGTTAAGGCCAAATTTCACCAAACTTACCGTTGGTCGATGACGTATAGCCTCGAAAGATTCTAGGAACGTGTTAGTTTCCTCATGCTGTTTTCCTTTGCCATTTTTTACCACTGAGCGGAATTAAGCACATAACTTTGAAAAGACTGTGGTTTGTAACTCTGGGCTCCGGATTTATTTATAAACTGTGTCGTAAAGTTTATTATTATTATAACTTACTTGGACACCACTAAGGCAGGAAGCACTGCAGCTAGTATACCCCTTCTCCTTCCAGGAGTACGACTTCCCTGGGGAGCCGGGTGCCACTCGGATGTTGCTCGACGTCCCGAACGTCAGCGATCGGCTGGAGAAAATAACATGTTTCAAAATATGTACCTACTGCTATTTCACGTCTTTCTTAAATCTCATAGTTTCTTAATTACATAGAAGCGACTCAGCTGGAGTCATCTGCTAGTCGTGACGTTCTTGTTGACTTCGTTTGGACTTAATAACTAACTAAATTTTGGACATAGAAATATTTCGCGTCACGTTGAGTTCTGTCCGCGATGAATTTCCAAACTACTGAACCAAATTTAATCATATCTCGCATACTGTGTCCAGACTGATGCAACTTGAGAAATTGTTAGGTTTGTTTATTGCTCAATTTATGGGCGCAATATATTTTATAAATAATCTACTTAAACTCTAAATCATTGTATGATAACATAAGTTTAAGTTGAGAGGTCACTTTGTTAGATCTCAGTTAATAAACCTATTATTTTCTTTAAAAGCGATTAATAACGAGAGCGATAATAAAATCAAAATATAATTATAAGCATTTATTGTCTAGATATACTAGCAAAGATACCTACATGTTACCATTACTTAGTACACTTAAAAGTAAACGTTATGAAACTATCGTGGATTCTAAAAGTTAGTACGTTTCAAACAACAATTCCTGTTTTGTGTCACAATAAAGAGTTATCCATTTATCTATCTATCTAATTTCTAGTGTCATCCCGAGTGCCAATTTCTTTGAAGAGTCTGTTGATAACCTCTATCAGTTACATAACATTTTCCTTCTACACTTGAAATAGGTATCTAGATGACCAGTAATCTTATCGTCAATGATTAAATCACTATGAAAATTCTTTCTACCGCGTTATCGCATTCAAACAACGAACCCTTCAGTGTTTATCAAACCATCGACAATGTCACTTGACGTAAACGTAAGCGAACCCGACGAATTCAACTGTAGCGAACTACACAGTTGCATCAAAGAAATAAGCGAACTAAAACACGTGGAAGATTTCTCTTATCATGTAGATTACGTATGTGGTAAAGGTGAAAATTTTATTGCAAACATTTTCAGAGTCATTATAAAAGAAAGTGAAAAGGAAGATACAAATTTTAGTGTAATAGTGAAAACTTTAATCAATACAGCAAGACAGGAATTGTTTCATGAATTGCATGAACGAGAAGTGATAGCTTATGAGGAAGTTATCAATAAATTTAGAGACATACAAGAATCAATAGAAGAGGAGAAAAGAATAATCTTGCCAGAATGTTTATACACAAGAACAGAAAAGGGAAAGGAAATTATAATTCTTGAAGATTTGAAACCAAAAGGATTTGAAATAAATAACAGGCTGGCCAGTTATGAGCGTTTGGCTTATTCCCAAGTGAGCGCAGTTTTGAAGAACCTTGCAAAGTTTCACGCTTTATCATTTATTTACGATAAACATTACCATGAAACTTTTGAGGAAGTTAAATCTAAACTCGTAGATATAATATTCTCAAACAGCTTTCTGAATAAGAGTAAGTTGAAAGATTATTTTCATGATTCATTTGAGACCTCGGTAATGCAAGTTGATGATTTGGAAGCTAAAAAGAAATTAGAAGGTGTTTTACCTAAACTTTTGGAGAAATTACAGCATTATACTAAACCTAGAGAAAGAAACGTATTATGTCATGGAGATTGTTGGATTAACAATGTTATGTTTCAAAATGAGGTGAGTTAATTTTATCAATTTACACGTCTGCCACTTTATTTTTGATTGATAAAAAACTACTTTAAATTGTTTTGTAGATTCTTATCAATTGAACAAAAATATCATGATAACTGTCCATTATACCTTCCTGTTGACTAGTACAGTAGTTGAAATAGATGAAGTATTATTTAGAGTTTCATTCATTTTATTTTAAATATTTTCATTTCATTCACTTATTTAATTCATTCGTTTTATTTTATTCTTCATTTTAATAATTTAAAGAAAATCATTTATTAAAGTGGATTAACATACTTGTATCATCTACTACTGGTATGAATGAAAAACGCTTACCTACTTTCAGTTTTATATATTTATTTATCTTGTGTTTAAATAGTTACAAAACCTGCACAATTTTTCGCAAAACTTTCGCGATTTCAATTGAAATTAAAAATGTTTCTTGCGTCAAAAGGTAATTAAAAAAAAATGTATTATGACTAGTCACGTATATAACGTTTTTAATTTATATAACTTGAACGTCGCGTCGTTAAGCATAATTGCTTAGTATGTATGAGTCAAGTAGTCTAAATTTCAATGTAATTAGTACTTATGTACTTTTAACAAAACTCCAAGTATTTTTAATTACCCTAGTTACGGGTTTATTTTAGGTTTTAATTGTTATTTAATTATCTTTTCATTAGTAATTTCATTTACAACTTTGTCAAAATTATTTAGTTCAGAGAAGACCCTGAAAGTCACGACACAGTATAGCCTAGTGTGGGTTTCAGTGAACTCCTTGACGCTGAAATTAGTTTTTGTTGTCAGTTAGTCTTTAGATCTTGGTGTAGCCAGTTAGAAGTACAAGGTAATGCGAATTAAATTATTTAACTATGATAAATATACCCAACTTTACAATACTACTACAGTGAAAAATAGTCATACCTTAAAACTATATTTGACAAAACGCAGATCCAATTAATCTAAAACTATGTTATTGATGTTCACAGGACCCAGAAATTACAAAAGTATGCTTGATAGATTTTCAAGCAATGCGTTACGCAAGCCCTGTGACTGATATTCTTCACTTCATCTACCTCTGCACTGATTCTGCGTTTAGATCTGAATACTTTGAAGACTCACTCAACGACTATTTTGATAGCCTAAAAGATTTTTTAAAGCTATATGACATAGATGTCAATTCTGTGTATACTAGAGAAGAATTTGATAGTGATATGGAAGTAACAAAACCTTATGGGTTTCTTATGGCATTAATTGAAATGAAAATTGTTACAACACCATCAGATGATTCTGTGATAAAAGGATCAACTTTAGTTTTAAATGTTGAAGAAGATAATTATTTCAAAATCAGAGTGAATGATGTTGTAATGGAATCAGTTAATAATGGAGTTCTGAATAAACTTGTTGATGGAATAAATTGTTGAGGAAACGGAATCTGTTTGTGTTTAATAACTGATGTATTGTTTGTTATCTATTGTATTCATTTCATAAATCACGAATGTTAACTATTACTTTGAAATTAAATTGTGTTTCAATCCACTAAGAAGCTATGTTTTTAATTATGATTTTACAATGTATTGAATTTAAATAAGTGTTTAAAAATAATGTTTTCATCCCACCAGCTCGGAAAGAGTACTTTTGCTCCTCGATATCAGGGCGCAAAAGTCGTTTTTACCCTCTAGAGCAACTCTAGAGCAACTCTAAGTAAATTTGAATTTAAACATCGTGTGTACTGAGGTTTTGAATTCAAAACATATTTCTACCTCCTTGGTGCCGAATGCATCATACATTTTTTTTTAATATGTTAATAACCCAGACTCGGAAACTCCTTGGTGTACTTACTTTTTTTAATTTGCTTAGCGCGAAAACATTTAAAAATTTGCATTTAGTCATTTCCTCGCTGAGGTGGAATGAAAAGTTACGTGTTGCACTCGAGTGCAAAGATTTTTCACCTTGTGCTCTTTTGATTTCCTTGCTACGCTCAGGATTCTAATTTTGAATCACTCGCTGCGCTCGTCATTCAATTTTAGAATTCTTCGCTTGCTCGGTCATCAAAATTGAGCACGCGGTTAAAAATCAACTTTGCACTCTTGAATAACAAATAACTATTTTAAGAACTGTTTAACTTATTTTTCACTACTATGAACCTGAAAAGTCCCAATGCTGGGTAAATCTTTTACTCTCTACCCAATCTTTTCATATGTTTTTTATATAAAAAAAAGATAAAACTGTATTTGTATCTTTCTTTTAAAAATAGAGTAAAAACACAATTTTATACTCAAAAAATAAATGTTAAAGTATCGATGTTTGGGTGTTTATTGCTTAATCACGTCGGAACGGTTGTACGGAAAGGATTGGAACACTGATGTGAGTCTGTAACAACACACAGACTACTTTTTTTCACACGAAAATTATAGAAACGGGAACTACGCAGATAGAACCAGGGGCGGTGCCAGCTTTTAATATAGTAGTAACAGAGTAAACCTACTTATTTATAAAGCATAACTTGTTACAACCAGATTTCCTCAAAATTTTCTGTGACTCACAACTTATCTTCGAAACATACCCACAAAGCAAACATAAAACTAGTGATTAAATGCTAAAGAGATTACGATTGATAAATAAGCGATACGATTTGACATACCTAAATACTCTAAAATAGATATTCCTTATTGAACACACCAAAATAACAATAATTTACTAATTGAAACAGGTTAAACACTTAAAGTTAGTGCGACAGACGGCGAATATAATAATAATAGCGGTCTCTTCCAAGCAACCTTAGTTGGAAAAACAAAGATGGGATCTTACAATGCGGGGTGTGCAGATGACATAAATAAATAAAATTTATATACACATATTCATAAAAAAAAATTGAAATATACCCTACTTAAACATATAATACTTATTACTTAATAAAATAATCTAAACTAAAATTGGGTTAGCGGCTTTTTAATAGAGTGACGTCACGAGCAGGACATGTACCTGATAGTAAGAAACACACCTCCCTATAATAATACAATATTTCAGTAAGTTATTATAGTCCAAACCATTACCTAGCAATGTAATGCACTAGTCACTCAGAGATACTTGTAGTGGCAGGACTTTTTGCTGTGTCCTCCTGGGGAAGCACCGCACCTTTGCCAGTTATTTCACCTACAAGCAGTAATGTGCAAACACTACTGGGTTCCGGTTTGAAGGGCAATGTAATGTGAAATTACAGAGCATAGAGATAAAATCTTATATATCTGGGTGACGAGCGCAGTGCAGAGCTAGGTTATGAATTGGACTATTTATGTTTCGATAGCTGCGTGTCGCTGTGCTGATGTGTGGATGGCATGTTGCTTACCATAAGGCACTTGTCTTGCTCGTCTTGTCACTCTATATCTTTATAAAAATACTAGCGGCCCGTTCCGACTTCGCTCGGATATTGTCATATGTATAGACAAATAATCGGATTAAAAACTATCCTATCTTTCAAGTTGGATCAAACTGCATACGGTGTGCAAGTTTTATTGAAATCGGTTCAGTAGTTTAGGAGCCCATCGCGGACAAACAATGTGACGCGTAATTTATATATATTAAGATTATGCTGTTATAATGTAGCCTGACACGTTCGTAGATTTACCATAGCAGCGCCATCTATTGATTACTTACTCAACCCAGTCGAAAGGTATCGACATCTGTTAGAATCATTTGGAGTTAACAGATAATTGTGACTGTCAAATAGTAACAGACAAATAATTAGCAATAAATTAAAATTGCAACTATAATTTGAGATTTAAACTATCCTATCTCTCAAGTTGGATCGAACTGCACATGGTGTGCGAATTTTATTATAATCGGTTAAGTGGTTTAGGAGTCCATTGAGGACAAACATTGTGACAGGAGATTTATATATATTAAGATGTTTTTTTTTTGTATCGAGTGACGATACCCCGGCGGACTCTGCAAAAAGTCCTATTACTATACAAATCTTACCTGTCTCCACCGCTGTAAGCCGGCATACTTGAGTCTCCGAACGATGTTCCATACGCCATCGAACATGGCTCCATCACGCATCTCTCCGTATCTTCGACTGGTTTCGGCCCCATACATTTACTATCCGGAAGCTTCGCGATCGTTCTCGAAAATTCTAGAAATATCTTGCAATGTACTTCTTTCTTCCTCCATCCTTCTCCACAAGTCACACTGCAGGGCCCCCATTCATCATCTTTAATGTAGCTGATAAAAATAGGAATAAAGTTTTAGTATAGAATTTAAAAGAAGTTCAAAGAAGAATTTCGACGCTATTCTATTTGATTCTATAAAAGATTCACTCAAGATAAAGTACATGCTAGGTGCTCAGGGTTAAGATACTATAAACCTATAAATATGGCTGGTATATGTAGAAGTATGCACCAGTGTATGTATCTAACCGCCAATCGTATACCTGTAAATTTGAAATCTATGATTAAAGTATTAGAACCGATTTTCCTGTGTACAAATTTGGATAAAAATGTAGCAGTGTTAGTGTTGTGCCATAATGTTAATATAGGAAAAGTGTAGCAAAGAAAATAAGGTGTAAGTGCAAGGAGATTTAAACTTTATTGTGCAGTGCATAGAGTAGAAAAGACAAGTGTAGAGGTGAAAGCAATGATGTGACCCGGGGAGGTGCATTGTACATGAATTTTTATATTTTTTTAAAAGGTGTTTATTTTTTACAGTGGCTCTAAGTTGGAAATTCACAGGATTTTCTATATCATAAATTCGACTTTAAGAATACAGACACATTCAAGATGACTTAAAAATAAGCTTCTATTTTCTTTCTAGATTTTATTGCTAGATTTCTTTTTAGTGCAGATAGCATCATTGAGTCTGCAATGGAGACTTTACAAGTGACTTTGTTTTCTCAATGTTCTTTTAAATGTGAAAACAATTTTATTTCTGTCTCATTTTCATCTTTATGTTTAAAATAATTTTAGAACTACAATTTAGTTTTAGGTGCCCTTTGTGTCAGTATTCAAGTATTTAAACATCAATATAATAATTTCTAAGAAGCTAATAAACAAAATTCTACCAGCCATTGGGAGGTAAGGGGTTTGTGATGAGTGTCTGATGAAGGGTTAAGTCATTCCTGATGTGTGATGTCTGTCATAATCTGTCAAATTCGTAGGCGAGTAATCCATGGTTTGTGGAGAGTTATGAGTTTAAACACGATTAATCGACGAAAGATCGTGGTTTGTATTGGTAAATAAATGTTTGGTAGATTAAATCCCATCACAAACATACATGTGAAATGAAAGCCAAGTTCAATATTATGGCTTGTCTTGGTTGATGACTTAAATGGCAAAAAAGTTAGATTAAAATCTGACAATTCGAGCCAAATTTATAGGTCAGTCCTCAAATTTACTAATAAAAACATAAAATACTAGCTGTACCCTGCCACGCTTTGCTGTGGCACATTGTAATGCAATTATTAGATAAAAACAATTCTTGATGACGATTATATATCATTTTAAAATTACGGCTCGATTGGTGCGGAAGTTTTTGAAGCGTACACAAACCAACATAACATTTTTGTACATAGAAATTGTAGTTACAATATTTTCTATTTACTGTAGAAATAATGTCCTTTCAGCATATCAATGTAGATATAATGAAATTGAGTATTAAATCGTTGACGTAAAGTAAAATTTTCTCTAAAGTAACTTTGTGAATTAGTCTTAGTGAATTATTTATGCCAAAATCGTATAAAAGCAGATTCGCTGTATTGCTGTAAAGTCGATTATTAAAATTATTTCAAGAAACATCTATGTACCTGGAAAGATAACGACATTTACAATCACAATTATTTATTATGATTGTAAATGTTGTTGCCCGTGGAACATTCTATAGTACTCATCAGGATCCAGTACATATTCAACGGTGAAAGAATGACTGAAATCGATTCAATAATTCCTGAGAATATAGCTTTTAAACAAAACACCTCTTCAGCTACCTGCTACGCCACCTGTCGGAAATTGGTTGTACCAACACATATTTAGAAAAAAAAATTGATTAGCAAAGGTTTTATATTCAAGAGGTACCTATGTAATCTGTGATATTCAATGACGCAATCTTAGACACATGCTGTCATGTGTCATGTCAAAGCACGAAACGTACGAAAACTCTCAAAAAGGAATATTTTTTCCCGATTTTGTTGCATTCTTGATTCATGCTCCGCTTCTATTAATAGTAGCGTTATTTTCTATAACCTATAGCCTTCCTCGATAAATGGACTATCTAATAGAAAAAGAATCTTTCAATCCAGACTAGTATTTCCCGAGATCCTAGCATTCAAATAATCAAACAAAATCTACAGCTTTATAATATTAGTATAGATGACGTAGAAATGCCTGGTAAATTGATTAGCCTCGTGGTTTAGTAGTATTATTCCGAGAGCTGGTAGCAAAATCCGGGTAGCCTCGTGGCTCAGCAGTAATATTCCGAGAGCTGGTAGCAAAATTTGTGTAGCCTCGTGGATTAGTAGTAATATTCTGAGAGCTGATAGCAAAATTTGGGTAGGAGGCAAGCTGAAAACATGTGACACATAGTTCTCCTATTATACCCCAACACATAGCTGCAGACCTGGCTGGTGAACAGCGGGGCAAAATGAATCCCTTAATTTAGATCACGTGGCAGGTAGATAGTCCCACTAAAATGAGATAGAAATACTTTTTGAAATGTTGGAACTTTTGAAATTTCAAAAGAAATTTCAACAAAAAAAAATGTTTGAAAGGACGTCGTTATTTTAGTATTTAGTTATTTAATTTTAAACCATGGAATTACCAACGAATTTGATAAGATTACGGTGATCTTAAAAACCTTTGTCGGTACAATACCTTACATACAACCAGCCACACGCAAAGAATATTTTGTAATTGCTGAAAGACAAGGACAAAATACTCTGAGCTATACACAAACATAGATATAGTTTACACAACTCTGATTCACTATGTCGAAAAATTGGATCAAATAATTAAACATTGTTATTTACCTTTACTCATACATAATAAAATATTATTTTCTAGCGTAATCATTATCGTATATGGTGTAATTTAATTGATTTCCGGCACTAGTGAATGAGAGCAAGTTTTCTGTTTGAATTGATTCAGCAATATTATAAATAAAAAGCTATTTATTTTTTAAATCATAAACTACTTTAGAATTTATAGTCAAAACTGGGATCAGACTAAATTAAACTGACCAAAATGCCCCCAATAGGTGCTTAGTGAATTGAGTGATAGACACCAAAAGTCGTAATCGGTTTGAAGCTACGAGTAATTCTTATTTTGATTTATATTTGTATTTTCACTTATATTAACTTAACTGCCTTCTTTTGTTTGTTACCTCGATATGGTATTCAGAAAACTTACCCGCGGTCACTGTGACGCGACTGTTACGTCGCGGTAAGTAGCAAACTTAAATGTCAATAAGTAAGTAAATTATAACTTATTGTTACACATTTTGTTGTACACGTGTGATTTATGTATAAATGTAATGATTGACTTTCCAAAGACTCGAACAAAGAGGTTTGATTCCACTTTCATAGTGAAAATCTCGGAAATTCCATAGAGTGTAATTTTTTTATGGATACCACACAGTTGTCTTCGTCTAAAGTTAGTCTATTTCTTATAGGTATGTGCGCTTCATCGTAGACCGTCATCGTAGTTATCATAGATAACCTACCATCGACAAAAAAAGGTGTAGTCGGGAACGCAACAACTCAAGGTTTAACAACAAGTTTAAGGAACACAATACCATGCGCACACTGTTTTTGTAAAAGGCCGCCAAATGCGGTGGAAACTTAACTCGTTCAATTAATTCGACAATCTCGTGTCACCTCAACTAACCATATCACACGTGAGTAACTAGTCAATGAATTAAAAATATTTCTAAATGTATTAAATACTGACGGTCTATGTAAAGATAATAAAAGTATAAGAACTTACTGAATCAATTCAAATTACCTTTACGTGTCAATATAACATATTATTAAAACGTCATACTTTTGCCATCGAAGTGATTTTCGATGTTAGACAAACAAAAGCTCACAATGTTGGTGATATTTACATGCAAGACTCCACAAATTGACTTCATATTCTTATTAATAGAGTTAGCTTTACTTTTTCTCAACAAAAAAAGAGTGAGCATTATAGTATACATTAATTATAAAAAAGATAAATGTCATAAAAATGTCACAAGTATGTAAAGAGAAAAAAAGCGACGGAATTTTTAGCAACACTTGAAGCGCATTAAAAATTAACCTGATTCCTGCACATTTTGCTAAGGTTATGTGATGAATAATTTCCGGCTACATATTCATCACCACAGATTTTACTGAGAAAAAGTAAATTCGAGTAGCGATTGGACTTTCACAATCTACTAACTAAAGTTATGCAGTAAATTACTGTGTTGATTATCATCATCCAAGGACATAAGATTAAACTAAAGTTAGTCGTACATTTCATAAATACTACAAATTTGCGACTCCCGATAAATGTTAAAATTATCTTAATGTCAATTTTCATTAATTGTAGTTATTAAGAGTTTTATTGTTAGTGAGACACTTATTTTAATGTCAAATAATAATAAATAAAACAAAACGCAAATGTCAAACTCAAATAATAGTCTGGTGTAATTGATTTTGTCTATACACCATGAAAGTTTGGTTAAATTGAAAACATCTGTAGCACAGTAGGTGGTTACAAAATAAAACTCGGAAAAACAATTATTGATGGTCCCTATTTATGATAAATGCAGAATAATTATTTTAAGGCTATGATGATACATTACAAAAGGCATACTCCCTAATGCATTTTAAAGACTGTAGATATAGTAAAAAAAAATTGTTGTTATGATGTCATATCATATTTGAGAGACTCTTGAATAGAGCTTGGAATGAATCTGCAAGAAATGATTATTTCTTTCCGTATCAATAATATTTCACTACTTGGACTGTTGTTAAAACTTTCTTTTCTGGGGCGTTCAATAAAATGTTTTATATTATTGATATGTTATTGAATACTTCTATTTGTGTAACAGTCGAATGTGTTCTAACCAACAATTGTTTTGAAACAACATATTTATGTTTATTTTCTTCAAGATAAGTTTGCTGATTGCTAGATGTTATGCAATAGCAACTGCAAATCTAAAAAATAAAAAGAATTCAGTAAAAACTGGTACGGTACCACTCTGCACACGATCAGTTTCAAAGTGGTCCAAGTACGTGTATATGGCAAGTATTTGTTGTGTAACGCTATCAAAATGTACTTTTCAGTAACGCATGACTACGTTATTGTAGTGTGCTAAGTAGAAAGTACTACCACGCGTGCTCTCTTTGAAATAGACCGCTAAATGCGATTGAAACTTTAATTGGTTACAACCGACGTTAACGAAGAAATAAAATATTGACGTTGAAATGGTCTCAAATAACACCTTAATTTTTGGTGCTGGAACTTGGCTTAGCCTGAACTCTCATCTTAAGTTCTTTTCACTACATACATTTATGAATCAATTTGTCTTTACAAAAACTTGACTTGACTGTAATAAAAAAAATTACTTTATTCATTAATGCCATTTTTCTCAAAAAATACACTTTACTAAAATGATTTAACTCAAAAATGTATTCACTTAAATTACTTTATATATGTTTTTATGTTATGTTTACATTTTTTATGTTGTTTTATGTTATAGTCAACTTTGTTTGTGGTGCCAATAACGTGTTTTTGTATTGTATTGTACATAATAAATTGACTTTACCTAAAAAGTTACAGGTTTACTAGAGTCTTGAGTCAAAAGTTTGGAATATCGCGGTAAGACCTTTAATGATTCAGAAGTATACATTTTGCCAGCGTCACATCACAAACGCTTCCTCTAGGAATAACTCTTTGGTCCACGGTTTAAAGTCACAGTAGACTTACGTGGCTTCGACCGGCACTTCAGGTTCCCCGATGAGGCGCTCGGTTTTGGGCTGCGGCGGTGGGTATGGTTGGATGAGTGGTTGCGTGTGGTACACTACGCCCGGGAGCAGATCTTCGATATCGTCCTAGAGAAGACACAATAAATGGGTTGAACATATGTATAAATAGGCATATTTTTTACTCCTATAGGTTTACACCTGGCCGAAATCTCAATGATATGGTGTTATATTAACTGTCTGGCTTGCGTAATACAAGCTTTGCTTGGTTCAGGGGTCAGATGTGTGAAATGTCCACCACCAATTTAAGATAAGATACGAAAAGTTTTAACTCTTTTCAATTTAGTGGGTTGCTTATCCAAGGAACATACCTCAGGTTCATCAGCCTCTATGTAGGCCACGCAGCTGATCCCAGTGGAGCAGGGTCGGGAGATCTCCGGCCGGGTGGCGGGGTCGCACCCGCCGCCGGCCGGAGTGCACTCCACCCCCCGGACCTGGACCCCGGAGCCACAGGACACTGAGCACTGGGAATGGAGAAAATTGAAATTACTAATTTGACTTAAAGGTTTGAAGCTAAACTTCTGTATAGACAGATAATATTAAGATTTTTCTGTCACAAAAAAACCTAGCGGCTTCGAGGAGGGACTATCCTGTTTCTTACGCTAAAAACAAGCGTTGTTTTCAGCAACAGATAGTTTTAAATTTAACTTTTTTTTTTTTAAATATAGATGGGCGAGACGCGCTCTTCATGTGGCTGATGGTGAGCAACATGCCTGCCGCATAACAGCACAGTGATACGCAGCTTAACAAATTATAGAGCAAAACAATGTTGTGCAATACGTCATCTACATAAAGGTATATTTAAACATGTCACCAGCTCATCACATAACCTTTTTTTTTTTTTTTTTTAACTTTTATAGGTTTACACTTGACCGCCATCTCGCCTGATGTTAAGCGACGATGCGGTCTACGTTGGAGCGTGTGTACCTAGAAGAAACCGATTCACTCTCGATTTGAAGACACAAAGATTGTAACCATCGGGGAAAACCCACTCAGGCAACGTATTCCACAGCCTAGACGTTCTTATCACAAAAGTAGAGTCAAATCTCTTCGTTCGTGTCTTTGGAACTTCAACCATGAAACGATGTCGCTTTTTCGAGCTACGAGCATTCCGATAGAAAAAAGGGCAAGGTGGTATCAGATCATGCAAATCAGTCGCACACTCTCCAAAGTGTATCCGATAAAAAACCGATAGGCTGGCAATTTTTCGGCGATGATCAAGACTTTGTAGTCTTTTTCGCAGAAGAGAGTCATTGCCTATGAGCCTTTTGGCACGTCTCTCGATCGATTCCAGGGCCTCCAGCTGATACTTAGCCGATCCATCCCAAAGGTGCGAACAGTACTCCATACAAGAGCGAATCTGTGCTTGATACAATATGAGCAACTGTTCAGAGTTGAAGTACCTTCGCACCTACCTACCACCTACCTAACCTAGATATAAGTACTGATATTGTCTACGTATCTTGCTGACGTGACCTCAAAAGATTATACCCATCCAAAGATCGTCTAACGCTCACTTCCCGCCCTGCTGCTCCACCGCCTCTCCGACGCTACATTACTATGCTGCTAGATTAACATGTCAGTAACGTGATCCCATAAGAAAGAAACATTTCTCAAAAGCAAAACTTAACTCTGTCTGTGCAAATAATCCAAGTTTGATCGGAAAAAAAGAAGACAACGTATTTACATGATTCCACCAAAGCAGAATCAATATTGATTCAATACAGACAGCAAAACGACCAACTCTGCACGACAAATGTGTGTCTACACTCGGCACGTCGCCGCTAAGTCCCAACTTCGTCTAAGCTAACTAGCGACTCCAACTTGATGACAACTTGGAAAAATACTCCTCTAATTAGTGGTCATGTTTTCAACTTAATTAGCAGTTTTATGGACTTTAGTTTGGGTAAATAGAGGACGAGATTTTTATTTAATTTTTAGTTCAACACTTTTAAAACACTCCGACACTTTTAAAACACGACCAAAAAGAAGGAAATTATAAGTTTATCGTCGATGCCTGTCAGGGTGTGTGTGTAAGAGAGAGAGAGAGAGAGAGAGAGAGAGAGAGAGTGTGTAACACACTCAACCGGATGGACCGATTTCGATGCGGTTTTTTCATTTGAAACTTGTTTCCTTACTGTGGCTATTACCTACGTTTGAAGATGGCTGCCTACACAAAATGGCGGAAAATAATATCACAACCTCCTTTATTTTGATTGTCTAAGGAAATGGCATGAATAGTAGTATATAATAATACATTGAAAATCCAAGATAGTGGATTTCAATCAAAAATTTTAATTTTTTTCTTGTTGAAGCTTAAACTTTCCTTTGGGCGCACTATACACAGATTTTTTGTAAGCTTTTATTATAGCCTTTCATGTTCGTAAGTAAGGCTGAACCGTCATACTCTGTGGTGAAACGCTCGATCGGGCGAACTCGGGAGCGTCGTGTGTATCCGAGCGTGAAATATGTACAATCAACTACTCTTTACTGATGTGTCGCTATGTTTAGATACTTTATTAAAAATGTATTATTTGTCACATATTCATTTTATTTTCTTAAAGATGCGACAACGTCTTATAAATTGGTTTGCCGGGTGACACTTCAAGAAACTGCGTTACGCTCCACTCACGTTATGCGCTCACAACGAGAGCGAGTGAGAGGCACGCGTCCCTTCCACTCGGGCATGGTTAGCCCGCCTAAGAGCGAGAGAGACAGACATAAAAAGTGAAAGGCACGCGTCCCTTCCGTAAAATTATTTTATCACTCAAAGTCGTTGTCACGTAAAACTTTCGCCCGTATACCGACTTTACAGGCAACCAATATTTTTTTGGTTTTTACTATAAATATTTAAAATCAACAAAGATCATAAAAAACTTAAAACATAGAACGCCGTCTGCAGCGGGGCAGAACCCAAGCTACCGGCGGTTAAGACTGCAGAGAGAGGAACCTCCTGACTATGCATGCCGTGACCAAAACTACTGCTTTTTGTATCTGAGCGTTAACGAAAGCCTCTAAAGATATTGGTCGAGGCTATTCGCTATAAGACCGTTTACTGGCACGACTATCGGGACTATTTGTTATTATTATTTAATACTGTAAACTGTTGATAGTTTTTATTACAAACCGATTGTATCCTTTGTCGAATATAAAAACGAAAATAGATAACTTGATTTGTATGAAATAAAGAACTTTAATTTTTGATTTGTTTTTTATTTACACTTCTAATACAATTCATAATAATACTACATAAACTATGATATTATTTACATTCATACATCAATTACGATGGCCAATCAAGTTTTCACTTCTACGGGGCGGTCTTAAGCACACACATTGTTTTTCAATTCACGTGTGATGTACTTGGTCCAATCCAACTTAAGTTTCAACCGCACTATTATTTAAAGTTTCAACCGCTACATTATTTAAAGTTTCGACCGCCACATTATTTAAATACCTTAGTTAGTTCTAAATACTTTGTAAAAACGCGATCATAAAATTCGTCGAGTCACAACAAAAACTAAAGTCCCAAGTCCCATCAATGTGCCAACAAAGTCTTAACAAGAGTGTTAACTTGGGAATTGTAAGAAAATACAAAACATCGATTTACATTCCACGTCCAGGCAGTTTGATGTCGTATGTACGAGACAGACAGAGACAAAGATACAAACATTTTTTAACCGACTGAAAGAAGGGTTATGTTTTTCGCGCGTATCTTGTGTGTTCGTAAATTTCTTTATTCCCACGTATCTTCCAAACGGCTGCATGGATTTTGACAATTAAGGTTTGATTAGATTCTCCTTAATTATACTAATGGTAGGACTCTTGTCAGAGTCCGCCTGGGAAAGTACAACACCTTTGCTAGTTATTCTACCGCCAAGCAGTAATGTGCAAACATTACTTTGTTCCGGTTTAAAGGGCAATATTTTCAGAGAAATCACAAGGCTTAGAGATATACCTCTGTTCAACGGGCAACCGTCGCGCGCGTGCACTCTCCTTGAAAAAGGCCGCCGGACGCGGCCGAAACTCGAGTCGGATTGACCGACCGTATATACGTGAGTGTCCCGTTATCCAATTAAATAAACTCTGTTCATCTGAACATCTTAGATCTCTGGATGACGAGCGCAGTAGTGCAGTGCTAGCTAATGATTTGGACTTGACGTGGACGTGGCAGGCATGTTGCTTACCATCAGGCACATGATATGCTCGCATTGTCACTTTTTATTTACAAAAAAAAATATATATGTCCTTAGATAGAATTAGTATTACATGGTGATGATTTCTTAACTGTTGATTTTTTGCAGTCGGGTTTTTAAAATTTAAAGCTATTTTATCCTGCTATGCATGCCTGCCACATAACAGCACAGTGACACGGAACTATTGGAAAATGAAGAGTCCAAATCATTAGCTAGCACTGCACTGCGCTCGTCATCCAGATTTCTAAGATGATCAGATGATCAGGGTTATATCTCTGAGCCCTGGAATTTCTCTGGAAACATTGCCCTTCAAACGGGAACACAGTAATGTTTGCACATTACTGCTTAGCGGTGGAATAAATGGCAAATGTGTGGTACTTCACTAGGTGGACTCTACCAAAACCTACCACTACAAAAAACGTGACCTATAAAAATTGAAATCTCCATTAATGAACCTCTGATATATAATTAGTCTGCAAATCGGATTTTCGTAATCGGATTACTGTAAAAAATAACGGTTTTTGAGAGTCTAGCGTAAAATGAAACAAAATTTAAAAAAAGTAATCTTTTATAAGAACGTGTCTTTCAACTACAGTTTCGCTCATTTCAGCCACTTATTGTTATCAAGATTATTTTAACATCTTACATCATGTTTTTTTAACTATAATAGGTTTGCGCTTGACCGCCGTCTCGCCTGATGTTGACTATTACATCAGCGCTCCGTGGTTTTTCAACATAGTTCCTGTTCTCGTTATTTTCACAGGATTAAAAGTAGGCATTGTGTTCTTCCCGAATATAATATAATTGTGTTTGAAATGTATGTCCGATACGTATAGAAACGGATTGTTGTTGAAAAGAGTAACCAACATCGAACCAAACTTTGTCATTTATAATATTAGTAAGATTAATTATTACTACTGTTTAGTTCCAAGACCCCTTTCGAGAAATAATCGCACGATTAGAATTGGAGTGATGTAACGAAAATAAAAAATAATGGCAGACGTAGAAACTCCCGATAGAAGGGAAAAGTCAGAATTTGATCCTTACTTTGGAAACCACGCGGTGAAACCGGAGGGCGTTACCATGAGCATGGTCATCATTCAATGAGCAATGCTTACTGTATGGCTAATGGGCATGGTCCCGAGTTTACCCGAAGATTTCTTGGCATTCCCGAGTGTGACGCTAGAATTCAATTCACAGCCCACGAAATCAGTCTGTGGCGCGCCAAAAGTTTTCACTTCAAAATAACTTTAAATTTTTTTTCTTCAATTTATTAAGAACAGAAATCCAGAAAAAGAAAAAATACAGAACAAATGTTTGTAATGTAATGTGCTTAACCTTAAATATTATAACATATTTTAAATAAGACGAAAAGGAAGTGGTAATTATTTATTTTTTGCGATTACCAAAATACAAGTTTTTTAATAAACCAGTTAAATTTTAAAGGTGCGATTTGTCATCTGTCGATTCACACTAGAAATGAAATGAAATGAAAAATGAAAGTAATTTATTCCAGATTAAAAATCCATATTACATTAAATTGGTTAAAACAATAATGATTAGATTAAATTAAATTGAAATGATAAATTAAAATTACCTAATAAAATTTTGAAAAATTTAAATTATAAGATCAAAATTAACAATAGTCATTAAAATTATATTACAAATGTTGAAAGTTGTTAAGTGATGGGCGCATGATACGCCCTCCACGTATTGTGAAGTGGGCTGTTGTCCCAGTCTCTGACGGCAGCACCAGAGTGTTGTCGGAGCGGTGCAGGGCGGCTCCGCAGCAGCGCCGGCGCCGGGCGCGCGGCCCGCCGCGAACATGCCGCTGGCGCTGCTCCACCGCGCACGCCGGAACATCGCGCGCCACGCGTCGTTGTACTGCACGCGCATCTCGCTCATGGTGGTCTTCGTATATTTCGTCCAAAGCTCAACCGTGTAGACACTCACTAGGTCAGCGTAATTTGCACAAAGACATTCCGTTGGGAACAAAAAAGTATTCTGCTAACATGTAGTAGATAGATACTGCTTACCTATGCCTACTTCTTACGACCTTACATAGTATATATTTACTAGCTTTTCGACTTTACTGGAACCGACTTCATTTAGATGAGTGAGTAGCGCTTATAATAATAAATAAAAATAAATTATAAAATTAGTTAATTTTTCGCTTTTGAGGTGCCTATTTGTGATTTTGAAGCTGTTTTAATTTTTTGTATGAAATTATCTAACAGTGTTGTATAGATGTACAGATTGACAAAATACACTGTATTAAATAAACTGATGTTTTCGTTTAGGGTTTTCATTTCATGCAACCCTGTCCACTGCTCGTATTCTCCAGGCGCCTCCGAGCGTCTCGCACATAACTACGCAAACTATATTGTCGTATAAAAGTTAACGTTCGACTAAAAGTATTGAAAAGTCGCAACTATGTTACAGATGCAAGTTTAGTGCATTTCCTCACTCGGCACAATGCAGGTAACAATCTCTTTGGAAATGGGAACTTATTTAGGACTAGCTTTTACCCGCGACTTCGTCCGCGCCACATATTTATTAAAGTAATTGAGGCAGTACCTACTCGTATGTCTACTACCATACAAATTCACGTTTCCTAATCAAAATCGGTCTAAGTCAAAGTTTTATATTTATTAATAAATGTACAATTTACACGACAAATTACAAAGAAACTATGTTCTCAAAAAAATTAATCAAAAACAGACTTTAATTTAAAATCATACTGGGACGGTCCTCCAAATTTTATTAGAATCTATTAGTAGATATTAGTAGATATATCGACTGATTACATGAACGCAAATTTTAGTTTGTTGTTCATATTTCAAAAACCGCCGCACTGATTTCGATAAAATTTATATGATCACCTCTGAACTATAATCTACCAACCAAAAAAATAACCATCTAAATTGATTCACAATTGGAAATACAACTGGATTGATAACCTTCTCCTTTTTTGAAGTCGGTTAAAAATAGCATACAAAGAGTGCCAAGATCCTTCCATGCACACTTTTACTCCTCTTTTCAACTCTTTTTCTGTGATAAAAAGTCGCCGTTGTCCTTTCCTAAGTCTAGGTAGTCTATCTGTGCACCAAATTGTAACAAACTCTTTAAGTGGCTTAGGCGTTAGACGGTAACGGACAGAGAGAGTTACTTTCATATATACCTATAATTTCATATGAGAATTGAAAACAGGTGTTCCTGATCATTTTATAGGAGGCAGTTGTAAAAGGTTACCGAAAAGTAATACGTTTACTCCTCCAAAAAACTCATTTTACAGTTCTTAATTTGCCTTAATCGAGCGTCCATCATGCATAACATTTGATAAGACACCATGGAAATCTCGTCGACTATCAAAAATTCTATCTGATAGTCTAATACGCCATTTAGTGGCTGCGCCCAACTTAAGTATTGAGGTTGTGTAGTGCACTGTATTCTTCTTGTCAAGCCCTTTTATTTGATACCCATGTTGATGGGGTTCATAAAACCTAAGTTATCCGCCATTGTGTAGAGGCCGCCATCTTGGATTTTAATTTTATATAATACATGGCATTCTACTGGTTGAGCACTTTCATTTGATACCCAAATTGATGGGATTGATAAAACCTACGTTATCCGCCATTGTGTAGCGGCCGCCATCTTGGATTTCAATTTTTTATAGTATATTGTATTCTGCTTGTTGAGCCCTTTCATTTGATACCCATGTTGATGGGATTGATAAAACCTACGTTATCCGCCATTTTGTAGCGGCCGCCATCTTGGATTTCAATTTTTTATAGTATATTATATTCTGCTTGTTGAGCCCTTTCATTTGATACCCATATTGATGGGATTAATAAAACATAAATTATCCGTCATTTTGTAGCGGCAGCCATCTTGAATTTATAATGATAATGAATAAACATAATTATATTGTCACCAAAATCCAAAGTGTATACAAAATTTCAGATTAATCGGTTGACAGGAAGAGGGTGAAATTTGAATTACTAAATTTGACCCAAGAATAAATAATCATAAATAATAAAAAAGAAAACCCCAATTCCACCCCCGTAGGTACAATTCGAAACTACAAAACTGCTAAAACATACATTTTATGGTTTCGTGTTAAATATCTAGACGTAAAGTTTCATAGTTCTTCAACAATGACGAAGTTTTCGATATAAACTTTCATCCCTTATTTTAACCCTTTCAACCCTTTTTTTCGGAACAAAAAGTAGCCTATGTCCTTTCTCGGGATCTATTTTATCTATGTATCAAATTTCATCAAAATCTGTTGGTTGGTTTAGACGGTAAAGACGGACAGACAGACAGACAGACAGACAGACAGACAGACAGACAGACAGACAGACAGACAGACAGACAGACAGACAGACAGAGTTACTTTCGCATTTATAATATTAGTATGGATACGGAGTTTGGTACGTGGTTCTATTTGCATTCTATATTTGCTTTGTTTCGTTTTAAACAGTGTTGACTGTTTTAGTTAGAAGAATATATTAGAAGAGTATTTTAATTATTTTATTTTTTAACACGCTTGTCTTATTATTTCCTTCACTTGTATGTAAGAAAATCTTGGAATCTTAATTTGACCGACTTTCCGGTCTTCGATTAGGATGAAATTTTGCACACGCTCTGAGTTCTGATGACAATGCATGACTAGCTAAGAAACTTCATTACAAATCCAATATGGCGGCCTCCCCAAGGTGGCGGACTGGCTGTTTGAAATCCACCCCCATGATATGGGTATCAAATGAAAGGGTTAGCTGTTAAAAACCCGAAAAAAATAGTCACGTGACTTAAATACAACATGGCGGACTTCCAAGATGGCGGATTAGAGGCGTGTTTTTTAGTTTTTTATTTAACTATTATAAATTTTTATTAAATTACCTAGTGGTAATAAGTCTGCCTACGAAGCCCTAGGTCATGGGTTCGATTCGCACTAAGTGCTAGTACTTATGTGATGATTATCACTATTTTTATTGTGTCTGAGTCTTTCTTTGTACAATAAATGCATATGCACAATTATATAAGTGTTATAGCTATCTGCCGTCTGGTTTTCATAATACAAACTTGGGAGAGATTGGAGTTTTATAGTGTTGAGTGAAAAATGTCCCACAATATCTAAGACATTCGTGTTTATATCAAACTAGATTACAAAGATGAAGTATGCTTACCCCAGACCAGGGTCCGGCCACCCAGGAGGGGCAGTCTTGCTGGTTGCAAGGCTGCGATGAGCGGGGGGCTTGAGACACGCAGCCGGGCTCCACGTTCGTACCTGTCACAACCCACGTATGATGTACTTCTCGTTTCATAGGAAGCTTTATATGTATAATACGTGCATAAAATAGCAGATAAACAAGGATAATTTTAAAGGTTTCTAATGTGATGCCATAAATAAATGTTTCCAGAGAAATTACAGGGCTTAGAGGTTTATCTTAGATCTCTGGGTGACGAGCGCAGTGCAGTGCTAGGTAATGATTTGGACTCTTAATGTTCCAATAGCTGCGTGTCACTGTGCTGTTATGTGGCAGGCATGTTGCTTATCAGCCACATGTCCTGATCGTCTCGTCACTCGTTATTTAAAAAAATCATTTTTACGCTTACTCTGCAAACGCTGCGCTGGCTGAACCCTATGAGCTAGATCAAAATAATGTACAGCAATATTATACCCCTTTTCAAAAGGTCCACAAAAAAGTCTGCAATAGCATTAGGTTGCGGGCTGAAACAAAATACCATTGTAATTAGACCTTCGGGTATATAAAAATAATATATGAAAAACTAGCGACCCGTCCCAGCTTTGCATCGGTCCAATGCTGATACTAAATGTAAGTACTAATTTAAATGGTTAATTATATCTACATCTCTTAGGAAGAACCCAAAATAACCATTTTTAACCCCCGACCAAAAAAAGGGGTGTAATAAGTTTGACGTCGATGTCTGTCTGTCTGTGTGTGTGTCTATCTGTGGCACCGTAGAGCTCAAACGGATGGGCCGATTTCGAAGCGGTTTTTTAATTTGAAAGTTAATATCCGTGCGGATGTTCTTAGCTATGTTTGGTAAATATCGATTCAAGATGGCCGCCTCCACAAAAAAGGCGGACAAAATATTTCTTTACAACCTACCTCAATATGTGTATCAAATGAAAGGGCTTAACTAGTAAAATACTATACATTATAAAAAAATCAAATCCAAGATAACCGCCACCGCAAAATGGTGAATTATATTTTTTTTTCACTACCTCAATATAGGTATCAAACGAAAGGGCTTGACTAGTAGAATACATTGCACTGTACTGTGACAAATTTCAAATCCAAGATGGCCGCTTCCACAAAATGGCGAGATACATTTCTTTTTTGCACAACTCCCTTAATATGGGTATCAGATGAAAGGGCTTGACTAGTAGAATGTTGTACAGTTAACAAATCTAAGGTAGTCGGGGGTTAATCAAAAATTTTAATTTTGTTCTTGTTATTAGTACTTTTATATAGTATCGGCATTGCACCCGTTCATATTTTACTTTTATATACGCGAAGGGCTAATTATGGTATTTTGACCCAGCCCTCAAACTAATTAAATTTCTTAGTAAGATGTAGTTGTAGGTACTTTATTTTAAAAGTTAAATTGCGTTGGTGAGATATTTATTGGAAATCCGCTTTTTCTAAATAAATGAAAAAATAAATAGCTAGGTAAGGTAGTAGGTAGGTACCGGGGTCGTAGGTGTCGGCGCGCGTGACGTTGGCGGACCGCGCGCACAGCACGCGGCGCGCGCGCACCCCGCCGCCGCACGTCGCGCTGCACGCCGACCACTCGCCCACGTACCATCTGCGAACATACACACCACATTTGTAGCGGGGAAACTATGCACAAATTCGTGAAAACTACATGTAAAGAACACACTAGAGTACCTATAGAATATACATTTTAAACTGTTTAAGCATCGTAACTATTATTATTTGTACAATACAAATAAGTAACTTACTTTGTTTGTTGTGTATCCACCAATATTTATTTATTTAGTTAAAATAAAGTGTCTGTTTATACTATTAAATAATCGCTTTTTGCTACGAGATTTTTCATAATATATAATTATATATTGTGTTCAGGCGGTACTTATACCAAATTAGCCTTTTCTACAATAGGGATGTTAACATTAATCACACATTAATGTTAATTTTATGATAGTTTGCATTAATAGAATATAGAAAATCATATTATTATAATGTAATATTACGTAGTAAATTTATTATAAATGATTTTAAATGCTATATTTTTAATTTGTTGTCACGTTACTGGAAACCCCGATATGAATTATTACGTCACTAGTCGCAAAACAAACTGTTGAAACTAATAAATAAATAAATAAATATTGGTGGACAATTCACACACACAACACCATCTGACCCCAAACTGATTAAACTGTTTACTTTTCTGAAGTTTTATTATAGTTTGTGACCTTAGCGACGACGATTTTGACTGTTTGTATTCAAGTTATGATAACAAAACACATAAACTGGACATACAGTCATGAATCGTGAGCAATGTTTTTCGACTAGTGACGTCATGTCAGTCGTTAGTGTTTAAGCGGCAACATTAAAAACTAGTCTAATATTGTTTATTTACTCATCGAAAATACAAATATTTTGAAATAAAAAGTTTTTTTTACGGTAAACAAGGGTCAATCTTCAAAATAAAAGCAGTTCCGAAAAACTGTTAACATCCCTACTTTTGTGTTTGTCTGTCTGTATGTTTATTCTGGCTAATATCCGAAACGGTTGGACCAATTTTGACGGAGCTTTCATTATTACATAACTGATGTTCTAATGCATAACCTAAATGACTCTTTAGAAAATTAACAAGGTTCCGCGAAATAAACAAAAACCCTTAAAAATGCGTGAAACCGAGTGCATAGCTAGTTTTATATAAATGAAATAAAATAGAAATGAAACACCGTAAAAAAATAAAAGTTTCATTTCTATTTAAAAGTTGCAATTATAAAACAGCAATTTATTTCTTTCAGTAAGCGGTTCGTTGTACTCACTTGAACGGGCAAGGGTGAGTGTTACACCGGACCACGGAGGCCTGCGGCTTGCTGGACGCGTCGCACAGCTCCTCCGGCGCGTCCGAGCCGGTGAGCCGGTCCCGGCACACCGCCAGCGACATCTTGTAACCTGCAACCAAAACAAACTCTAACTACTGACACATAGAACACATAATAGTTAAACACTCCCAGTGAAACAATGGCGTAATTATCAGCGTAAGCAATTGGCATGTCCACTCATTTTTTATTTAATGTGCCATCAAAAGGCTACTCAATAACTGTAACATAGGTGAAAGAATTACTTTGTTATCTTAACAAGAACAAAATTAAAAATTTCGACTAACCCCCGACTACCTCGGACCTTGGATTATCTGTATAACGTTCTACTAGTCAAGCCCTTTCATTTAATACCCATATTAAGGGAGTTGTAAAAAAACAAATGTATTTCACCATTTTGTGGTAGCTGCCATATTGGATTTAAATTTGTCATAGTACAAAGTATTCTACTAGTCAAGCCCTTTCATTTGATACCCATATTGAGGTAGTAGTAAACAAAATTATATAATTCAGCATTTTGTGGTGGCGGCCATCTTGTATTTGAAATTTGTTATAATGTATAGTATTTTACTAGTCAAGCCCTTTCATTTGATACCCATATTGAGGTAGGTTGTAAAGAAATATTTTGTCCGCCATTGTGGAGGCGGCCATCTTGAATCGATATTAACCAAACATAGCTAAGAACATCCGCACGGATATTAACCTTCAAATAAAAAAACCGCATCGAAATCGGCCCATCCGTTTGAGCTCTACGGTGCCACAGACAGACACACACACAGACAGACAGACAGACAGACAGACATCGACACCCAAACTTATAACACCCCTTTTTTTGGTCGGGGGTGTTAAAAACTTTCCGTGATATCACGATTTTAAAATCACAATTTTGGACTCTCCCAAAAACGCTTCATACAAATCACTACAGAAACGTGACGTCACACTGTCGTATTTTCTATGCGTCGCGCGTAAAGTTTGTATGGTAGCTATTTTAAATAAAATTGAATGGGTTATCCAATGGTAAATACATTTTCTAATAATTTTGTACTTTTAAAATGGACTTGATCATGAAGTCAGTTAAACTAAAAAATGTCAAAATTAAAATTGGAATATATTTTATTTCATTTAAATACTGTCATTACATAAATCAAATAATTTAATATAATTACAAGACCTGTCGTCACGTCACGCCTATTATCAACGCATTAAATGTTCCCGCTTCAGGGACTCGGGGCCTCTCTTACAAGGAGAGCGTCAACAGCATTATCCAGCAAGCTGGTCAAGTGCGAGTTGGCAAATAGCACATAACCTCGAAAGATTCTAGGAACATGCCAGTTTGTTCACAATGTTTTCCTTCGCCGTTTTTAAGGAGCGGTATTACGCACATGACTTCGAAAAGATAGTGGTGCGTGTATGATTTGAGCCTGAGGGCTGCGGATTGGCAGTCGCCAATCTCCCTACTTTAAACTTTAAAGTGGCGGTAGTTTTGTTTGGACTAACTACATGACTTCATCTTTTGGCTAACATTCAAAAAGGCTCCAAGCAAAATTTCCTCCACAAATTTTCTAGAACATTTCTACGTAACCTTTGAACTATTTAAATAATCTTTTCATGAGCCAAAACCTAGCCTACAAAAATACCTAATATTATTTTAATTACTCATACTATTTCTACAACATCGCCCAGTTTTTTTTCTACTTGACCCACTCTTGCAAACAAACCACATTCCCAATTATTTTCGCATTAAAAGACCTCGAAATGTTCATTTGAAAAGATAAAATTGGTGAAATTGGCTACAGTAAAAAATAAACCGTAAAAGTTGCAGTGTTCAAATATCCATTAGGGTGGAACTCGGAAACCAAATTAAGGAACGGATTTACTGTTCCTGGATGAGACTTCACTGAGATGTTATATTGAAAACATTTTAATAAACAAAACGTGATAGTTTCAGACGGGACTATGGTTTTCGGTCATAATTGTAGTTGCCGTAGAATTAAATATATAATTCTATAGGATTAATTTGGAAACATTTAGACATTTCCAAAAATAGTAGGTACATAATAGGCGTGACGACACGCCCTGCAATTATATAAAATTATATGATATAATGACAGTATTTAGATAGAATAAAATTTGTACCAATTTTAATTTTGTTATTTTTTAGTTTTAACTTACTTTATGATCATTTAAAGCTGGATGGGCAAGTCCATTTTAAAAGTACGAAATTATTAGAAAATGTATTTACTATTGGATAACCCATTCAATTTCAAGTTACTTTTGGTATGAAACCAGTTTTCTAAATGCAATTTTTAATATAGCTACCATACAAACTTTACAAACATAGAAAATACGACAGTGTGACGTCACGCTTCTGTAGCTATTTATTTGTATGAAGCGTTTTAGGAGAGTCCAAAATTGTGATTTTAAAATCGTAATATCACGGGAAGTTTTTAAGGTAACAAAGTAATTCTTTCACCTATGTTTCAGTTATTGAGTAGGCTTTAGACACATTAAATAAAAAATGAGTCGTCATGCCTATTGAACAACTGAAAAAAAACTTCCATACTGTAGGTAAAGGTTCTGGTAAAAATATTATTATCATTTTTTTTTTCTCTAACGATTTGTAAAATTCAAAGTTGGATTTTTCTTTATATTTAATTAAGGTGACATTTCATATTATGACAATTGAATGATTAATTAACTAATATTGACTAAAGTTTCAAAATAATGTATGTTAAACTTTGGATAAAATAGAATAGAATAAATATTATAATAATTTTGTAATCCACTGTGATCAATGTACATCTTTGTTACCATAGGAAGGAACTAGCCACCAAGATACGGGTTTTTAACACCCAGTTTGGTGGATAGAGTAACATGACAACATAAATGTACTATTTTTGGATGAAGAAATGATTTGATTTGAATAGCCAATTCCAATCCGTCAGTTTGATTGCAAAATACATTAAACATACATTTTTTCTTTTGTGTCACACGCCGTTACCCACGCGTTTTTGTTTAACGTCACTTGTAGGTACAATTTTTACCAACAAGTGACGTCACTTCCACCCTAGGAATTTGATGATCTATATCTCTGTCGATTTTTTATAATTAGATAAAACGAAAAATACGTGCCCCATATTTTTCTATGACCTGGCTGACGGATTAATTAGAATGGTTTATTTTTTGCCCAGTCCGCATCCTTATTACAAAAACTTAGGCGGTTGTCATATGGCCTTGTTGTCCCAAACCCAACGTCCCCAACCCAGTTGGGGTTGGTAAAGTTAATTACATTAGTCAACTTATTCTTCTCAGAGGTGGCCAAACTCCACACTCGCTCAAAAGTGAAAGCTTCTTCTCTTCAGCTTTGTCGAATATTTTTCGGTATAGAATATTTATATGGATTCGCGTCATCAACATGCTAATGTAGTGGCGTAGTGTCGGAGCGGTGGCGAGCAGCGGAGTGGCTCATGCGTGTTAGACGCTTTTTGGATGACTGAAATCTCATGAGTTCATATCACTGATACGCGTAATAGAATAATATCTGTATACAGGCGACGCATTTTACCAAATTAGTAACATTAACACAATCAATTTAAGTTATATGATTTTACTTCTACTGGCATTCCCTGTAAGTGATATTTTTGTTTGTGTAGTACAGTACGTAAGTACCTACACCTTTTTTTTATAAATAAAGAATGACGAGACGAGCAGGACATGTGCCTGAGGGTGACATGCCTGCCACATAACAGCACAGCGACACGAAGCTTTTGGAACATGAGGAGTCCAAATCATACCAAGCACTGCACTTGTCACCCAGAGATCTAATATTTCTAAGTCCTGTAATTTCACTGAAAACATTGCCCGTATTCTATGGTGTTGCCACATCCAGCCCCGTAACTCCGTTTCCCCAAGAACATGGTAATGAGCGATTAACGAGCCCGCAGACGACGAAGTTCTTTTGAATACATAAATATGTAAATACTGAGCTCATTTTGAACTGGGATTTGGAATATTAGATCTGAGCCGCTTAGTGGCGCTCCACTAATAGGGGGGAGTTTTGCTTGCATTTATTTTGTCTGCCAAATATAAAAAAATATTGGCTGGTCAAAACAAATTACTTAAATAACTTATTAACTAGTTTAAGTAAATGGATGAAAGATCTTTTTTGTTGATATTTAAAAAAATACTACACTAATTTGGATAAAATTTATAAGGGATCACTTCTGAAATATTTAAAAGAAAAATAAACGATTTGGGAATTCCTGCTTTTTTTAAAATCGATTAAAATAATAGCAAGAAATGACCGATTCGCATTTACAGAAAGAATCTCTAACTATTGAAGCTAAAAAGTGTTATAAGTTAAGTAAAGTCCACTTGAAATAGATTTCAAACTTTACCATCGTCTTTGGCAAAGGCTAAGTTAACTTTTAGATCTAGGAGTATAGGTTGGAATTTAATAGTTGGGAATTGGCCGAGAATGTGCTCGACTTTGATAATTTAATGAAATATAGCTCACTTTCCGTTCCCACTCCAGTAGTGGGGAAAAGATAAAGTGAAAAGTGCGTTATATGTATGGACTCGGGGCCTTGTTACCTCTGTATTATATGCATATAATACGTATTTTTTTAAAAATACGATGTTCTCAATTCGGTTGTATGATTTTTTTTTGTATGTATTCGCGATAACTCCGCCGATTGTGAATCAATTTTGATGTTTTTTTTGTTTTGTAGATCATAGTCCCTTATTGATTTTATCAAAATCGGTGTAGTGGCTTTTCTAATATGAACAAAAACTAAAATTTACGTGTATAAAAGTACGTAGTGCCATTACTATGTAATCATCTTCTTCTGAAATTTCTACGTCTCGTTTTCTTATGAACGTTGGTCTAGCGCCAGCATTAACTGAAGTCGTTTTTTTTCGGAGAATATAAATAATTTTAGTATCCCAATTAACGTGGTTGTTACACATATTTAATTGGGTTAACGGAAACTAACTTTGCCGGTTAATCCGACTTCAGTATCGGCCGCGTCCGGCGGCTTTTTCAAGGAAGTGCACGCGCGCTATAGCTGCCCGATTGGCACTGCGGGCTGCGACGCGGCGCGCACGCTATATAAACAATATTTTAATATAAATCTTTTTTTTAATGTGTTATAAGGATAACTTCATTATTTGTGAACTGAATTGGATGATTCTTTTTTCTAGTCTTCCAACTCAAGTAATAGAGCATAATATATGAACATCAGTTATTACAGGAACTCCAGAGAGCTCATTTTCAACTGCGTACAAGGTTAAGCCACCGCGGCCAACCGAGGCTTTGCAGCGCCGACAACCCCCGCCACTAACAACCACTAACCGCTAAAACGGACAACCCCTAAAGGCATGAACCTACTAGTACGTTACTGCCTAATGTATTTTAACCGCCTTCAGTAAAGAAGAGGTTCTCACTACTCAATTCAACTGTTTTTTATTTATTTTTGTTAGTTCATTCAATTTTTTTTATCAATTTGGTACACTCCGCGAGGCATAAGCTGAGCTTTGCATTTGTGTGAGTGTACATGGATAGTGTAGGTGTGACAACCGGCCTTAGGCGCGGCGCCATTCTGTCTCGCCGCGCTCCTGCCTGATTGGTGATCACTCACACTAATGCAAAGCTCAGCCTATACCTCGCGGACAAAATTTCAAGCTCCTGCCTGATTGGTGATCACTCACACTAATACAAAGCTCAGCTTATACCTCGCGGAGTGTACATGGGTACACTTTTGGACGTTTTTGTTATGGTTTGAATGCTCATTACTTTTGACTGGGTAAACCAATTTTGATATAAGAAAGGAACTGCCTGTCAATATACGGGTTTTAAAGGGTCCACACACGAGTCCTAAAATCAGAGGAAATGGCGTAAAAGTAGTGGGGCGGAGCCTACATCGTACCAAAAATCACCAATCATATGGTGCGATGTAGGATAGGATATATAGGACTACTTTTACGTCATTTCCTCTGATTTTAGGACTCGTGTGGGGACGCTTTTTAGTTTGGTAGAATAACTTGATATTATTAATGTGCCATTTCATTAATGTTTTTTTTATACTATACAGTCACTAGACGAGCAGGACCTGTGACTGATGGTAACCAACATGCTTGCCACATAACAACGTAGCTATTGGAACATGAAGAGCCCAAATCACTACCTGGCACTGCACTGCGGTCGTCACCCAGAGATATGAAATGTTTTATCTCTATGCCCTGTAATTTAGCTGATGTTAAGCGACAATGCGGTCGACGATGGAGTGTGTTTACCTAGAAAAAACCGATTCACTCTCGATATGAAGATACCAAGATTGTAATAATCGGGGAAAACCCAATCAGGCAACGTATCCCAAAGCTTTGGAATTCTTATCACAAAAGTAGAGTCAAATCTTTTCGTTAGTGTCTTTGGAACATCAACTACGAAATGATGATACCTTTTCGGGCTATGAGCATTCTGATAGAAAAAGGGCAAGATGGTATTAGATCATACAGATCAGTAGCACACTTCACGAAGTGAATCCGATAAAAAACCGATAAGATAGCAAAATTTCCTTATAGGTGGTCTCCATTCGAGAATACGTCGAAATTTGTAGCATACACATGTTGAATTATCAAAATAAATTTTGGAACTTCATTCAATGTATACAAGTGTAGATTGCGCCTTAACGCATGGGTCTGCTGGGGGCCGACCGCGGTGCACCAGTGGATCATGGTTAATGCTATGGAGTTTGATATAATGTAGCTACTCTTTTGTTTCTAATCCGTTTTGACTAAAATATGGCTATTGTTATTATATTTTACGCACTTCTGTTAAATAAAACAGGTTCAATCAAGTGTGGAATTCAGTCACCATGTTGATGTCATACAATGACTGGCATTGTGGCTCAGATGATAGTGAGTCTGCTTGTGAAGCTGAGGGTTGTGGGCTCCTTTCTACCTAGTGGAAATATTTGTGTGACAAATACAATTTTTTGTACTGTGTTTGGGTGTTTCTATGTATAATAAGTATGTATTTAAATATTTCTAGTAATAGTACGAGACCAATGTCTGATAGACTGTGGAGGCCACGTAAGAGCAACTACCATAGGAACCATTATAAAAATATTATATCTCAATCAGCTGTACTATAGTAGTAAATAATTTCATCATCACCAACCCACTCCAGTCCAATGCTGGACAGGCAGACAGCCATTTCATGGCTGCTCGGCCGTATCTTCATTATTGCATTAATAGCAAGCTGAAGTGGGCTGGTCATATCTGTCGCACAACCAAGAAACGTTGGAGTAGACGTTCTCTAAAGTGGAGACCATGATTAGGCAAACGTAGGACGCACCGATATTCGATGGAGTGGCCATGTTCGTAACGCTGAAAGTAGTGGTAATTTAATTTACAATTCAAACTATAGCCGAGTGAGATATTTACATCATTTACAAAACTAATCGTTGGATAAATTATCGCTTTCCATTTCAGCAAAAAGGTGTATTTGTGTAGGTGAATCTGCGATGTAAATTCTGGGATAGCTCCATCCAATCCCAAGACATTCCGATCAAATATTTGGGCAAACTTAACCCAAATATTTGGCTCCGACCCGTTTCCACAACAAATTGCGCAACACGGGCTGAGTGCTAATTCTTATCTTGATATTCATCTTTCAAGGGTTCTTAATTAGAATCGGCCTACGCTAAATTTTGGTTGGTTGGGATTGAGGAACGGGCAACTTTTTGTGGACGCAATGAGCAACAAAATTACTGTATCTATTTAATCTATCCATCAACATTATGAGTATGGAACACACTCATCAAAAGAAAAAAGGAAAAAGGCTATACATTATATTAAGTTAAATAACAATATATTGACTAATTGATATAGACTGCAGCCCCGTGAACAAAATTTATGGGTCAAATTAACCACCAAGAGCCTAGACCTATGTAGGATATTAGAAGGGTGTGAAATAATAAGATTGAACACTATGCCGTCGCTCGTAACCTGACCAACTGAGTGCAGGTGAAGATAGGGCGTTGCAATTTTCGATCATTTCTCCTTGTCACATGGTTTTTGTACGACGTTGAGGAATAATGGATTAGGAGAGGTAATGAAAGTATAAAAATTGAAAATTTAATTTTTTTAATTGTTATTTTTGTCGGAATTTCTGTATTAATTTGGTCATTTGATTATGTACGGCAATGGTTCCATGCAGTTTCAATAAAATATATATATTTATATGTATTGTTATTTCACGTAATTATTGCATAATATACTGCATGAATGGCTTAATTATTGAATTTACAAGTTACAATTTACATTTTTGTGTATTTTTAATCATCAATGCAGCCGTTACGAAGAGCTATTATTATATTACTTTGTATACCTCAATTCTGGATACATAATTTACCAGCTATTTACTATTTTGGGCATGATGCTTGGAACCGCACGGCAGTAGAGAAAATTAAAATAAGAAAAAACTATTGAAATATCTAAAAATGAAAACGTTATTTTGTGTTTATGATTATACACAAGAACAAAATTAAAATTTTTGATTAAACCCCCGACTACCTCAAATTTCTTATCTTTACAACATTCTACTAGTCAAGCTCTTTCATTTGATACCCATATTGAGGTAGTTGTGAAAAAAGAAATGTATTTCGCCATTTCGTAGTAGCGGCCATCTTGGATTTGAAATTTGTTATAGTGTATAGTATTCTACTAGTCGAGACGTGCCACAGACAGACACACATACAGACATACAGACGGACAAACATCGACGTCAAACTTATAACATTCCTTTTTTTGGTCGGGGGTTAAAAATACAGCTAGCACAGTGACACGACAGATAGACCAAAACGGCTGAAAGACTAGTATCCATGGCTAAGAACAAATAAAAAAAACACAGTGACAACAGACGGACAGCAGAAGCTTTAAAATCTTTCTCACTCAGACACCCTCTGTAGCCCGAGTTCACCCGAACGAATATATTGCTTACAAACGTGATGATGAGCATTCAGGGCCCACGAAAAATCTATGTGTTCCAAAAAGTTTTCACTTCAAAAATCGGCCAACATGTGAACTACAAACCATCGCCCGTCTACCAAGACCTCCTTCAAGAAATTGTTGCTCCACAAAAGGAACTCTGATTTATCGTCCGACCGCTGTAATGGCGGAGTCGGTATATAAATTACCACCGACTTGCAATTAACAATGTTCCTGTAATGTATTGGCGCTGAGTGACAGAGGTCGCCGATACAGCTGTACTGTTTTGAATCTGTAGGCTTGTATTAATGTTGCTCGTCTGTTTTGTCTATTTGAAGAAACATCTTAGTTATTTTTTCGTCGCTAATATGTTTTAGCTCTAGACAATTATCTAGACTTATTTTAACCGGCACAAAGAAACGTTGAATGACAATTTGCGCGTTTTGCTTACTATCAGGGGCATGTCCTGCTCGTCCCGATAATGAAAATCAAAATGGCAACCAAAATGAGAATGAAAGTGGCGACAATAATGAGAATGATAATGGCGACAAAAATGACACTGAAAATGAAATGAAAATGATATTGGAAATGACAATGAAAGTGATAACAGAAATGAAAATCACAACGAAAATGAAATGAAAATGACATTGGAAATTACAATGAAAATGAAGTGAAGTGAAACGAAATGAAGTATTATAAAAAAAAACTTGTACGGTACACACCGTCAGCTTTTGCCCCTCGTCGTCCCTAATAATGGACTGTAAAATAAATTAAAAGTAGAAGGAGCTTAGGATCAATTATCCTATTAACGAAACGGCAATGAAGTATAGAAAGATTTGTTGACTACTCTCGCATAGGGAAACACGAATCAGTGAACTTTGGATATGTATCTTCCTGGTGGTTGAATCTTGAAGCCCCAGGGCTTCACGAGGTTTTCTTAGGATGTATAGCTGCTTCAGTCTTCGATGCGTGACTGCCGTGCAATGCTCGCCACGAGTATTGGAGGGAATCTCTAACTACCCTCAAGCCATTTATAAAGATCGAACATTGGACCCCATTCTGAAGACAAGCCTTAAAATAATTCACCGTCTCTTCTGAACACATGTAATGTCAATGATCACAGAGTCATTGACATTACATCTGTATGTGATAGAAGCTCTATCAGGAACGTTCAGATAATCGCAGGAATAACTATTCGTATCTAAACCATCAATCCTTCTATCCTATTAGCCTATTAGTAGTATTATAAATGTCAAAGTGTGGATGTTTGATGCTCAATAACGTCGTAACGTTTGAACGGAAGGGCTGAAATTTGAAACATAGGTAATTATGGTCGGGAAGGTCAGGGTTTTTATTCTGGGAAAATAATGAGAAATAGTAAATGATAAAAAACATACCCCCGCCGCAAGTAGCGGAGCAAAGCGAGCCAGGCGTGGCGAGCCAGTGGTAGCGCGGCCGCGAACATGAAGAGCCGTCGCCGCCGCACACGCCGCACTCGTCCACCCGCCGGGTCGACCCCACTCGGAGGTCGCATCCCACTCTCTGTCAACAAACAAACACGTTCATTACAAAACATATATATAGTTTTCAGAATACTACAATCTCATGTGTTTTCTTAGACTTTGAACACATAAAGAGTAATAAATCTTAGGCAACCGACAAGACATACCTCAGCCCAAACTTCGAGATAACCAAAGTAGTAGCAATTCCTCCACATTTGCTCAACCAAGGCATTATTATCCCTGAATATTCTACGAGCTGTCTCAAAAGATATGTCACAAGACAAACACAGGTAAAAACAACTAATACTAGACTCCAACTTCCTAGCAATAAAGTTCAATTCAGGTAGACAGTTGTTCGAAATTTAAGGCACATAATTTTTACACCTAATGTGACTTTTATGGCTTTGAAATAAGGGTTCTTTAAAAAGATGAGGTTTTTTGAGACAAAGCTGTGAATTTGTAAGGCGCTATCCATCTTATAGGCTAAGAGCCCGTGGCTATCAAACATTCGTAATTATATAAAATCTTAAATTTTGTTAGCACTCTTCCAATCACTGGTAGGGATGTATAATTAGTCAAACTTCATGGTTCAATTTACTTTTTTGTACAAGTCCAGAGAAATCAATCATCATAATTGGCTTTTAAGATGAAAGAAAATATCTTGAGGCAACCGGCGTGTCTCATGAGACATGTCTTGAGTACTTGATGTGTTATCCGCCAAACCGCATTTGACCAGGGTTGATCGCCTTGTCTTTGTTATTGTGAGAGAAAACCTCAATACTCAGCTGTGGGAACATAATATGAGTTATAAATAAATAAATATTGGTGGACAATTCACACACAACATTATTTTTGCATGTTTAGGCATTGTTACTACCTGTGGTTGGAAGCGTACAACTAACAAACCTTTAAAGTTGTTTGTAGTGATAGGACTATTGACACAGAAGCAATAGTATGCAATCATTACTGTGTTCCGATTTGAAGTACAGTGTTTTGAGAGATACACACAAAGTCTTTTTTTTTTTTTTTTTTAACTTTAATAGGTTTACACTTGACCGCCATCTCGCCTGATGTTAAGCGACGATGCGGTCTACGGGAAAACTATCGGGAAAAACCCACTTAGGCAACTCTTTCCACAGCCTAGATGTTCTTATCACAAACGTAGAGTCAAACCTCTTTGTCCGTGTCTTTGGAATATCCACCATGAAACGGTGCCGCTTCTTCGAGTTACGAGAAGTACGATAGTAAAAAGGGCAAGGTGGTATAAGATCGTGCAGATCAGTTGCACACTCTCCGAAGTGTATCCGATAAGTATATAGAATATAGATATGTATTCCTAAATCTCTGGCTGACGAAATGCAAACTTAGATAATGATTGGGACTATTCATGTTCATACAGTTACGTGGCACTGTGCTGTTACCGGCACCCGTGTTTCAACCATCAGGCACATTAATTGCTCGTTCCGCCTCTTAACACTAAAAAAAAATGATAAAAGTCTGACATCTACCAGCTCTTTAACTATAAGCAAAGAAGAAACGGTTTTATTTTTTTGAAATAAGCCGTAAAACTGAAGTTGGTAAATAAATTACGGGGTCGACTTCTAATGCTCTGAAAAATTTAAGTTAATTTGGTATCTGATTGTTTAAATCGTTTGTTTATTTTCAAATTATTTGTAGAATCACTGATGTATTATGTTAGTCTATACGAGACTAGTAGCGCCCGCGGATTTGCCCGCATAGTTCCCGTAATTTTTAAAATTAGCTTATGTTCTAACCTAAAATTCTTGAGATCAGCTATTCTGACGCAATTGAGCAACAAACATCCAAATTTTTGCACTTTACATTAATAGTAGGGTGACAAACATAGTAGTCCAAGATCCCAGAGCCGCCAGACGTGGTCTGATGGATGAAATGTGGACGATTGAGTAGAGTTAGTACGTACTAAGAACAATGAAAGTGGTCGACATAGCTCAAAGAGTAAGCAAGCTGAAGTGGCAATGGGCAGGCCACATCGCTCGCAGAACTGACAACCGATGGGGAAGAAAGGTTCTCGAGTGGCGACCACGTACCGGAAGACGCAGTGTTGGACGGCCTCCCACTAGATGGACAGATGACCTCATAAAGGTCGCTGGAAACCGCTGGTTGCAGGTTGCGCAGGACCGTTCGTTGTGGAAATCTAGGGGGGAGGCCTATGTTCAGCAGTGGACGTCTTGCGGCTGATGATAATGATGATGATGAAGAACAATGCTAAGAACATAGTAGAGTTTTAAAGCGTCTGTTAAGCAAAACGGCCGACAGAAAGTGTCTGGGAGTATTGGGGCCTTATTTTTAAAGATATTGCCTGTAACATACGTGCAAATCAGTTATCAATAAATACGTGAAGTAAGTAAAGTATGTACTGGACCCCATATCTCAAAATTGGCCGTCTAAGTAAGTTAGCGGGTAAGCATGTTTTTAGTACGTACTAACTCTACTCAATCGTCCACATTTCATACATCAGAAAATACGTGACGTTTGGCGGCCCTGGGATCTTATTCTATAGTGCATGATATTCACAGATAATGTAGCTCATTCACGTCGGAATGCCTGCACGGATAGAGTCGGCATTTGCAACATACTCGTAGACTATAGTCTAGAACTACACCTAGCTACTTTTTATCACAGAAAAATAACAAAAACGGGATCTACCCGGGTAAGACTGTGGGCGTTGCTTATACATTAATTATAAATTCTACTCTAAAACTTAAGGTACCTGGTACCCATTGACTATGACCGCGAAAAGGCTAACTACGAGTATAAAAGCCTATCTAAGTCTCACAATACAATCATGAGAAACAGGCATGACGACTCATTTTTGATTTAATGTGCCATTAACAGGCTTCTCAATAACTGAAACATATGCAGGTGAAAGAATTACTTTGTTATCTTAAAAACTTCCCGGGATATCACGATTTTAAAATCTCAAGCTTGGCCTCTCCCAAAAACGCTTCATACAAAAACACTACAGAAGCGTGACGTCACACTGCCGTATTTTCTAAGCGTCGCGCGTCAAAATTATCAAAATTTAAAAAAATATCAAAATGAAAGTTGGTACGTATTTTATTCTATTTAAATACTGTCATTGTATCACATAATTTAATATAATTCCAGGATCAGTCGTCATGTCTATTTTGATGCTGGATAGTCTCAAACAAAACATAAAAAATACAGAGTTGTACTAGTTACAGTTATATAAATAAAGATTTTGGCAAATAGTTTGTACACCCATATTCAAAGCATGATTGGGAACTAAACAAAAATATTAAAGAAATCTTAAGCCAAAACCAATATCCAATCAATTCAAACTACCAGACAATCATAATACGGCAGCGGTAAACGCCGAACATTTTCACCAAATCGAGAAAAAAAAATCTGTTCCACATTCAAAATAGCCTCGCAATGATACAAGTCATCACTTATTCAAGTGGAGGAAATCGAGTCGCGCCCGCTCCGCACAAATGTGGCGAATTTTCCGATTATCATAATAAAGTAGGGTATACCCTTATTACCCATCTCTCTCTGACGTGCACAAGTACAGTTTACCTCATTATCCATCTCTGTCTAACTTGTTGAAATCGTTGGGTATGACCGCAAAAATATTACGGGTAGATTATTAGGGAAAGTGACATTGTATTGGTGTAAAGTTTGCTGTTGAAGAGCGTTTTCTTTGGTGTAATTTTTTTGTGATGTTAACTTTTAAAACTTTTTTAATTTTTAAATAAAGAGTGACGAGCCGACCACTACATAGGCCTGATGGTAAGAAACATGCCTGCCACCTAACAGCACAGTGACACATCTTGTGGAACATGAAAAATTCAATCATTACCTAGCACTGCACTGCGCTCGTCACCCAGAGATCTAAAATGTTATATCTCTAAGCCCTGTAATTTCCCTGGAAACATTGCCTTTCAAACCGGAACACAGTAATCTTTGTACATTACTGTTTGGTGGTAGAATAACTGGCAAAGGTGTGGTACTTCCCCAGGCGGACTCTGCCAAGAGTCCTACCACTACAAAAAGTTTCGCCAATTGTAGGTACTTATAATTGGTATTGTATTACTACAGTTAGCGTGTAAATTATCTCCGGAAGAAGGTATATTAGGCCCTAACACGGGTTTATTCGAGAACTATTGTTACCCAAGTTACGATTAACTTGGGTAACAATAGTTCTCGAATTAAACAAGTCACAGGCAGAAAGTAGTTTTTCTAAAAGTAAAAATGTATTAAGCCCATTGAGCACTTTTTGATAGGGAGAAATCTTATGGAATCTTAGTTTTGGCGCTAACAATAACAATATTAGAAACAGTGTTAATTTAGACTAGTCTAAGCTAGTCTAGCTTTAATACTATTATTAACGAACACTTTTAACGTCCGCGTTTAAAAACGGCCTCACATAAAGGATAATTAAGAAACATCTAAAAACTTAACAAAGACATTGAAACTTTTTTCACCTCTTAAATCCTAACAAATTTCTGTAGCTAGTACTTAAACCTTCGACGCGGTATCACGTCGACGAAAACTCAAACATTTGCTTCTCAAAAAGTGATAAAACTTCGTAACGGCCACCCGTCTTTCTTCGGGTATTTTACATAATTTCATATATTATTTAAGTGAGAAGTTCTGTAGGAAATATTTACATAATCTTGCGAGCGGTGTCGGGGAAGAATACTAATTCTGGAAGTTTCTCGGCGCGATGATTGGTCAAATGTTCGTAGCGGAATTTTCTCTTAAAGTTGTAAATAAATAAATACATATTTTTTTGAAAAATATAATGATACGGCTATAGAGGGTCCATGTCTAAACTTACACGCTAACTGTACCTGAAGATATTTTCAACATTAAATTGATTCTTATTTTTTCACGACCGTTTCTCGTTGCTTTTGTAAAGAGATCATTCAATTTAGATTTTTTACAGAATAGAGGGACGGGATAAACAGGACTTATGCGTGATTGTAGGCAATACGCCTGCCCACAGCTGAAAAAAATCTTACAATTGGAGTACTTGGCCAAGAAAACGTACAAAACGTGCAAATGAAACTTATCGATTGATACAATTTTTATAATTTATAAAAACTGCACTACTAATTTTCATTAAATATATTTGACTTACTACCACTTTAAAAGTAAGCAAAAAATTTTTTTTACAAATCAAAAGATTTCGACGAAATGACATAAGTATATCCTTATTTAAGTCTGTTAAAAAAACAAATGTTACCATGAAATAATTAACTCAATAATATGATAAAACTTTAACTCTATCATAAACCATGAAAACTCTCACAATTCGCCGCAAACTTTAAAATAACATCGCGGTAAAAGTTTTTATTCGAATGGCAAACGAAATATTACAGGCTTACGTTCCGGACCACATAGTTTTAATTTTAAAACGGGAGCAACAACGGTGCCTAGGACAAAGGCGTACACAGACGGCGAGGGCACAAGCCATGAGAGACAGGCTTAAATATTATTCTAAAATTAAGTGACCCGTGAGATTCGTATTGCCATATTTATTTTTTACAGCGATTAAGGTTTTTAAAATTGTTTCTGTTTTGTTTTCGCAAAACTCTATATTTTCCTTAGAATATTATACTCCTGTAAAATCTTAGGGTAAAAGTTATAAAAGTACCTTAAATTATTCTTATAACATCATCGTTCTGTCAGTCAAAGGCACGTTAAATAAAAAAATTAGTACAGTCATTTTAGAGATTAGCCGGAACCAACAGCCCGCATTGACAGTAAACGCAAACTATGTATCATATATACATGTATTTGCATTAAGTGAATAGCTGTTTTCAAATTACAAAGTTTATTTTTTGTATTGAGGCTTGATATGATTTTGTATTTAATGACGAGTTTTATTATTACTAACTGGGAGTGCGAGTTAAACCTGTTAACGAGTGGACGTGTTTCTTTTCAATTAAAATATTCGTTTGACTGGGCACAAAATATTAATCTTAATTCCGTTAACAATTAATGTCATAGTTGTGTGCACGTTGCTGTTGCTGCGAAGCTCAACATTGCGCCGAGGAACCCCACTACAGACCGGGTAAACAAGACGGGCTCTGATTTAAATTAAATCCTCTCGCTCGCTCACCGCACCGCGCGCCGACCCCACCTGCTACCTGCTGCTTGGGCCTACGTGCAGCAGCCTACGGAGCTTCAACTTGCATATGCTGCATTTTTTGTACTGCATTCGCTATTTTTAGCGTGTAACTATGTCTAGCGTAAAACCCATTAGTTGCTCGGCGTGTTCTAAAACTATCAGAGCCCCACAGCAATTGAAATGCTCCAAATGCAGCAGTTCTTTTCATGCGGCCTGCGTGAACATAACAGATTTGCGGAACCTCACGGAGGACATCAGAGCCACTTGGATATGTCCGATATGTAAGAGTAAAATACCTAAGTCGGACAACTCGAACACACCCGTACGCGTGACCGCGGCCGCGGCCGCGCTGAGCGAGATCCGAGCGACGACTGCGTGCGGCGCGAGCTCCGGTACTTCCAGTAACAAAACAGCGGCTGTCTGCCCGTCCGCTGTAACTCCGGAACCAGAGGCTTTGGAATCGCTGGTACTGGAAATGAGGTTCATGCGGGAAGAAATAAGTGACTTAAAAACTCATTTCACACTCCTTTCCGAGCACGTCACCGCTAAACTTGATGAGTGCACTGCTAAATGCAAACAACTGGAGGATCGTGAAGCACAGCGCGAACTTGAACTTAGCTCCCTCAGAATGAGTGTTACTGAACTTCAGCAGCGGCTGAATGTAAAAGCACAAACGGAGCTCAGGAACGAAATAGAAATATCTGGCCTTCCCGAAACCCGAGGTGAAAACCCTTTCCACCTGGCTCGGACTGCGGCTCAAATTATTGGTGTTAAAATTGGTGACTCTGACCTCGACTTTGCGACGAGAGTGGGTCCGCGCACCACAACAGCCACTTCCCAAGTTCCCGCGGCCTTTGGTTGTCAGATTTGTGAGACGACAAATTAGAGATGAGTTTCTCGCAGCAGGAAAAAGCCGACGCACACTGACGAGCACAGATATTGGGATCGCAGGAGTGAGTACCACAGTGTACTTCAACGAGCGCCTTACCCAAGAAAACAGGCGTTTATTTCGAAATGTCAGACAGACGTCAAAGGACGCTGGCTATAAATACTGCTGGGTCAAAAACGGAACTATACTCATCCGACGTCAGGAAGGCGCCCCGGCCGTCGTCGTCAAATCACTGGAAGATGTCGTGCAGTCTCCAAAGCCGCCAACACCCAACTCCGACTTATCCCCTAACTAAAAGTTTACTCCCCTCATTGACTTTAACTTTTTATCAGTATGCTTTTCTAACTAGCTTTAGGAATCTACCTCGTAATTTTGTAGAAATTGTAGCATATAATACTTTATTTTTTTACTTGTTTACAAAACTGCTATCTCTTTTCTGTACCTCGGAAATAATCGTAATCCAACACGTTTGTCATCAAACTCATGTCGGCGGACCATGTGGGTCTCATAACCATAACCAATTTCTATTTATAATTTTTTTACCAGTTTCTGGACTTGTCCTACTGTTAATGAACTGTTTACAATTGCCAATTTTTATTGATGGGTTTATTTAATGCCATGGATGAAATCGACGATACTTTCACAGTTTCATGTCATATTCATGACTCTATAGAATCGAGCAACTTACTTCTCATGAAAAAACCCAGGACACAATTTTAAGATCATTTCCCTTAACATCAGAAGTTATAACTGTAACTTTGACGATTTTGCAGTTTGTCTGAGTCGTTTTGGCATCACTTTTGACGTCATTGTACTAACAGAGTGCTGGCTGACCGACAGTGTCAACATTAATCTTTTACCGGGTTACAATCATTATAAAACTAAAACACAAACAAACAAAAATGGTGGCGTGGTAATTTATGTCAAGTCTAGGTATCGCACAGTGTCTTTTGAACCAAACATTGTTGACGCAGATTCTCTCGTGGTACAAGTCGACGGGCAAGCTTCGATATTGGGATTTATCGATCTCCATCTATTACTAATTTAATACCTTTTTTAGATTCTTTGGACTCAGCTATAGGTAATCTCCAGAACTTTCCGCTGTTACTAACCGCAGGTGATTTTAACATCAACATTTGTGATACTTCCGACAAACAGGTATCATCTTATCTCTGTCTAATGGCATCACACGGACTGCTCCCTGCAATTACTAGTCCAACTCGAATTCGGTCCTGTCTAGATCACATATTTATCAAATCTAAACATAACGCTTTTGGCTCGATTTGCTCATCTTCAATAACTGATCACTCTATAGTAATAGCCAGTGTTTCCCAACACATCCGAAACGCTAGTAAGCAATGTAGGTATCAACCAAAGTTTAACCTGGTTGACGCAGTCGATGAGTTAAAAAATACTGACTGGTCTTCAGTAACTTCTACTCTAAATGTTAATTCAGCTGTAGAGGTTTTAACGAAATCATGGCAAAACTCGTGAATAAACACACTCAGATAGTAAAATTACGTAGACAATCTGTCCCCCTAAAACCATGGATAACTCCGGGACTAATACGTTGCTTGCGCCATAGAGATAAGCTACACAGCGAATCCAAAAACAACCCAACCGATAATCTGCGTCATAAAGTATTTGTTAGATATAGAAATTTTTGTAGCAAACTCCTTCGTAACGTCAAAGCTCGGTACAATAGTTTACTTTTGGAGCAAAACGCCCACAATCCAAAAAAGTCTCTGGAAAACTATAAAGAACATATGTTATACCTCTAAAACAAAACATTCAGCGTCCGAATTGTTTGACACTGACTCAAATGCGAACCCTCTTAACCATTGTAATCAGCACTTTGTTTCCGTCGGCCAAAAACTTGCTGATACTATCCTAAAAAAACTCAATGAAACGGAAGAAACATTAATAAAATCACATAACCTTAGCTTTGGTCACCCGCATTCGTTATTTCTTCATCCAACGGACTCGCACGAGATATTCAAAGTAGTTTCTAGTATAAAAGCTGATAGTGCGCCAGGACCTGACGCTATCACAGCTCAACTTATAAAGAAATCAATCAGCTCCCTAGTCATACCACTGACATTCATATTCAACCAGAGTCTTGAGACCGGCACTTTTCCAGACTGTTGGAAAGTGGCTGCAGTGTCCCCAATCCATAAAAATGGTCCGAAAAACATCCCAAATAACTACAGACCTATTGCACTACTAAGTATTGTCTCTAAACTATTGGAGAAACTTGTTAACTCCAGATTAATTAGTTTTTTGGAAACACACAAGCTTATATCCGACAACCAATTTGGATTCCGACGTGGCAGGTCTACTACAGATGCCGTATCCCTACTTTCGAATATTGTGTCTTCTCATGTCGACCAGGGCAACCGGTGTCTCTCAGTATTCCTTGACTTGGCGAAGGCCTTCGACTCACTTTCAGTGGGCCTGCTACTGAAAAAACTAAGCACTGTCGGAATAAGGGGGCTTAACTCTCCAGTGGTTTGAAAGCTACTTGTCAAACCGGCAACAATACGTAAAGTCCAGTCTTCCCCCCATCTCCAGCGACCATTTACCCATCAAATTTGGCGTGCCGCAAGGCAGTATCTTAGGGCCAACGCTCTTTATTCTTTACATCAATGATATTCTGAAAATAAACATAAAAACGCTGATATCATCACCTACGCAGATGATACAGCTATTATTTTCACGGGAAAACCTGGAACCATGTCTACGGCGTGGCCAGAGAGGACTTTCAACCGTGGCTAAAGTTCTTGATAAAAACCTCCTCACACTGAACACTGAGAAAACAAAGTACGTTGCATTCACAAAGACCTGTGTATCCTCTCCTCCGTCTGATATGAACTTAAAAATTCACTACTGCACTTCGTTACCTAATTCTCTATCGAACCCTTGCTCATGTAATTCAATTGATCGCGTAGTTTTCATGAAGTATCTAGGCATTTTAATTGATGAAAACCTATCCTATAAACAGCACATTCAGCACGTGTCAGCACGGACACGTAAACTAATCTTTGTGATGAAGAATCTTCGTGACTGTACTCCTGTTCCTCTTCTGAGACAGGTCTATTTTGCGCTGTGCCAATCTATAATACAGTATTGTATCGTCGTTTGGGGCAGTGCGGGTCAGACCATATTTATGTCGATAGAGAGAGCGCAGAGAGCCTTAATCAAGGTAATTCTCCGCAAGCCTTTCCGTTACCCCACCAACTCGCTTTATGAAGAGTTTAAAGTCTTGCGTGTACGACAACTCTTTCTGTATAACGCTGCTCTAAAAAACCACGTTACCCTAAAGTCACGCGCGGACTACGAGCTGCTTAAAGACAAACGCGCCTTCTCATGTCGAATTCCAGTACCACGAGTGAGATCACAAATTGCGAAACGCTCCCCTTCGTTTTCTCTCCCATACGTTTACAACAACATTTGTAGACAACTCAAAAAAGATCACTACGCTCTTCCACTTTTCTCATTCAAAAGAAGTATTAGAGACCTTCTGTTTACGCTGTCATATGAGGAAACAGAGAGTATTCTCCGCGGTATATTCAACTAAAATTATAAATCCACTATCTATGGTACAGAGATGAGGTAGCTGTTATTATTATTATTATCATCATGCATTTGTTTTTTACTTTACGGCTTAACCGAGAATGCATAATTTTGTAAATTTCTCTTTGCAACTTAGTATTCCGCCCAGGAAGACTTGTATTACTTCGCACCAGGGCCCCAAGATACAAGCTCGGTGCTTAGTTTGGGGCCCGCTAAACGTCTTTTATATACACAAACACTGTAATGATATTGTCAACCTTCTCTGCTATCCTGTTAAGTTTTTGTGTATTTTGTAACTTTCTGTGTGTTAATAAAATTATTCTTATTCTTATTCTTATTCTTATTATCTAATTTATCCAAAAAGATGTTAAGAAAACAAATTGAGAAAACCAGCATTTCCTAAGTATCTTCCGAGAACTTGCCTCATCCGCCAACCCGCACTGGTACAGGATAATACATCAGGGTGATAGATTACGGTTTTAACTCTCTTTACGAGAGAAAGCCTCTAGTCTCAGCCCAAGCTACCGGTGGTTAGGGCTGCAGACTGAGGAACCTTCTGACGATGCGCGCTGTGTCAAGAATGACTGCCTTCTGCATCTGGCCCTTAACCCAACCGTCTAGCGAAAGTCTCTTGAGATGTTGGTAGAGACTTTTCGCTATGAGGCCGTTTGCCGACACGACTATTGGGACTATGATCGTCGAATCAACATCCCACATGGCGGTAACCTCATGAGCCAAGTCAAGGTACTTGCTAAGCTTGTCCTTCTCAGCTTTCACGAGGTTCTCGTCATGTGATACGGTGTTATTAAATAGTATTATTATGTTCAAATTCAAAATGATCTACTTATAAGAAGTCTATTTGAGGTTAAGTTTTATGACAGAAGTTGCTATCGCGTCATTTACGATAAACACTGATTATTGTTTACTAAGTAGTTTGATTTATAAGTTCCATCCCTTTTACAGATGCATGTAGCTAGTATTTCACAAATTACGAGGCGTATCCTCTTTTCTACCGTTACCGGGGACGATGGCACTTGATTTGTGTCATCTGGCCCGGTAAATACATCACCGGCCGGCATTTTTCCATTTGGCCCGGTACCGGGCCAAGGCACCGGGCCAGATGGGACCATGCCACTTATAACACTAGTTACCTATCAGTATTTAAATTTATATTTTGTAGCTGTTTTAACTCTTTTCTGGTGTGCATAATAAAGTGGTTCTGTATGCCTGTATATCTTGTAGCTTATATTAGGTCCTTACAAATGAAATTGGTGTTTGTCTGGCCACTTTGATTTCAAATATCTCCTTTTTGGTTAGGAATTCCAAATTAAAAATTTGTAAGACTATTTACTCATGTTTATGTGTTTTGAAATCCGTAATTTATTTGTTATTTCCTCTATTATTTTTTTCGGTCACTCAGTTTACAAAATGGAAATTTCCATTTCATAATTACGTAAAGACGTAATAGTAAGTTCGCATAATTCTTGACGGGATGCAAACCCGCTATCTCCCGTGACTTGTGCTTCAACCAGCCTTATTATTTCGCGTCCCCATTCCGTGATGATGTCAGGTCGCATCCGCCATTGTGTCACGAGGTTTCAATACCTATTTTTTTTTTGTTCAGAAGAGAAAGGACTCTGTTTGGCTTTTACAATCTTTTGAAATTCTTCACCGTTCTTAGTTTAGACGCTGGGTTTTCGCGAGGTGGGATAAAGTGAATTGAAATCTATTTGAGCTGTGGAAGCGACGGAAAAATTGTACTTTTTTAATTTAAGTGACCGTGTAGTCGGTGTTGGGGTATTGCCAATTAAAATGCTGAAGGCATGCTGAGCACGCTACCGACTGGTAATGGTTGATCATCGTGGTTACTTTTAGACTTTCATTCTTCGTCAAATGCAGCTGTGCTTAGTGTAAGCAGTTAATTAAGTAATATAGTGTAGTTCTCTTTGTATTTTTTTTGATTTTGATTTTGTAATTTAGTCTTAGTTAATAAAGACTTTAACCCTTTATAATAACACTCTGAATATATTATACAATTTTACTAACATTATAAATATCAATGTTTGAATATTAGGATGTTTGTTGCTCAATCACGTCGTAAAGTATGAACGGATCGGGTTGAAATTTCGAACATAGTTAGATTATAGTCTTGATGAACACATAGGCTACTTTTTATCACTGGGAAATAACAAAAATGGGATGTACGCGTAAAACCGCGGAACGCTCTCAGAAAATAATAAAAATAAATAACCAATGTGTTTGTGTACCTGTGTCGGAGTCTGAAATGGTAAAATATAATTATGATTCATTGTATCGACAAATCAGGCTTTACTAAAAATATAGCATATAATAAAAATATATATATATAAAATCCCCATTATGGAATCACAGCCATTTTGTTTTTTTTTTGTGCTTGTATTAATTTAATCATAACTTACCATGTAAGGGTATTGATTAAAAAACATTTGATAGCTGAACGTATGGGCAATAAAACGTGGTTAACATTTGGAAATGTTATTTCCACAAAAGAAAGAAAATAATTCGAAACAAAAAAAGCGAGCGTGACGCGAGCGTGAGCGTGAAAAGAAGGTTCACTTCAAAAATGGCGGAGAACAACTTCCAAACAAGGTCCAAATTCCTATTTCCCCTATTAGATTCAATAGTGAGCAAGCACGTGAAAGCCGTCCAATTAGCTTAATTTGGAGATTTCCGATCGAGCAGCTGATTCGATTGTCTCACGGACACAATTAAAAGGTTTCTTTAGCTATTGGACCCTCAGACCTCTGGTGGTTCCCGAATGAGGACTTATTCAGACTAGTTTACGAAAATTTACTACTCGTATAGTATATAACAAGTATATTATTATTATTTAGTGACAAGGCCGCCTACTGTCGCACTGATTTACAAATTTTCTTTTAGTTTATTTTTTTGCTTTGTATCTTTTTTTTTGGTGTGTCAATAAAGAGAATCTATCTATCTATCCTTTATTTTCTCCGAAAAATAAAACAAAAATCGATTCGACAAGGGCTCTTGGCAGAGTCCGCCTGAAGAAGTACCACACCTTTGCCAGTTAGTCTACCGCCAAGCAGTAATGGGCAAACATTACTGTTCCGGTTTGAAGGGCCATGTTTCCAGAGAAATTACAGGGCTTAGAGATGTTACATATTAGATCTCTGGATGACGAGCGCAGTGCAGTGCTAGGTAATGATTTGCACTCTTCGTGTTCCAATAGCTGCGTTTCACTGTGCTGTTATATAACAGGCATGTTGCTTACCATCAGGCACATGTCCTGCTCGTCTCGTTACTATTTTTTTTTAATTGATTGGCGTACTGCCGCTAACTTACAAGAACAAAATTAAAAATGTTGATCAACCCATATTAAGGGAGTTTTGAAAAAAGAAATGTATTTCGCCATTTTGTCAGAGCGGCCATCTTGGATTTGAAATTTGTCATAGTGCAAAGTATTCTACTAGTCAAGCTCTTTCGTTTGATAACCATATTGAGGTAGGTTGTGAAGAAATATTTTGTCCGCCATTTTGTGGAGGCGGCCATTTCGAATCAATATTAATCTTCAAATAAAAAAACGCATCGAAGTCGGCCTATCCGTTTGAGTTCTACGGTGCCACAGACACACAGACAGACAAACATCGACATCAAACTTATAACACCCCTTTTTTTGGTCGGGGGTTAAAAAACGATGCACGATAACATTGTAATAAAACCGACATGTACCTAAAATATTTTGAGGTCACTTGACGACACTTGGCCACTGTGGTGGATTATGGCCTTGTCTCTCCTGTGACAGAAGTCCCCGAGTCAGATTCAGTCAACATTAAATGTTCCCATACGAGGGTCAAACTGAAAGTTCTTAGAAAATCAAAAACTGATTACATTAGCCAGTTATTAGTTTTATTATATCTTTTCAAAATATTGTCCATTCACGTCAATACACCGCTGCATGCGATGGAACTACTGGGAAAAGCACTTTGCCCACTCGTTCTTAGGGGTCTCTTCAATGGCATCGCGATACGCAGCCACCGCTTCTTCAGCATTCATAAACCGCTTTCCTTTAAGTTTTTCTTTAATTTTTGAAAATAAATAAAAATCACAAGGCGCGAGGTCGGGGCTATACGGCGGGTGACCCAGTAATTCAACGTTTGATGTCGCCAAATAGTCGATCGTTCGCTTGGCGGTGTGCGATGAGGCGTTGTCGTGGTGAAGGAGGATCCTACTGCGAGGTCGTTTCTCTCGAACTTTTTCCAAGACAAGTGGCAAACAATTGGTAGTGTACCATTCTGCAGAAACTGTTTTTTGATCCTCTAACACAATTGTTGCGAAATGACTTATTCTTCCAAAGAACGTGGCCACCATTTTTTTCCCCGCACTTCGATCTCTCTTCACTTTAGTTGGCAACTCCTCGAAAGGAAACACCCACTGAGCAGATTGTCTTTTGATTTCAGGATCATAACAGTAAATCCAGCTTTCGTCACCTGTTAGTATGTCGAACACAGCATTTGAGTCACCTCCGTTAAATCTTTCAATCATTTTACGGCACCAATCCACACGATGGAGTTTTTGAGCCTCAGTCAAATTATGAGGTATCCACCGGGCGCAAAGCTTCCTGACCGCTAAATGTTCGTGTAGGATTTTGTGCACTTGACTCATACCGATGCCTAAGCTTTTTCGAATCTGCTGATAGGTCACTCTTTTGTCAGTCTCTATCATACGCCGCAAAACACAGATGTTATCATCAGTCGTCGCCGTAGAAGGCCGTCCCTCACGTAAATCATCAGTGAGATTAGTGCGACCACGTTTAAACTCATTAAACCAGTTGTAAACAGTCGCACGAGATGGGGCTTCATCGTGAAAGGCCAATCGTAGTCTATCATAACTTTCTTGTTGACTTAAAAACATCGAAAGTCATAAAAAATCATTGCACGAAAATTTTTTCGTGTTAAATTCATGTTGACGTGACACAGACAATTTTCAATTTGCCGCCAAATCGTAAAACAAATGACAAATGAATGAAGTATATACTCAGTAATATTGGCAAAGAGTTCTATTTTCAAATTATAGAATTATTTTTTTATTATATTGTTTATAAGTGGCCAGTTCTAAGAACTTTCAGTTTGACCCTCGTACCAGCCCAATCAATTTTATTGGGCTGGTATTTAAGCTATTTAATAAAGCTGAAGAGTTTGTTTGTTTGTTTGAACGCCAGGATCTCGGGAAGTACTGGTCCGAATTGGAAGGTTCTTTTTCTATTGGATAGTCCATTTATCGAGGAAGGCTTTAGGCTATAGAAAATAACTCTACTATTAATTGAAGCGGAGCATGAAACAAGAATGTAACAAAATCGGGAAAAAAATATTCCCATTTTGAGAGTTTTCGTACGTTTCGTGCTTTGACATGACACATGACAGCATGTGTCAAAGATTGCGTCATTGAATTTCAGTAATCTGTGCATTGAATATAAACCTTTGCTAATTTTTTTTTCTAAATCTGAGTTGGTACGACCAATTTCCGACAGGTGGCGTAGCAGGTAGCTGAAGAGGTTTTTTTGTTTGAAATCGATATTCTCAGGAATGAGTGAACCGATTTCAGCCATTCTTTCACCGTTGGATATGTACGGGATCCGGATGAGAGCTATGTAATATACCACGGGCGAAGCCGGGGCGGGCATCTAGTTATATAATATTTTCTAAGCATGTCAAAATAAGTATAACTACAAAAACCACTGCACGCAATCGATATTCTTCATGTAATTCTCCCCGTAGACGTTAAAACATGATCCCCGAAACAGTAAAACCGTATATAGCGCAGTCTGCAAAGTGTCAAGCTATTCCTCCTAACGGTTATAGGACGGAGGACCTATGGGTCCGAATTGAAAGGTTCGGGATATGGTGTGTAAACGATTTGTGGTTACTGCGCAGTTAAAACATGATGGGAATTGCGACACCATGGCGATAAATGTTACTATATAGAAAAGTATTTTTGAAACAAATGAACACGTATTTTTTTTGTAATTTTAAGATCTACTATTGTGTTTGATCAGAAGACGAGCTCGGAGTGTTTGAAAAAGATTGGGTGATGGAAATTCTGGACAGGATTTTTAGGTGGAGGGAATTAGGAGATCTTTGCCCAGAAGGGGGCAACAAAAGTTAACTAAAGTAATTACCAAAAATTCCAGGATCATCGACATAAACCACTAGATGTACCTCCCTCCCAAACTTCAGGCGCTTGGAATTATATCATCGTTAGGAAAAATGAGCTCACTCTTTTCGTTCTACTCGCTTGTCAGTAGCAGTAAACGCCGGTTGTTTTTACCTATCACTGATATTTTTAACCCTAAAAAGAGGGGTATTATAAGTTTGACTTTGCTGTCTGTCTGTCTATCAGGGTGCGTCTTTTTGTGACACTGTAGGTCTCAAACGGATGGACCGATTTCGATGTTTTTTTTTACTTGCAATCCCTTGCAATCCTTTGCAATATTATATATAATGTGGTTTAGGTGGATTTGAAATAGACGCCTCCAAAAAATGGCAGATAAAAAATATTTTTCACCGCCTCTCAATATGGGCACGGTAATTTTAATATGGGTATCAAATGGAAGGACTTGAGTAGTAAAATAAACTGTTTTCGTACAAAAAATGTAACCGACTTCAAAACCACAAATAGGCACTCAAAAGCGAAAAATAAACTAAAATCATTATTATAAGCGCTACTAACTCATCTATTTGAAGTCGGTGCCAGCCAAATCTAACAGGTAGTGGATAGGTAGGTACTACATAGCATCAATCTACTAACTTTTTGACCTGACTGGCACCGACTTCAAATAGATGAGTCAGTAGCGCTTAGAATAATGATTTTAGTTTATTTTTTTGATTTTTAGTGCCTATTTGTGGTTTTGCAGTCGGTTTAATTGTTTGTACGAAAATAGTTTATTTTACCCTTTTTAGTGTAAAAGATGTTTTTATTAATCCATTTACACAATTTCGTATTGACAGGATAGAGTTTCACAACTTTTGTGAAATCTACAACTCATGCAGAAAATTGTGCGCAAATTTTAGTTTATGGTTCATATTTCAAAAACTACCAGACCGATTTCGATAAGATTTATATGGGATCATTCGGAAAGCATACCCACCCGAACACAAAAAAAAAATTGGTGCAGGATTTCTCGAGAAGTCAGGTAACATAAAAAAAACATAGGGGTCGAATTGATAACCTTCTCCTTTTTTTGGAAGTCGGTTAATAATGTAACAATTTTCAAATCCAAGGTAGTCAGGGTGATTAAAAAAAATGTTATTGTTCTATTATCTGCCCCTTCAGATTATAGTACAAAACTTCAGAATCCTTGATCAAAAGGACATTCTAACTCAAAGAAGAATTTACAAGTCCAGCGATCGTATAAATTACAAAACTGTTTTCAGTGCTAGTAGACTCTTAAGTGATTAACTCCTGAGATATTCTTTGCCAATACTTTCTTAACCAAACTGCGCCACTTTCGCATTTTCATTGAGACACGAAAGCTGGTACAGATATAAAATAATGTGGTTCATGTTTTTTGTCACAATATTTGAATTGGTTCGCTCAGAATATAGAATTTTTATTGTAATTTTCTTTCGAGATGTAAAAGCAGGCCAAAGGATCTCGACGGGGGTCGGCCAAAGAACTGAACAGCTTTTTTTTGTTAAAGCATTGTTTATTCAGAAAAGGGCGAGAAAATCACGAAATTGAAGCATTTTTTCCTTCCGTCTTTTCCGTTTCTGTTAAAATTGACTCCGCTAAAAGGAGAATTACGTTTCTGGAGTACATTCAACAGTTCCAGTAATATTATAAATATGTACGTTTAAATGTTTGGACGTTTGTTGCTCAATCACGTCGTAATAATTGTATTAACAGATCAGTATACAGAATAGCATTAGACCAATTTTTTTTGCAAAATAAGAAACAGTCCCATATACAATAGTCCTTTTCTTAGTTGTATTCGGACTAAATTGGAAAAATACAATGTATGGTACCATGCGTATGTACTCAGACAAAAGTAATAAAGATAAAAGGTTCGTTTATTTGTTGCGTCGAATAAGCTCAGGAATCACAAGAACGATTAAAAGTGAAGTATATAGTATTAGTTAGATATAGTATCAGTAGGAATCCTAATGAAGTTCTCATATATTTCATATATTATGCCATACTAATACGATATGTAATATTTCAATGTTTGGATATTTGGATATCACGTTGTAACGTAGAGAATTTTTGAACAAATCGGGCTGAAATTTGGAACACAGGTAAGATTATAGTCTGGACGAACACATAGGCTAGGCTTAGTCTCCCGAGAAATTACGGTAATGGAACTACGCAGGTAAAACCGCGAGGCACTTCTAGTAACATTATATCGCTACGGTACGTTGTTCCTTCATTCATAAGTAAGAACACAAACAGAAACTCTGGAACGTAATTATAATCGAATTCTCCCGCACTGGTTATGCTAATTGTTCCAACTTTGTCTTTCACTTCACACTTTGATTCAAAATAAAACAGAAATAAGATATAATAATTAAATTATCTTAACAACGTTACACTGTATCTATTAACTTTTAACCCCAACCAAAAAATGGGGCGTTATAAGTTTAATGACGGTATCAAATGATAAGGTTTGGCTTGTAGAGCGTTTGAGAAATTACAAATCCGAGGTAGTCGAAGGTACATCAAAATTCTTTTTTTTTTTTTATCTGGGCAGAGCCTTTTTTAACAAAACTAAAATACAATGAGAACTACATACACTATACTACAAACCTAACTACTTACACTAAGCACACCTGAATTATCTACAGACCACTGTAGGTCTATAGATAATCAAGATGTTCAAGCCCACTACCAATCGGAAGCGTACCCAGCATGCTGGCGGCATTACCACGCTGAATGGCAATGCTTATGCGTTGGGCCAAATAAACGCAAGCATTTTGGTCACGCGTCGCGTCGACCAAGCGCTCGGATAGGCTTTTGAAGATGAGGTGAGCTCCCGGCCCCCACGGTCCCAATGTCTCAACCCCAAAGAGCTCAAATATGATCAAAATTCTTAACTTTGTTCTTATTATATATCATCACTAGCGGTCCGGCCCGGCTTCACCCGTGTGAAATACATATCCAGCCTCACTCAAGGATAGGGTTGCCATCTGTAAAGTTAGGGAACCAGGACAAGATTCGTGAAAACCCCGGATTTTCCAGATTATAGAGCCCAAAACCCGGACATGTCAATATTTTTTTTACACATGTGTAAAAAAATGTTATTATCTCTTCTTACATTGAGATGAAGATGAAATCCGGCCCGGACGCTGCCCAGACGCCGTCCAAACTAGGACAAATCCGGGGAAACCCGGACGGATGGCAACCTTACTCAGGGATCACGCACATATTGAACAGTGAAATAGGTGTTAGTTTCTGATATTAAAGTGTTCAGACAAACAAACTCTTTAGCTTTATAATACACACTCAAAATAAAGCCTATACGTAAACATACGCCTATATGTACGTAAATATTCAACGGTGAAAGATTTTTTAAATCAGTCCATTAGTTCCTGTGATAAGCGCGTTCAAACAAAATAATCTTCAATTAATATTAGTATAGATTGTTTATCAATAGCTTTCTGTATTTCATTACTGGAATTAGACTACCCTTTTACTATGTGGTGTCTGGAACGCCTAGTTTCACAGTTATTATGTTGTCTTATCTCGTATCTCTGAGTATTTTTCACGTTCAGATGTCCGGATCTGTCATCATCTCTGGCTATAAAAAACAAAACATCGTGTGGATACTGGTGGGCACAAAAATATAAGCCGTTAGACTAGTATGGTAACTGAATTCATTGCTTTCCAGAACCGTTTTACATTTTTCCAGTAAGCAAACCAGCGCTCGATTCGATAGCTGGACTGGAATAATGTAAACCGGGCATAATCTTTGAATATATAAAAGTATTTACCTATTTTGACGTGACAACGTCTTATAAATTGGTTTGCCGGGTGACACTTCAAGAAACTGCGTTACGCTCCGCTCACGTTATGCGCTCACAACGAGAGCGAGTGAGAGGCACGCGTCCCTTCCACTCGGGCATGGTTAGCCCGCCTAAGAGCGAGAGAGACAGACATAAAAAGTGAAAGGCACGCGTCCCTTCCGTAAAATTATTTTACCACTCAAAGTCGTTGTCACGTAAAACTTTCGCCCGTATACCGACTTTACAGGCAACCAATTTTTTTATTTCTGATTTATAGTTATTTTAGATTCTCCATTTCTACTTCGCTTCATCACACACAAACACGTTACCTACCTAAAGTAATGAATCAATCTGTTATTTCCGTGAAGTGTAGGTATGTGTTTTAACCCCAAAAATACCAATAAAAGGGGTGTTATAAGCATGGACGTACAAAACAAGTTTTTTTTTGCATTCCGTCACAGTTGCGTAACAGATCAGTATCCCGCCAATTTATGTCCACTTTTTAAATTTTAAATATGGAACTCGCCTCGTAATTGTTGCGGTTTATTCCGCTCCAAGAAGTTTGCGCTAAGTTCACATTGCCTGTTTAGAAACGCACATGAACGCAGCATTTTTTTTTTACATAAAACTCTTTACAGCTGACAGTAGTTCTATTTTAAAGTTCATTCCGGCCCTTATGTGGGAAGTAATTTGTATGAGTTTTTCCCTCTCTATGGAGGGAAGCAGCATTTTCCACCCAATAATCAGATCAAAACTACTTTCAGAGTATAAAAAATTAAAAATAGTTATTCTATTAATATTACTAGATGCCCGCCCCGGCTTCGGCCGTGGTATAGTATATAGCACTCATCGGGATCCCGTACATATCCAACGGTGAAAGAATGACTGAAATCGGTTCACTCATTCCTGAGAATATCGCTTTCAAACAAAAAACCTCTTCAGCTACCTGCTACGCCACCTGTCGGAAATTGGTCGTACCAACTCAGATTTAGAAAAAAAAAGCAAAGGTTTATACTCAATGTACAGATTACTGAAATTCAATGACGCAATCTTTGACACATGCTGTCATGTGTCATGTCAAAGCACGAAACGTACGAAAACTCTCATATTTTTCCCGTTTTTGTTACATTCTTGATTCATGCTCCGCTTCAATTAATAGTAGCGTTATTTTCTATAGCCTAAAGCCTTCCTGGATAAATGTACTATCCAATAGAAAAATAATCTTTCAATGCGGACCGGTACTTCTCGAGATCCTAGCGTTCAAACAAACAAACAAACTCTTCAGCTTTATAATATTAGTATAGATAAATGCGAAAACTTGCATGTTTCTTGGTAAATCACATCAGTACGGCTCAATGGATCGTGTTGAAATTCGGAAGCTATAGGCTTATAGACTACTATAGATTATACAGATTATAGACTACTTTTACGAACGGAAACTACACGGATAATACTTGGGGGGTCTACTAGTTCTGAATACAGAATATGATGATCATTGTTTTTAAGCTTTCGCGATTTGAACACGTAATGTTTATTTATATCGTACGGAACTTACTCACGATATAATGGGGAATGTTAATAGGTATGTAAAATCATTTGAAACTTTGTTACAGTCATCATAATCAGCCCACGTTCGTCCACTGCTGGACATAGGCCTCTCCAATAATACGCCACAGTAAACCTTCCAGTTTTTACAGTAAATCTTCTTTATAACACAATACACTAGTTTTTCTTTTGTGAAAAAATACCAAATAGTTATAATTATATAATAAGTACAACCATTTAAAATACACAAAAACATCTACCCCGTGTGACGTCATTACACAACGATCCTTTCCGTTTAGACTCTAGTAGGTAGTAGTAGTTTACTTGGTCAATGTTTTATTTTTAACCGACTTCAAAAAAGGAGGAGATTCTCTATTCAGCTGTATGTTTTTTTGTATGTTTGTTATATCTTGGAAACTAATTGACGTATTGAAATAATTCTGTCACGAGTATTTATTATTCTGAACGAAGAATACAGAAAGCTAAAATTCAAAATTAGTGAACATTCTCCATTCATTTATTTCATAGTCTTCTCGTGACCCCGGCGGTTGTAACGCTGCCGAAACGTCGAGGTAACTAAATTATAATTTATATATAATTTAATAACGTGATTAAGTCCCGTACAATATAAACATTATGATGATCATTATTTACTTGACACAAATGTGTACTTAATAAACACTGTGCAATCGAAAATGAACAATTCAAATCCACTTCATCTCATAAAACACTCGCGTATAATTAGCAAAGTACAGCAGAATCACGAGGCGGGCCGAAGATAATTAATTATTGCCTGAAGCATTCAGTTTAGGATTTGTTTGCCAACAAAGGAGCACTTCGGATACGCCTTTTCAATATACAAAATCAAAATTGTGGAGAACCATTTATTACGAAAGGGGGCTTCGTTCTACTCACGGGTCGAAAGGTTGGCGCGTAGGTAAATGAAAAGTCTGGGTACAGCTTAGTTGCGGTGTAATACACTTGAAGCTTCTAATTGCATTCTAATTATATACTAAAATATTAAAATCTAGTTTATGTTATCTAGTTTATTTGCAAAAAGTACTTAGTAAGAAACTTAAAGTAAAAATCTGGATGGTATAACTTAGAATACCTGACGCAATGAGAACAATGAGGATATTCGCAAAAGAACGAAAGTGGCCGACATAGCTCAAAGAGTAAGCAAGCTTGAAAACTGTCTATTGAAACTAAACAATACTTACACGGTTATGAAATCGAACGTACTCGCTAAAGGACACCAATATAATAATAATAATCATGGGCTGTGATCGTCGATATCACCGTACCACATGACGAGAACCTCGTGAAAGTTGAGAAGGACAGGCTTAGCAAATACCTTGACTTGGCTCATGAGGTTACCGCCATATGGGATGTTGATTCGACGATCATAGTCACAATAGTTGTGTCGGCAAACGGCCTTGTAGCGAAAAGTCTCGACCAACATCTCAAGAGACTTTCGTTAGACGGTTGGATTAAGGGTCAGATCCAGAAAGCGGTCATCCTCGACACAGCGCGCATCGTTAGGAGGTTCCTTAGTCTGCACCCCTAACCACCGGTTAGCCGGTGCGCCCTGCCCCGTTGCTGGCGGCACCCTAGTTTTTAAGTTTTTGATAATGTTTATATTTTTATACTTATTGTAAATAAATAAATGACTGAATAATCATAGCACAATTAACAATCAACTCATTGTTTTCCACACGAACAGTCCGTGTGTCTCAGTCAGAACACCATTAATTGAAAAGCATACTGAGGCAGTAATTTTGTGTAATACTGGTAAATATTGTAAGATCGCTAATCTTGTTGCATGTATGTATATCCGGAAGCTACGAAATAATAGTTATAAATAAAAAATGGATGAATACATTTTTAGGGATCCATAGAGTAAAAAAGGGATCTCATTACTAAGACTTCGCTGTCCGTTCGTCCGTCCGTCATCAAGCTGTATCTCAAGAACGGTGCTAGCTAGACAGTTGAGATTTTCACAGATGATGTTTTTCTATTGCTGCTATTATAACAAAAAATACTATAACCACTTGATTCACTTTCGGCGACTCTCGTTTGCAATTTTGGCGGGAAAACGGGTGTCAGGTTACCTAAGTGCGTTTGGTTACGCTTCGGCATATGAAGTGCCGCGTTACTTGTACTTGTTTAATCCCATTATTCTGGAGAGCGTTTCAAGACGCTTTTGACGGTATCGTTTGTTTAATTTAATGTCCTTGAAATTTATATAATATTAGTTTACACTAACAATTTTGACACTTGTGTCAGATTTTTTTTCAGTTCTCAAGTGTGAGCTATAAGATCTTAAATTATAAGGAATACAGTGATTTAATATTTTAAATTAATTGTATACGATATACGAAATAACAAACACGGAAAAACAAAAAAACTGAACTCGAAAGCATAAATTGTTTTTTTTTTTAATTTTTCAATGTTTCGGGACCATTTTTCCGCCAATTTTTTTTGTTTTGGTTTTTAATTTAACGATTTTTCTAAATGAACGAATTTTAATTTTAGCGTGCTTTATCTCAAAATAACATAAGGCCGGTTCAAGCAGACACCATTAAAACCAAATTAATGGGTAAACCTTCTCAAATAAAAATACCAAAAATATTTTTCTCCACCAAAAGCCCAAAAAATAAAAAGTTTATTTTGTAAATTTTCGTCATTTGGTGTAATATAGTTCCCAAAGTGTATCAAGCGGCTATATAAAATAAATAGTTATTTAAGGGGGGCTACCGCACGACAAAATTTATTTTTTACCGTTTCTTTCTAATTACTAATAATGGTGACGGGTAGAGACTTCTTGCTGCCGATCATCTTCTCCGTAAGAGGTGAGATAAAAACTCTCAACAGCGAAAGATTGCGTGAGTTAAAGGAGCGAGAGTTGCAAAACCTTTCGCTCTTTAACTGAGGAGGGAGACACGGGGGCGAGCCTAGAGAATCGCCACTCTGGACGCGCTCTCCGTCTCCACAGGCAGGCCTGGGTCGTCGGATGTTTAGGGCCGCCCGATGCCCCACCTAGGGATAGGCCTTCGAAGAGGTGAGGCGCTGCTGGTTTCCAGAGCCCAATGCAGGGGTAATAACTAATAAGTAATAAATGATACGGGGTTTGAAAATTTTGTGTATTTTTGTCTGCATGTATTTAATTAGATTTTATTTTATTTTGACATGACAAACTATTTTTAATATGTATGTATATGGACTTAGTCTGAAATAAATGAATTAATAATAATAACGCCCCCGCGAGGCGGGTCCGCAAGGGCAGTGGCAGACGGGTCAAGGTCGTCATAGGAGTGCGAAAAAAGACCCCGCGACCCTGACCCCTGGCCACGTAGGAGAAATCTGTGGGGGCTTTAGTCGGTAGGGGGTCCATGTCTCCCACGGTGTCGAGCCCGACATACCCCACTATGTCCCTGCATGGTGGGGATACGTAAATATATTTCCCCCACAAAAAAGGGAGACGCTTTGACTATTCACAGAATTTAGTTTTATGTTCGCTTTGAATATACTCGTAATTAATTAAAATAAATAATTAAAGGGGCTCTCATACAATGAAAGAGGTTTTCTCCATTCATTTGCTAGTGATACGGAACCCTTCGTGCGCGAGTTTGTAATCACTGAAACGGGTGAACTTGGGCTCGCAAAAATAAATAAAAATAATAAATATTGGTGGACATTTTACACACAACGCCATCTGACCACAAACTAAGCAAAGCTTGTAATATGGAAGCCAGATAGCTGATATAATACTTATAAATACATACTTGATAAATACATACTTATTATACATAGAAAACACCCAGGCACAGTTCAAATATTTGAATTAATCACGCAAACCTTTGCACTGGGTGGGGATCGAACCCACGACCCACGGCTTCGCAGGCAGACTTACTACTAACTAAGCCACCAGGCCACCACACACACAAAAAGATTGAGTCCGCTGCTGTCCGTCTGGTCTCTATGTTTTCTATATTACATTTTTATTATTAAATAATAAGAATTATAAATGTTTGCTAATAGTTATTTCTCACTGCCAGCGCCTTGCTGTATTTCCGGGTATTTCCCGTGCCAGTTATATTCCCAGGACAACAATGAAGCCCTTGTGTTTTCCAGACTATAATCTAACTTTGTTGCAAATTTCATCCCGATCCGTTTATGCGTTACTGCGTGATTGAGCAAAAAACATCCTAACATTGCCATTTATAATTTTTGTAGTATTTTAGTTTTTTAGCCGTGCGGTCTTACGCACACACTTTTTTAATTTCTCGGCAGCTCTTAAAAATTAGAAAAATGCTTAAAAGCACAGATTATTATTTAAAGTTGATCCTAGTTAAATAAAGTAAGCTTGATATCAGTTTCCCTAACAATACCCCAGCTGCGGACGCGGTATTTTAAAACTCCAGAGCTTAGAGCGCTCTAGCATTTTTCTTAACTTAATAATTAAGTTTATGTTCGCAAAGGATCTTTATTCACAGGAGTTGTGAGTTACCGCATGATTCCAATACATAACAAAAGAGTTCATATTCTTTTGTTATGTTTTGTATTCTTTGTTAAAGTTTGTATTTTATTTTATGTATATAAGAAGTATGTTAGTATAACTGCATAAGTATTATATGAGCCGCCGTATGAGCTTTGCTTAGTTTTGGGTCAGAAGGTGTTATAAGTGAATTATCCATCAATCATTTTTGTAACTTTGTTTACTTGTTAAGTGCAATAAAGAGTTTATCTATCTATATTATATCTATCTATCTACCCACATTTAAATTTAAACACAACTACATTAACTACATTTAAATATTTTTTATTTATATTTTAATTTATTATTTCTTAATTCAAGAGGACAGAAGCCAGAAATGAAAAAACGACGAAGAAGAAGAAAACTTTATTTAGCTGATTTTTTTTTTCATTGTTTTAATTAACACATTTTGGGGTCTCTAGTTTTTGTTGACGCAGTATCCGAGGCTATAACGTCTCGTAAAAACCTCCTTCTTGGCATTCAGGATCGGCTTAAGGATCTTTCAGGGCATGTAGCTTTGACGTTGCTACGAATGTGTTTTGCGCTGCCGAAAATGACCTACTTGCTGCGAACCTACCTGGTTGTGCCCAGAGGATCTCTCATCTTTTGACAGCTCCTTACAACATGTTGCGGAGTCGGTGACTAATGTCTGTTTTGATGAGACACAGTGGAGACAGGCAACTTTGCCGACTCGGTATGGGGGTCTGGGTTTGCGATGTGCGCGGAATGTTGCAGTCCCGGCTTTCTTGGCGTCGGCGCATCGGGTTGCAGGCCTTGTTGCTATCATTTTAAATTTAAACGGCGACGGGGCACGCATTCCATATATGTCAGAGGCTGAGTCAGTCTGGTCGGCCTGTAACTCAGGTGTGCAAAGACCTTTATACCCTCATATCCAGCGAGCTTGGGATGATGTCAGTGCTAAGCGCATTCAAGATGAGATGACATGCAGTGCGACGGGGGTAGATTTGGCCAGACTAATGGTATGGTAGACAAATGGTAGAGGCAGATGGCTTTCACGCATTGAGTTGTCGTCGCTGTTTGGGAAGGTTTCCACGCCACCACGCTCTCAACGATATTTTACGAAGAGCATTTGTTTCGGCCAATGTCCCCTGTATGCTGGAGCCTCCGGGTCTTTGTAGGTAGGATGGTAAGAGGCCAGACGGCCTGACCTTGGTGCCTTGGAAAAAAGGAAAGTGCTTAGTGTGGGACGCAACTTGCGTTAGTACTGTTGCGGCTTCTCATCTTGCCCGCTCAATCCGCACGCCAGCAGCTGCAGCTGAAGATGCCGCTAATAAAAAGCGACAAAAGTACGCGTCCTTGGAACCCCTCTATAATTTTATCCCCATTGCAGTGGAGACGCTGGGCAGTTGGGGCACTGAGGCGCGGGAGCTCGTTAGAGAGTTAGGACAACGCATAAGGGAAAATGGCGGTGACTCCCGCTCCGGCTTGTACTTGGCACAAAGATTGTCCATAGCTATTCAGCGTGGTAATGCTGCCAGTGTAATGGGCACCTTTGTGCCAGGTACCGTTAGGGGTGGGTTATGTGACTGATGAATTTATGATGTTATTTTTAATTGTGTGATTTAGTAGCTCATATCTTTATTTAATTAACACTGAAACAAATCGTTTTGTCAGACATTTTGCATGCCTTTCAAAGAGCCCAGTTTGTATGGGTCAACTTATAAAATATTTTGTATTATATTATTTTACCTGGGGTAATAAAAGTCCCTTAAAAACTGATTTAAATCTTAACTGGAACAATCAGTAAAGATTTTGTGTTTGTAGTTACATTATATTTAAAATAGGTACGATTTGTCGCGCTTCCGTGGCCAGACGTGGCGACGGCAGGTAGATCTCTGACAGAGTGGTTACAGATCGCCGATAAACGTTCCATTGACAGACCATCAATCAGATGGGTCGACGACATCAGATCCATCGCAGAGATAACGTAGATGAGGTCAGCTCAGGATAGAGATCAATGTCACACGGGTGAGGAGGCTTATACCCAGCAGTGGGTCGAAACAGGCTGAAAATGATGATGATATCGCGCCTAATGTATATGGAGCTACGATGTGGTCTATGACATTGTAACAAATCATTCTCGCTGGACTATAAGAACCACATATTACAACTAAAAATTGGACATTAACAATACAATACAAAACACTTTATTGTCGCCATATATCAACTTTGACTAAAACACATTACAATATATTATATTAAAACATTATGGTTGCAAAAGACGACCAAAAAAGCAGTCTTCTCTAAATAACCTTTTGATTTTTAAAGAATCAATTCGTAAGCTATTTATGAATAAAGAATAAAATTTGATGTCTGTTTGTGAATCTTTTTAAAACAGCTACGTTCTATAAACAACTCAAAGCCAGACTTTACGTCATCACACAAATAAAAGCATCTCATTCGATTTATCTCGATTCGAATTTGTATTCGAATCAGTTGCGGCCCCACTTTGTGAGTCGAGTTTTTCACAACCCTTCTATGGCGCGTGGGGAGAATTATCAAGAAATATTGAGAGAAGCGAAAATGATATTTAGAAAGAGTAAGATACAGTGTAGTCGGAGCTTTTATTATAATTGAAATCAAGTCATAACGTGTACTTATCTATTACATTGTTAGTATATATAGTTTCAAATTTATCACATTTAAAAAATTTGGTTTATTGTCCAAACTGTACATTGTACATACCGTATTGGCGTAATGTGCAAGCATCACTGTGTTCCAGTTTGAAGGGCAATATTTCCAGGTACTACTAATATTATAAAAAATAAATTAACAAAGAGGTTTTTTTCCTTGAACGCGCTAATCTCAGGAACCAATGGACCGATTTCAAAAATATCTATAAAACATTATAATTCACCGTTGGATATGTACGTCATCCTTATATATTATGTTTTTTGTAGTGGTAAGACTCCTAGCAGAGTCCGCCTGGGAAAATACCACACTTTTGCCAGTTATTCTACCGCCAAGCAGTAATGTGAAAACATTTCTGTGTTCCGGTTTAAAGGGCAATGTTTCCAGAGAAATTACAGGGCTTAGAGATATAACATCTTAGATCACTGGGTGATGAGCGCAGTGCAGAGCTAGGTAATGATTTGGACTCTTCATGTTCCAATAGTTGCGTGTCATTGTGCTGTTATGTGGCAGGCATGTTGCTTACCATCAGGCACATGTCATGCTTGTCTCGTAACTCTTTAATTAAAAAAAAATTACCACAGGCGAAGCCGGGGCGGACCGCTAATTCTAAAAAACACCAGCCTATTCTAGCTTCACGCGGAATTTATTATTTATAGATTAAAGACCATTAATTGAAATTAAAACTATTCTTTATATCAAATTGGACCAAATCCTACTTCCTAATAATATTATGAATAGGAAAGTTTGAATGAATGTTGCTCAACCGTGTCGAAACGTCTGAAAGGATCGGGTTGAATAAGGAAAAATAATCCCAAACGGCCAAATGTGGCCGACGATTTTAGTACGACGTCACGGCGCCCGCGCAGTAAGTCGGGAGATAAGGAGTTAAATTGTGGGGAATTCTGTAATAGCATACAAACTTTATATCACGGGAAAATTATCGGAAAGGAAAACTACGCCAGTAAAACCGCGGGAAACTGTTAGTTATACATAAAAAACAATTTTCTTGAATATCGTTTGGCTTGGTGAAGAGTTCACTGAAAGCAAATATCAAGACAATACATAAATTAAGAAAATGCGTGGTAATACTGCCAGCATGCAGGTCACGCTTCCGACTGGTAGTGGGCTTAAACACCTTGATTATCTGTAGAGCTTCATTGGTCTATGGATAATTCAGGTGTGCTTAGTGTAAGTAAATAAATATTGGTGGGCAATTTACACACAGCACCATCTGACTACAAACTAAGCAAAGCTTATAAGATGGCGGCCAGATATTTGATATAATACTTATATAGCTTTAAATACATACTTATTATATATAGACACACCCAGACACAGTAAAATTATTTCATTTGCTACAAATTAGATTTATCACACAAATATTTGTACTGGATGGGAATCGAACCCTCGGCTTCGCAGGCAGACATACATAACTAGTTTTGGGAGAGTTACTACCCACTAAGCCAGTCAAGTAGTTAGTTAGATATGTAGCGTTGAGTAGTTCGCATTGTATTTTAGTTTTGTTAATAAAGTCTCTGCGCAGTAAAAAAACAGATAATGATTACTTTATCGATCAGTTATCACTATCGTTTTAAGGAGATGAAGAAGAATATTTTATTTCGTAGAGATAGGACTCGTTGTAGCAAAAGATACGAGTGTTATTTTTCAATTGATACAGATACTCGTATATGCGGTGAATACAGTTGTAAACATGAATGTTTAAAAAAAGTCGGACTTAGTCCTATCAGTGACAACCTGACAACGCACACGTGCAAATGTGGCCAACTCTAGTGACAGTTTTTGTTTTAGAGAGACTACGACCGAATTTTTTATACGTGCATGGTTGTAAATAAATAAAAAACCCAGCCAAGTGCGAGTTGGACTCTCACGCGAAGGGTTTCGTACAGTTTTCTATGAAAACGGGTTTCAAGAAATGAAACGTAGAGCAAAGCTCGGATTTTCAGGTATTATGAACTGTGATGATGACTGTGTCAAAAATATACAATTGTGATTAGTCTATCAGGTATGAAAAAATATGGGATAAATACGTACAAAAAAGTTTACATATACACTTATAGTGTTGGCACAAACGATTTACACCGAAAGCACGGGTAGCATTTTTCTTGCCTTGTTGCTCCTGTGGAAGTGTCATACTTTTGTCGCGACACATCACTCTGTTGCTATAGAAAGTACGCACGTCATCTGCTTACGATTGACACAAAAGGACCGTGCGGAAAATCTAACTCTGTACGTAGTATATGTAAACTCTTTGGGTACGTATTTTATTGTTTTATCAAATCTTTATGAATCGACATAGATAGAGATCATTAAAAATTTGTTATGGGGTGTTGTGACATCATGACTTCGTAAAAATTATACAATGAAGTGACGTCACTCGAAATTTCTAAAAACTGTATCTTCGTCATTTTTCGTTACAAATTGCAGCCAGGGAAGCCGGCACGTATCACGTTGTTCTAAGCCCCATGGATCCCTGCCTTTGTGACAGGGCTCTGAAAGGGTCCCGGTTTTAATGGTTTTTTCACATGGTTTTGCTTTCGCGTTTGCTTAAATATAAACTCGTTATGTGCCGCTGCCGCGGTCCCGTGCCGTGAATACGTAATGGCCATGGCGACTCTGTGGTACAAGATATGAACTCTCCGTCAAATATGAATAAGTATTTTTGAAGTAAAACCATTTTTTGGCGTACCACACACAGATTTTTCTTGGGCTGTGAATTGGATTCAAGCGTTACGCTCGGGAATAATAAGAAATATTCGTGTAAACTCGGGACAATAGCCATTGGTCATCCAGATATGCGTCAGCATTTCCCATTGGCCGTCTAGAAATGGGTCAGCATTTCCTATTGGCCATCAATAAGCATTTCCGATTGGCGAGCATGAGCATAGCCACGCCCTCAGGTTTTACCCGCGTAGTTTCCAGAGTACGCTATCAAATTCTGAGTTAAAAGTTTTCACTTCTATAGGCATTCTCACGGCAGTCCCTATGAATGCCATTTTGTTTTCAAAGTCTATCCGCTTTCTCTCCTGCCTTGCGCCGTCCAGGTTGTAGTATCACAGTGCAGTAATTCAGTTAGTTATGCTTTGCGGACAGCGACCGAAATAAACAGGCATTTTTGCGAAAACAATGTTAAAACGGCGAGACGAAAGGAGTTAATTATTGTGTGCGACAAGGGATAATGCTGCTTCATACCTAGCTAGCTTTCACTTACTTTATGTCCTTTTTTTAACCGACTTTTCAAAAGGGTGAGGTTCTCATTTCGGCTGTATGTTTCTCAAGTAATTTTATTTCGCGCGTTAGAGAAAAATGAATATTTTACACTCCGCACACAATTTTTCACACACAAAGACGAAAGTCTTCAATCAGTGCGTGTTACCGGTGATGGCTTATAAAACTGAGACGTGGTCCTTAACTGTAGGCCTCATAACAAGGCTCAAAGTTGCACAGCGAGTTTTGGAGAGAGCTATACTGGGAATTTCTTTGCGCGACAGAATCCGTAATGAGGATATTCGCAAAACAATGAAAGTAGCCGATATAGCTCAAAGATTAAGCAAGCTGAAGGGGCTATGAGCAAGCCACATCGTTCGCAGAACTGAAAACCGATGGGGAAGAAAGGCTCTCGAATGACAACCACGAACCGGAAGACGCAGTGTTGGATGGCCTCCAACTAGATGGACAGATGATCTCACAATGGTCGTTGGAAACTGCTGATTGCAGGTTTCGCAGGACCGTTTGTTGTGGAAATCTAGGGTGAAGCCTATGTTCAGGAGTGGACGTCTTGCGACTGACGATGATCCAATTTTTACACTATTCGAAAAACCGACGCCATGAAGCTAGTCTACATTTTAGTAAGCAGCAAGTTTACCAGCACCCCGCGGTTTTACCCGTTTCAGCTATTTTGCCGGGATAAAAATGAGCTCTAAAAAAGATTCCAGACCCTTATTTATTTAGGTACCTACCCAATTTCTATATCCAAATCCCTTCAATAGTTATTGCAAGAGTTACAAACCCACTTCCATTCATTCTCACAAACTTCCATTTATAATATTACTGTGGGACACTGTTACCCGCGTAGTTTCCGTTTTTGTTATTTAATTAGATCAAAAAGTAGCCTATGCTTTCTTCCAGACTACAATCTAACTGTTTTCCAAATTTCAGCTCGTTCTATTCATACGTTACGACGTGATAACGTGATATGGATCGAGGGCCTACCGCTTAAATAAAACTGTCTTAGCTTTGGTGTCGCCCTCTCTTCTGCTTTCGCTTGAATAGATAGAGACAGCAAAAGCAAAGCTAAAACCAATTTAGTTAGGCGAGGCAATTTCAACATCCAAACACATTGACTTTTATAGTAACCATATCACAATAGTTGGATACCTATATAATGTATGTAGTAGGACTGTCATGTTTGTAACACGTTAATAATATTGCATGTCAACGCATTAAAGGTATTTGCACACAGTACACAAGCGTGCGGTGTGCACAAACATGTGTTCACACGTGTCGTGTGTACACACCACTCGTCAGCACAAACATGGAATGGAATTTTTAAGACGCCCCTTTTCAAACTTCCGCGAGGAAGCTGCAGAAATATTTTTACGAAGAATACAAACATGATATATTTTTCTTTAGCTATCTGGACTTCGAAACAACACAGAGGTGCAGGTGGGATTTGAACCCACATTCTCAGGAATGTAAATTGGCCGTTCTTTGCACGAAGATATCTCTTTTTAGCGAAAATAACCCGGTTTACATTTTTCCAATAAGCAATCCAGCACTCCTCCAGGCCTCCCACTACATGGACATTTGACCTCACAAAGGTCGCATAAATTAATTGTGTAAATCTAGGGGGAGGCCTATGTTATTATTAAATTACAGGGCTTAGAGATATAAGATCTTAGATCTCTGGGTGACGAGCGCAGTGCAGTGCTAGGTAATGATTTGGACTCTTCATGTTCCAATAGCTGCGTGTCACTGTGCTGTTATGTGTCAGGCATGTTGCTTACCATCAGGCACATGTCCTGATCGTCTCGTCACTCTTTATTAAAAAAAAAAAGTTCAGCAGTGGACGTCTTGCGGCTGATGATGATGATGAATCCAACGCTGGATTGCTTGCTGAAATTTTAAACCGGCACTGGAAAGCAATGAATCCAGTCAGTATTCTAGTCTCCCGGTTCACATTGTTCCAGTAAGCAATCCAGCGCTGGATTCGATCGCTGGACTGGGATAATGTAAACCGAGCATTAAGGAGAGAATCAAGGTCATAATCCACTACGCTGGCCTAGTGCGGGTCGACTTCATGTCTTCAAAGATGTTTTTCTTTCGTACAGAATGCTTTGAACATGATGTTCTCCTTCACCTTTAAAGTAAGTGATACCTAACTATAAATGTAAAATATCGGGAAAATAAATATAATATACTGGTTTTTAAATCAACCTGACCTATTTCTGTTTTAACAAATTATATCAGTCCGTAAATTATCACGAACATATTATATTCGTAAATCTGGGTCAAACAATAATGAGACTTATTGACTCAGGCTCTCAACACACAGTATATTAATTTGAATTTATCAGCTACTGCGTAAATTTTAAAGGTTTTGCTACGAACAAATAACTATAGAAGCGTAACAACGAGACAAAAAAGACGGAAAGAGATTTTTACCGCGGTGCTATTACTTGAAAGCCTAAGTAGGCCACTAAAAAAAATCCCACTGCTGGGACTCAGAACCTTCTCTCACAAAAAAGAGCTAAAGGTTTTGTCTCCAAGGATATTCTGTACAGTTTGCGTAGGTCTCATTTATCCTATAAACGTTATAAATGCGACAGTTAGGATGTTGATGTAATTTTTAATCCCGGATAATACACGTACAGGTACTTTGTGTGTTAAGTCACGGGGTTCTACTAGCATTTATCATCATGTCGTAATGGTCAAATGTTGTTTTTTTAAACAAAAAGAGACGATCTTCTTAGCATTTACCGTGCGGGTGCCGGGTCCATCGTGTGGCAGAGAGAGAAATCCCGAGTAGACCCCGAGACTTGTGACTCGGGCGTAGGTTTAAGGGGCCCCTTTCTGAAACATCCATGGTATTTTCACGTGCTTCAAAACTATTTCATTTGAGCAGTGCGTTTAATTAGCCTACTCATGTTACATGTTTTTAAGCTATTGCATAGCTTTTATCGCGGGCCTGGGGACCGAATTTTAGTGATCGTGCATCTCTTTCTTATGTTCACAAGAAAGAGGGATGGAAGACCGTAACGCCGTCCTCCCTACTCGGTCATTTGACTTTGAATCTTATTTGTATTAGCTTTACAGACTAAATGCTTTTAGCAGTGTTGCCAACTTAACGGATTTCCCGTGATATTTTTTATGGTAAGCAAATGTCACTCTTCAAAATAAAAGCAATTGCGAAAAATTGTTAACATCCCTATTGCTTATGTTGATAAAAATGCATGCAACATGCAATAGCTTTACCGCGGCAGTCTCCGAGTGCCACACTTCTTTTTTTTTAAATTTCACGAAAATGTATTGAGGATAAAAGTTCAATGCTTTAATTTTAATGGATTGTTAGGTTTTTTAAAGAAAAATAATTTTAAGTTTTATTTTGCCAACACGACATTATACTCGTATATCAGTTCTTGTTCTGTAGTATATTTCTTCAATTCATAAAATTTATTGGCAATATATTAAGCTTATCCTGTAAAGGTAGGTTGGATTGTTCATCAAAAAGTGGTTGCATAATTTCCTTGTGTAATTTGGCTGCAATTCAACGACTATCTTAATGAAAGCGTAGAGGAAAGAGACGTTGTGTCCACGGGAAAGATCCACATATATGATATCTACCACGGACGTATAAAAAAAATCGGACATAGTCTTGCTAAACAACAAATTGTGTCTGTAGAGTCGGTCAGTGCACTGTCACACTGTCAAATTGAGAGTGAATCAGTTTCTTCTAGGTAAACACGCTCCATCGTAGACCGCATCGTCGCTTAACATCAGGCGAGATGGCGGTCAAGTGTAAACCTATTAAAGTTAAAAAAAAAAAACACGTTCACTGTGAATGTGTGCGTGTCAGCCTGTATGTGACAGCGCACTGGCACAAAACGGAACACAGTAATGTTAGCACATTACTGCTTGGTGGTAGAATAACTGGCAAAGGTGTGGTTCTTCCCCAGGTGTACTCTGCAAGGGTCCTACCACTACTAATAAGACCACCCTCCTTTCGGTTTCGTGTAGCCGCTATTCATCGGTGTATCGTACTCGGTATTTGCATAGCGAGTTGCCGCAGTAATTTCATCTCAATTTCGCAGTAATAACCTATGAATTTAACAGGATTCGGTAAAACATGTTCCAGGGAACTCCGGGAGTGGCGGCCTCTTCTAGTGCGGTGACGACGAGGAAGCTTACAATAGACTACCATTGAAATAACAGCTGATTTAATTTTTATTTAAGTTATACTCGTTTAACTATACATCAAACGTTGCTTGGAAGAAATCGCTTTCAGTAATAATGTAGCCCGTTGCTGTTTGGTTGTTTAAGCTCATTAGGGAAAAATAAAGAGAGCAATTTTTACGATTCGCGCGCACACAGTTACGAAACCCCGTTTAACAATAAATTGAACATTGTAACTAACTTTAGGTTAATAATTCATGTGTTGAAGATATTATCTATACTAAAGTTGAAACTGTAATTCTTAAGCACGAGCAACAAAGAGAACAGTTTTAACTTCTTACGTTTGAAGATACACACTTTTAAACCGACTTAAAAAAAGGCGGAGAGTCTCAATTTGGCTGTATGTGTTTTTGTGCGCGTACATATGTTATATAATAGTTACACCACTAACCATGGCCATGTAGTCTAGATGGGCATGCTTCTAAGACTTATTTAGACGACTATGCTTTAAAAATGTATTCTACACTAACAGCGCTCTCCGGTTTCACCTGCGTCACTTCTATCGACAGCCCCTATTAGAGCCAAGTTTTTTTTGTATGTTTCAGTTCTGCTCTAGCCTGTCTAGAATCTAGATGCGTCGCGGTCGTCGGCTGCCGTAGTTGGTCTGACACTGCCGTAGGTATAGACGACAGCGGAATCGCATAAATTAATTAGCTCTCAGGACACCAGGTGGTTAAATACCGACGCATACTGAAATAGAAAGGACTTTAGAGGAATGGAATTAACAACGTAGAATTTTACTAGAAATTTTGAAATAGTCATTTAAACGACTACTAAACGACAACGATAATGACACTTGTAAGTTATTATTTTCTAGGATGAGTAGTTTCCTAAAAGATAGCTCTTTTAGGTGAGTTGGGCATTTATTGAGACAGAACAGTGAAACTCGCGATACTTTGATGTTTACCGAAACTGTTGTATTTGCTCTATACTAATATTGTAAAGCTGAAGAGTTTATTTGTTTGTACGCGATAGTCACGTACAAGGAGTTAACATATACTACGTATGGAGCTGGCACGAACGCTTTAAACTGAAAGCACGGCTAGCATCTTTCTTGCTTTGTCGCTTTACACCGACAGCACGGGTAGCATCTTTCTTGTCTTGTCGCTCTTGTGGAAGTGTCATACTTTTGTCGCGACACATCGCTGTTGCCATAGAAAGTATGCACGTCATCTGCTTACGATTGACACAAAGGAACCGTGCGGAAAATCTAACTCTATACGTAGTATATGTAAACTCTTTGGTCACGTCTACGTACATATCTCCTGCTACAAAGTCCAATTATATGTCATGAAACGTCAAAACAAAGCAAGTGATTGTGTCCTTTCAAAATGCAGAGGTAAGTAATATTGAGAAGATTCTGTGGGGATTAAAATGATTTGAATTTGGAACGTTAAAATTCGTATGAAAATTCTTACTCATAATACCATTGTAAAAAGACTTTATTAAAAACTCGAACTTTTTTTCCAAATATCTAACTGGCCACCCGCACGCACAGAAACAAAGCACAAAAAAATAAATATAAAAAAGCGCCATTGAGTCGAATTTTGTTAGTTTTGAATTGTATCACTTTAATTCTTAAAAAACACCAAAATATCTTCAAGCGATAGTGCATTGACCCCGGAGCTCATCAAATTGGACGCTCTAGGGATTATTAATAATCTACTTCCGGAAAAATCGAAAAATAAATACCTAAAATATTTTAATTGCCTCGCAGAAGATATGAAAAGTAGAGTATTCACCTCTGAAGTAAAAAACTGACTTGTGTCATAGCCGGCTTGGATCCCTCGCTGCGCTCAGGATCCAATATGACGCCCATGACACAAGACAGTGCTTTACTCCCTCGGTGAATAATCTACTATTAATATGTACTAGCTGTAACCTGCGCGCGTTGCTACGACACCTGACGAAAATTGTTCTTACCACCTCGGAAATATTTTATGGTTGCACAATAAATTCATTGAAGATCATCACATGACCGCTTGTATAGGATACGATTATTTGAAGGACATAAAGATAAACATTCATTTTTATACTTACCTCTAAAATAGAACATCATGTACTTTTATCCAATTTCTAAATCCTGTCACGAATGGCCCAGTCTTGGTTTCTCTTATTAATGTCTGTAGTTGTAAAATTCTCAAGTTGTATTATCGATGCGGAGAGCCGCGGACCGGATTTGGTGGCACAATATTGGAAAGGCTTATGTCCAGCAGTGGACGAACATGGGCTGACGATGATGATGATGGTGATGATTATCGAAAATTTTATTTTATAACACCATTCACGCAAAAAATAATAAGCAAATTACTCTTAAATTATTCTGATTCCGACTATTTTTAGTTAAAAACACAAAATATAGATAAAATACCACGAACATTGAAACTAGGCGCAAAATAATATATATGAGTACCTATCGTCCCTAGTTCCACCACAATAGTCCTAACTTTAGATAAATCGACGCTCAATCAAAATTTAATCAAAGTGAATCGAATCAATAGAATATTTCGGTTATATTTGCGAACTAAAACGTTGAAAAGCAGAGCTTTAGTGCAATAACTTGCGGGGTTTATGTGTGCGCATAATTTGCGAACTGATAGCGAACGAAATTGGTTCGCTGCAACAAAATAATATACTTTACCTGTTTTATATTTATGACTTACTAGCTTGGCGTGTTTCCTGTTGCTGTAATTTTGTAGGGGTAAAAATAGCTTATGTGCTATTTCAGACTTTATTCTGTGTTTCAAATGTCAATGCGTTCCGTTCAGGCGGGATCGAGCAACAAACATCCAAACCTTTACATTTATAGTGTTAGTAGCACTTAACTTTAATAATATTAGACAAAAATTGGGTTGGACCACTTTTATCACTTAAGGATGTGACAAGAACAAAGTTGAAAATTGATGTTAAAAGTTGATTAACCCCCGACTTCCTCGGATTTGTTATCTGCAAAATATTCTACTAGTCAAGCCCTTTTATTTATTTTGATATCCATATTGAGGGAGTTGTGAAAAAATAAATGTATTTCGCCATTTTGCGGTAGCGACCATCATGGATTTCAAATTTGTCATTTTGTATAGTATTCTACTACTCAAGCCCTTTTGTTTGATACCCATATTGAGGTAATAGTGAAAAAAATGTAATTCGCCATTGTGTCCTGGCGGCCATCTTGGATTTTAAATTAGTTAAAGTGTGTAGTATTTTACTAGTAAAGTCCTTTCATTTGATGCCCATGTTTAGGTAGGTTGTTAAGAAATATTTTGTCCGCCATTTTGTGGAGGCGACCATCTTGAATCGAAATTAACCAAACATAGCTAAGAACATAAGCACGGATATTAATCTTCAAATAAAAAAAAAAACACATCGAAATCGGCACATCCGTTTGAGCTCTACGGTGCCGCAGACAGACAGACAGACAGACATTGACGTCAGACTTATAACACTCCTTTTTTTGGTCGGGGGTTAAAAACAGTTTACGACCTATTCTCAGATTTCACATTCATAAAAATCATACAGCTGTTTTGAAGGTTAAACTTCTCCAATACAGACTTATGCACATAATATTGAACACTCGTCGAAAATTGAGCGCAACAACTCAGGAACCTTCTTTGGCTCATGCACTACGACTTTGCTGAAGTTACATTACGTTTGAACAATTGCGTCGATTCTATAAAGGACATACAGGCATTTTTAGGGTTCCGTAGCCAAATGGCAAAATATGGGACCCTTATAGATTCGTCATGTCTGTCTGTCTGTCCGTCCGTATGTCACAGCGACTTTTCTCCGAAACTATAAGAGCTATACTATTGAAACTTTGTAAGTAGATGTAATCTGTGAACCCTATTAAGTTTTTGATACAAAAATAGAAGAAAAAAGTTTTAGGAGTGTCCCAAACTTAGAACGGAAACTCATTTTTTTTATCAATACCGCACGTGTGTGTTCTCTATGGATAGTTAATCAAAAATGATAATGAGATTTCTAATATATTCCAAAGCGATAAAAAGTACCACCCCCCCCTGTAACTTCTTAAATAAGAGAATGACAAAAATAAAAAAGTGTATGATGTACATTACCATGTAAACTATTAACAAAAATTGGTTTAAATGAGATCTAGTAAGTAGTTTTTATTTTAATCTTCTATATATAAAAATGTTACGTTGGTTTGTGTACGCTTCAAAAACTCAAAAAGTTCTGCACCGATCGAGCTGAAATTTTAAACTGATATATAATCCGCATCAAGGATTGTTTTTATCTAATTTTTGCATCACAATGTGCCACAGCGAAGCGTAGCAGGGTGGGTACCTAAAGCTAGTACGACATAAAGTCACTATAGTTAAAACACTGATTAAAGTAACAACGAACTACAAGAACTTTTATATTATGTTAGTAGCTGCTACGGAAGCCTTCATGGGCGAGTCCGATTTGCACTTGACCACTTTTTATATACACAGAAGATACAGGAATGCTGAGTTACCTGGCATCTCCCGTCGATACACATGTCGAGGCTCCCCGGCCGGCACCGCGTACCGTCCGACACCCTCGCGGCGAGCACGGCTACCACTACGCGTTCCTCTTCATCCACTGCCGCTGTCTGTGACGAACACAATTGGTTTTCAGTTCTTAGCACGCATGGAATACTAAAGAAATAAGTTTCATCATTTTTGTCTATTGTCGCTATCGGTAAATATTTGAATTTGATAGAAAAATATCTTGGTATATGAATTCTGGTATATAGTCTAACTTATTACTATGATCTAGAAGTCTAGACAGAAAAGTATTGTTAGTAGGCCGTTAGTTGTGAACGGCCTGTTAGTGATGATGTTTGTAATTATGTATATTGCACACCGTTTTTAACCGACTTCCAAAAAGGAGGAGGTTCTCTATTCGGTTGTATTTTTTTTTTTTTTTTTTTTTTTGTATGTATGTTACTCGATAGCGCCGCCAATTGTCAATCAATTTCGATGGTTCTTGTTTTGTTTGGTAGATCATAGTTCAGAGGTGGTCCCATATAAATTTTATCGAAATCGGTGTAGTAGTTTTCGAAATATGAACAAAAACAACTAAAATTTACCTCGACGACATAGTGATTGCGTCTTCCGTTTGTAGGTATCACCGTTACGGTAATAGGTAGACAGTGGAAATTTTCACAGATTATATATTTCTATTGCCGCTGTAACAACAAATACTAAGAATAAAACAAAATAAATATTTAAGGAGGGCTGGCATACAACAAACTTGATTACATCTTTATTGATTACCAACCATTAGTACAGCCCTAGCAAACTAGATGGCGCCACTAGTAAAATAACACGCGCTATCGACCTTCGAGTTAGAATCATCTATATCTCGAGCTGCATATTGAACACCTCTACCTCGTTTGGACAATATAATCGAAAGCAAGGCTATACTTTTTAACCCCCGACCAAAAAAAAAATCTGTCTGTCCTCTGTCTGTGGCACCGTAGTGACCGTAGAGCTCAAACGGATGGGCCGGTTGCGATGCGGTTTTTTCATTTTAAGATTAATTCGTCTGGGTGACATATTTGTAGATTTCACAAAGTTATGAAATTCGACCCTGTCAATACGAAATCGTGTAAATGCATTAATGAAAACTTGTTTAGCACTAAAAAGGGTAAAATAAACTATTTTTAACAAAAAATTAAACCGACTTCAACACCACAAATAGGCACTCAAAAGCGAAAAATAATTTAATATAGGTAATTAATATAACCGCTACTCACTCATCTATATGAAGTCGGTGCCAGCCAACTCTAATAAGTATAGATAGATATACCTATGCCTACTTACTACCTCGTACATAGTATCTATCTACTAGCTTTTTAACTTGACTGGCACCGACTTTATATGGATGAGTGAGTAGCGGTTATATTAATTACCTATATTAAATTATTTTTCGCTTTTGAGTGCCTATTTGTGGTGTTGAAGTCGGTTTAATTTTTTGTTAAAAATAGTTTATTATACTTCTTTAAAATGCGCTTACATTTGACCTTGTAATAACATGGACGTAGGGTATAAAAAAAGTTGGACGTAGTCTCGCTAAAACAAAAACTGCGTCCATAGACTCGGCCACATAATATGCACGTGTGCGCTGTCACATACAGGCTGACACGCACACATCAGTGGGCCATTACACGCGGAAAGTTGTGTATATGTGTGCGTGTCAGCCTATCAGTGACAACCTGACAATGCACACGTGCAAATGTGGCCGACTCAAGTGACACAGTTTTTGTTTTAGCAAGACTACGTCCGACTTTTTTTATGCGTTAATGTGTAATACCAAGTATTAGACGATATTGAGAAGTTCTAAGTTCGACGCAGATACCCAAAATTTAACTATTTACTCTTCGTTTAAAAATTCAGTACCTGGTTGACCGAGCTTTGCTCGGTTTAAATGTATTTATAAAAGGCTCTTAGTAAAAGATTTTCTCAGAAAAAAAAGAACAAAAAGGAAAGATCCGAGTGTAACCATCAGGATGCGAACTGGGGCCTGTTGACTCCGAGGGCGAGCATATTTCGTCTGAGCCATTTAGATTTAAAGAACAGTGGCGAAATAAGTTATCGTATTCTAATAACATAGTAGGAGTTTTTCATTGTCCAAGAACGCGCATAAACTGATGTTTTAAAAAATAAAACCTAGCTAGATCGATTTATCGTCCCCGAAACCACAGGGGGTTTAAATAATTTCATGAAAATCGTTCGAGCCGTTTCCGTGATTCAGATTATATATATATACCTATATACCTACAAGAATTGCTCGTGTAAAGGTAAAGATAGATTATTAGAGTGGAAAATACAACTGCAGTCAGAATTTGATACGCTTTTACACTGTTCGGATTAAGAAAGAGTTTAATTATGGAATGACTGGAGCATGGAACGTGATATGGAAAATGTTGAAACAAAATGCTAAGATGACTTACCGCATCGGGTTCCATGACAGAATGATGGGGCGTTCCTCTGCAGGTGAGGGCGCAGGGTTCAGCATCATCCCTGTGTGCTTTCCAATGGAACAGCTCCCCTCCATACGGGGTGTTGTCGTGGGCGCTACACTGCTGTTCGCGCCAAATGTCTTCTTCTAGAAGAGATACGTTGGCTCGGCACGGCTGTAAAGAAGAAAAATCGGATTTTATTATGTTTCTACATTCTTCATTCAATTTTTAAAGAACAGAACTGTTTTTTTTTTAATTGGTGACGAGACGATCCGGACATGTGCCTGATGGTAAGCAACATGCCTGACACATAACAGCACAGTGACACGCAGCTATTGGTACATGAAGAGTCCAAATCATTACCTAGTACTGCACTGCGCTCGTCACCCAGAGATCTAAGATCATATGTCTCTAAGCCCTGTAATTTCTCTGGAAACATTGCCCTTCAAACCGAAACACAGTAATGTTTGCAGTACTGCTTGGCGGTAGAATAACTGGCAAAGGTGTGGTGCTTCCCCAGACGGACTCTGCCAAGAGTCCTACCACTACATTTACATTTACATACAGAGGTTTGTCTCTCATTGAAAACTTTGTTTTTACATACATAGATATATATGTTTTAATTTTCAAAGAGAATTACAACAAAATCACGTACATTTCCCAGGGGTGAAAGAAGTTTTGAAATTGGTCCACTAGTTCCTGAGATTAGCGCGTTCAAACTAGAAACCTCTTCAGCTTTATAATATTCATCATCATCATCAGCCGCATTACGTTCACTGCTGAACATTAGGCCTTTATAATATTACTATACAATAATATTAGTATGGATTTAATGACTTGAGACATAGTACTGTTGATAACTCAGTTTATACTCGCATCTTTTTTATTGTAAATTATTAATTTATTAAAGTTTAATGTATGATAAGACAAGCAAAGCCAGAAAGGCCCGCTAGTATGTTTATAAATAATCTTCTTATTTTCCACTTCCAAGCATGTAAATCACGATCATTATACCAGAAACTTTGCGACGATACAACTCGACATATCAATTCACAAAGAAACGTCTCCAGTCAAAGGGAGCTTGTCAGGATACGAACATCAAACGGAACAGAACTGTCTCCATGTTCAGATAATTTGAGATAATTAAAGCCTATTTATTTGAAGGACCGTCGTATATTTAGGTTTAATGACGGATTTATGTTAAGCTTCGTATCAATTGATATTTCTCCCGGATTGAGAGCTCGTAGATGCTTAAATTTAAAAAAATTGACGAAGAGGTTTGACTTTACTTTTGAGATAAGAATGTGAAATGAGTTGCCTGAGAGGGCTTTTTCTTCTTTAATCTTGGTGTCTTCAAATAGAGACTAAATCGGTTTCTTCTAGGTAAACACGCTCCATAGTAGACCGCATCGTCACATGACATCACGCGAGATGGCGGTCAAATGTAAACCTATAAAAGTTAAAAAAAAGTGTTGCACTCGAGCGCAAAGATTTTTCCCCTTGTGCTCTTTTGATCCTCTTCCTACGCTCAAGATTCTAATTATAGAATCCTTCGGTTGCTCGGTCATCAAAATTGAGCACGCGGCTAAAATGCTCTACTTTGCACTCTTGTACAACAAATAACTATTGTTTAAGGCCAGGTAGTTCTGTCAAATTAGGCATTTAACGCTGTCTTGTTCTCGCGACCGTCACCGACCGCGGAATCGGTGCCACAGTGCAGAAATAACATTAAAATATTGAACTATGTAATTTAAACTCATTTTTTGTTCAAGATTTGTTTATACTGTTTATACTAGTGATAACAATTTTGTGAATTGTGAAGTGAAACGAAGAAATATTAAATTTATCTATACTCGTAGATATACAAAACTCAACCTTTTCTTTTTGGTCACACTATAAGTTGAGAACGGCTTTTCCAATTTCATGCATCTTTTTAAAATGTTTCCTAATAATTCACAAGTTCGTCAAAAATTAAAAAAAATGTGCTGAAACGTAATGAAAGGCCAGTAAAAATAGAAGGTTTTTGGTCAACTTTGCACTAAATTTCTAATCCAATTTTTTTTCTATGAGGTAAAGATCACTTACTGAGCATAAAATTACAAAATGCTCACAGATCCAGGTAGAGCTTCAAACGCCAATTGAAAAAACTGTTTTAGCCGATATTTTGGAAACTATATATTTTGACAATAATTGTAGAAAATAAAATTTTGCATCTTTTGTTGCTAGTACACTTTTTTGTATAACTTACCGTTTACGATTTATAACCAACCCATTTAATGATACGATTGCGATGATGCCAATAATAGTGGATGTAAATGATGTGGTCTACGATGGAACTTGTTTCTCTAATAGAAACCAGCACAGTGTACTTTGTAACCCCAAGGTTTGAACCTTCGACAAAAACCCACTCTGGCAATGCGTTTCACAGCTTAGTTGTTCTTATTACAAAAGTGGCGACCAAACTCTTCGTTCAACTCTTCAATCATGATGATGAACGCTGCTGTTTATTCGAGCAACGAGCAATATGATAGAATAACTTTAATTTAAAAACCCCGACTACAAAAAAATCTACACGTAAAAAAATGTTACCTACTATCTAGGGACACTTTGGCGAGTCAGCCTAGTCTTAGAATATCTTTGTTACCAAAATCCATCCAGCCGTTTGGAAGATATGTGGAAATAAAAAATTTACAAACACAAAAGATGCGCGCGAAACATCCCTTCTTCCATTCCGGTAAAAAGGGACATGTTTATGCTGCTGGGAACAGAATTCACATCTTATTATTTTTACATTGTTATCATCAAATTTGACATAATAAATCGTAATCGGTAAGTTCGAAAAAAGTTTACTGGCAACAAAAGATGGGAAATTTTATTTTCTACAATAATAATAGGCTTTATAACTTTTTCAGAATATCAGCCAAAAACGTTTTTTCGAGCTGGCGCTTGAAGCTCCACCTGGATTTGTTATTATTTTGTGATTTTATGCTCAGGAAATGATTCTAAACCTTATATAAAAAATACGAATCGGAAATTTAGTGCAGAGTAAAATTCTACGAGTCATTTTACTGCCTAAAAGGCTTCTTATCAAATTTGGTCGAGTGTCTAAATTTCTTTGAACAATATTAACATTTTCATCAAAAAAAAAGAAAAAACAATAAATTTTGGTGGTGTCACAAACTTGGAAAAGAAATAAAAAAATAAAAATTCCAACAAAACTATACGTGTATCTATGGAAAGGTGTTTAAAGTTGTATTGAAGTTCCTAACATTTTTTTTCTAAACTGAATAGTTTCCGCGAAAGTCTCTTCCAAAGTGGTAAAATCTGTATGTGAGGACTTTTCTTCGAAGTACTAAGTACCTTACTACCACAGTATTTACCTAAATGGCCTAACTTATCATTTTTGATACCTAACTTGCATTTATATTAGGGGATTTACGCAGGGGATTTCTCCCCTCTCATTATTTCCTTATCCCGACCTCTGATTTAACGGACGAATATTTTATCGATACTTATCTATTTTCCATTGCATCCGCATTGAATTTTTTACTGATGTGTTATTGACGTCAGTTTTTTTGAGACTCCCCTTTTGGTCTACAACATAAAGTAAACAACGTCCTAATTAGTATCAGCGTCTATTTGCAATTCCAATGAAAACGGTATCAAAAATCAAGATCATAGCGTGCTTCACTAGTAATACCTACTGATATTGTTATACTGTGGCACTATGATCGTAATATTTAAAATTTATCGGTTGTCAAAATTGCAAAATCAAGCACAGGCCCGTCGTCCGTGAGCGCCGAAACGCGACTGATCGGGCTTGACGAACGGCGCGCTATATATATGGTAGATATTAAAACATGGTGAATAACTGATACTTTTTATCAAGTCAAACTCTGCGAATGCATCTATAACTTTTTAGTGGCTTTCGTTGAGTATAAAAATTTAGTTAAATAATTCATTAGTTTAGTCATAAACTTGAATAAACTTTTTGAAAAGGGGTAACTTTGGGATTTTTTTCTATCAAGTAAAATTAATTAAATCGTGTTATTGACTGCGAATTGCACTAGATTAGATCCTTAACTAATACATATATTTTTTTCAGAGTTTAATACACTATTTTAAAGGCCTTAAAGTTGTTTTAAAAATTCAAAATTACGGCCCACACGCCCTTAATAGTAATAATTAGTTAGCCTTGACGTAGCCTGCATTGTCAGGAGATTTCTCACTCTACAGCCGTAACCACCGGTACCTAGGGTCCTTTTTTTATTTCCCAGAGAAAATTCTAAAGGAATCCTACTGACTCCAAATTAGAGCGCAATGGATATGTGTCACTTAATAAAATAGCAGCCCGGCCTACCCACTAAATACCCTGGTGTGTTTCATCTTGGACTCAGCATCTCTGCCGGTGGTGATCTTCCATTTAAAAATTATAAAAATTTGACTAAAGAATGAAAATAAATATCCAAATAATTTATTTCATATTGTGTAATGGAGTTCGGTTAATGTTTAAATTTTACATTTTGAAAATATTTTATATATGAATAACTACGAAGCTTAGAAACCGTACTAGGCTGAAGCCTGTTTTGCGTGATCCAATGTATTCCGTCTGCATGGAATAACAATATTAAAGAATCAAAGAAGTTGGAAAATTAAAAATAATTAAATATCATTCAATCAATCAATCATTTATTGCATAATAATACAAAGCTGACAAAATAGGCTAAGCATTTACCCTGTTAGGGCATAGCCATATTAAAATTGTACAGTTACAATCTTAGTATAAGTAGATAGTATTACATAATATCTATATACAGATATTACACTAATTTATTTTTAATATTAATGCCGTGAGCGTGGGATATATCTAAAGTATTAAGTATATTTTCGAGGCGTATCCGGGCCGGTCACTGACCATCAACGCTCAACTTTGGCACGTATATTGAGTCTAAGGCTAAATTAGCCGCAAAAAAACTTGGGTGTCCTCTCGAAGGTGCGAAGATACTTCAATTCTGAACAGTTGCTCACGTTATACAAAGCACAGATTCGCTCCTGTATGGAGTACTGTTCGCACCTTTGGGATGGATCGGCTAAGTATCAGCTGGAGACTCTGGAATCGATTGAGAGACGCGCCAAAAGACTCAAGCAATGACACTCTTGTGCGTAAAAGACTTCAAAGTCTTGATCATCGCCGCAAAATTGCTATCGGTATTTTATCGGATACACTTCGGAGAGTGTGCAACTGATCTGCATGATCTAATTCCTTGCCTTGCCCTTTCTTCTATCGGACTTCCCGTTCCACAAAAGGGCGACATCGTTTCATGGTTGATGTTCCAAAAACACGAACGAAGCGATTTGACTCCACGTTTGTGAAAAGAACGTCTAGGTTGTGGAATGCGTTGCCTGAGTGGGTTTTCCCCGATGGTTACAATCTTGGTGTCTTCAAATCGAGAGTGAATCGGTTTCTTCAAAAAGTCATCTAGGTATTTAGTTATACTATAGTAACTTTTATTTTTTTTTAGATTTTAACTTTTTATAAAATCTATTTTGGTCGGGTTCGTTTAGGCAAGGTGTTATATATTTTTGTTATCATGTATTCGGGGCATTTTGACATTACTATAGAAAAGTGCACGCAAGTGTACCTATGCTTATGTATATGAGTATGTTTCCTCGTGTGATGAGACGACTCAGTTTCATATGGGTACGGTACAGACGGTACAAATAAATGTCACCGTCAATAGGTTTTTTTCAATAGGCCGTTTATTTGATCAACTATTGATCATTTCTCAACAATTTCAAAATAGTGCCTACTTGTATTCTGCATTTTGCAGCATTCAGATAAAAAAAACATGCGAAGGTTGTATTAGAAATTGCAGATCAGGTGCACATTTTCTAAAATGTATCCGATAAAACTGACTTGAGCACACTTAACACTTGTAATGTTCTAGACTTTAAAGTTCATCATCATCAGCAGCAGGACGTCCACTGCTGAACATAGGCCTCCCCCCTAGATTTCCACAACGAACGGTCCTGCGCAACATGCAACCAGCGGTTTCCAGCGACCTTTATGAGGTCATCTGTCCATCTAGTGGGAGGCCGTCCAACACTGCGTCTTCCGGTTCGTGGTCGCCACTCGAGAACCTTTCTTCCCCACCGGTTGTCAGTTCTGCGAGCGATGTGGCCTGCTCATTGCCACTTCAGCTTGCTTACTCTTTAAAGTTATTATACTTTAAAGTTATTTCTTCTTAATGAAGAAGTCTATGCCTAACCGCCTTTTCGCACATCTCTTGACGTCGTACCGACACGGAGATTTTGGAAAACTCCATTAGAGTATTTTTGTCTATACCTACGTTAGAGTACTTAGCATAAATAATGTCTGTTTTGTAATACCACCCACATTCATTATTGTTTTATTATTACGTTTCCGTGTTTCCGTATTAACAACTCTCGGTATAATCAAATTTGGTAAACAGTCGGAAAATAGGCTCGTTTTGCGTTTGAAGACAAATATAATTAAATTTACGAGGAAGGAATACAGGAAGAAACATTATCTTATGAGATACAGTCGATTTGTGCTGACTTTGTTCATGTTGAACATTTTCATCCGACTTCAAAAAAGTGGTAGGACTCTTGGCAGAGTCCGCCTGGGGAAGTACCACACCTTTGCCAGTTATTCTACCGCCAAGCAGTAATGTGCAAACATTACTGTGTTCCGGTTTGAAGGGCAATGTTTCCAGAGAAATTACAGGGCTTAGAGATATAACATCTTAGATCTCTGGGTGACGAGCGCAGTGCAGTGCTGGGTAATGATTTGGACTCTTCATGTTCCAATAGCTGCGTGTCACTGTACTGTTATGTGGCAGGCATGTTGCTTATCATCAGCCACATGTCCTGATCGTCTCGTCACACTTTATTTAAAAAAAAATTAAGAGATTCTCAATTTGAAAATATGTTTTTAGCAGAATTAAAAAAGATGAGGTTTGGCAACCGCAAACCAAAATATATACCGAATTCAGATTCGGTTGTATTATTTTATGTATTTATACTAGTACAGAAGAACATCGATAAGTTAAAGTCCAAAGAAAACAAAAAATATTTTACGTTATAGAGGTTTTAAGTTATCAAGTATTTGGACTCTGATGGGAAGGGAACATGTTATTTTTTGATGTTATATAGGTTTTTAAGTTACCGGGTTTTGAGTTATCGAGGTTCTACTGTACCTACTATAAAGCTGAACAGTTTGGTGGTATGAACGAGCTAAGCCCAGGAGCTACTGAACCGCCCTTTTACCGCCTAACTAAATCGGCTTTCGCTTTGCTATAGCTGTCTCTATCATTTCAAGCAGAAAGAAAAGAGTAACTGTAAATTTTTTCGTCGTCAGTTCACTCGTATATGCAATTGCTGTCAAATATGGGATACTCGCTCATCTATGTAACCACGGTTAATATCGTAATAGTGTCGTTAAAATATTCACAATATTTTTACAATCATTAGTCTCCGAACAAAATTAAATGTCTGAGTAAAATCCAGGGATTAGCCGACATAGAATGTCTGCATCAGATATTCCTCCCCAGACACACAAGAAGGTTCGCCCTTGGATCGATTCCACGGACGCTAGCTTATTTGCATCTACGATAGCAGAACAGTATTTATTTGGACGGGACTTGAGCATTCGAGATTGGGTTATTCAACTACTAAAATATTATGTGGGAGATATTAAGAAATGATTCTTGCTAGATTTATGTTTGTTACTGTCTTTTGTATTTCTAAATAGGACCTATGGATTTTATTCTGTTTCCATTGAACATAATATATAGAACACTCTCAGCGTCCTGCGGTTTATGCGCGTAGTTTCCGATACCATTATTTTCCCTGGATAAAACATAGTCCATGTGTGCTTCCAAACCATTATCTATGTACTAAACTTCTTCCAAATTCCTTCAATAGTTGTTACGTGAAAGAGTAACAACCATTCATTCATGCTTACAAACATTCGCGTTAATAATATTAGCGAAAACTATGGCTTAGAATAATCTTAGTATCAAGCATTACGAATGACCACATATCCGTGCGAATGACACTTGTCTCCATAGATTTAAGACTACGGATGTGGCCTCCCAAACTTCATGGCGCACGGAATTATGTCATCGTTGGGAAAAGTGAGCTCGTTCTTTCCGTTTTAGTCGGTTGCAGGAAGCGGTGAACGCCGTATCTTTTTACTTATCACTATTCGTTGTCAACAACCAAAATAAGTAGAACCACATCATACCTCGCCGCTAGCGATCCTAGGGGTCAAGTAGATTGGTGGTGTGTAAACCACTTACGCTACACATAGAGACGCAGTTTGTTACCAATTTCCGGTTTCTCAGGGCACATCCACGGCTCTAAATCGATGTTTGTATACCTACAGCTATACGAGTATTACGTATGGCGTCGTTGCTCTTTAGTTGCCGTCTAATAACAACACCTTCCAGTTTTCTGCTCCATCGCCACTCCGACACTACGCCGCCGCTACCAGATATTAGCATGCTGGTGACGCGAATCCTTAAATATAAATAAATATAAATATATTGGTGGACAATTCTAACACAACACCATCTGACCCCAAACTAAGCAAAGCTTGTACTATGGAAGCCAGATAGCTGATAATATAATACTTAAATAGTTTTAAATACATACTTATTATACATACTACTTATTGTACATTAAAGACATGATACTTTTTCCTAGTAAAAAGTCTTTAACGCAACTTTAAAAATAAGCCATGGAAAATATTCGAAGAAATCTCAATAAACCCGGTTCCACAACGGAAAGTCTATTTCTCTTCTAAGTCCGTATTTGCGTAAGGGACGCTCTAGTCCGATGTACTTATGAGTTTAATCGAATCTGACTTCTTTACAGGGTTGGACAAAGTTAAAGGGTTGGTAAATAATTTAGTTTGTTGGATTTTACGTTTTTGGTATCATCTCTTTTTTTAACTGTAATAGGTTACATGACCGCCATCTTGCCTGATGTTAAGCGATGATGCGATCTACGATGGAGCATGCTTACCTAGAAGAAACCGATTCACTCTCGATTTGAAGACACCAAGATTGTAACTATCGGGGAAAACCAACTCAGGCAACGCGTTCCACAACCTAAACTCTCATCACAAACGTGGAGTCAAATCTCTTCGTTCGTGTTTTTGGAACATCAATCATGAAACGATGTCGCTTTTTTGAGATACGAGAAGTCCGATAAAAGAAAGGGCAAGGTGCAGTTGCACACTCTCCGAAGTGTGTCCGATAAAAAACCGACAATGAAGTCACAACGGAAATATGTATTTTTTTTAACTTGTATAGATTTAGACTTGACCGTCATTTCGCGATGATACGGTCTACGATGAAGAAGCCTACCTAGAATAAGCCGATTCACTCTCCATTTAAAGACGCCATTTGTGATTAAGTCCTGTCTCATATTTCCAATAACGGTAACTGTCACAGGCTCAATGGTTTTTGACGTCGAGAAAATACCCGAGGCACCTTAAAATGTTCCTTAAAAAAAATTGTACTAAAACTGCCGATAGATAAGGCCTAAATCGAATGGTAGCCCTAAAATAATGTGTAAGTTCTAATCATGTGGTAAAAGCAGCTAGTTTTATACAAAAATCTACCATCTGTAACCTCCGTAGGTACAAAAAGCTCGTCTATCGTCCCCGGACGATCACAGACGATGGACGACGACGTCCAAATAAGCAACATCTGCACCCAATCCATTATCACTAAATATTTTCCTTAACATTTCGTTCACAGCCAATATTTATTTTGTCCGCGCGCGCCAACCCTGCAGAATAACAATAAGTTATACCTACTTTGAAGTTATACTCGAAGGTATAGAAGACAGAGGAGAGAATATGCAGAAAAACTGTTCTCCTGTTTTTATCTTTCTTTGTTTTATTCGGTTTCTTGCTTCCAATGACCGCTCTGTAAAACATGACTAAAGCCTAATAAAATCTTATTGACGTACTTACTCTAAGTTTCAAGCCATCAAATTTATATGTGCAGTCAAATCAGTATCTAAATTTTGACATTTGTGTCGTCATAGACAGAGCATTAACCTGTATTTATAAATCTGAAAGACAGTTTAAGTTCTTTTAGAAACGTCTACACACATGAGTTTACTCAAATATAGTAACTGATTCAACTAAACAAAAGGATCTCATCAGAGTAGGTTCCCGTAAAAATGTGAGGCGCATTTTATTTTACTCGATAAAATTCTGCTCAATTTGTTTTGATAGATTTTTTGAGGGTTTTCATATCTCAGCCTTGTTATTTGATCACAGATAGAGAAAGTATTTATCCATATATTTCAGTTTCATTCCTCGGAATTTTAACCAATAATAACAATCTCTAACTTGATGTACTAGATCAAATTTCCGGGATTTTTCAGGACGAAGTAAAAATAAAGCTTCCATGAAATTAGCATAATCAGAAGAAAGGAGAACACAAATAATAAAAAAAAAATTGGTTGCCTGTAAAGTCGGTATACGGGCGAAAGTTTTACGTGACAACGACTTTGAGTGGTAAAATAATTTTACGGAAGGGACGCGTGCCTTTCACTTTTTATGTCTGTCTCTCTCGGCGGGCTAACCATGCCCGAGTGGAAGGGACGCGTGCCTCTCACTCGCTCTCGTTGTGAGCGCATAACGTGAGCGGAGCGTAACGCAGTTTCTTGAAGTGTCACCCGGCAAACCAATTTATAAGACGTTGTCACGTCAAAAAACAATAGGAAATACACAAGTAATTTAACTAGGCTGTAGAAACGCGGCTCGTGCCTTAAATATTTATGTTTCGTCCGAATAGTTTCTTTAGTAATTTTTTATTCTACGTAGCCGTTGATATTCAGAGTTTATCGACGAGCTAGCTTTTAAATCTGATTGCTCTGTTCTGTTTTTCTCAAATATACTGTTATTCTTGGTGTTATTTCGCTTGCAAATCGACTGATTTATAATTCAAGGCATTTGGGGTTTTACAAGGCTTTTAAGGGGACTTTTTATTGGAAATCCTTCTCGAAATATTGTTTGGGGCTGTAGATATCATGTGTTATGTAGTTCTTAGTAATAATAAATTAGCTTGTTTCAACATAAAAACAATGTCTCATCTTGATCTCCTTAGTTACGTTATAAGTAGTTATAATTGATTGACAAGGATTAGAGGTAGTGCTAGTGAATACCTTATTATCATTCATTATCATAGATTCAACTAAAAATATGTTTAGTAAATTGAAAAAAATCATAACCAAGAACTTTATGGTCCCACTGGTAGGACTTTGCAGCCTTCAAAAGATAGTCGAGGCCATAAGTGGCCTAACTTAAAAACTTTGACTTTAATACAAGCAAGCTAGCCAAGCAAGCGGGTTTCTGGCTAAGTGCGATTTGTTTCTACAACGTATGCCTTAGAAAAAAATTGGTTGCCTGTAAAGTCGGTATACGGGCGAAAGTTTTACGTGACAACGACTTTGAGTGGTAAAATAATTTTACGGAAGGGACGCGTGCCTTTCACTTTGTATGTCTGTCTCTCTCGCTGTTAGGCGGGCTAACCATGCCCGAGTGGAAGGGCCGCGTGCCTCTCACTCGCTCTCGTTGTGAGCGCATAACGTGAGCGGAGCGTAACGCAGTTTCTTGAAGTGTCACCCGGCAAACCAATTTATAAGACGTTGTCACGTCAAAAAATATTTACAGAATATTTCAGTTTCCTTACAATGTCGTTAAAGCTGTAAAATAGTAACATTTGCACATTGCTACTTGGTGGTTGATGTGACTGCTGATCTAGTCGTGAGAGCGGCGACTTCCGATCCGGAAGCCCCGGGTTCAAACTCGATACATACCACTGTCTTTTCGAAGTGATGTGCGTAATGCCGCTATATTAAAACGGTGAAGAAAAACATTGTGTGTAAACCGACATGTACCTATCAATAATCTTTCGAGGTCATGTGTAGTGGTAGGACTCTTGGCAGAGTCCGCCTGGGGAAGTACCACACCTTTGCCAGTTATTCTACCGCCAAGCAGTAATGTGCAAACATTACTGTGTTCCGGTTTGAAGGGCAATGTTTCCAGAGAAATTACAGGGCTTAGAGATATAAGATCTTAGATCTCTGGGTGACGAGCGCAGTGCAATGCTAGGTAATGATTTGGACTCTTCATGTTCCAATAGCTGCGTGTCACTGTGCTGTTATGTGTCAGGCATGTTGCTTACCATCAGGCACATGTCCTGATCGTCTCGTCACTCTTTATTAAAAAAAATTCACCAATCCACACTTAACCAGCGTGGTGGATTATGGTCTCGACTCTTTCTTTGTGAGAGAAGACCCCAAGTATTAGAGTAGGAACATTTAGTGGGCTGGTTATGCTTGGTGGTTTAATAGCTTAAAAGATTTGGTACTTCCCTAACTGAACTTTCCAAAGATCTCTACATATGATAATAAATACCATTCGATAAATCCAGTTTTACAATAAGGCATTTAGACTGGTTTATTTATTCAGGAACCCAATAATTCCTATAGAATGGAACCAGTTCAGGACTCAACTAGTGCAGTAAGTTCCAACAATACAGTCCGTGCAAGTCACGAGAGCAAATTGAGCAACTCCAAACTTCTAACTATCATCTCCATACACGCGGGAGCGCGGTGGACTCCACTCACAACTATTAATCATAAAAGCCAGGGCTACACCGCATGGAAGGCTTAGTGTCACAACTAAAGTCACAATTTTCATTCTTGCACAACGTTACGAAATGTATACTTTCAAAAATAATTTCTATCTAAACTAAACTAGAAATAATGTAAATGTATGTTAAGAAGCTTAATCATAACATTCAGGTACCTTTTGTAATTGAACGGGAATACTCATATTTTTGGTTATTTTGACACGCTAGTGCAATTAATTCATACATTTTATTATAATCATTTTAAAATGAGGCATTTTTACTGTTCTATTAACCTAACTAATTGAATATGGTTTTCAAAGAAAAAAGCTTCAATATTTACAGCTATGTATTTTTTACTTTTTAAAACACCACTCAGTTCCCGAGCGCCACGCTGTCATATGCATTATAGTAAAACTATTTATATTTCACGTTCTCGGATATAACTATACTACATAAATAACACAAGCAACAGTAACGTCAATATGATCAGTTAATTTTGAAATTCAAAATATAATAAAGTGGTATATTTTTTACATCATTATTTAATTTGTAAATATAATACCAAATGTATAATGTTTTGAGTATGAGATCAAGTCGCAAAAATTCAAAAACTAAATGGTTCAATAAATAAACAAGTAAAGTTTTTACCAGACATTATTGTTTATTTGTGTTTAAGTTGGCTGATACAATTATAGTAGAAAATAACGAGTGTGACATTCAAAAGAAAACAAAAATGTGTGCGTCTACTAGTGTACACACGTTAGAAGTGAAACAAAAGTAAGTAATTATATCTCTTTTTCTAATACTTGGGTGGGATTGTGGTATTTATTTTTTAAAATTTAAGATATTTAAGGTTAACCTCAGTTTCTGATTGTAACTATCGGTCAATGTATATGATTTCATTAAAATGGTATTTATCTATACTTATAATAAAACTGTAACGGGTCGAATTCTGTACATTGAAGATATTTTGAAAATTTTTGTTTTGGGGCACTCCATAGTCGATACTGATGGCGAAACTGCATTTTTTTTCTTTCATGTCTGTCTGTCTGTCTGTCTGTCTTTCTGTATAGGGATCACGCATCACGCCGAAACTACTGATTCAATTCAGCTGAAACTTGGCATGATTTTAGTTTAAACTAAGGAAATTGCTGTAGGCTACTTTTGATCCCCAAATTCTGATTGGTTTTCTTGCGGGAGGGGGTGAAAGTCAGAATGTGTATTTGGTTGTAACTCATGTTTGCGTTGTTTAATTTCATTAATTCTTTTTTTGTTAGAAAGAACACATTTTTATATTGTCCCATCAAAATTTGAACATTATCGGTTTGGTGGTTCGGAAATTACACAAACATTAAATAATAACGACACGCACGGCGCGTTCGGTACATACTAACTTCTAAGTATTCTGTGTATCACAGACGATCCACAGAATATCTAGATTCTAGATTCAAGAAGTGCCCACGTGATCGCGTCGCGTCGCCTTGAATGACAAAATAATTGTCAAAAATATATATTTTGTGTGGAAAAAGGAGGAGGATGAGAACATCCTTCTTCAAACAAGGAGGATATTCTCAATCGGGTTGCATGTTTTTTATTTGGTTTTATTTTACACGATAACTCCGCTAATTGTGAGTTGATTTTGATAATTCTTTTTTTTTTGTTTGGTAGAAAATACTTCAGAGGTGATCTTATATATCGAAAACAGGAGGTAGTTTTTCAAATATCAACAAAAAACAAATATCAGCTTAGATTTATCTGTATTTAGTTAGTCGAACGACAGAATTAAATTACCTGTCATTGAAGTAAATTTTTGTTCTTTTGAAGAAAACATATTAGCATAATAAGTAGCAGCATAAACAACCCATTAAATGTTCCCACTGCTGGACGTCGGGGCCTTTTCTCGCAAGGAGAGAGACAAGGCTATAATCCACCACGCTGGCCCAGTGTCGGTTGGTGGATGACATATGACATGTGACTTAGAACTTAGATTCTAGGTACATTTCGGTTTCCTCACGATATTTTCCTTCACCGTTTAATTACCGGCATTACGAACATGACTCAGAAAAGATAGTGGTGCGCGTGGTTTTGAACCCTGGGTCTCCGGATCAACAGTCGGCGTTCTCCCGACTAAGTCAGCTGTAGCTTACTAGACCAGCCGTAACTTAACGTATTATTTCAATCCAAATACTGTTTAAAATTTAAAGGTAGTGTTCAACAAGCTTCGGTAACCGAAGCAGACCGTTGTTAGGGTTCCGTACCTGACTTCGCTGTCCGTCCATCCTTCCGTCTGTCACCAGACTGTATCTCAAGAACGGTGATAGCTAGACAGTTGAAATTTTCACAGACGATGTATTTCTATTGCTGCTTTAACAAAAAATACTAAAACTAAAATAAATATTTAAGAGGGCTTATTTCCATACAACAAACTTGACTTTTTACCGTTTCTTGCTCGATACTAATAACGTACCTGTCACTGGTTGACGCTTTCACTATTCACATAATATTAAGTTTTATGTTCTCTTTAAATGTAAGTAATTAAAATAAAATAAATTTTTAAGGAGGCTCCCATACAATAAAATCATTTTATTTGCTAATGGTTCAGAACCTTTTGCGCGCGAGTCCCACTGGCATTTGACCGGTTTTATTTTTTCAAAAATTTTGTAATATCCTATCCTTTCCTAATATTATATAAATATGTCAATATTTAAATTTTTGCTGCTCAATTACGTTGGAATGTCTGAATGTATCGAGTTAAAATTTGAAACATATTCTTGGCTTAGCTTAAGTAACACATAGGGACATATAGATAAGTAACTATACATAGGCAATGTTTGGCCTATGTGTTCTTCCAGACTATAATCTAATTGTATTTCAAATTTCAGCCCGATCACTTGATACGTTCCGCCATGATTAAGTAACAAACATCCAAACATTGACATTCATAATATTTACAGTTACAGGACAACGTTGGAACGGCTGAACATATTTGGAAGGAATTCGAAACACACGTAGTTTGTAATCAGAAATAGCAAATCGGTTACTGTGACGTCGGAAAGACTAAGCAAATTTGGTAGAAAATTGAAACAGATAACTTATAGTCTGAAATACCACACATAGTTTAGAGTCTAAAATTTCACATGGGGTCTAAGTCTATATTTTCGTTTAACTCCATATTAATCTATAATAAGTATATATTTTTGTAAGGAACTTGATGTGATGGTAAGGTAAAAGCCAAAAATTAAAAATGTATGCACCCGTTTTGGCGTAGATAATCCAGGTGATTTGCGTTCACAATCAAAATAACAAGCAACATTATATTCTCATTAGATGGCGCTAATGCCAGTTTAAATCTAAAAGCACTAAAGGCAATTTAAATCAATGTTTTGCTATTGTGGTATGTATTTTTTCTTTCATCACTAGGTGGCGTAACTGGTATTCTAAATTGTACTAATAAGTTTTTGCTGCTAAAAGGATTTTGATGCCGAATTTTTTTTCTGTGTTACAATTAAATTCATACATTAACATTTCACTAAGACTTGGCTTAGATTTACGGGTTCAACTTGCTTGAGCACCTATCATTAAAACTTAAAATTTTAATCTTTTTGATTCCACACAGGCTTCGCTCAAAATTTTACGCGGGCGAAGTCGCGGGTAACAGCTAGAAAACAGCTTGCGGATAAAAAGAGAAATGTAGGTAATCAGATCATGCACATCAGCTTCAGAATTTTCGTAATGTATCCTATAAAAATCCTACAAACTTAACACTTGCGGCTATGTTCGATACTACGAAACCTTAATAAGTATGTTTAATTTTGTTTAAAAAAAGGAAAATAAAGATGATAAAATTAAATATTTTTTTGTGTGGGAAAACAAATTCACTCGGTTTTTCAATGATTACATAATGCAAATATTTTGACGTACGATACTTCCAACTAATTTACACTATAAGTCAGTAACATCTGCTTACGCGAACGAAGTAGCGGGTTCAGCTAGTTAATTAATACGACTGCTAATTTAATGAACATCAATTAATTGGCATAAAGTATAAATTCTGATATATGTTATATAATTTTTGTAAATCAATTAACTAATTTTTGTAGATTCAATGATGGAAGAATCCACAAATCCACTGGAATTAGAATTAAAATAAAGCCTTTGATTTTGTTAATCACTTTAATATTGATATATTATTTATCACGTCGCTATTGTGTTTCAGAAATAAAAAAGATGGCGCGTAACGGAAAAATGTGACGCGTAACCGAAAAATTTGACGGTAAATTTTTTTCCAACGCCGATAAAGAAGTTTCACTTCAAAAAACAAAGATTGCACAACCCCCGTTAGTCGTTGGAGCCCCTGCTTTAGTTTTCACACACTGAGAGGCAAGTTTCCACGCCGCTCTATATCGTTCATAATTTGTTTGCCGGTAACTGATAGGTTTAGTTTTAATTGTGAGTTAGAACGTTGTTTAAACGAGCGTTATTGGTCGATTTGAATCGTGTATTTATGTAGATAAATACTCTGAAATGAATACAAACAAAAGTAAAATGGAGCTTTAACGCAATAGGGATGTTAACAATTTATCGGAATTGCTTTTATTTTGAAGATTGACGCATGTTTACCATAAAAATAACATTTTATTTCAAAATATTACTTCTTTTGATGAGTAAATATACAATATTAGACTAATTTTGAATTTTCCCGCTAAAACACTAACGACTGACATGAAGTCACTAGTCGCAAAACATTGGTCGCGATTCATGACTGTCTGTCCAGTTTATGTGTTATCATTACTTACACATACAAACAATCAAAATCATCGTCTATAAGATCGCAAACTATAATAAAAATGTAGAAAACTAAACAGTTTAGTCAGTTTTCGACTGCTTGGTTTGCGACTAGTGACATAATCATATTGGTGTTTCCAGTCGCGTGATTTAAAATCACTTATAATAAATTTACTACGTAATATTAAATTATAGTAATGTGATTTTCGAAACTATCATAAAATTAACATTAAACATTAATTTGTGATTAGTGTTAACATCCCTATTTTTGTCATAAGAACGTTTGGGCCCTAGGCTGTGGAAAGCGTTCCCTGAGTGGAGTTTACCTTTGGTTCCAATCTTTTTGTTTTCTAGTCAATAGTTAATCGGTTTCTTCTTCGTAAGAGAACTTTTTTTTCAAATAATGATGGACGAGACGAGCGGGACATCTGCCTGATGGTAAGCAACATGCCTGCCACATAACAGCACAATGACACGCAGCTATTGGAACATGAAAAGTCCAAATCATTACCTAGCACTGCACTGCGCTCGTCACCCAGAGATCTAAGATGTTATATCTCTAAGCCCTGTAATTTCTCTGGAAACATTGCCCTTCAACCCGGAACATAGTAATGTTTGCACATTACTGCTCGGCGGCAGAATAACTGGCAAAGGTGTGGTGCTTCCCCAGGCGGACTCTGCCAAGAGTCCTACCACTACAGAACTCCAACAAACACCGCATCTACGATTAAGATCAGGTAAGATGGCGGTCAAATGTAACGGAAATACTAATTCACAAGAAGTAAAACAATAAAAACTACATTACACCAGAGATCTTATCGTTGATAGAAATTCTTTCCAGGAAGTTTTAGAATGGAACTGGAGATTAAAAGATGTCAATAAGCGTATTTACTTCTTTATTCATGTGACTTTCATATTTATTTGTTTTTAATGTATTTTAGTTTACTAGCATGGGAATCAAGATACGGTTGATCTAGCTTGGCTTAAGTTTCAGCCGCAATTGGCGCATTTTTTTCAAGGTAAGGGCTCGCTAAAAATGCGCGGTTGCGGCAAAAATTTAAGGCTGGGACACAAATTACATTTGAGTGACCTTTTAAATAATACTATTGGATCAACGTTTCATCAATGAAAAACCTAACCAATATGCTATTCTACATAAGTACTCGTATCTATACAAGTAGAGCGAATTTCAAATAGATTATCATTATCAGACATGGGTCATGTACATAATTCTTTGTCTTTTTGTAAATGAATTTACCAAGTGTTCATTTAAATGTATGGTTCGAATGAATGAATTTAATCTGTCAACTCTCACATGGCTGGGGTAGTGGGTTATAGCGTTAATGCTCTCCTCATGAGAAAAAGCCATGAGCTCTGAAGTGGAAGCCCTGTAGAACTCTTGAGGATTAAAAGTTTAGGACTGATATTGAAACGCCCCACAAAACTTAATCACGACCTAAATTATAAAAAGACCTAAAATATAAAAAAAATATAAAAAAATTAATTTTATAAAAAAAAAAAATTATAAAAAAAATATACATAAATAAATAATAAATAAGACGTGTCAAAAAAAGTCGAGTGAATCTGTGAGTTAATCAAATAATAATTTAGATCAATATTATGGAGTCCACTTTTTTTTTCTACAAAATACCAGCAAGTCTGATTCAACTTTTTTCCTAAACCCATATATACCTACACTGTGAAATACATTGCCTGAGGGGGCATTCTCTGATAGATATGTTTAGGCATGTTCAAATCTAACGTAAATCAGTTTTATATTTGGTGATCGAACTCCATTGCTTAACCCAATGTCACTTATTATCAGCTGATACCTGGTTGACCGAGCTTTGCTCGGTTTTTTTAAATGATATTTAGGCAGGTACACTCCGCGAGGCATAAGCTGAGCTTTGCATTTGTGTGAGTGGACATGGATAGTGTAGGTGTGACAACCGGCCTTAGGCGCGGCGCCATTCTGTCTCGCCGCGCTCCTGCCTGATTGGTGATCACTCACACTAATGCAAAGCTCAACTTATACCTCGCGGAGTGTACGAATTACTTAGTGATGACTTAATTAGACCTACTTAGATACGAATCAAATGCGTTTATAAAAGACACTAAGTATAAGATTTTCTCAGAAAAAAAATAACAAAAAGAAAAATCCCGAGTGAAACCATCATGATTCGAACCGGGGCCTGTTGACTCCGAGGGCGAGCATATTCCGTCTGAGCCATTTAGACTCAAATAACAGTGGCGAAATAAGTTATCGCATTCTAATGACATTGTAAGAGTTTTTCATTGTCTAAAAACGCGCATAAAATGATGTTTTTAAAAAACATCATTTTATGCGCGTAACCTCTGTATACATAATTTCATGAAAATCGTTCGAGCCGTTTCCGAACCTACATACATATATACCTACAAGACACATCCAAACCTATTATGGATAATAAAGAGATACGTAGATTAATCCACAACAGATTTAAAGCCATTGTTAAAAGTTGGCCATTTCCAATTTAAGCCGCACAACCTTAGCTCATTAATAGTCATAAAAGGTTATTTATAATTTATTCAAACCTGTTAAACCATTCACGCACTCCCCTTTACCGAAGTTTGGCTTTGCCTCCATTATGTGAAGTTAGTTGACCGCTTACAAGACCAAGTTCGGCAGAGTAGAAAGTTAGCAGATGTGCGAATCTTGGAATACAAGTGATAAAATGAACCTAAACTTTGAATACCATGTATTCCGACAAACTCAAGGTTACCAAGAGAAAACAATGTATTTTGTACGAAAAATAATAATAATAATAATTTAAATTCAGATTATAAGTTTGATGAGAAGCTGACTTATGATGACTACGTCGCGTCGTCCAGACGAAAATGTATACGCGTAAGAAAATTTTAGTCTTTTGTGCGTATTTGAAAACCGGTACACGGATTTAGATAAAATTTATAAGACTGAAGTATTTTCTTCCAAATAAAAAAAAACCATTCAGATCGATTCACAACGGAGCCTTCGCGTAACATATACAAAAAACTTATAAAACTAATTTTTTTGGTCGGGGGTTAAAAACAAGTTTTTATTAATCCATTTACACAATTTCGTATTGACAGGATCGAGTTTCATAACTTTTGTGAAATCTTCAACTACGTCATCCAGAAAATTGTACGCAAATTTTAGTTTATGGTTCATATTTCAAAAACCACCCGACCGATTTCTTATTCTCCGATTTATATGGGACCATTCGGGAAGCATACCCATCTGAACACAAAAAAAAAATTTGAAATCGGTGCAGAGGTTTTCAAGAAATCAGGTCACATAATTAAAAAAAAACATAGGGGTCGAATTGATAACCTCCTCCTTTTTTTGGAAGTCGGTTAAAAATCATAAAACTGAATTGAGAAAAGCTCCTCCTTTTTTGAAGTCTGTTACTTTTTTTCGCAATTTAGACTACTAATATTATATGTTATGTAATAGGACTTCGCGACGACGCAAAATGCCTGCTCGTAACAGCACAGTGTCACGCATCTATTGTAATATTATTTTTAAATTGTTTGCCTTTTCGGGACTTTTAAACCACAAGTCTGTGTCAGCGTCATCGTAACCTAATACATTTATTTTCAATGCTTTTTTTTGTAATTTAGACTACTAATATTATATAATCAAACTTCGCGACGACGCAAAATGCCTGCTCGTAACACTCGCACAGTGTCACGCATCTATTGTAATATTATTTTTAAATTGTTTGCCTTTTCGGGACTTTTAAACCACAAGTCTGTGTCAGCCTCATCGTAACCCAAAACATTTATTTTCAATGTTTTGAATAGATAATAACTATGAGTTTTCCTTATAATTTAAGATGTAATAAGCTCTAGAACACTTGAAAACTCGAAAAAAATCCGACACAAGTGTCAAAATTGTTAGTTAACTTTTCAAGCACTTTCATTTAAACAAACGATACCACCAGAAGCGTCTTGAAACGCTCTTGAGAATAATGGCCTTAAACAGGTACAAGTAACGCGGCACTTCATATGCCGAAGCGTAAACAAACGTACTTAGGTAACCTGACACCGTTTTCCAGCCAAAATTGTAAACGTGAGTCGCCGAAAGTGACGCAAGCGGATAAGTAAATACTAAAATTAATAGTCGAACAGGAATAAATTCGAGCTCGGATATTCAATTCGAAAGCCAGGCGATCACCAAAGGCAAAAGCGATTCGTTTTTATACACTACATACATACATAGGTATGCAAAATCAAGAGCAATAAAGTTTATTTTTAAAATTTGCATACAAATTTATTAATGTAGGATATGCTAATGTAGGATTTTTATCTCAGTTATTAAATATATAACATTAGCAGGATATGTACATATATTTATTTCAGTCAAAAGAGTTCTACGTCTACGTTTCCTCTATTCTCAATTCAGTGAAGTTCTTCGGCAATTCAGGGTTTTGTTTGAACTGTCGTTAGCAATTAGAAGTCTAGAACTAAACATTATTGTGTGAGGAAGTTGCTGAAGTTCGCTCGCAAACAAGAGAAACAAATTAAATTGACAGACGCTGGTCTGAGCAGATAGAGTACACAACGTGGGAGCGTTAGTGAAGAAAGGAATCTCCAAAAAAACATAAGCCGACTTCAATTTTAAATATAATTAAACACAGACACTCAACTACATTTCATTATTTTTGGCACATCTACTATTGCATTGTCCAAATAAAGGCAAGCAATTTTAGATTTTTGTTGATATTTCAAAACCGCTGCATCGATTTTGATAAAATTGAAATGGAACCACTAGATCACGGAGAACTATGATCTACGAGTACGAAACAAAATAAAAAATTGGTTGCCTGTAAAGTCGGTATACGGGCGAAAGTTTTACGTGACAACGACTTTGAGTGGTAAAATAATTTTACGGAAGGGCGTGCCTTTCACTTTTTATGTCTGTCTCTCTCGCTCTTAGGCGGGCTAACCATGCCCGAGTGGAAGGGAAGCGTGCCTCTCACTCGCTCTCGTTGTGAGCGCATAACGTGAGCGGAGCGTAACGCAGTTTCTTGAAGTAACGCAGTTTCTTGAAGTAACGCAGTTTCTTGTTTCTTCACCCGGCAAACCAATTTATAAGACGTTGTCACGTCAAAATCGTTTCAAATTTGGCGAAGCTATCGCGAAAAACATACAAAAGAAACACGATATAGTATTGAGAATCGGCAATAATACAAAATTATAAAATTTGATACCACCGACTATCTCGGATTTGTAATTTGTACAACATTCTACTAGTCAAGTCCTTTCATTTGATACCCACATAATAATAGAAGTGAAAAAAAAATACATTCGCCATTTTATGGTGGCAACCATCTTGGATATAAAATTTGTCATAGTATTTTACTAGTCAAGCTCTTGCATTTTTCATTCCGCATTTTTTAAATGTGGCAGAGCCTTTATTAACAAAACTAACATATAATGAGAACTACACTACATACTTTATTAACTAATTACACTAAGCACACCTGAATTATCCATAGACCACTAAAGGTCTACAGATAATGATAATCAATATGTACAGATTTTGCATACTTTTTATGTGTAGAGATTTACTACGATAACATAACCCGCCCCTCCAGAATTCAACACGTTTGAAAGTATTTGTGAAAGTATGTACAACGCACCACCACGCATGTGTGCGTACTGCTACTGCAGACGAATAATTACAACTACATACAAACTCTTTCGTAAGGATGTGACTACACACATTAAAACAGTAATTTGGAGGGGGCGGGCCATGTTATCCTAGTGAATCTCTAGTCCTTATTAGGATACATGAATAGATAACTATTATTACACAGTAAGATCCCAGGGCCGCCAGACTTCATGTATTTTCCTGTATGTTGATGAACGATATGTGGACGATTGAGTAGAGTTGGTATGTACTATGCGTGCACGCCGTGCCGTGCACGCTCACTCGGACCGGTAAGCTGGTTCACGCCACAGCGCCAATCATCTACAACAGGTTGCCACATGACGTGCGCGATGCGCCCTCGAAAGGAGCATATAAGCGCAAACTGAAAGACTGGCTTATCGAACAGGCATTCTATAAGTTCGATGAAATACTGGAAATTTCTTTAGTTTAAGTTATTGTAATTGGTTATTCAGAATTGATTCTCATTTGTTATTATTAGTACTTTTTATCTGACATGTTCATTTTTTTTTGTTTAATTATTATTATTAATTAATTTGGATGTGACATGTTTTATTATTATTTGAGTGATATCAGTAATTTATTTTAATATGACATTTTACATTACTATCTGACATATTTATACATATTGTGTTAAATGTTTAGTTATAATAATTAATTCTCGGATATACCGAGATATTTTTTCATATACCTACTGTACCTATTTTAAGTTTGACATGTAACATAAATGGTTATTAATAAATATACATACATACATACATACTACGAACACATGCTTACCAGCTAACTTGCTTAGACGGCCAATTTTGAGATGTGGGGTAATGAAGGAACACTAAAACATTACTTACGTAGTAACACTGTAACTAACAGGAAAATGAGTCTGCTGAAATCAGAATATTAAAACCTAAAATAAAGAATAAGTAAATAGATCAGGTTTTTCCGCACGGTCCCTTTGTACCAATCGTAAGCAGATGAGGTGTATGTTAGCTATGGCGACAGAGTGATGTGCCGCGATAAAAGTATGACACTTCCACAAGAGCAATCAGACCAGTGCTATCAGTGTAAAGCATTTGTTCTAACTCTATACCTACGTAGTATATGTAAACTTTGAATAAAACATTAAATAGGTATCTACTTAATCACGATGAAGCCCTGTGATTTTTTCGCGATTACGAATTAGTATCGTGTAATACTTTGAATACGAGTTCAAACAGTGAACGTTTAAAAGCTATATTTGCTAAAACCATTCCTCAAACCCTCACTCACCACTCCGTGGAGAGTCCCAAAACTATCAGCCGTTAAACTAACAAGCGAAACAAGCGGCTCGAGCAAACAGCAAACAATGTAACTTGCAGCAATCAAACTGTCTCGCGGCCGCGGGAATTGGTTCCGCGTACACTGCGCAACAGAATTTAATATGTTCTTTGGTATTGCACAACATTTTTGAAGTGAAAACTTCTATAGGCGCGTTGAACACTTTTTGATAGAGTTTTTTTAAATAAGGAGCGACGAGACGAGCATGTTATGTGCCTGCGAGTAAGCGACATGCCTGCCACATAACAGCACAGTGACACGCAGCTATTGGTACATGAAGAGTCCAAATCATTACCTAGCACTGAACTGCGCTTGTCACCCAGAAATCTAAGATATTATATCTAAATTGTTCAAGTAATGTTTTTGTAACAACTTTACCTTTAACAATATATCTCTAGAGTCTAATACAATTTTCCATCTGTATTTCGGACAAAAAGTAATTACTACGAACAACAAGACACCGAACAAAGGGCGAACATTTTCCTGTTCGTAAAATTCCACAATTCGGAATTTCCGCTACAATTTTCCTTTCCATAACTCATAAATTTCCGACTCCCAAGCCAGAGCTAGAACACAATAACAAAAATGATAAAAATACAAAAATAATGCGCGAGTACATTATTTCTGTCCCCCAGTGTACAATAAAGTTGAGACTCCAACTCTGTCAAGTTGTCGTCTTGAGTTCATTAAATAAATGCAGTTTGAACACAGATTATTGTGACACAGATTGACATCTCTTGAGGAGTAGGCAACTGTTGTGCTCTTTACGAAGTCCACCAGGTGAAGAACCATTATTTTGCCAGTTATTCTACCACCAATTTATTATTTTTATTTATTTATTTATTAATCAATTAGAACGGCTTAACGCCAATTATACTAATGATAGATACATTAATTTACTAACAAAATAGTGAAAAAAGTAAACAAAAAATGTAATCAATTTATGTCATGAGTCATGAATCAATAATTATGTCATGTTATGATAATTACGCACATTCATATATTAGGCAAACAGAAAATAATTCAAATGTTAATTAAATTAAATTGATAAAAATTCTTTAAGATGTCAAAAATTAAATAATGATGTAAAAATAAAACCAAACAAAAATAACAAATCAAACAAAAATAACAGATACAAAAGCGATACATGAATCAAGAAAACACGCAAGTCAATAAGTAAGTCAAAATATTAGAGTATTAGAGGAGGGAATGAGTAGTTATTGTTTATTATACATTTTCTCATTCCATTTTCTCACAAAAGTATAAGCACTGAGACATCAATTCCCTCCAGTCGTCGTCAAATACATCGCACTTTGGCTGTGCGTCTAGCATGGCGTTGAGCGCACCAAGAGATCGCGGCACTGGTGACGCAGCATGCGCTACCGTTCTGCACCTAGGGAGAGAAAACAGCTGGTGCCCTCTACCCCGGAGATACTTATTGGGAACAAATAAGGATGCCAGCTGGCTACAGAGCTCCGGTGCATCAATTCTCCCTCGAAGTATTTTGCACATTGTTGCCAGCTGGTCATAAGATCGTCTAACTTCTAATGAGTTATAACCTAGCGTGCCCAGCAAGAATTTTGTAGGATACATAAACGGATAATATCCATACAGGCGCTTGTACAAGTATCTGAGGAAGGCCTTTTGAACCTTCTCCAACAAAAGGGTATACTTGCTCTCATGCGGATGCCAGACGCAAGCGCTTGCCTCGAGTTTGCTACGCACTAGCGCACTAAAAACAAGCTTAACAGCGTCGATATTGAGCATATCCACAGAGTTACGTAACACAAAACCGAGACGTCTGTATGACTCTCTTGCCACTGTAACTATATGGTCATTAAATGTCAGCTGTCGGTCGAATACCACACCCAAATCTTTAACCGAAGTTACCCGAGCAATCGCTTGCTGGCCTAGCTTGTATTGGAACTCGATTGGGTGCCGCATTCGACCGAAAGTCATGACGTAGCACTTTGAGCAGTTTACCTCCATCTCGTTCTTATAACTCCATCCGTGAGTGGAATCAATATCCTCCTGCAGCTTCAAACAATCTTCCAGTGTATTGATTTCTCGAAATATCTTAAAATCGTCTGCATAGAGGAGACACTCCGAGTGCTCTACAACTGCAGGAAGATCGTTGACCATGTAATTAAAGAGTAAAGGCCCGAGCACCGATCCTTGACTTACTCCTGAAGGCGTGTGATAGAGTTCAGATTCGTAGAAGCCATGTCGAACGTACTGTTGACGGTTACGGAGATAGTCAGCGAAAAATTTTAGTAGCTTTGGGAAAACCCCAATGCGCTGAGCTTCTGTAGCAAATTGTCGTTATTTACTCTATCAAACGCCTTCCGGAAGTCAAAATAAACCACATCGACCTGCACTCCACGGTCGAGTCTAGAAGATATATAATCTACAAGTGTGTTAAGAGATTGGAATTAACTGATCTTCTAGCTCTGAATCCGTGTTGTTCGTTGCAGAGGTAAGCTTCTGACTGTCGAAATAACTTTTTGTATAGGACGTGCTCAAAACTTTCGCCACGGTCGGCAATATAGCTATAGGACGATAATCCTCAACCAAAATTTTGTTGGAGGTCTTCGGGATAGGAGTGACTCGCGACACCTTCCACTCAGCTGGGTAAACACCTTGCCGTAGAGCCATATTAAATAAATGGCAAAGCGGGTCAACTAAGTGCGATCTGCCCTCCTTGAGGAGCCACGGGGGAATACAATCTGGTCCAATGGAACCGCAAGGTTTCAGTTTTTGGATCGCAACAGCTACATCCCACGGGAAGATTTCAGGCACATTTATGTAATTACTTGCTAAGGATGGGTCTTGACTTGAGACACTCGCAGGATCCAATAATGGCAGCTCCGGTAAAAAAACACTGGAGAAATACTCCGCAAAACCCGCAGAGGCCATCTTGCCTTTCAGCACATTACCCTTGCATTCAACGGTAGGCTCAAAGCCACCCTTGGAGCGCAGACTAGAAATATGGCTCCAAAACTCACGCGGACTCGCTCTGATATTTTGTTCAACACTAGCCATATAACAGTCATACGCGCTTGATACGCGGGCTTTGAGGTCCGCCCTTATGTTGGAGAATAGTTTATAGGCTCCAATGGATTTACTTCGCTTCCAGTCGCGATGTAGTTCGCGTTTGCATTTGAGATCGACAATAATGTCCCTTGTAAACCAGACAAGATACCGCGATCCCTAGGATTGTCGACATTTTTTAGGTACAAATAATTCAAAAATGTCATAAATGTTACGATAAAAATATTGAGTACTTAAATGAGTATCGTCGATATGATAAAAATCAACCCAGCTTATATTTTCTAATTCGGCTACTAAAATTTTATGATCCGACTTGAGAAAATTCCAATCCTTATCTACATCAATATTAGAAGGCTCAATAGAGTCCGTGTTGCGTCGATAAACAAACTCGACATCAATGTTTAGGGGAGGATGGTGAGGATCGATTTTCACTATGTGCTCTGTGGCTGTCACTGTGACTTGAATATTGGAACTCCATCGCGTCAAAACGACATCCAACATCCTCCCATTGACATTCGGCACTTCGTTGTTCTCCTTTAGATCACAAAAAGTTAAAAAATAATTAAGATAATTGTTAACATTACTCGACGCCGTGTACATATTAAGATCACCGAGTATTAACACGGTCCCTTTCAAATCGTTAATAAAATCTTCTACTTTACTGAACCATTTCATATAAAAATCATCGGTAGCGTTCGATTTAATGTAAACAACACATACATAGAATTTATGTCCACTCCATTCAAAACTCGCCCACAGATCCTCGCCTCCGCCGATAGATTCGAACTCAGTATGTCGACGCAGCGCTATAGGCGCGCGCGCGGCTAGTAATGAGCCTCCGCAAGGGGTACCCCTATCACGACGTAACACACTCCAGTTCCCACTTGCTACCTCTGAATCCAACACAGACGCATCTAAGTAAGTTTCCGTAGCTGCCACCAAATCAAATTCAGATATTAACAAGTTGTTTCGCCAATCTTTCAACTTGCCTTTAATTTCACGAACATTCTGATAGTAAGCCGTTATATTCCCTTTGTTGTTACACCGCGTCCGCCGCATCGGAGGGACGTCTACGAAAGGGCTGGGGGCTATTCGTGTTGTTTGAGGTGGTGTTCGCATTTATATTCTTCGAAGGTCTCCTGTAATTAATCCAGGCTTTAAGTCGGGCGTTAATGGGCCAGACGTCAATTGAGTAACACTTATCGTAGTACGCTAACGGTACTCCAATTTTATAAGATTTGTAATCTCCCCTTGCGGTCAGTTCTACAACAGTACATGTTCCATTTGGGCACATTTGGCTTAGGTATTGGCGCACCTCTTCAATATCCGACGCCATATTCCACAAATGAATGTATCGCTTGGTTTCCGCGGCTTTTAAGGATGTAACTGATGGCCCAGCCGCACCACACATTGAAGTAAGGTGGCGAGTTTTTTTTTTCTTCACTTCAAACCAGTGTTGAGCACCGTCCCCGTCAGATAACAACGAAATTGAACTCATCTCTGCATCCGTTCTAGGGCGACATACTTCAACAGATGCAGGCAGCTGCATTTCAGTCTTCTTATGTGAAGATCCAGCAGACAATGGAACTGGGACCTGACGACGTGGCCGGGGCGCCAGTGATGGCGTACGATCCGACGCACCAGCCGCCAGCACAGGCTGGATCAGTGTCGCCGCAGCGGATGCGTGAGACGGTGTCGTCTGGGTCGTCGCTATTTCTGTCATTTTGGAACAGCCGCCATGCGAAGCTTCCTTTACTTGATTCAATAATCTATCCATTTGGCATGCATATGTCTGTATTCGTGCCTCATATGATGCTATGATAGATACTGACTGAGAAAGTTTGTTGTTGTAGTCAGCGATAGTGGAGATTGAGTCGCGGAGCTTTGTCTCGTAATCTGCGATTAGCTCATTGGATTTAGAAAGCTTTTCTCTCATCAGTGCTGTTTCATCACGTAATTCGCGAAAAAGACCCGCAAGGTCTTGGCTTTCTCCAACAACGCTACTCATCTCGTCAGACTGTCGAACCTGCACCGTCTTCTGCCGTAGGGTAACGTTACAGTCTCGGAATCTCTTAGACGTGCCAACCGGTGTTGAGCTGTTATCGCCGCCTTTCTTACCAATGCAGACACATTCGGTGCAAATAAACGTATTGGCGTTTATATCATTAAGTTTTGTTTCATTAGTGCATAAGATATGATAATACTTGCCACAACCGCGCACAGTGCAACACAAGTACTCCTCGCTATCTACAGCTATTTTACCAAGGCATGCAGCACATTTCATATTTGCGGTTAAAAAGCGTCTTAAACAGCTATCCAGATACGTAAGAAGTTAGCGGATCAGAATAAATAATAAACAAATCGGCTCAGCTGTTGTGAAAGATAAGCGAACAAAGCAGCAAGGTCGAACGCCGCAGTGCAAGCGATGCAAGCGATGAGTCACAATCCAACGGTCACCGGAGCGAGCGCACGCGCAGCTCGGCAGCACTCGGGTCCTCCCGGGACAAACGAAGCGATGACTCAGCCCGGCGCAGCGCATACGACAATGCAATGCAGCGGCAAAAATAGGCCGTTGTCCAAAACAACTTGTCCAATATTCACAATAGTTTGGCACTGCAATCCTTCACTTGTTAACTAAACTTTTTGTAACTTTCACCAATATAGCTTCACTATTTTTAACAAAATCGTTTTAAAGATTACGAACGAATCGAAAATGATGTTGACTTAACGAGCGTCAAGCGACGTATGTACCAAGCAGTAATGTGCAAGCATCCTGTGTTCCCCTGTATTCCGATTAAAAGAACAATGTGTCCATGAAAATTATAGGGCATAGAGAAAAATCATCTGTGACGAGCGCAGTGCAGTTCTTGGTAATATTTTTGTATTTGTATTTGCAAAGAGTTGGACTTTTCATGTTCAAGTTATGTGCAGGCGTGTTGCTTACCATAAGGCATCTATTTTGCTCATCAAGTTTCTATGTACTATCACCAAAAACAACATTAACTACATAATACATAACTTCCAACGGGCGACAAACAAAATTAAAAAAAATGTTTTTTGTCATTCCTCACACAACGCTGACTGGCCCGAAAGTAAACAAAACTATTATGGGGCAGACTACACTACTAGACAGCTAACATTGCTTATTTGATGGTAAACAGATTATGTATCAGAGTCGTTGGTCGAGCGTGAAAGTAGCCCCGTGACTCGGACACCAGACCATGCCGGAGAAATCTATGGGGGGTTTAGTCGATAGGGGCAGCATTTCTAGTGGTAGGACCAACTGTCCTAATGTCCTCGAAAAATTTTAGGTAGGTACGTCTCAGTTCCCTCACAATGTTATCCTTCGGCGTTTTTAAGCAATGAAGCACAACTTCGAAAAGACAGTGATGCAACTGGGATTTGATCAGAGTCTCCATATCGACAGAACTGTCCTTCTGACTAAACCAGCTGTTATTTTAAACATACCCAATATTCAAACTTATACGTAATCACTCAGCAAGCGTTACCTTTTAAACTGGTACCGTCATGTCGCTTACATCCTATAAAACATAGTGCATAAAGGTGTTGTATGTTTGGTATATCTCTGCTTATCTAGAGTGAACTACAAAACTTCGTTTAAATGAACTCGAGGAAATAAAAAGTATCTGCAGTTTCTTTTTCTGTGCTAGGATTTCTGCCAAGAGAACGGTTAAGGCCGACGTGTAAATTAGTTCAGTGGTTCCGTATAATTATTTTAAATGTGGCAAAGTTTGAGAGCCTTTGATGTCGTGAATTGTAATTTGGTGTTCATGAGGGTGGCGTTAAAGTTGCTAATTCGCGTTATGAAGCTCCACTTTGATAAACTGACCAACGCTCGCAAAAAGTATCACAGACGGTTTTGTTTTGAAACTAATTTAGTTATTGGATAGTAACTTGTAGTGGTAAAACACTTAGCAGAATCTGCTTCAGGAAGTAACACACCGTTGTCCATTATTTGACTGACAAGTAGCAATGTGCAAGCATCAGTTCCGGTTGAAAAGCAATCTTTCCAGATAAATTAGGGGACATAGAGGTAAATCATCTTATATATAGGTTATATAGGTATATATAGAGGTTTGCATATTTAAACCGTTTGAGATGCTCAGTTGAAATGGAAGCACCAGCGCTACTGTGTGTCTTTGAAAGCTGTGATGCAACAACGCAAACTGCGTCCAGCAGGCTACCAGGCTAACCAAACTTCCAAGGCAGGACTGTTATGCTGGCAGGTCTATTCCCATCGTCACGCGCAAGACCACTCGGTTGGAGATTAACTGGGACATTGGCGTTGGAAAAAACTCAGCGTATGTCATTCAAGTCATGTCATGCGGACAATACGGCCTGTACTTTCGACGTCTTTCAGTTTTTGTGTATTGGGAAGCAAATACAAAATCGAATGTTATCATAAATCAAGGGATACAATTTGTGCTGCATCTTCATGCATTTGTGATCACAGGGGGCATGACCCAAATCGTATAAGTTAAATTAAAAAACTTGAAAATATCTAACAGTACATACGAGTAGACTATTCTTTAACGTGAGACAACTGGAATGGCAACTACGTGGTAAATCGAGGCCCTCTTATATTAGCTTATTGAGGCTGCGTACGTGCGTACTGGTAACCCTTCTCAAAATCTGAGGCTGGCTCCTCGCCTCTTCGTAGACGACTGGCAGTTTGTGTAGGGATAATGTTGGTTACCTGCACGTTGAAGATGTTGCTGGTTACCTGCATGTTGCAGATGTTGTTAGTTACCTGCATGTTGCAGTTGTTGGTTACCTGCATGTTGCATATGTTGTTGGTTTCCTGCATGTTGCAGATGTTGTTAGTTACCTGCATGTTGCAGTTGTTGGTTACCTGCATGTTGCAGATGTTGTTGGTTTCCTGCATGTTGCAGTTGTTGGTTACCTGCATGTTGCAGTTGTTGGTTACCTGCATGTTGCAGTTGTTGGTTACCTGCATGTTGCAGATGTTGTTGGTTTCCTGCATGTTGCAGTTGTTGGTTACCTGCATGTTGCATATGTTGTTGGTTTCCTGCATGTTGCAGATGTTGGTTACCTGCACGTTGAAGATGTTGCTGGTTACCTGCATGTTGCAGATGTTGTTAGTTACCTGCATGTTGTAGTTGTTGGTTACCTGCATGTTGCATATGTTGTTGGTTTCCTGCATGTTGCAGATGTTGTTAGTTACCTGCATGTTGCAGTTGTTGGTTACCTGCATGTTGCAGATGTTGTTGGTTTCCTGCATGTTGCAGTTGTTGGTTACCTGCATGTTGCAGTTGTTGGTTACCTGCATGTTGCAGTTGTTGGTTACCTGCATGTTGCAGATGTTGTTGGTTTCCTGCATGTTGCAGTTGTTGGTTACCTGCATGTTGCAGATGTTGTTGGTTACCTGCATGTTGCAGATGTTGTTGGTTACCTGCATGTTGCAGTTGTTGGTTACCTGCATGTTGCATATGTTGTTGGTTTCCTGCATGTTGCAGATGTTGTTGGTTTTCTGCATGTTGCAGACGTTGTTGGTTTCCTGCATGTTGCAGATGTTGTTGGTTTCCTGCATGTTGCAGTTGTTGTTGGTTACCTGCATGTTGCAGTTGTTGGTTACCTGCATGTTGCAGATGTTGTTTGTTTTCTGCATGTTGCAGACGTTGTTGGTTTCCTGCATGTTGCAGATGTTGTTGGTTTCGTGCATGTTGCAGATGTTGTTGGTTTCCTGAATGTTGCAGATGTTGTTAATTACCTGCATGTTGCAGATGTTGTACCGCACGGGCTCCCCCCGGCAGCCGGCGCGCGCGGCGCACGTCCGCAGCTGACGCGACACGCCGCCGTCGCACGTGCGCGAGCAGAGAGACCACTCCGACCACTGCGACCAGCCGCCACGCTCCTAAAACAACCATTACATACATTAATAACAGTATTTCAATGATCTAGCTTTGTTCGATTTCATTCGCTGAAGCATAAACAGGGCCTTATCTCGCAAGGAGAGAGTCAAGGTCATAATCCACCATGTTGGCCCAGTGCAGGTTGGGGGATAACACATACCCTTGAAAGATTCTAGGTACATGTCGATTTCCTCGAGACGCTTTCCTTCGCTGTTTTAAGTTAGCGGCATTACGCTCATGACTTCGAAAATACAGCACGTGGGATTTGAATCCGAGGCTTCCGGATCGGCTGGCGCCGTTCTCCCGACTAGACCAGCCGTAACTAATTCCCTAAAGACACGGATAAAACAACGCTTTCTTAAAATCGAACTTAGCTAGATTGATTTATCGAAAACTCCCTGCACACAAAATTTCATGAAAATCATTGAAGCCGTTTCCGATTATTTTAAATTGTTCGTTTAAAGGTTTGTGATGCATCGAAACACTGAAGCAGCTAGAGGCTCTGGAATCGAACGAGAAACGTGCCAAAAGGCTCATAGACAACGACACCCCTGTCCGAAAAATACTTCAAAGTATTGAACATTGTCACAAAATTGCTAGACGGTGTTATTTATTGGGATCAGTTCGGAATGTGCAACTGATATGTGCAACTGATATGCATAATCTAATGCCACCGTGCCTATTTTTATATCAACTACTCGTAGCTCGAAAAAGCGTTATCGTTTCATGGTTGATGTTCCAAAGACTTAACTAAGAGGTCTACCTACACTTATTATTATCTACTTAGACTTATTTAGACTAAACAAAGAGGTCTACTTTTTGTACGTCAATGTGAAATTCGTGTGGTTTTCCCGATGCTTACAACCTTGGCGTCTTCAAATCGAGAGCGAATTGTTTTTTTTAGGTAAATACACTCCATCGTAGACCGCATCGTCGAAACTTCAAATTTTGCACACACAACACGATTGAAACTTTAACCGTCCATATATCTTGTTTTAACAACATCGAGAGACTGCAGATAATTTTCCGGGAGGTTTTTCGAATTAAAGGCAACGGTGCATCGAGTGTTTAATCGCAGCGCGCCAATTACTGCACCGGGGTACTCGGATGAAATAAGTGAGAACATACGGGGATGTTTCTACACCAAAAACGTATTTATATTGAAGTATCGCTTGTGTCGTTACCGTGATTTTGTCGTAAGAAAAAGCCTGTGTACTATTTTGGATTATATTTTAACTATTCCAAATTTCAACCCGATCCGTATTGCCAGTTCGACATTATTAAATAACCAAAATTCAATTTATATTTTATTTATTTCTTTAAAGAAATGTTTACTATGCTAACAGCTTATCATCCAAGCAAATGCCTAGCGCTGCACTGTGCCTGTCACCTAGACATGCCAACAAGACGAAATAGAAATAAAAAAAAACGCAGAAAACAATATGAAAACTTATCTCTATCGTAGACCGCATCGTCGCTTAACATCAGTCAAGATGGCGGTCAAGTCTAAACCTATAAAAGTTACAAAATAAAAATAACTCAAAATAAAATGATATCAAACTAAGTTAATTATGCATTAAACAAGTTTTATTTATCATGCGTATTCACTCTCATATTTTTATTTCGAGCGCGCTAAAAGAAGTTTCAAAAAGTCCTAACTATTGTACCGTGTGTCCTCATATGCACGCGGATGGATCACTCCAGCTGTGAAATTCGATACAAAGGCTTCCAACTCGTCGCATCGACTCGATTTCAAGCTGTTTCAGTGTTTATTTATTTTTTATTGTGTTTATGTGACAGTGAGGTGAAAAATACGTTTGTTTGTGAATATTGTATTGGTAGGACTCTTGAGTACATTTTGTTTATAGTATAGAGTAACAAGACGAGCAGGGCATGTGCCTGATGGTAAGCGACATTCCTGCCTATAACATCACGGTGACACGCAGCTATTGGAAAACTTGAAATGGAGATCTGTTGGAAGAGTCGAGAGTTGTTGTCCAGAACTGCTCTGTGCAATATAAGATTAATTCTCTCTGTAGGTATGGTTTTTTGCAACAACATAACATCACAGCGACACGCAGCTATTGGAGCATGAAGAGTTTAAATTATCACCTAGCACTGCAGTGCGCTCGTCACCCAGAGATCTGCCCTGTAATTTCTCTAAAACATTGTATTGGTTTCGTAATCTGGTACTCTGAGTACATATTCGCCTAATTTGAGGCAATTGCTTATTTCTAAGGCTGAGTTTATGCTTACATTAAAAAACCCGTGTAATATTCAAAATTAACATTGCATAGCTCGGGCCCAAATTCAATGTCAGTAAAAATATACAACAAATTGCCCTACAAACTAAAACAAATAAATTCTGACGAAAAGTTTGCCAAAACCTTAAAAAATATATTACTCGAGAAAGCTTACTATACAATAGACGAATATCTTGCCGACAAATTAGTAATAGAATGAGTCGATCCGCTCCGCACGGTACGAATTATATTGCCACACCCAATCAGGGTAATTATGGTAACTACATATGACATGTACTTAATAAGACCAAGAAATGTACCATAATATTAGCAATGAATGATAGAGTATTGAGTATTCTCGTTCACATAATTTGTTGGCGGTACAAAGAACTTAGGTGCTATTGCATACAACTGTTACTCGTTTCAAATTTTAATCCTTCAATCGTTCTGATACGATTGAGTAAGCAAAACCAACACTTTTGTATCCTTTAAATATTATGAATGTCAGTTTGATGTTTGTTGCTCACCACGTCATAACGTATAAACAAAACGAGTTGAAATTTGAAACACACTTAGATTATAGTTTCGAAGTACATAATATAAGCTGCTTTTTATTCCCATAAAACAACGGCAAAACAGAAAGTTTAATAATATTTAAACTATTATATTTATTTTTTTAATATTTTAAATAATATTTTATTTATTCGGCGAGTTTAAATTATTAGTAGGACACTTTATAGGCATTGTTACGGAATCCTAAAACAGTTTGACTTTTTTTTTATCAATTTGTTTTATGGGACTTTCATTACAAGTTACATTGCAGTTCCATCATTTATAACAATTGGTATGCTAGTAATAAGGTGGTTAGTAAGAAAGAGGTGGGTACTAAAAGGTGTTAAGGGCTATTTCATCATGTAAGAGGATCAGTTGAGGTGAGCCATATACCCGTGTATGCCTAAATACGAAAGTCTTTAATAAGTGCGTGTTGCCAGTGATGGCTTTTGGAACTGAGACGTGGTCCTTCACTGTGCAGTGGGCCTCATAACGAAGCTCAAAGTTGCACAGTGAGCTATGGAGAGAGCTATGCTCGGGAGTCTCTTTGCGCGACAGAATCCGTAATGAGGATATTCGCAAAAGAACGAAAGTGGCTGACATAGCTCAAAGTGTAAGCAACTTGAAATGGCAATGCGTAGGCCACATCGCTCGCAGAACTGACAACCGATGGGGAGGAAAGGTTCTTGAGTGGCGACCACGAACCGGAAGACGTAGTGTTGGACGGCCTCCTACTAGATGGACAGATGACCTCACAAAGGTCGCTGGAAACCGCTGGTTGCAGGTTGCGCAGGACCGTACGTTGTGGGAATCTAGGGGAGAGGCCTATGTTCAGCAGTGGACGTCTTGCGGCTGATGATGATGACATACCAAAACAGGTCAGGCTGCGTCTGACGCCGCGGCTCAGCTAGCACTGGCCGGAATCTTCCCACGTCGAGGCTATTCAGCTCGGACAGCCCGACTTTCATGTTACCGTTATAAAAGCGAAGTTTAACAAACCTCATTATTCATTCTAATCACTCGACCGAAAAACAGATCAGCGCGCACTCAATTTCCGCTGTTTCCGCTCAATTTGTACGCACAATTACATATTCTGGTCATACGTATGCAAAAACGGCACGCGCCGAATCTCTTCCTTATACGCTGAGCTGATCGACTGGTACAGCGAATGTTACGGTGCCTCGAATTATGTTATTTTTTTCGAAAACAAACACACTACATTTTAAATGAAAACACGGATACTCACATGTGCTATAGTTAGTTTAGTAAGACTAAGTTTCGGCCGCATCCGGCGGCCTTTTTTGAGGAGAGTGCATGCGAGTGACCCTTGCTAGTCAGATAATGCCAAACGAGCAGCGGTCTCTCTGCACGCACCTTGAAAAAGGCCGCAGTACGCAGCCAAAAATTTGTGGGGCTAGACTGATTTTTAAATGGATGATATTCCCGATGGTAAAAATAATAATAATTAATAAATAATAAATACCGGTGCACGAATCGCACACTACACTATCTGACCCCAAACTAAGCAAAGCTTGTGCCATAGCGCCCAGATAGCTGATATGGTACTTAAATAGTTTTAAACACATACTTATTATACATAGAAATATCCAGACACAGTACAAATATTTGAATTTGTCACACAAATATTTGCACTGGGTGGGAATCGAACCCACGACTCCCGGCTTCCAGGCAGAGTTAGTACCCACTAAGCCACGAGGCCACTCGTATTGGTATTGTATGGTAAAATATCGGTATCTTTTGATAAGCCAAGTTTTTTTTTCTAAATAAGCACGCTCTATTGTAGACCGCATCGTGGTTTAACACCATACCTATTAGTATTTACAATTCGTGGTTGACGTTCCAAAGACTAGACTAGAAGAGGTTTGGCTCCACATTTGTGATAAGAACGCTGTTCTCTTTTTGATAAGATTCCACTCAGGCGAGTGGGGTTTTCCCGATGGTTAAAATGTTGGTATCTTTCTTCAAATCAAAAGTAAATCAATTTTTCTAGGTAAGCACGCTCTAACGTAGACCGTATCATCGCTTAATACCATTATTATAATAATAGTAAAAAAGCTATACTTTTACATATACCCAGAGCATAGATAAAAGCATCCATGAAGCATCGTAAAAGCATTCCATATACGTAGCACACTCACCCGCAGTCTACGCCGTAGCTTACATTACCATCCTACCTTTACGCATATATAAAACTGTTTTATGTCACAGCCGATAAATCAAGCGAATAATTCTCTACACAAACCTTCGGCCGTCGTTACCCCGTTACGCAGTGACGCCGTAGCGCCGTTATGTCGTTAAAGTAGGTATGTTTTTATCACGTATTCGTAGAGTTTTTTCATGAGGACGAAATCATGTAATAATTCGTACTGTCATGGATGGAATGGTTTGAGTAGACTTGTGACTTGATAGACTTGCAATGTTCGTAACAAAATAGTATTAATTTTGATGAAACATTATAGTTTTTTTTTCATACAAATATTTTTATTTCTACGGACTATGGTATGCTATCGCAGTTTAAGTTACAGGGCATTTAAGGTACATGAAGGAAGACCTACATCTATTTGCAGTTAATTGCGGTAAAACTCTTTTCAGAGTGAATCTGGAACATTTGGGTACTAATAAGTACTTTCGCAGTTATTTTACCTACAAGAAATAATGTGCAAATACAGATACAGATTTTTATTATTAAATCTACAAAATGTACACGTTAAATATTAATAATTGGTACATTGCAAGTACATAAAGGTCATTCAGGAAATCATTAACAGTATAGCGAGTTTTTTTTTCTAAAAGAATGTTTGATTTAGTTTAAAATATGTTATAATATGATGCTGTATCCTTTATACGCTCTGGTAGCTTGTATAACGTTACACCGCGTACGTAAATCGATTTCGCAGATTTTGCAAGCGCGTGACCAGGTGTTTTCAGTCTGGAATAATACTATTAATATTGTGTTCCAGTTTAGTAAGCAACAAATTACAGTCGTAGGCACTTTAACATAGCCAATAATAGGCACATCAACTGCTGGTATAAATAGAAACGTACAACTTCAAATTTGAGTACTAAACAGCAGTAATGTTACTACATACGTTGCCTGTACATCTATACCTAAAGATATATTGTTATCAGCAACATGCGTTTGTGACGGAACTCTCATACAAAAAAGGATTTATTTCATCTAAAAACAGAGGCATGACTCACTCCACTGCTCCACTGCAGCCCGATATTATCATGTCAGTGACGCTAACCTATAAGATTCCCCCTATCAAAAACTAACACGACTCAAAAAGTTGTAATTAAAATCAATTTAACAACGATAAAAGAATATGCAAACCATAAAAAATAAATTGGCAGCCATAGGAAATGCTAATTGAAGTAAAAACGTATAACTCAGAATTTGATAGCTTACTTGGAAACTACGCTGGTAAAACTGGGAGGGCGTGGTCATGAGCATGGCCATCTACAAATGCTGATACAGTTCCAGTTGGCGAACGACCATGGTCCCGATTTCACCCGAAAATTTGTAATCATTCCCGAGCGTGACGATAGAATTCAATTCCAACGAAAAATCTGTCTGTCGACAAAAAAACTTTTCAATTTAAAAGTTGTATCTGAAAGTCGGTGGTAAAAGCCGCTAGTCTGCACAATCCCCGGGCACATCCATCGTTTTGCCATAAATATAAGTAGACGAGCACATGACTCCCCCTTACATATTTGATATCACTCTCGCCCTTTGATGCCGCGCTCACCCCTCGCATTCTTTGTTTTCTTATGATCCACGGGAAAGAAGGAAATAACAACGAAACAGATATTTTCAATAATATCGGTAATTTTTACACCATTTAGTAACGATTTCAACGGTAGACTACAAGTAAGTGTGGAACCCCGTACTACAAACCAATCATCTATTTCCTTAGATAGAGAATAAGTAAATAGCTCAAGATTTTCCGCATGGTTCCTTTGTACCAATCGTAAGCAGATGACGTGCATACTTGCTATGGCAACAGAGTGATGTGCCGCGACAAAAGTATAATAAATAATAAAATAAATAAATATTGGTGGACAATTCACACACAACACCATCTGACCCCAAACTAAGCAAAGCTTGTGTGATGGCAGCCAGATAGCTGATATAATACTTATATAGTTTTTAAATACATACTTATTATACATAGAAACACCCAGACACAATGCAAACATTTGAATTCATCACACAAATATTTGCACTGGGTGGGGATCGAACCCACGACCCTCGGCTTCGCAGGCAGAGCTACTACCAACTAAGCTACTAGGTCAGTCAAGTATGACAACAAGTATGACACTTCCACAAGAGCGACAAGATTAGAGCGATCAGACTCGTGCTTTATGTGTAAAGCGTTTGTTCCAACTCTATACGTAGTATTGTAACGGTGGAATTTTGGTGCATAAAGAAAATTATAAAAATATTTTAAACAAAGGTTGTTAACAGCGACATCTGTGGTAAATCAGCCGAAGCTTTAGGTGCCGTCAAAAATCAACGTCTCCGGCGGGCAACTTGTGCCGATCGCAGAGACATCTATGAGAGACTGAGGTAAGTACGATCCACTAGAAAACGGAAATAGATGAATTGTTCTGGTAATTTCGAGAATCTTCTTGACGCTCAGCAAAAATAGACCTTAAGGCTTTCAGAATAAACCCGGAAACGATGCGAGGTCCTCTGCCAACAGCACTCAAGGTCGTAGTCACGAGCGTCGGAGTCCAAAGGTCGAGTAATAGATCGCTTACATTTTTGACGAGAGAATTGAACGTGGTCATTCGATATCCTGAAGTCCTAGCTGCAAGTCGCCTATAAAACAAATAGTGAATAATCCTGAAGGTGCAGGTAAGGATTCGTTTTCTTGAAGTCTTTGCTGCAGCTCGCGTATTGAATAAACCGTGGATAATCCTGAAGGGACAGTGTTTAATTCGGTATTTCGATTTCAGAGAAGTGTCCGGCAGAAGGCGATATAAATACGTGAGACCTAAAGGAAAAGAGGTCAGCAGCGGTGCATATCTAGCGAAGTGGACCAGAAGGCCAATAACAGGGGCGGCCACTTCTCTGCACCTTTCACCTTGTGGAGATAAACCTTTCACTTTCTGGAGATCAGCTCTCCACCTTGGAGATCAGATCTGCACTTTCATCACCATTTGATCATCGCTTGTCACCATCTGGTAAAGTGATCAAAACCTCAGGTGGGTGGTTTTAAACCGTATTTTATGCGAGGCTCGGTTCCCTGCGTTCCCGGCATCCCGAAGCCATCGAAGGAAGAAACGCGGACTGTGGAGTACCGCTCGTGACGTCACCCAATTTCTATCGGTGAATTTAGACTCTTTTTTATATACCCGGTTGACGCCTGCTGCGTGAAAGTACCTTGTTTCTGTTCTCATACTTAACTCGTATCTTATTCTTATTTCAAACCTTATTTTTATTTCTAACCTTAATCTCATTTCTACCTTTATTCTGATTTTATTGTGAAAGAAAGGATATTATGTTTTCCCTGATGACGGAGTACTGATATTTTTATAATCGTCAAATTGTTATTCCCAACAAGCGGGCTATAGACTTAACGTGAACCCTTGCAGTACTTATTTAATTATTGAGCCCGTAGGAACCTTCTAGTGTTGTGTAAATGCAAACAAACTTAATATGATTGTAGTTATCAGTTATCTATTTCTCCCATGTTAGCATTTTGAACATCGATATAAATCCAAAGACGTGCCCTGAATACTTTAAAAAGGTGACACCGTTGAGACAGTGCCTCGGTGTGGCGCGTATGGTTTAGAACTACCAAAATACTTGACCCCTAGAATTGCTAGCGGCGAGGTCTGTCCTAACGATACCGTAATTCGGTGCGCTTGAAAATTTGGGAGGGGCACATCCATCCATTCATATCGATGGTCGTAAATGCAAGTGTGAACTTTTCTATAAATAGATTCTTGATATAAGCATCTGCTTTTGTATATTGATAATTGGCATTTAGAGGAATGCATTAGCCGTGTTATCTGTTGTTTTAAAATTAACGTAATCTTTGCTATAAATAAATTCATAGGCTAACGATATTTTAAGCTAGGTTTCAACCTACAATTAGCTGTAAGTTACACCTCTTTAATTTCCGTGTAATAAATGTGTGGTTCCGAATCTTAAGCAGTAATAAACGTGTAAATTGGTTAAAGTGCATTGTTATTTTTAATCCCGAGTAGAAATAATAAATATAAGTAAGGTGGCTAGCCGGATGCACCTTACAGTATATGTAAGCTCTTTGCCTATTTCTCTTGTTAACCGTGGTCATCGATTGTATTCCTACTAAAATTATAAATGTAAATGTTTGGGTGTTTATTTAATTGTTAACGGGAAACTGGTGTAACATGGTCCGTCAATCCAAGTCGAGTTTCGGCCGTTTGGCACTTCCAAACGGGCAGCCAAGGCGCGCGGGCACTCTCCTTAAAAAAGGCCGCCGGACGCGGTCGAAACTCGAGTCGGATTAACCGGCCATATTACACGTGAGTTTCGCGCTAACAATTAAATATGTGTAACAACCACGTTAAATTTAATGCTAAAGTTTGGGTGTTTGTTGCTCAATCACGTTGAAACGCCAAAACCAGACACAAATAGATTATAGTCTGGAATAGCAAGTAGGATACTTTTTATCAAGTAAATATTACGTGGATACGCGCTGTTAGTTTATAAAGTTGGTGAGTATTCCGAACCCTAGTAAATAATACGCTTGCAAGTTTTTTAATTACGTTTCCTTGCTGTTTGGTATGCACCGACCCACGTCACGTAACAAGACATCTGTAAAAATAACCCATCCGCTGCAGCGGCGGAATTTACAATCTAAATGTTACGCTCGCGTCAAACCCTGTGCCGCAGTCCGTGCCATCAACTTATAACTTCAACCTATTTAAAACGCTTTTATTAGCTCGACCTGTATGTAACTGGTGAAATCTAAGGTAACTGTTAAATTAGTAACCTTATATTTCATTACATATCTTCCATGGATTGTCATCATCATCATCATCAGCCGCAAGACGCCCACTGCTGAACATAGGCCTCCTCCCTAGATTTCCACAACGAACGGTCCTGCGCAACCTGCAACCAGCGGTTTTCGGCGACCTTTGTGAGGACATCTGTCTATCTAGTGGGAGGCCGTCTAACACTGCGTCTTCCGGTTCGTGGTCGCCACTCGAGAACCTTTCTTCCCCATCGGTTGTCAGTTCTGCGAGCGATGTGGCCTGCCCATTGCCACTTCCGCTTGCTCACTCTTTGAGCTATGTCGGCCACTTTCGTTCTTTTGCGAATATCCTCATTACGGATTCTGTCGCGCAAAGAGACTCCGAGCATAGCACTCTCCATAGCTCGCATGGACTGTAGCGTTATGAAAATTTAGAGCTGGGTATGGTAGTTCTGATGACAATACAATAATATGGCACTATCAATTTGATCCAAACCAGTAAACTGATCCGATGAAGCACAAGATCCAAGCCTTGGGCTGCGATCAAAAAAAAATTGTCAGAGCCCGAGTCTGGCTATTTAGGACACATTTAATAAAATACGCCTTTTATTCTTTGAAAGAGTTTTTTTTTTGTGATAAATACCCCAAGCGATTCTTCTAGACAATATTGTAATTCCCTCTTTAGTTTAATGAATAATTAATGTATTTTGTGACTTTTAAATGCTTTTTACCAATAAATTATTTGTATCTGATCTGATGATGGATCCGGAAGATATGAACTGGGACTTCATAATGGAACATCCTATCATAGCTGTGTTTGAATTTTTTTAATTGGATAACGGGACACTCACGTATATACGGTCGTTCAATGCCACTCGAGTTTTGGCCGCGTCCGGCGGCCTTTTTCAAGGAGAGTGCACGCGCGCGACGGCTGCCCTTATGGCACTGCGGGCTGCCGCACAGCGCGCACGCAATTTGAATTGTGCAACGTGTTTGAATTTGTTAGAAAAGTCTTGTAATGAACTTTACCAAACTTAGGTTTGAAGGTTTGATGATGATGATGAAGCTGGAAGATAGGCAAGCGTATTTTAAAACTATTGATTTATGTATTGTTGTGGAAATCCAAATGGTAAAATAAGTTAATAGTGACTGGCCTGGTAGCTTGGTTAGTACTCGTAGTAAGTCTGCATGCGAAGCCGTGGGTCATGGGTTCGATCCCCACCCAGTGCAATTATTTTTGAATTCAATACGAATATTTGTACTGTGCCTGGGTGTTTTCTATGTATGATAAGTTTGTATATATATGAGTATTACATCAGCTATTTAGCTCCTTTAGTACAAGATTTGCTTAGTTTAAAGTTGGATGGTGTTGTGTGTGAAATGTCCACCAACATTTATTTATTTAGTGTAATTTATTCAATACACATGATGACTATACAAGAACAAAAAAAAACATTTTGATTAACCCCCGACTACCTCGGATTTGTTATTTGTACAACATTCTACTAGTCAAGCCCCTTTCCGCGCCAGGGGTCTACTTAGCAAATAGCCTATTTATCATTCCGACTACTTCTCAAAGTGACTATGAGCAAACAGCCCACTTAGCAAACGTCCGATTTCTCATTCTGCCTTTTATCAAGTAGCCTAATTCGCAGACTGTCTACTTGTCAAAAAATTAATTAAGTACAGTCACCCTAAAAACAATTGGTAAAGCGGTAAAGGCACACATCGGAATGTTCCATCACCGTAATAATTACAAATGCGTTTTTTCTTTATGATTCTCCGTGCCAATCGTGTCGCGAATACAAAAATTTTTTCTTCATCCTTCATCCTCACACACCAGGAAATCGGTACCTAATCCATTTGGAATGTAGATTTCACTCATGTTGTTGAACCTTAAGCGCACAGTTTCAAGAAACTTCTTCCTGGCTCGGTATAGTGTGTCTTTAACGGAATCAAATGAAGGAATGCAGCAGTCATACTTCTTTTTAAGCTCTTCAAAATGTCTTTCATAAATTTTTTGTACGGGATTAAAGTCTTCACATACGTCCGTCTTTGTTTTTTCTATAACCAAAACAACTTCATTTTTTCTCAAATCGGGACTACAAGTATGAGGTTTTTTATTGCATGGTGATTTTAGTTTTTGTTATATCTAGTGTAATTGTAGTACTACAGCTACTACGATTTGAGCACCGCCACAACGTGCTGCCTGTTTTATTTGTTTTTTCATAATGATAACGATAACCATCTTGTAGCAAAGACAGGCGTCCTGCTTGGTTTTTCACGAAATCAAATGTGTAATGGGAATCCATTTACACAACATAGATGCAAAAGTAATACGCGTATGCAACAGTAATGAGATATGGACTGCATGACATTGTCACTTTTTGTATTCTACTTCAAATAGAAAACTCTCGAAAGATAAGTATAAAGTGGCCAGCCTAGTACTTTCAATTACTTTATATATATATATATATAAAGTTTTATATATATATATATATATATATAAAGTTTATTTAAATATATATATAAATATATATATATATATATATATATGTCAAGAGGTCATTCAGAACAGTATTGGATTTCAATACGAGGCGCAAGCGGTGTGCTGTCATCGCTTCGGCAGAGTCCGGATTATTACGTCGTGCGAGGCTGCTTGAAGACATTTCGGACGGGAGTACATTCCTCCTCCGATAGCCGTCGTGTGACCACGTAGTTCGGGAACTGTCTCACGTCTCGTTGATAAGAACTTTCTAATAAGAAAATTGTACCACGTGTCTAATCGTGTAGTACCTACTTTGTGTTAAACTCACTTGTAAAGTTCCTACGCATTTGTTCTTGTTCGTGAACCCCATCGAAGCCCACACATCATGTTTACTGAAGAGGACCAACACCTGAACCATCCATCTGGACTCTCTTAATACCACTTCCGCCGACATCAGAAGTGGGATACGAGCAAGACAAAGAAAAGCGTACTACGAAGAGATAATGACGGGAGCGGAGACAAACAGCGGTTACTGTTTGGAAGGCAAATTTCAAAACACTCGAATAAGACCCCGAGAAGAGCGACGCGGATGCACGGACGTGGTGTGCAATATCAGATCTTTGTTGCTGATGATGATGAAATCGTGATACTCAGTGAGGTGCTTATAGGAGCAGTATAAGCGTGGCTATCGTCAGTTTCATATCCAGGTGTGACGCGGTCATAATTTAAAGAGCTGTTTACTGCAAGATTCGTAAACACGGAAACGCCCGCCGGTGCCCTATTGAAATTAAACAACGACAAATCAGAAGAGAGCGAATCTTTAGCAACTTACGGCAGTCGTGTTATGTTGCTGTTATCAAACCGCTGCGCTGGAAAGATCTTACCACAGAGAAAATTATAATGACAACAACGGTCGCACATATTTCACAGTTCGACTTGAGATTACAGAGAACAGTTATTCACCTGAAATAAATTATCGCCAATGTCTACAACAAAAACTACAAGCTGTTAGCTACTTGAACCTTGAGTCAAGTACTGGACCAGAAAAGTCAAGGGTGTGAAGACATCTCGGTTGTCAACAATTAAATGTTTTCACTGTGCGAAAATTGGACACAAGCTAGCTGATTGTTTACGCAAGTAGCAGGCGAAAGGAAAACCGACTAACAGACAGCGCGTTCAACCTTCGAGACATGACCCTTATCAGCAAGATGCAACCACGAGCTCGACCGTTTGCTACAAAGGTAGAAACCAAGGACACTTCTTCACTCGCTGCCCAGAGGGACGCAGCAGCATCGAGATATCGCGCATACAACATAGCGAGCGATGGGTTGACATGTGCATTGTCGATCCCCAAGAGGCACATTTTTAATCAGGTCAGTCGTTTTCAATTTGAGTCTGGTGCTGAATGTTCTCTTACTAAAGAGAGTGTGTAGAAAAAAAAAATGTTGTCGTAAATGCGAGCAAAATATGACAACTTTATAGGGGTTAGTCAGCCAAGTGTTCCTATACAGTAAAATGCAGATTTTAAGTGTTGTTGAGAAAGATAATAATTTAATTGAAATTTTGTTGCATGTTTTACTAAATGCCAATTCGCAAAGTGATATGGTAACAGACCGTGAAAAGATTATCTCATGGATTTAGTATTAGCATTACCGCGACACATTTTGTTATTTCCATGACAGACAATGTCGACAATAATTGCAATTTACATCTAGTCCCGATTGGCACAGTTAGTAACGCACCATCTGGTTACAATACCTAACTAAAATCATTTAAAATTAATTGACACCTTAGTTTCCAAAGAACAAAAATCTTTGATTATATCTCAGTTAACCCATTATTTGGACTATTTTATGAGCGGGATGACGTGAATTCGCGTGACGACATGTGAATGTAATATTCGTCAAGCAGATTTTAATTTAACTGATTGCAATTAATTGAAACCTTCATGTAAAAGATTGATTTGATACCGCGAGTCCACAGGTGGTAGCTTAGTGTCTTTAAACAATAATGATAAAAAGACATGGCACGCGTAGATTTCTTGTCGCGAAATCATCCCCCCGTGTATCGGATCTGAGTTTAAAGCAGAATTTAAGAAAATAGTCAAACTTAGCTGAACTAATTTGTAATTGGTTACTTGCTGAATAGTAGCGCAACTTTGAAATATCTCAGCTCATTACTAATCTAACTAATGAACAATTAAATGACGACTTAACAAGAGAACTTACGGTATTCGTAAAGGTCTCTATCGTGAGATGCAACGTAACAGTCGTACTTAGTGCTTACCAATATTACCTAGAGCGATCAGATTGTCAGTTGTGAACAACGACATGAGTCAGTCATTCATTTCGGCTAAAATCTTAGAGAAATTTGATGACATTTTGAGCATAACAGTGTTATTGTTAAAGTTAATGTTAACTACGGTAGAAACAAAAGATCGTTCATATCAAGACTCCTTAGTCAACGTCAACTTGTTATTTTTAACTGTACAATCAATGTGTGACAAAAGAACTGTTTATTGATAAGGTGATACAGTCCGTTTCATTTATCCGCTCACAACGTAGAGCTCGAGGTTGACATAAATGTAGTGTGAGATGATGCCTGATACATAGAGCATGCCGCCACTTATGAAACGCGTAAGTTTGTTCAAACAAAGGCGCACGTAAATCAATTCCCTGTTGGTGACTTTGTTTTGATTATGAATGAGAAACGTAATCAAATAAAATTTGATCAGAATTATGAAAGTCCCTTTGTAGTCATAGAGTTGTAGAGGTTCTTTGTGGAGACCGCTATAGATTAAAGACGCTTAATATTTGTAATCGTGTATGCACACGATAAGTGGGAAAAAGATGACGGAGAATCAAAGTATAACTGACAAGATTGTAGTAAAGGAAAGTAACGATGGTCTAACGATGGTTAGAGATGAGAATAGTGCGTTGAGTTTGCATAATGGTCGGACCGTACCAGAGGTTGTCGTGTAGCCGTAGCTCAGTAGAAATCGGCGTCTACTATTTAGTAGTCCGTGAGTACGCGGTGGGCAGTCAACTCTGGTGGAGGTTTGGATGGGTTTCAAGGGAAACCATTGTGAGTCCGGTGGTGACTCGGCGATCCTGGAGGGATGCGCATGATGGACCAGAGATTATGTAGAGCTCAAGCACATGTTTTGATTCAGCTGTGATCTATGTGACTCTAGTGAGAGTACATATTTTGGTTATCAAGTCAGTCGTGTGTTTGATTTTCCTAATTCTTTTGTTTGTAGATTTTGATTCGTTATCGAAGCGTCATGAAAAATGTATTGAGCCTCCTCCTCTTTTTGTGAAGTCAGTTATAGATAGAGTTTTGTTGAGTTTCTGGTTTTCTGTCAATTGATTTGACGAAAGGCCAGGAGTGGCCGAGCTATGTGATACTGTGCGTGGAATATTGTTCCAGATGAACACACAGAGACGTGTGTCCAGCAGGATGGCCGTGTCAAGAGGTCATTCAGAACAGTATTGGATTTCAATACGAGGCGCAAGCGGTGTGCTGTCATCGCTTCGGCAGAGTCCGGATTATTACGTCGTGCGAGGCTGCTTGAAGACATTTCGGACGGGAGTACATTCCTCCTCCGATAGCCGTCGTGTGACCACGTAGTTCGGGAACTGTCTCACGTCTCGTTGATAAGAACTTTCTAATAAGAAAATTGTACCACGTGTCTAATCGTGTAGTACCTACTTTGTGTTAAACTCACTTGTAAAGTTCCTACGCATTTGTTCTTGTTCGTGAACCCCATCGAAGCCCACACATCATGTTTACTGAAGAGGACCAACACCAGTACCATCCATCCTGACTCTCTTAGTACCACTTCCGCCGACATATATATATATGTATTGACCAAAGAGATCGGAATTCGAAAATTTATAGGGTCCAACAAAACTAGTTGAGTATTTAAAGGCTGATAATTATCTTCTTTGATGCGAACTGTCCGAAAATGACATTTGGAAAAAGTAGGCAATCTGAGAAGTACTCACTTTAAAAAGTAGGCTGATTGAGAAATAGGATGAATCAGAAATAGGACGTTTGCTGAGTAGTCCAGTAGCGAAATAGTCACATTAATAAAACGGTAATTTGCTAAGTAGACTAAAGGGTCAAGCCCTTTAATTTGATACCCATATTAAGAAAGTTGTGAAAAAAGAAACGTATTTCGTCATTTTGTGGAAGCGTATATCATGGATTTGAAATTTGTCATAGTACGAAGTATTCTATTAGTCAACCCCTTTCGTTTGATGCCTATATTGTGGTAGTAGTGAAAAATGATATAATTCGCCATTTTGTGGTGGCGGTCATTTTGTATTTGAAATGTGTTAAAAGTGTTCTACTAGTCAAGCCCTTTTATTTGATACCCATATTAAGGTAGGTCGTGAAGAAGTATTTTGTCCGCCATTTTGTGGAGGCGGCCATCTTGAATCTATATTAACCAAACGTAGCTAAAAACACCCGCACGGATATTAACCTTCAAATAAAAAACCGCATCGAAATCGGCCCATCCGTTTGAGCTCTACGGTGCCAGAGCCATACACACACAGACAGACAGACATCGACGTAAAACTTTTTTAACACCCCTTTTTTGGTCGGGGGTTAAAAACTATTAACTGACGGAGTTAGATTATAAAAAAATGTTACGTATTTTTTCCTTTTGTTTCACAAACAAAATATGAAGAAAATAGATTAGGTATCTCCCCACCAAAGAGTTTACATACGCTCCCCACTATGACTATAATAGTCTATGACAAATAAGTTTCAGGTGACGTCACTTCATTGTATGATTTTTACAAAGACGTGACGTGAGAACTTAGAACCGATTGAAGGTTTCACTTCGCGGGTGACGATCAGCCTCATCCACATATTACTTACAAAAAAATCTGTGTGCGAGATGAACCGAAATAAGTTTTCACTTATAAAAACCGTGCTGTTTCATGTCGCTTGTCTCTCACCCCTCAATCGGCACTAAAAACAACAGCCACATATGCAAATTTGACGTCCCGAGGGCTCTACTTCAATTTGTCAAGCGAGTATGTTTCCATTTTTACCACCCATCCACCAGCTTTAACACAAAAGCATAGAGCTCACAATCGAACAAAATTATTGTTAGACAGATTTTTACAGACGGTAGACATATATTTTCGTTTGTTTTAATTTGGAATGGTGTGGCGTTTTATGTTTGTGCAGTTGATCAGGTGAGCTAACTGGAATGTAGTATTGAAGCGGTATTGTGTTTTATAGAAACTTTTACGCTGCAATTTTGTGAAAATTCTGTAGCTTTGATATTATTCATATACCGAGAGCTGGCAGCTATTTTTAGGTAGGTATTTGAGCCTTCAACTTCTCACAGTTCTATCACTCCCGATGTGATGATTAGGGATGTTTTTCGATTGACGCGTCAAATTGTGTGTCACAAAATAGAAAATAGTGGAAATAAAAGAAGAAAATTGGAGAAATGCTCGTATTATTTCGCATAGTAAAACTATAACTAGTAGTTTCCCGCGGTTTTACCCGCGCTATTCCCGATCGCGTTATATTCGAGAAAAAGTAGCACATATTTATGCTATTGAAGACTCTGAGATCTTGAGATCTGTGTTCCAAATGTGAACCTGATACATTCAATCGTTCCAACGTGATTGAGCAACAAGTATCTAAACATCTAAACTATCGCAATTATAACATTAGTAGGATAAAATGTTATTTAAAGCACCAAAAATGTTTGCAATTTCTACAAATTTTTTTCTCAGCAAAAAAAGCGTGTACTACAATTTAAAATTTAATTCAGACACTTGCCTAAACTTCAGAAGAAACTCATCCAGATCAATGAAAGTATATTTCATCTCATTTAAAAACCGATACACCGATATTTATAAAATATAAACTTCTGAAGAATAAAACAAAAAAAAAAACAATCTATCAAACAAAAAAGAACAATCAAAGAAGAAATTGCTCTGAGCAATAAGGCCCCCAATTAAAATGTTATGCTTGTGTAATAGCTCTAAGTCTCTTTTGTATTTTTTTCTTTTTTGTCAGAGTTTTCTTATCTTATCTTAATCAAAATCGATTGACATTTGGTGTAGCTATCACGTAACATACATAGAGAAAAAAAGATACCATATAAGAACAAAATGAAAAAAAATTGATTAACCCCCGACTACCTCGGGCTTGATATATGTACAACATTCCACTAGCCAAGCCCTTTCAATTGATACCCATATTGAAAGAGTTGTGAATAAAGAAATGTATTTCGCCATTTTGTAGCGGCCATCTTGGTTTTGAAATTTATTATAGTGCATAGTATTCTATTAGTCAAGCCTTTTCATTCGATAGCCATATTGAGGTAGTCGTGAAAAAATAAATTAAATTCGTCATTTTGTGGTGGCGGCCATCTTGGATTTGAACTTTGTTATATATGAACAGTAATTTACTAGTCAAGTCCTATCATTTGGTACTCCTTTGAGGTAGGTTGTGAAGAAATATTTTGTTCGCCGTTTTGTGGAGGCCAACTTGAATCGATATTTACCAAACATAGCTAAGAACATCCGGACAGAAATTAACCTTCAAATAAAAAAACTGCATTGATATCGGCCCATCTGTTTGAGGTCTACTACGGTGCCACAGACAGACACACACACTGGAAGAAAGACATACACAGTTGGATAGACAGACAGACAGACATCGACGTCAAACTTATAAAACCACTTTTTTCACTGGAAGAAAGACATACACAGTTGGATAGACAGACAGACAGACATCGACGTCAAACTTATAAAACCACTTTTTTCACTGGAAGAAAGACATACACAGTTGGATAGACAGACAGACAGACATCGACGTCAAACTTATAAAACCACTTTTTCACTGGAAGAAAGACATACACAGTTGGATAGACAGACAGACAGACATCGACGTCAAACTTACAAAACCACTTTTTCACTGGAAAAAGACATACACAGTTGGATAGACAGACAGACAGACATCGACGTCAAACTTATAAAACCACTTTTTTCACTGGAAGAAAGACATACACAGTTGGATAGACAGACAGACAGACATCGACGTCAAACTTACAAAACCACTTTTTTCACTGGAAAAAAGACATACACAGTTGGATAGACAGACAGACAGACATCGACGTCAAACTTATAAAACCACTTTTTTCACTGGAAGAAAGACATACACAGTTGGATAGACAGACAGACAGACATCGACGTCAAACTTACAAAACCACTTTTTTCACTGGAAAAAAGACATACACAGTTGGATAGACAGACAGACATCGACGTCAAACTTATAAAACCACTTTTTTGGCCGGGGGTTAAAAACGGGTTTAAACGGTATACTCACTCAAAAGCCAGATTTGCATAATTTCTTCGAAAAAAATCGATAGATCTTCGAAATTTTAGGGCTGACGTTGACGTTTATGTTAGCTCGAGCATGTTATCTGTTTATTTATTTATTTATTTATTTAAACAATTGTTAACTATGCTAACAGCTTAAGCCAACACGCACAGCAACCAGTATTTTTGTTGGTTATTTTTAACTGTAGGCTATATGTATATGTTTTCAAAGTTTCACATAGATACATATATAGATATATATGACAGGAGTAAGTTAATAAACAGTACGCCATTTACGGAGGCACGTTCGAGAGCTGCGGTGGCTCAGTTGTTTAGGCCCTCTAGTTATTGGAATAAATAAATAAATCAATAAATACCTTTCCATGGTGAGTGGTGTTGTCATGGTGTACGGTCTCTCGCTCCGGGTCCTCCGTGGAGATATCGTGGCCGTGGCGGTGTGAGGCCGTCACTCGGATCTGCGACAAAAAAAAACTATAATGAAGAATGGGTCAAAGATATACTATTCTAATAAGTCAGTTGGATAGAAAATGGAAAAATATTGGACTATTGAATTTTTTAAATCGACTATGTGTGCTATAGGCTAAAAGAGTTTACAAATACTAACGTATAGAGTTAGATTTTCCGCACGGTTCCTTTGTGTCAATCGTAAGCAGATGACGGGCATACTTTCTATGGCAACACAGTGATGTGCTGCGACAAAAGTATAACGCTTCTACCAGAGCGACAAGGCAAGAAAGGTGCTACCCTTGCTTTCGATGTAAAGCGTTTGTGCCAACTCTATACGTAGTATATGTAAAATCTTTGTATATGTAGGCTATATATAATGAGTATGGGCAAAGCCGGGGCACTAATACTTTTGTGAAAGTACGCGCTGAATGAGAAAAAAAATACGCTTCAGTCAAAGCAGTCAAACCCCACAACACCCAAAACTTCGGACCCTACGAACTACCAATCCGTTGAAGCAAACCATCCATTTGATTACAGCACTATCCATATTCAAAAGCTTATCAGTGACGTGCCATCCGCTGGCTACATTCTATTCGATTCCATCTACTCGATTCTATTCGGTACATATCGGATCTGTAGTTTCATTCGCGAAAACTGGTCAAACGGAGAAATTTACAATATAAACATGTTTCCCATTTATTATTCTCACGGCTTGTAGTATTACCATAACTTCCTATTATTAATATTATAAATGCGTAAGTTTGTATGTTTGTTGCTCAATCATGTCGAAACGTAACGTCATCGTTTCATGGTTAACGTTCTAAAGACTCTGCTTAGCTTCTTCGTTTAGACTACGCTAGGATAGACTCTACTTATGTGATAAGAACGTCTAGGGTCTAGGATATTGAATGCGTTGCCCAAGTGGGGTTTTCCCGATGGTTAAGACCTTGATGTCTTCAAATCGAGAGTGAATCGGTTTTTTCTTACTAAACACGTTCCGTCATAACAGCAGGTTATGTATTTTTTTTTTATGTTTGGCTTTATTGTCCTCCGGCAAGGGTCGGAGTAGTTTTTAGCTTAACACAGTTGTTTAACATCATGTGATATCAAACATCATTGTTTTAGGATAGAAAATAATTCCTCATATTTAGGTGAGAAATCGTAAAAAGGGACATAGTAATACAGACGCAAAACGGTTTTTGGTATGTAATCATTTATTTTGTTTACGTCATAAGGACTTTTATTTTTCTCAGGTTTTTTTATTGCTCTTTTTCTTTTGGCGCTTTTTCTTGTGAGACCGCATGGTGTAAACTTATAAAAGATTACAAAAAACGGTAGTACAGGTGGTGGAATAGAAAAAGAAAACACAGATTTTAGCATAGCGGAATATCACATAGGATACTTTTTTTATTAGCTGTTTTTGAAGTGAAAACTTCTTTTGCCGCGCCACAGACAGCTTTTTCGTGGGCTGTGAATTGAATTCTAGCGTCACATCACGTCAATTATAAGAAATCTGCGGGTAAACTCGGGACTATGGCCATTGGCCATCTAAAATTGTAGAAATGCGTCACCATTTCCCTCTGGTTATCTTGAAATACGTCAGCATATCTAGATGGTCATGCTCATGGTCACGCCCTCTGGTTGCTGTAGTTTCCAAAGTAAGCTATCAAATTCTGAGTTTATAAGTTTTCGCTTCCATCGGCAGTTCTATTCTATGTTCTATCTCTGCCAATTTTTTTTGAAGTGACATCGTCTAATAAATCGATGAACGCCGGCTGCATGTCCCGTTATGTCCCGTTACGCGCATTGTACGCTTGTGCTGCATCTATGAATGTTTTGTCATGACGTTGTCACGTTAAACTATCGTCCGTAAACCAACTGATTTTATAGACAACCAATTTTTTTTTATTGAAAGTGTATCGAAAGTTGGTAGGTAGGTACCGTCTGGACAGCGCCGCCCGAGCTAATGTGGTGGAAACTCGCTGGCCCGTGTGATCCGCGATACAGCAGCGGAGATATTTTGTAAAATTATTTTAAGATTTTATTACGATAAGGTCATGTTCAGTTCGATGGTAGAGATACGTTGGATTCAGGTTCAGGTGTTTGATTCGTCCTACTGGTAGCAATACGGCAACAGTGATGGCTTATGGAACTGAGACGTGGTCCTTCACTGTGGGCCTCATAACGAAGCTCAAAGTCACACAGCGAGCTATGGAGAGAGCTATGCTCGGAGTCTCTTTGCGTGACAGAATCTAGGGGACGTTGTGGAAATCTAGGCCTCCCATGTTCAGCAGTGGACGTCTTGCAGCTGATGATGATGATTAGTAGCAATGCGAAGATTTAGATGTGGCTCAATCACGTTGGAATGTCTTAGCACGGCTTAAATTTGTAAACCAATTTGTTAGAGTACCTACTATCTGACATGCCACATCATAAGCTTTTTAAATTATCTCGATGTAGCGACGTTGCGTAGCGAAAAATCTTCTTGTAACCACAGGAAGGATACTCTCAACGAAAAACGTAATTTCGAAATAAACTCGCAACTTTCCTGCTCCGTTTCGACTTCGTTTCGTCCGATCGAACATTGACGTTTAAATGTTTTATGCCTAAATTAGATTAATAAATAAGAGTTTATTAATATTAGCGTCGCGAGTTTATATCGAAATTACGTTTTTCGTTGAAAGAGAGCAGACGACTAGGCGCTCTAACGCTGCCTAAACGATGAGTTCAAGGGCGTACAAAAGTTTACACACGTCTTTTTTACGTCCATGGTTGAGTTAATGATATAATAATTTGAGTTATGTTTAGGTAATGTTTTCAACTAACAGTATGAGTTCAAATTGTCAAAGTTAAAAAGAAATTATATCAATGAAAAGGTACATAGGTACCGAATAAAAATAATTGTACGTCAAGTGTATTATACAATTTTGTACTCCTTGTATAGTAAAGTGTGTAAAGTTGTACTTTTTTGCATTATTTTTACATCATTGCATGAAAATCGTCCGTACGCGCCTCCGCAAGCATCTTCGATGCGTTACAATAACGAGGCAGCCGCATCAGCATTCTAAATACTCTGGAAGAACACATAAGCTACTTTTTAACTCGAAAAATAATGGCAACAGTAAAAACGCTAGCTAAGTACTTACAATATAAAATAATCTTACAAAATTAGTGTTATGTAAAATATTATTTCATCAAAAGCTTACACAAATTTTAGAATCATATTCGTGAATATATTTCTAAGCTCCTGATGGCAAGCGAGTTTGGTCGGAAACATGATTGCTATTTGAAATTTGGTAGGCGTTAAGAGGCTTTGTGAGCGTTGTAATTAGAGTCTATTTAGGTCGCTCGCTACTGCTAATTATAATGATGTTCAGAGCCGGATTTAGGGGAGGGCAACCGGGGCACATGCCCCGGGGCCTCCACAAACGGGGGTCCTCCACAATAGAAACTTAACCTGAATGAAACCCGGATTTCAAGGTAAGAGCTTAATAAATACAAGATTATCGGCCCCCGGCACCGGGGCCTCCACACCTCTAAATCCGGCCCTGATGATGTCCGTTGCTGGCATGATGAATGATTATCGAAGCATTGAAGGTAGAAAATGGTTGAAATGATAGGTAACTGGCTTCGTTGCTTAGCTTTGTATGTAGTAGGACTCTGTCTGTGGAGACGAGGTTGCGGAATCGATATCCATCCGGAACAAATATTTAATAATATTACTTAATAATACTAAATATAATAATAATAAAATTAATTAATAATAAGTACAATGAAATTTTCATTCATTCTTTCATATTAAGTTTTGCGCTTAGGTCTGAATATATCTACTTAAGTAGGACTAGACTAAGCACATCACACGTGAATTAATTAAATATGGTGAACAAAAATTATTAATAGTTATTATTAGAGGTTTTATTTATTTCGACACAAAAACGATTGCGTATCTAGTAATCAATATTAGTGATCCAAAGTGTGAGCGATAGGTATAATTATGTCAACAAATAATATCGCTAAGAAACATAAACATTCCTAAGCCTAAGTTCAGTCTAAAGGTTGTTTAGCTGAAACAGACGAGTAGTCAAGGGAGGATCCAGCTTTGGCTTCAGGGGGGGGGGTCACATGGCTCCAGGGGGGGGGGGAGGGTTCACATGGCTCCAGGGGGGATTACATAGTCGTGGTCATGTCACAAAACTGTGCGATAAGTACATGAATGCTTTTAAATCAGTGGTCTACCTAGGTACTGGACCCAGCCCAGGGGGGTCATGATCCCGTGACCTTCCCCCCCTGGATCCGTGCCTGCGAGTAGTCAATACCTATATAAGTCAATGCAAGTAGTAGGTACTTACCTAGTTATGAATAAAAATAATAAATAAAAACATGCAGAGAGTGAGTAGGACTTGCGTACAAAGGGTTCCGTACCATTAGCAAATAAACGGCGAAAACCTTTCTTTGTTAGCAATAAAAGTAAGACGTAAGTTAAACAAATTCACTTTATTTGTGCGCTATTTAAAATATTTTTACAATACTGTGACTGGACCAGCCGGCTGTCACGATATGAAGGAAGAAGTGTGCCGTTAGTGTTGCCAGCACACAACTACCACAGACAATGATATTATCAATATTGTTGTCTGTGGGTTATGTTACATTAACACTCTTTTATTGAATAATGATGATGAATTATCCTATTTCTATAATTATCGTCATGGTAGGTACAAGCTTTGCTTAGTTTGGGGTCAGTGATGGCTATGTGTGAATTGTCCGCCAATATTTATTTATTGTATGGGAGCCCCCTTAAATATTTATTTTATATTAATTAACTATATTTAACGAGAACATAAAACTCAATATTCTGTGGCTAGTTAAACTGTCTACCTGTCACCGTTTTTAGTACCTACCGAACAAGAAACGGTAAAAATCAAGTTTGTTGTATGGGAGCCCCCCTTAAATACGAGTATTTACTTTATAGATATTATTTTTAGTATTTATTGTTATAGCGGCAATAGATATACATCATCTGTGAAAATGTCATTTGTCTAGCTATCACCGTTCTTGAGATATACCCTGATGACAGGCGGACGGACAGACGGACAGGGAAGTTTCAGTAATAGGGTCCCGTATACCCTTTGGGTACGGAACCCTAAAAACTATGTCAATTATATTGTGTACCTATTGCTTTTTTATAACATAAAAGGTAGTTTAACGACTAAGACATGCGCCTGATGTGAACCATCACGCCTGCCCATGGTGCAACACAGCAATTTGAACATAAAGAGTCAAATTTCCTTCCAAGTGAGTGTTCTGCGCACGTTAGAAAAATTATTATGTTTTGGTCTGAAATTTCTCTGGAAACATTTTTTTGTATAAAGATTGAAGAGACGATCAGGACATGATGATAAGCAACATGTCTGCCACATAACAGCACAGTGACACGCAGCTATTGGACCAAGAAGAGTCTTAACTCAACCTAGCACTGCACTGTGCTCGTCACCCAGAGATCTAATCTCATAAGCTTACTTTACAGTGAATGATTTCTTGAATGACAAATGTTTAAACAATACATAATATGTACTTGCAATGTACCAATTTCAATATTATTATTTGGCGTGTTAATTTTGTGAATTTATTAATAAAAATCTGTATCTGTATCGTTAAGCCCTGCAATTTTATATTATATTTACATCCATTGTCCGAAACACAGTAATATTTGTATAAAACTGCTTGTTGGTAGGATAACGAATATATGTAGATCGTAGAGGTGTGGTAGACTACACTTGACCTTGAAATATTTTCTGTAATTTATAAAACTATACAGTCATTAACTTCTACAACAAAACTTTTCTATGGTAAGTACAACCTCTCACTCCAATCTTTTCAAACTGTTTGTCACCTAGCAACCGTGACAGAAAGCGTCACTATGGCAACGAGATCTGTTTTGTCAATAAAATCAACCACAAGATTTGATTGCAAAGAGTCGGATTACATATTCTAGAAACATGGTGATTCTTTTCGTAAAACGAGGCGATGAAAGCCAGTTCCTCTACGAGACTGATGTCCAGAACCCAGTCGATGACGTGGTGAAGGATATAGCGGCGATTTTCAACGGAAGACTAAAGGTGACCAGGATTTGCTATGAGATGGAAGAGCTGATGAAGCATGGGACTTTTCTACCGCTGGAGATGCAGGGGTTGACTGATGAACAGGTAACAGTTATAGTTTATAAAACTTCTAACACAGTAACAAACAGAAATGAAATATGATACGACTCTAAATAGAGTATGAGACGATCTTCTTAGCATTCCATGGATTCATCGTGCGGGTGCCGGGTCCATCGTGTGGCAGAGAGAGAAAACCCGAGTAGATCCCGAGACTTGTAACTTGTGCGTAGGTTTAAGGGGCCCCTTTGTGACGTACATCAACACTCATCTTCACTACTCATGTTTCTCTCCCTGCCCAGCCAAATCTGATATGAGCCTACTAGTGCAGCTTTAGATACTCGTTCTAGTATACAACTTACTGCACTTCTGGATAAGCCAAGGTCTTTCAGTAGGTTATAGAGAGATTTTGCTGGTAAACCTCTCACTCCCACTTCTACAGCGTATAAACTAACTACGCAACCGTTTTTTGTTAATTCGTTTAGGAGGTCGTAATACTTATTTTGTTTCATCGCGTGGTCTTTAGGTATATTAGTTTCCCACGGTACGGTTAGTTCTACAATGACTATGCGTATCATAGAGACCATACTTCGAGAATGAATTACTTGGTAATGTTAGTAGCTCTACGCTTACTAACATAATAAATAAGCTTTAGTAAAGAAGAAATTAACTGACACTTTTAAAAAAAAATACGAGGGAAAGTGTTTGCATCTTTTACATTTACACAGGCCTAGAGAAGTGCAGTGCTACATAGACAGTAATTTTAACTTTACTCAAAGTTGAAAACAAACGTAGTTTCAAAGTGGAATGTTGAATATCTGAAATTATAACTGTCCATGCTTCTTAAGATAAAATATGAAGACTGTGATTTAAACAGGTAGGTATTGAAATTTCAGCAGTTCAGCATTATAAATACAACCGTTTGGTTTTATTAAATTGATTTGGATGAATCTCATTACTTTAAAACTAGCGGTCCTATGGCTTCGCCCGTGGTACTTTATGCATAGCCTATAGCATCCAGGGATTACGTACAAAACCAACAGTGAAATAATTTTTGAAATCGGTCCAGTATCTCCTGAGATTAGCGTGATCAGACAAACCCCCCTGTTTTTAAGCTTTCTATTATTAGTAGATTGGATTTAATGAAGATAACATAAATACATTGCACAATGCGCATATTTAGTTTATGGGATGTCATATTTTACAGATAAAAGAGCTGAAGCTAGAAGACCCATGGGCGCAGCGCTGCGCTCCGCAAAACGCAGAGTTTTGCAAGGACGACATGGGCCGCCGCTGCGGGCTAGCGCCTCCGCACAACCTCCAAGAGGTGCTCAAGAAAGCTATGGAGACTGCTAAGGAATACATCAGTAAGAAACATGTCAGTATTGGTAACTTGTTACAAAGACTGGATTGAATAGAACTTAAATTTTGTTTGAAAACAATAAGTTTACCTCATTCACTCAAAGACTTTCAAAAACAACAGAAACACAATGATATTACAGTTCATACCTAATCTAATGAAATAATAAACCTTATTAGGCTTTGAATTGACAGTGGTATACCTCTAATTATGACAATGGGACGAAGCCGCATAAAACAACATAAAATATCCTGGATTAGGTAGATAGATGTACCTACTGTAATATAAATGTGCTCCTGTATTTTACAACTTATGTACTCGTATGTCGAGGGCCAAAAATTAAAAGGTATTAAAAAGTATCAGTTTGTACCATTTTCGACCATAATTATTATAGTCATATATTATCAGGTCGATGTAGATAGATATGTCCAATAATAAAACTTTCTTTTGATTTTTTAACTCTGCATGCTAAATTTTTATAGCTTAAATTTACTATACATATTTTTCATAAAGAATTTGTTATGTTAAAGGTGGATTTGCGGAAGAATTTGACCCAAAAAGACGTATCGATGGCGCTAGACGAGCTTCGCGGAGCTTCTAAGATCGTCTTCCCGGGCGGGCTGCCTCCACATGACCCTGTGAGGATGGAGCTTGAAAATGTGGAGGACCTGAGCGGCACCCAGGCTGCTAATGAGGTTATCGATCCGTCGAGGGCGTGCATTTGGGCCTGTGGGAAAAAACTCCTGTCGGGAAATACCCTTAGTGATCATTTGGGTAGGTCCAAGTTTTTTGATGGAGTCCAGACACAGAGTTACTATATTTATTTACTTTTTTATGCATTGAAGTGGTTGGATTTGCTACAAAGAAAGCATCATATGCTTAACGCTAAAACAAAGGCTTCAGAAAAATCAAAGAATGGGATTGCACCGTATTGTTTTGAAGAGTAACAGACAATCATAATGTGGCAAAACGGATAACTATAATAATTCTTTTGGAATGAAGTTTTTTTATCGATACGCATTGTACGAATGGACACTAAGTTGAATAGAATGTAACAAGACTTTTCCTTTAAGTTTAGTACGAATTTTGTTCAAATCGGGGATCCATACACCCCTCACGCTATTTATGAAAATTGAGGATAGGTCTAAGCTTTATTTTTAGTAAAATGAGGTGATCATAATTATTATAAATTGAAACAAACCCGGCTGTTTAAATATTGTGTCATACTGTAATTAAGTATGACACTCAATAGTAAAAAGTATGACAATCGTGGAAATATTTTTGTCATTTCAGGTAAAAACAACAAGAGTAAAGTAACCATCAAGCTGTGTTCCAGCTCCGAGAGTGCCCCGGGTCGCGAACCCGTTATGACTGAAGATGAGAAGAAACAACTCATGCTGCACGCTTACAGGTGAATGACTTTCATTAACATCATCTTATAATTCACACATGGATATGAATGGTGCTAGATGTAGGTATATTTCACAAGTCTGTTAAATCCTAGACCATTTGCTCTGGGCCTCTGCTCTTTTTCTTTCTTTTTTCCTCGGTATACTACAAGAAATACCGCAAATTACGAAAAATAAGCGAAGTGAACTAAGCAAAGAAACGGAAATTCTTTTGGATAAACGAATTAACTTTCTCACGTCTATTCAGATCCCAAAAGTCAAATGAATGAAAAAACTTTCCGTGAGTTTTGAGACCAAAAATTTGCTCACCACTGGTGGCGTAACGAGTTTTGCTTAAAGCATAAATAGCTCATTTTTTATTTCCCGTGCTGTGACTCCTGATCAATAAGCGACACTCACAAGGAGAAACTTTTTGCAGAGTTTGTTTTTTCTTTTCTAGTGGTAGGACTCTTTACAGAGCCTGGGGAACTTTCACTCCTCTGCCAGTTATTCTACCGTCAAGCAGTAACGTGGAAACGTTATTGTGTTTCGGTTTAAAGGGCAATTTTTCCAGTGAAATTACAGGGCATAGAGATAAAACATCTCCTATCTCTGGGTGATGAGCGCAGCGCAGTGCTAGGTAACGATTTGGACTCTTCACGTCCCAATAGCTGCGAGTCACTGTGCTGTTATGTGGCAGGCATGTTGCTTACCATTAGGCACATGTGCTGCTCGTCACTCTACACTATAAAAACAAGAGTCCAAACTATGACACACCACGGTGGCCAAGTGGAGGTTGGCGGATGTCGCATGTTTTATGTTTTTACGAGTTTACTTCGCTGTTGAAATAAGGAATCCTCTGCGCTTTGAAAAATACTTAAAAATGCTGGCGAAGCTTGAGTGTAGTAAACTTGCGCTTGCAAAATAGACGTTTTTTACCACTAGACTCGTTAATGTCCGTTGGTGTGTTAAGCTCTAAGACATTCAACTTAATAATTAAAGGAGTTTTAATGCTAAATTTTTTGATCTTAATCTTTGTTTTATCTCTAGGAAACAAGAAGAGTGGAAGAAGTTGGAACAGGATGATGACGACAGCTTCTTAGACTCCCAGTGGGCAGATGCTCAATCCATGAAGAGGCAGTTCCACGGACTCAACAACATCTCTTGGAAGCCGAGTGTGGTTAGGAAGTAGTCAAGACAATGCTATAGTCAGGACTCATTATGTAGTCCAGACTCGTTACGAAGTCCAGACTCTATATGTAGTCCAGACTCGTTACGAAGTCAAGACTCGTTATATAGTCGAGATTCTTTATGTAGTCCCGATTCGTCGCACAAGCAAGATTCGTTATGTAATCGCAATTCTTTTCGTAGTCGAGACTCATCGCAAAGTCAAGGCTCTTTATGCAATCAGGACTCTTTATATAGTCACGACTCGTTATATAGTCAAAATACGTTGTGTAGTCAGAGTTCTTTTTGTAGTCAAGACTCAATATGCAGTCATGATTAAATGTAGGTGCGTAGTCCTGTGATGTTTTATAACAATTATTTTACGACGCAATAAGGTGTTGAAATGATTTTATGTATCTTTTAGAGTCGTGGCGTCATCCACGTAGAACTTTATGATTCGAATCGATAGCCATTATAATAAAAAACCGTAAAAGAGTATCCATGTTTTAAGAATAAAAAATAGCCTTTGGAATATTCTATACTAGATGCCCGCCCCGGCTTCGCCCGTGGTATATTATATAGCACTCATCGGGATCCCGTACATATCGGTGAAAGAATGACTGAAATCGGTTCAGTCATTCCTAAGAATATCGATTTCAAACAAAAAACCTCTTCAGCAACCTGCTACGCCACCTGTCGGAAATTGGTCGTACCAACTCAGATTTACAAAAAAAAAAGGAAAGGTTTATATTCAAGGCATAGATTACTGAAATTCAATGACGCAATCTTTGACACATGCTGTCATGTGTCATGTCAAAGCACGAAACGTACGAAAACTCTCAAAAGGGAATATTTTTTCCCGATTTTGTTACATTCTTGTTTCATGCTCCGCTTCAATTAATAGTAGAGTTATTTTCTATAGCCTAAAGCCTTCCTCGATAAATGGACTATCCAATAGAAAAAGAATCTTCCAATTCGGACCAGTACTTCCCGAGATCCTAGCGTTCAAACAAACAAACAAACAAACTCTTCAGCTTTATAATATTAGTATAGAAGTATAGATTATATTTTATTGTCATTGAATTTCAGCCTGATTTAACTAGCGTCTTGACTTGCTTAAGCAATAAAGCTGCAATTTCTACAGAAATTATGTAAAATTATTTAGAATTAGTTATCTTGTAGTAAAGTAGTTTCGACTCCCAACTGTGGCGAGATATATAGAGTGGGCTCTTTGTACTTATAATTAATAGCGAAGTATAAGCAATGTTCTAAGCTTTTGCAGTTATTGCGCTATTGTCGTAGTTATGTGAAGTTTTAATATTTTGTTAGAGCTTCATGCACCACGTTTCCGGGTAAACCATCGATATTAATCAATGGATGTGCCCTCCCGAACTTTAGGCGCACGGAGTTATGTTATCATTGGAAGAGTGAGCCCTTTCCGTTTTAGTCGGATAGTCGGTTGTAGGAAGCGGTGAACGCTGGTCCTTTATACCTATCACTCTTCGTTGTCAACAACCAAAATAGGTAGAACTTACATACATACAAACATACTCGTACCTCGCCGCTAGCGATTCTAGGTAGCTAGGTAGGTAAGCAAGTAGATTGGTAGTTGTAAACCACTCACGCTACAGACAGCGGTGCAGTTTGATAACGATTTCAAGGTGCTCAGGGCACATCTTTTGCTTTATATCGGTCACAAAGATGCAGGCAAAGATATTTATTTGTTTTCACGCAAAAAAACGTAGCGTGACAAGCAAACTAACGCCGCAACGCCGTACAAAAATCATGCGACAAGGAGAAATGATCGAGGTTTAGAACCCCCCCTCTTCAATTGCACTCAGTTGGACAGCTTACAAGTGAAGGCGTAGTGCTCAATCTTATTACTTTATACCCTTCTATCAGCCTACATAGGTCTCCTGTTGGTTCATTTGACCCGTCAATTTTGTTCACGGGCCTGCAGTCTATAATCACATGTAAAACGCACGTAGGTTCGTGTGATAAAACTACTATCTATTACTATGAGGTTATTCACTCAGTGGTAGTTACCAGAAATTTTGTAGTAATTTTATTTCATTCTTCGCATTTGAGTTTCGGTAAATAACAACTACATTACAATATCACTGGCTGAATTCCAACTAAGTTTGTCTAGAATTTCAGAATTCTGAAATCCAATTATGATGTAAACTATTACTTGGTTCTTATTGAAAGTAAATATGAATTTAATTAGAAATTGTTGTTTTATTTTTCTTCAGTCAATTTTATTGTAGGTAACTTTAATATCTGTTACGGTTATGATATCTATGAATATTTCTTAGCGGACGAAGGGAAACATCGCGAGGCAACCGACATGTACCTAGAATCTTTCGAAGTCATGTGTCATCCACCGACCCGCACTTGGCCAGCGTGGTGGATTATAGCCTTGACTCTCTCCTTGCGAGAGAAGGCCTCGAGTCCCTACAGTGGGAACATTATTTATTAAATACGTCATCGAAACATAATTTATTATACCAGAAAACAATACAAAAAACAGTGATTAAAATTAAATCATTTTTTAGCACAAAAGGCGATCCTGTCACAAATAGCAATCTGTTCCAGATAACCTATTGGTAATTAAGACGAAATGACACATAACGCCAACACATGATTTTTTTGATAATTTGTTTGTGTTTGACCGCCGTCTCCGCTGAAGCGCCGTCTACAAAGTCCATGTGGTCTACGTTCGACGTTTAGCATCGGACGCGACGGAGGTCAAATGCAAACCTATCCTTGTTAAAAACGTTAACGAGTGTGGAAATGATCCGCATGATCTAATACCACCTTCCCCTTTTTTCTATCGGACTTCTCGTAGCTCGAAGAAGCGGCATCTTTTCATGGTTGATATTCGAAAGACACGAACGAAGAGTTTTGACTCTACTTTTGTGATAAGAATATCTAGGTTTCGGAATGCGTAGCCTGAGTGGGGTTTCCCCGACGGTTATAATTTTGGTGTCTTCAAATTGAGAGTGAATCGGTTTTTTCTAGGTAAGCACGCTCCATCGTAGACCGCATCGTCGCTTATCATCAGGGAAGACTGCGGTCAAGAGTGAACCAACAAAATTAAAAAAAAACACCCTTTTTTCGGCAAAAAAGTAAGCCTATCGTTTATAATATGTAGAAAAAGAAATGTGTAGTGATGACGTCATTCCTTTGTGGCGGCTTCATTCGTCATCGTCTGATCGGATGTGACGCCGCTATTATCCACGTTTGATTTATGACGCGGGCGGGGAGTTTCCGGTAGCTTACCGAAATTGCTAATAGTATCTCCCGACTACAAGAAAAGTTGGTCCCAATATAAGTACCCAATGAACGAGTATGTATGTGCCTATCCGCTTGATACTCCGAGATAACTATATTACTCTTAAATGACGGAAACCAACAAACTTAATTTTGTGGACGAGGTTTTGTCGAGGTTTTTTTCATGTTTTTACTAGGGATATACCTAAATAAATTAGTGAAAGAACAAAAAAACCAAACATAATGAAATGAATAGAAGGTGAAGAATCAGATGAGCACAGAGAAAACTGAAAACTGAAACAGCAGAGGCCAGTTTGTATGGGTCAACTTTTAAAATGTTTTTGTATCATCTTATCTTACCTACAAACAGCAATAAAGATTTTTGTATTTGTAAATGTGTTTAATGGCGTCTAACAGCGTTCTGCCTGCGTAGATGTAGTGTTCTTCATTTTCCCTCGATGAGAACTAGTCCATGTGCTATTTTCGACAACACAACGACAACGAGCGCAGTGCAGCACTAGGTAAGTGGGTGCCTAGCGCTTATTTTAAATTTTTGGACTCTTCATGCTCAAATAGCTACCTATGTAACATTGTGCTTTAATAGACAGGTATGTTGTTTACCATCAAGGAATTGTCCAACTCTCACTCTGCATAAGCTGCCCACTAAATGTTAATGTAACTTCTGGGAACAGGTGGGAACGGGGGTTGGTGAATGATATGACCTCAAAGCATTCTAGGCACATATCAGTTTCCTCACGACATTTCCTTTCACTGAGTGTATAGTTAACGGCATGAGCACATGGCTACGAAAAGAAAGTGCGCGTGGAATTTGAACCCGGGTCCAGATCGGCAGTCGCCGTTCTGCCGAATATACCACCGTAATTTGTCACTTAACGCTATAAAAAAATACGTACAATATAGTTATTTGGTTTGAATTGCATTATATTTATTGTATGGAACCCTGTTTCGTAGAAAACTTAGTGAAAAACATTCATCATACCAAGAAAGTTGAGAATCTCACGAGTTGGAGCATTGTTAGTGAAGTTCCCTTTCTCGTAATATTGCTCCCATACAAAGGAAATAGATAAATTTATTCTCCGACTTTCGTATCAATTCTTAGGAAATAATACACAATCTACCTCTGTATGGCAATACTGTGTTTGTTCCGTAAAAGGTAAAAATAAGTAATAACGTGCGCAAGAAATGAATTCAAAAATGAGGTTGAATGGGAGAGTGAGTCAAACAAACTTACGCATCATTCTCGTGTCGATAAGCACGCGAGACGGTCGCTTATTGATACCGCGCGCATCGAACCTACCTAGTACCAGTTCGCGAGAAGCCTATTGGCTCGGGGTCGTTTCCTGGCCGGGCATTCGGCCATGGGCGATCGCGAAACAAATATGGATTCTGAGGCAGAGAAACCGAAAGAGACAGAAGTAAGAAAAAGAACATATACAGAAGAAGAGAGTTGTATAAATGACGAAGCAGAATGGACTACAATTACATCAAAAACGAGCAAAAAGTCAAAACAAATAGACAGAAGCAAAACAGATATTTATATATCAAGTGAGTCACCGTTACCCAAACAGTTCGCTTTGGCCAAGATGTTTCATGATCTAAAAATGAAAGATATTCATAAAATTAAGTACTTAAATCCTTATAAAATTAGAGTAACATTTGAAGACGAAAAAAAAATAAAAGATTTATTTTCAATCGAAGAGTTAAAAAATAAAGGATGGCGCTTCAGCAAATCTTCAGAGGTCAGTTTTTCGTACGGCGTGATCAAAGATGTGGATATGGAACTGTCTGAAGATGAAATCAAAGACAATATCTCATATGATGAATCAGCGGAACTTATTTCTCTGAAGAGATTGTCACGCCGTAATAAAGAAAATAATAATACTAAATGGTGTCCATCTGAGTCGGTGCGCCTCTGCTTCAGGGCAACTTGCTTCCGACGCACGTTTATGTCCACGGGTGAGAGTATCCCTTGAGCCCTACGTGTACCCTGTGACACAGTGCTTCCAGTGTTGGGCACTAGGTCATACAGCGAAGACGTGCACTGTAAAGAGGAAAGTGTGCCCCAAATGCAGTGGCGATCATGATAATTGTGTCACTAAAGTATTTACATGCATTAATTGTTCCGGTCGACATATGGCAATGGCGAAAACATGCCCTGTGTATTTAAAGGAAAGAAAAATTAGACTCATCATGGCGGAATACAACTACACTTATAGCAAGGCGGCGCAACAATTTCCAATATTGACAAATAATGTCTTGATCGACCGGAACCCGCAAGTGATGACTCATCATGCTTCGAGTAGCTTGCAAAGAAGAGAAGCAGATTCTCTTCTCAACACCAGCTCGCAATCTAAACATGATGTTTCGGATGCACAATCTGAAAAAAGCGCTATTTTATCTTCACGGAAGATAAAAAAGAGGATTAAGAAATCTGGTTACGATTGGGCTGGGTCATCTGAATGGGCTAACATCGAAAAGGCTAGTAATGATCATGAGTCGAAGCAAGAACAACAAACAAATAGCAGTTTACCCAGAAAAACTACATTTGTTGAGCTTATCTCACGAATAAAAGACGTATTATTTATAAAAAGTTTAGATATCCAATCCAAGGTCAAGAAAGTGTGTAAGTTGTGTATTGAGTGGTGTATTATTTTGCTGGTAGACAATATTTCGGACTGGTCTTTCGTTGATGTTATTCAAGGATTTCTAAACCTTAATGGATAACAAAGACATCGTGAATTTGAATATTTTACAATGGAATGCCCAAAGCCTAAAAAACAAATTGACTGTATTTGAGAGCTTGCTTTTTCAAGAAAAAGCTCATATCGCTTGTGTAAATGAGACCTGGCTAGCGAACAGCAGCTCATTAAGAATTAATCAATACCATGTGTATCGCACCGACCGCGACAACCATGGCGAAGGTGTAGCGATACTCACTCACAGGTCTCTAAAGACACAGGTCAAGCACATAAGCTTGCATAATCGAAGTATAGAACTCGTTTGTGTTCAAATTTTCAATTGTAAATTAATCGAAAACGTAATCTGTGTATATTTTCCACCATCTCTTAATCCGTCTCAAAGAGACCTTGATTCATTATTGTCTTTGTATAGTAAAAAAACATTGATTTTAGGTGATTTTAATATGCATCATTCATCTTGGTCAAATAAAACGGACAGTAAAGGTAAACTGTTATTCGACAGATTAGTAGACAGTAACTATATAGTTTTAAATGATGGTCGTAACACTCGAATTAAATTAGTCAATGGTAATCTACAAAAATCAGCTCCAGATTTATCACTATCTTCTTCTGATATCGCAGTAGAATTTAACTGGTCAGTTCTTCAAGAAAATCTTAAAAGTGATCATTTAATAATTAAAATTAGTGCAAGATACAGTAAATGTAAATATCTTATCAAAAAAAGAAATTTGAAAAAAGCTGATTGGAAGAACTATTCTAAATGCCTAAACGATATATCTCACGATCTTGAGATCCCAAATAATACCCAGGAGTTTTACGACCTATTTTTAAATATGATAAATAAAGCAGCTGATATTCACATTCCATTTAAAAAGTTTAGTAATAATCCGGAGTCTAAATTTAAAGCGAAACCATGGTGGAACAGTAAGCTATCACAACAAGTAGCTAAACGGAGATTAGCGTTATCTCAATTCAGAAAAAACCCGACACCTACTAATTTATCCATTTTAAATAAAATAATTACAGAGACTCATGATGCTATAAGAGATGCGAAAATAATAGTTGGTACGATTTATGTTCCTCCCTAAATGAAAAAACGTCTTCATCAGAAATGTGGCAGCGCATGAGGTGGGTCAAAGGTCATAAATATAACGCCCAGCAAATCAGTGAACGGCAAGCTTCTAATTTACTTAACTCTCTTACACCCGATTACGTCACTCCAATTCGGCCAAATTTCGTAAATTATAATTCAAATCTAGATGTAGAAATCTCCATGCAGGAGCTTGAAGTATGTATTAAATCAAAGGATACATCTCCTGGATGCGATGATATATCGTATTCTATGATAAAACACCTACCAAGTAACGTAAAATGCCTACTTCTTTTATTATATAACAGGTTCTTATCAGCTGGGTTTGTACCTGCTCAGTGGCGAACTATAAACATCGTACCTATTGTTAAACCGAAAGCGTCATCGCTACGACCTATCTCACTATTATCGTGTCTTTGCAAAATATTTCATTCAATAATAAATAAGCGATTAGAGTGGTATGTCGAACACAATAAAATGTTTTCTAATAATACGGTTGGATTTAGAAAGGGAAGGTCCAGTATGGACAATTTAAGTAGTTTAACAAATAAAATTCAATTAGGTTTTTCGAATGATTTGACCACTATTGCTTGTTTTGTAGATATTCTAAATGCATACAATAATGTGGATATTAGTGTGCTTTTATCAATATTAGACAAAATTAGAGTGGGCCCCAATATTTGCAATTATTTATGGAATTTTCTCAGTAATAGAACGCTTCAAATAAAAGTAGGGAATAAATGTTTAGCAAGAAATACTGGAACCGGTTTGCCACAAGGAGACCCCCTAGCTCCAATTCTATATAATTTATGTACAATAAATATTTGTAAGATATTAGAAAACAAGGTTTGTATCTCCCAATACGCAGATGACTTCGTGTTATATAATCAGTGCAAAGATATCACAGAAGGAGGTCAAAACTTAGAAACTTCTATTAAATTAATGTGTAAATTGTTATTTAGTTTGGGGTTAGAGATTTCCCCACAAAAAAGTAAAGTCTGTGTTTATAAAAAAGGTATATACCGAGGGGGTATTCTCGATTTAAAGATAAATAATACTCCGATAGAAATCGTTTATGATGTAAAATACTTAGGCTTATGGCTAGACAGAGGATTGAGATGGAAAAAACATGTGAATGAAGTCTACGAAAAATGCACAAAATTTATAAATATTTTTAAAGTTCTAGTTGGTTCTACTTGGGGGATACATCCTATACATATAAGACGCCTTTATCTTTCTATTGTTCGCAGTCGCCTCGATTATGCAAGCTTTTTGTATGATAACTGCTGTCGTACTGGAATCATAAAACTAGATAGATTACAAAACAGCTTTTTAAGAATTATTGAGGTTTTATCAAAAGTACACCTATTCACGTTATGGAGTCAGAATTGTGCATTCCTCCTCTGCATGTCCGTCGACAGTACCTAGCGTCAAAGTATTGGCTCAGAGCAAAATCAATTCGTGATAATGAGATTGTCGACTTGATATCGGAGCTGTCCTGCCAGTTGAGCACACGATATTGGGCGCGTAAGAAAAAACCTTTGTTAGCGACTGTTCATAATATCCTTAAATATAATAGTTTTAATAGTAGCAATCAAATAGAAATGTTTAGTTTAAATACATGGGTTAGCAATATAGATATATCAGACGTATTAGTGACCAATATCGATATTATTGATCGACCCAAAAGATGTTATAATCCTGTAGAATTAAAGCTGAAGTGTGTAAATTATTTAAATGACAGTTACTCTGATTTTTATAAAATATATTCCGATGGATCTCTTCGCGATGATAATAGAGGAGCTGCTTTTTTTGATGCTGAGTCAGGACGCAATGTAAAATTTACTATAAAATCTAAAATCTGTATTATGAACTTAGAACTCATAGCGTTAGCAGAAGCAGTGTCGTACTTAGGAAGTATTTCGTTTAATAAATTTGTAATTTTCACGGATTCTAAAAGTGCCATTCAACATCTAGCTAAGTGTACTACTGGATCTAGTTTCAGAGGTTTCCCTATAGCATATACTGTATTAAACAATATAAAAAATTTTAAAAACATGAATAAATGTATCAAGATCCAGTGGATCCCGTCCCATGTTGGCTTGGTGGGAAATGAGGAAGTTGACAATCTTGCAAAAGAGGCAGGCACAGACGGTGTCCCATTTAATTGTCTTCCATTCTTCAAAGATTTAATACCGTACTTAAAAAATGTTTGTTTTGAGAATTGGTCCGAATACTTTGACGAGAGATCTCTAACTAAAGGCGTCTGGTATAAAACAGTACAACCCTCACTTCCTCGTTCACCATGGTTTCTTAGGGCCGACATGGGGCGGAACGATATTGTTACAGCTTGTCGGCTTCGTTCTGGGCATGTTCCATTAAACAAGTTTGCCTTCATGATGCGAAAGGTCGAGTCCCCTTTATGTGATAGATGCGGTGCAAGTGAAGATGTGTATCATATTTTGATGGAATGTGCTCGGAACGAAAGCGTGCGTCGACAACTCTTTGTTAGCGATCACATCTTCTGGCAATTAGGAGGATGCAATATTGTACTGAGCGATCCTGACTCTCAAGACGCTAGAAGGTTGTATGATATCTATCACACAGCCCTCAAATCGAGAAATGAATTGTTTTAGACCTAAGTAGTATGATTTGTTACAAGGGTGACATTTAATTAAAACCCTGTTTAAATCCAATAAAGAGAAAAAAAAAAAAAAAAAACTTACGCATTTACATTATTAGTAAAGTATCTACTATCTAGTTTCTTACTGTATGAGCTTTGCTTATTTATAGTTAAGGACTGAAAAATATGAACCAATGTATTAAATAAGCATTGGTTGATTGTTTTTATTGTTTTTAGCCCCCGACCAAAAAAGGGTGTTAAAAGTTTGACGTCGATGTCTGCCAGGGTGTGTGTCTGTATGTCTGTCTATCTGTGTGTGTGTCTGTCTGTGACACCGTAAAGCTCAAAGGAATGTGACTAATTTAAATGTGTTTTTTTTATTTGAAGGTTTATTTCTGTACGGTGGTTCTTAGCTATATTTATTTAATATCGGTTGAAGAAGAAAATGACAAATAAATTATTTCTTCACAACCTACCTCAATATGGGTATCAAATGAAAGTACTTGACTAGTAGAACACTATACACTATAACAAATTTCTAACCCACGATGGCCGCCACCACAAAATGGTGAATTACATTTTTTTCACTACTAATACCTCAATATGGGTAGGTATCAAATGAATGGGCTTGACTAGTAAAATACTATGAATTATGACAAATTTTTAATCCAAGATGGCCGTCACCACAAAACTGTGAAATACTTTTCTTTTTTTTTTTCACTTCTTCTTCAATATGGGTATCAAATGAAAGGCCTTGAATAGTAGAATGTTGTACAGATTACAAATCCAAGGTAATAGGGGGTAGGTAAACCAAAATTTAATTTTGTTTTTGTTGAAAATAAACAATAGTGCATTCAACGGAATTTGAAAATAGTAAATTAGAAACAAAATTAATGTTTTTTTTTATATCTCTTGATATTCTATTGTTATTGTTGGACATTCTTTACACATCATCATATATCTAAAGCAAATAGTAGTCAATCATAATGACAGTATCACAATCATTCATATTAATTTTCAGACTACTTTATAGTTTTTTTTATTTTGCCGCTCCACAGACTCCGGGGTCCGTGACCTTTGTCATTACAATTATCTTTTTTCACAAATTTCTTGTATTAGGAGAAGAAAAGGAAAATAGGGGGGTGTTGTGAACATTTAGTTCTAGTACTAGTCCGATTTCGTCTGTTGAGCCGATCACTACCGGTTGGGATTCCGATAGTTTTTTCATTTTTTATTTTTTTTTATTTAAATTAGGCACTCCACAGACTCCGGGGTCCGTGATCTTTGTCATTACAATTATCGTTTTTTACACATATCTTGGATAAGGAGAAGAAGAGGAAAATAGGAGGGGAGTTGGGTCTAATTCTAGTGCTCGTCTGTAGAGCCGATCACTACCGGTTGGGATTCCGATAGTAATCAACTCGACATCGTCCTCGCCTACTATATCGCCTCCACTACTGCCGCGTTTCTGTCTTTTGTGGTCATCTGTAGGTTGAACTCTCGGATGGTATTTGGTGATGCAGCTAACGCTCGCCGTACGAACCGACCGATGGCGTCGTCGGTGTCGTCAGCGTAGTATGTGAAGGTCCCCGTGTGCCGTGAGATTGCAACAACCGCAAAGGGCACGCTCTCGTGCAGCTTCATGTTTACCTTAGTTTTAATTACGATGACCGACCGACTACTTTATAGTTAATTTATCTAGAAAGATTCGGTTTTCCATTTCACTGCAAATACGTATTTCATACGATAATTGTCAAAGATAATTTCGGTCTGTTCGTATGGAAGAATGCAAAACAGAGAAATTAAAATTTGGGTTTCATTTAACATCGGCCGAGGAATTAAATTATAGGTGCAGAGTGAAAAACTGCGGTGATGAAAAGGCGAACTAAATCGGTAATGCTTTTCTAAATTTAAAACTTGAACAGAAAAAACACCTTTTTATTTGCAAATGTCGTAGGTAGTATGATTTGATAAACTGCGTTCTTGCAAAAACCCTGGGGAATTCGCGAAAACACGGATAATAAGATATTGGCTATGACCTGTTTTCAGTCTTACTAAAAATTTAAGATTATTGCAAAAACCCCAGATGAGTCAGTAACGTTGTAAATAGTTGACTCTGATTGGCTAGATTTTGAGTTACAAGACAAACCTTTTTGTGATTGGTTCTTAGTATTACGTTCGAGTACTTTATCATACTTCTCGACTTCACTGCAATCAGTTCAGTTCTACGTAATTGAGCAAACAAGCTTCCAAACGTTCAGTTCATATTTATATCTAACGTTTTCCGCGGGTAATTTAGTTATAATCATATTAGTTTCAAACCTTTAAAAACTGTTTCCAATTTATATTCAAATGTTGTCGCTAAAATACGATCACAAATTCATGAAAAATTGAAAAAGCCTATCCCCAAAAAATACTGAGTTACCCGACGTACCCAATGATTGAACAAATCCATTCTATTAAGTTTTTTTATCTATTATAGATTGGCATTCGTCTTGTCTGATGTTAAGCAACGATGCGGCCTACGATGGAGCGAGACTAAAAGAAACCGATTCACTCCCGATTTGAACACATCAAGGTTGCTACCATCGAGAAAACCCCACTCAGGCAAAACATTCCGATAAAAATCATGCTGCGTATGCAGTATCCATGACCCCTAAAAACGCGATATAACGTCTTTTGAAAACGCAGCAGCACCAAAAGTTTCCATTAGCTTTTTGAACTCGTCACAAAGAAGGCACCCATGAAGTTATACATTAAATTTGCATGTCCCAAAAAAATGTTTAGCTCATTGTACTGGGGACTAATAAAAAATCACTTCAATGATGTTTCGTTTGATAAGTAAGGATTCTACTTCTGGTGCGGGATGGATCTTATGTCAACGCTCTCGCAACTTAAAGACCCTGGTCTTATATTCCGTAACAACTTAATGAAAACGTATATCATACTCTTTTAAGATGTATGAGCGTGTGTGTATTTGCGTTTTTACGCAAGCAGAACGTTTAAATTCTTTATTTTTTTGTGAAGTATTACTAATGTTAACGTGTAATAAGGGTTTTTTACTCTTGTTTAAAGTCGGCTAGGCACCAGAACCTATTTGGAGCCAAATACCAAATCGTTTAAAAACAACGACAAAAAATAGTAACTATGACTAAAAAACAGAGATTTAGTATAGGAGTAGAGGTAGTTTAACGATGATGGCAAAAATGGCCTTTTACAAAGTATGTTAATATGTGTGTTAAATAATGTCTAGTAAGTGATTTTAAAACAATGTTTTTTTTTTTTTATAATTAAGAGCTATAGAGTGATGAGATGAGCAAGGCATGTTTGTGCTTGATAGAAAGCAACATGCCTGCCCATAACAGCATAGTGACACGCAGCTATTGGAACATGAAAAAAAATCATTACCTAGCACTGCATTGCCCTTGTCAACCAAAGATTTAAAATATTTTATCTCCATGCCCTGTAATTTTACTAGAAACATTGCTCTTGAAACCGGAACACAGTAATATTTTCACATTACTGTTTAGCTATAGAATAACTGGAAAAGGTGTGATACTTCCCCAAAGAGTCCCTACAAATGTGTTCAGCGTTTTAAGATTTACTATTACAGAATACAGACCCTGGTTGGTGATTTCGTGTTTTCCACCTTTGGATTATCTCTACACGAGTTTAATGATGATCTACAGCCACATTACTTGTAGCTGACGGTGGAGTTGTGACGTGCCGCTAATTTGCGACCTGAGATTGGGAAAATGTATGGAAATTAGGCCATTTTTAGATGTTTCTGGAAAAGATACGACACTTTTTTAGGCGTTTTTGCGTTTATGGCTGTTTGGCTGGTCTTTTGGTTTATTGGGTGTTGTTAGGAACACTTAAAATATTTGCGTTTAGTTGAATGTGAAGTTGTGGTAACAAATTGGCGAGTTTGTTCAATTTTTTTTTGAAGTTTTATGAGGTTACACTTCACCGCCATCTCGCCTAGTGTTAAGCGACGTAGTCCGGTCAATTTAGACCAAAAAAAAAATGAGAGTGAAGTTACATAAAGTCCCAACAAGCTAAATTTCAGTGAAATTATTCAAAACATAATTATAAACAATGTCTAGAAGTTCCCCATCATTCCCATGTGAGGAAAAAATTTAATTCAAGGTCAAAGGTCAAAAAAATTAGTTTTTCGCGGTTTTCAGCAAAACGGTAAGTTTTATCAAAAAAGTAGTCAGACAAAAATTGTAGATCATAAAATTATCTATAAAAAATGTAACACTACTTTTTTTCTTACGAGCCACCGTTTCTGAGATATAACGATTCAAAAAGTTATAAAAGTTAAAATTTCTTACAAATACCCACAACAAGTCTGGGTTCATTTCAATGTTGAAAGAAAAGTTTACGGCTGAAAATATATTGGTAAAACAAGCTAATAACGATACTGATGTATTGATTATTGAAACAGCAATCGAGCAATTCAATTTGACATATACAACTATTGTTGTTGGTTGTTGACGTTGATGTTGACTTACTTGTATTACTCACTTCTCGAACGCCAACTGAAAAAACTATTTTTTTCTTAAAACCAGGAAAAGCTCAGCATCAATCAGATATATATTCGTCAAAAAAGTTTGTTTACTTTAGTAAAGTGTAAAGATCATGTACTATTTTTACACGCAATAACTGGCTGTGATCCTGTGATACGGCATCTGCATTTTACAGGAGGGGTAAAACAGCAGTTTTCAAAATGTTTGAAAAACAAGATTTAATTCAATGTGCTGAAGTTTTTAAAAAGAGTTATTCAACTCAACAAGAAGTTATTACCAACGGCATCCGCTTTCTTCTTTCTATGTACGGAGCTCCTAAAAAAACTACCTCTTTAGATAAGCATCGATATGCATGTTTCGTTATAAATAATAAAAATAAAAAACAAGTTCAATTAGCTTGTCTTCCTCCAACCTCAGTTGCTGCTCACCAACATCTTTTTCGAGTATATTACCAAGTTTAAGTGTGGCTTGGTTATCAGCTAGACCCTACAGACTGGGGTTGGAAGTTGGTCAACAATATATTAGAGCCAGTTCAAACTTTACTTCCACATGCGCCGGAAAAACTGCTGAACACTATTTTTTGCAACTGCAAAAAGGGAAGTAGTGCTAAATGTGGTTGCAAAAAAGTCGGACTGTCTTGTTCTTTGGCATGCACAAATTGTCAAGGCCGGTCGTGCTCTAATATTTAATCACAAACAATGGAGGATTCGTTTGACTCCGACGAAGGATCATGCGATACATCGCTATTGACGTAATTTACTTGCATCCAAAATGAAGATGAAGAAGAATCAGGAGAAAAAAGAACAAGAAGAAGATCAAGAAGAAAAACAAGAATTTGAAACTTACGAATGATACGAATAAACTTCAACACTTTTTTTTCATTTACATCGCTTTTATCTTTCCCAATCTTTAAAAATTTCCGTTATTTTGCAATAGTTTTACATTAAACAGGATCACAACTGACCCGTAGAGTAGGCCTACTGGGGAAACCACGTCAAAAAAAAAACGCGCTAAGTACACTACCTCATAAGTGGCGTGGAAAATTATGCATATTATGACGATAACAACTTTTATAACTTTTTGAATCGTTATATCTCAGAAACGGTGGCTCGTAAGAAAAAAAGTATTGATACATTTTTATAGATAATTTTATGATCTACAATTTTTGGCTGACTACTTTTATGATAAAACTTACCGTTTTGCTGAAAATCGCGAAAAACTCATTTTTTCACCTTTGACCTTGAATTAAATTTTTTTTCTTACAGGGGAATGATGGGGAACTTCTAGACATTGTTTATAATTATGTTTTGAACAACTTCACAGAAATTCAGCTTGTTGGGACTTTATGTAACTTCGAATGTCTAAATTGACCGGACTAAAACACAAAATAGTAACTTCAAATCCCGTTGCAATATCACTGCTGAATATTTTGACAAGACAAGTTTATAACAACTGCCTAACTGACAAAAAATATATGTATAACTTTATATTTTTCTATATTTTTGAAATGTTAACAAAACATTTTTTTACAAAGACGTGACGTCATAAATCACAACCCCAGACTACGAAAGTTTAATGACCTATTATAATCTTTATTGATTATTTATTAATACTTTGATAAAGCAAGACGTATCTGTTCCCTACTTCCATAACATACCAAACGGGCTAATTAGAATGGTATATTTTTATATTTCATTCATCATCCAAATTAGGCGTTTATCTGTCTGTACGTCTATTGGCGATGATTTGGTCTGACGTTCCACCACCTCGCGTCCCTACAGACTATGGGTGTCGATTTCCTGAAATTGTTTGCCTCGTTCTACCCTCTTTATAGCTCCAGCTCGCTCAATGTTTATTGTATTTTCAGTCTTGATGGACAACCCTCCGTAATGAAATCACAAACAATTATTTTCCGAGTGAAAATATCCATTCATATAAAAATGTAAATTAAGCGTGTTTATTTTTTAGAAGAAGGATGATTGTCATGTGTAATACCACATAAAACACCATAAAAAAGTCACTTGTGATATTTTCAAGTATTTCACCATGGTTAGCGTTTTCTATGATTTTCCCTTTTAATGTTGTCTGAAAGAATTTGCTTTCAGCAATAAGTTTGCCAGTTCAGTTTTCCTAAATCATATGTTTTATTTTAATGGTGTGTACAGTTATGAATTTTAATTAAGTAATTAACATGGAGTTACAAAGAGTTCGTTTAGAAATACTTGGTGCTAGATTGTATTAAAGCATGATAATATTATTGTCTTTAAACTTTTGCTAATTCAAGTAGTAGTATTTTCAAAACTATCTATAACTATTTTTCTCCTTTTAGTTACTTTCACACTCAAACCTCACTCTAGTCTTATTTATTTGCTCTTCCTGTTCTTGATAATTGCTCGAAAATTATTGCACGCTATTAGCAATAAGGCTACAACAAAGCGTTTACAAATACTGCGTATATAGCTAGAACAAACGCTTTACACTGAAAGCACGGGTCTGATCGCTCTTGTCTTGTCGCTACGTGTAAGTGTCATACTTTTGTCGCGGCACATCACTTTGTCGCCATAGCTAACATACACCTCATCTACTTACGATTGGTACAAAGGAACCGTGCGGAAAAACCTAATCTATTTACTTATTCTTTATGTTAGAGCTACATGTATAGCTCTAGACATAAGTCATTAACGTACTGTTTAATTACATGTTATTTTTAGGGTGTACATAATAAACTGTTTCTGTCTGTCTGTTTGTCTTGCTCAATCACAATCTAAATTATTGTTTGACGTCCCGCAGTTTCAGAAGCATAATTCCCGATTCTGTTATTTTTCTGGGCATATGTGTTATTCTAGACCATTATCTATCTATGTACGAAATTTCATTCAAATTCCTTCAGTAGGTTTTGCGTGAAAGAGATACAAACATTCATACAATATATTCCTATAAAAAATGACGCTTATAATGTTTGTAAGATTACCTCGATGTTGCAGCCGTACAAAGTAGACCATTTTTAAGTTAAAAAGTTAAACCTACATTTCCAGAGTGACACAAGAGCGACAGCTACTACAATAGACGCATCGTCTTTATTGACTGGGCACAATAGTGTATTGTTGAATGACAATATTGTATTGATAGATATCTACAAAGCTACAAACTCACAGTACGCTCGCTTCACGATTGTTGGTTCTCTATCGTTATAGGAATACACAGAATGGGACGGTACGATTTTTTTTACTATTTAAGGCTTACACTGTCTTGACCGCCATCTCGCCTGAGGTTAAACGACGATGCAGTTTACGATGGAGCGTGCTTACCTGTAAGATACCGATTCACTCTCCATTTGAAGATACCAAGATTGTAACTATGGGGAAAAACCCACACAGGCAATGCATTCTAAATAAAGTTCTTCACGTTCGGTTTTTTGGCGGAATTTATGAAGTGAATAGTTATTTTGGCGAAGCACAGACAGATTTCTCGAGGGCTGTGAATTGTATTCCAGCATCACGCTCGGGAATGATAAGAAATCTTCGGGTAAACTTGGTGTCATGGCCATTGGCCATCTACAAATGCGTGAGCATTACCCATCGGCCATATTCATGGCAACGCTCTCCGGGTTCACCCGCATAGTTTCCAAAGTAAGCTATCAAATGCTGAGTTATAAGTTTTCACTTCTGTCGGCAGTTCCTATGTCTGCCAATTTATTTCTTCTAATTTTTTTGGCAGCATACCCGTAAAGTTAGTTTTTATGATTTTTTTTTTAATTAAGCTTATTTTGAGATATATTTTTAAAACAATAACTTAAAACAATCGTGTTAAAAATAATTTGGATTGTGGTTAAATCTTCTGTTATGTTTGCAAAATGAAATTCACTGATATTTACGTTTCAAATACAGATTTACGTTATCGAATGTATTTTGTTTGCTTTTTCGTGATTGTTAAACCTACCGTATATAATTATGTAATCACTTTGAAATACTTTTCTTCTTTTTTCTTTTTGTACGTGGAGGAAATGCATTAACGCTCTCAAAGCAAAAGCGTCTATTCTATCTTATTATTAGCCTCTTAGGTCAATTAAAAATCTGTAGCAACCTCGTCGGTTTTCCTAGATAAATAGAATAACTTTATTATTTAGTTTGCGGTCCGACCCGGCTTCACCCGTCATGCTTGATACAAAATAGTCTATAGCACCCGGATCACGTAAACAATGAACGGTGAAAGAAATTTTGAAATCAGTTCAGCAGTTCTTGAGATAAGCGCTTTAAAAAATGCTTTTCAGCTTCATAATAATAATAGTGGTAGGACTCTTGGCAGAGTCCGCCTGGGGAAGTACCACACCTTTGCCAGTTATTCTACCGCCAAGCAGTAATGTGCAAACATTACTGTGTTCCGGTTTGAAGGGCAATGTTTCCAGAGAAATTACAGGGCTTAGAGATATAAGATCTTAGATCTCTGGGTGACGAGCGCAGTGCAGTGCTAGGTAATGATTTGGACTCTTCATGTTCCAATAGCTGCGTGTCACTGTGCTGTTATGTGTCAGGCATGTTGCTTACCCTCAGGAACATGTCCGGATCGTCTCGTCACCAATTATTAAAAAAAAAAAAAATAGATTTTCATAATGAAACCTTCGAGCAAATGTTATAAAAATAGCGGTTATGCTGTGTATCGCTATAAAACAGAGTGTTAATGATGATGATGACTCATAAAGAAAGGTTTGCTGAACACTTTCTGTTTAACCCACCTAACGCAGAATTTTGAGCTAACTAATTCAAAACTACGCCCTGGTGCAAATTGAAACATGGACATGACGTCTAACACAGACATTTGCATTTTAAGCAAATTACCTAGCTTAATGGCACGGTTACAAACTGGCGAAGATGTAAGAAACTAGAGAATGCGGCATTTTACATTCGTAGTGCGCGAGACAGTTACAGCATATATTTTACTAGCGGCCCGATCCGGCTTTGACTTGCTATTGTCATATAAAGACCATTCATCGAAATAAAAACTATGCTATCTTTCAGGTTGGATCAAACTGCACACGGTGTGAAAATTTGATTAAAATCGGTTGAGTAGTTTCGGAGTCCATGGCAGACAAACACTCTGACCCGTAATTTATATATATATTAAAAATTTATTAATTAAATTATAATGTAAAATTAAAATTTCTTCTGCGTGCTGGGTATGAATAAGTTATCTATGAATTGTGCACACACGTATTTTTTTGTTAAAATAAAGTTTCTTGTTTATCCTTAACATCAGGAATAATATTTTTAACTATTAAATGTTAACACTTGACCGACATCTCGCTTGATGTTAAATACAAATACAAATACATCTTTATTGCTGTTTGCAGGTAAGATAAGATGATACAAAACATTTAAATAATTGACCCATACAAACTGGCCTCTTCTTTTAGAACGCAGTTTCCATTGGTCTGAATTTATACAATGATAATAATAGTCGTCAGCTGATAAAAGATTATTTTTTCATTTTTAGCTTTTAATCGGTTGTATCATATTATATGTCATCTGATTCCTCGTCTATTAGTTTCTGGCTTCTATCCCGTTGTGTTGTGTTAGTGTGATATGTTTGATGAGTACAATTAAGCGATGATGTGATCTACGATGTAGCGTGCGTACCTAGAAACACCTATTCATTCTGTATTTAAAGACACCAATACTTTAGCGAATAGATAGAATCACTCAGGCAACGAATACCACAGTCTTAGACGATTGATGATCAAGCTTAGGCTTATCGTATCAATCCTATTGATTTTATAACTGTCAATGATTTGATAATAGTTTCTTAATCACATCGGAACATCTGAACGGATTGGATTTAAATTTGTAACACAATTAGATTTATGCCTGGAATAGCACATTTACTTTTTAATATGAAAACGAACGTGATTATTACACATTTTAATAAATACACGTGTAACTCGCGTTTCATATAGTCCAGTCCGACTCAAGTTTCGATCGCCGGACGCAATCGAAACTTGAGTCGGACTGGACTGACTGTATCAAATGTGAATTACCCGTGTAATTAATTAAAAAGCACGTATACTTTTTATCACGGGAAAATAGCAGGAACGGAACTGCGCAAGTCAAGCTTCGGGACACTCTAATTACTTTTAAAAATTATTTGAAATCGCTTAAAATGCCAACTCCAAATCGCTTAATAGATCAAAGTTAACTCATTCCTTCTTCCTCACTCTCATACGAATTGCGTCATCTCCTCTCGCTCTTCCGGTGCTATGACGTTTATTACCGTAGAACACTCACTGTACAGTTCACTTATCATGATTGTACTGTAATTTGTTGCAAAATTATGCAGCGTAACTTGATACTTTGTTTGGGAGCCCAAGTACGAATTTATAGGGAATAGTACACGTACCGCCACATTTGCAATGTTTAAAAAAAACATATATACGGTCGAATTGAAATCATTTTTTCGGAAAGAAAATCTTATGAATCATATGTTCTAAGGCTCAAGTACTGTCTGTCTAACAAGAGTTCAGTAATGAGCGGGACCGCGTCATGCAATAATGAACAATTTACATAATTATCATTCCTACCAGAATAGTGTTACTGCCTCTATAATTATAACATGTAGTGTACCATTTGAGTACAGAGGATGATGTACAACAGAGATATAGTTTCACACGTGTTAATTGTGTATAACCAACAAATTAAATTAAAAATCTCTTAATTCATTTGGTAGCACGTCACACCTTTAGTAAATTCGTGAATGAATTAACATTATTGTAAAATTGTAAATTATTTGAGAGTTCAAAAAAATATTAAAATTGGAATTTATTGTTCTGCATGGAATAATCGACCACAATTTTATATTTTTGTTTAAATAAAAATTGATGTATGTAGTAAGTAACTTATAATATGTGGATTCATAATTATCTTTTATATTATAATGGATCTTTGAAATATATGTACGCTCATAACTTTAGAATGACTGCACCAAATTGGATGAATCGTTGTTTAAGGTATAATTTGTTATTGTCAGGACAATGTTCGTATGACATAAAATTTAGAAAACTTTGACGACAAAAAAATGGTGCTACGAAGTTCATCAGGTTAGCTAATTATTGATAAATATTACATAATATATAACACTGATGAAACGGTCAAGTAGTTAAATAATAATTTTGATCGTAATTAAGTATTAAGTTAAGATTTGTTTACAATATATTGAGTTCGAATCGCGAAACGATATTATTTTATTTTTCCTTGAATGAGATTTCATTTGTTTAAACAACAGTATGAGCACTATTTGTAGAATGGGATCACTTTTCGTATGCCAAATCATAAGTAACGCATGTATCTTCTTTGTTCCAACACGTCAAGCGGATATATTGTATCGACTTGAAACTCTGGAATTGTTTACTCAGCGATACTGGCGTAGTGGTGGTAGCATGTTGTTAGTGTTATTGCTGAATAGCAGAAATTATATTCTCCAGTTGTTTGTGGAGGTTGTATTACAAACGACAACGCGGAATTACTGAAATAAATAGGCTTGAAGCCTAATTGCCACGTCTCATGTATTGTGTCGAATTACGGCACATAGCTGTTTCACTAATATTATAAAATCAAAAGTCAGAAACAAGGATGTACTTATTTGTTTGTTAGTCTGTCTGTCTGTTTGTAAGTTTTCTACAAATATACAATGTGTTTGTCTACCCGTTTCCGAGTCTGAAATGATAAAATACATGATTAATTTTTAAGACAAATCGAAAAAAATTTCCTTGAAAAAAATTTTTTTTTTGTTTCGTTTTATTTTCTTCCTTGTATCGAAATAACATTTGCAAATGTTTAACCACGTTTTATTGCCTATACGTTTAGCTATCAAATGATAACGTTTTTTAATAAATATCCCCCTTTACATGGTAAGTTAATACAAGCGCAAAAAATGGCTGTGATTCCACAATGGGGAGGAAAAAAAATTAAATACTGTTTTGTCAATAAAATTAATCATATATTTTACCATTTCAGGGTCCGACATGGGTAGACAAACATAATGTAGATAATTGTAGATAGATATTCTGGAACAACATATAGGCTATTTTTATCCCGGCTATTACAGGATCTCGAACTATGCGGGTAAAATCACTGAGTGTTGTTAGTATAGAATTCTAGCATATATGCTGGCAATTACGTTACGTAGAATTTAGAAAAAAAAGTTTTATATTTTGATTCAATTTCATCGGGATGATAAACTTTATGCGTCTATATTGCATGTTAGGAATGGCCACCAACTTATTTTATATTATTGTATTTAAGATTTATCTCACATTAGGCGCTTTTGAGGTCATATTAGCTACTTTAAATGCGGAGATTCAACTCTATTTCCTTAATAAGACCATCTATGCTGAGGAGTATGTTACCTGAGTGAGTTTTCCCTGGTATATTTAAGTATATGTATAAGTACTCAGACTATGTAATAGACCGCTTCATCGCTTAACATCAGGAGAGATAAGGACAATATTTTCAGAAAAAAATACACACAAGATTCTTGGAAAGTTTCATCACTTATCAGTCACTTATGCGACGGATCAGTAAGGTACCCGCTCGAAACCTTGGTAGATATTCCCAAAATTAAATCCGCTTTCCTCTACATACAGCTCTACAGTGGAATAAATTGCCAATATTGTTCCCTGAGAGATATATCTATATTAATAATTTCGTCAAGGGGTACGGTAAACTTGATCGTAACCTTATATAAATAACAAAACACAAAAAAAAAATTGATTTTGAGTCGACAACATACGTCCACAAAATTCGGATTATGGAGAATTTCGTTAAATTCTGATGGCACTGACAAACAAACCGCTGTCGCCATCTTTGGTGTGAACCAAGTTTCGTTCCATCAATCAACACATAGCGTGCGTCCGTCGCGTCAAAAAAGTATCCATCACAAAAAAACTGTGACTTATGTGACGAAAACTTACGTAAAACGAAACGTCTTGCCGCCGGACCGAAATTTTATTTGTAGGTACTTATATTAGTACGGAAATTATATTTAGTATCAGCATTGCACCCGTGCGAAGCCGGGGCGGGTCGCTAGTATTACATACAACCTAGAATTATACAAGAACAGCGTGAATTAATATTTTCTAGGTCAAGGTTCGTCATCTTCAACCACACTGTCTCTAACCATCAGGTAAGTTAGTGCTCAAATATGCACTATAAAAACGAAGTTTTTTAAAAGTATTGACTTACCCCGGTAACGCAGAGTAGGACGAAAACAGCGGAAATCCAACTCGCCATGTTGTCAGGTGGCCTTTCTCGATATCATGTTCAACTACGGCATTTTATCTGAAACAAAATAACATTATTGTTTTAGGATACTCTGTTTGTATACAAAACTCTATTTGCCATAGCGCTTTGCAGCGACAGCCAAATTGAAATATTATACTTTTGTACAAAAACATTGGTCATCACAGGAACTGTGGATACAATTGAAAACTAGTAACAAATAAGAAGTATCAAACAAAACTAATGTAGCAAAATATGTCACCTGTATAGCGCTGCTATTAATCCTGCTATCAAGTATGTTTTTCCCCGCGAAATCACAAAATTTCACAAAAAAAACTTCGTTTAAAAAACCACAAAAGGAGAAATAAATGAATATAACAATTGTTGTAAGCCCTACCCCCTCACCTATTTAAAGCCGGTGCCAACACATTATAACAGGCATGAGTATAACATATTTACAAATATAAGCCTACATACTGTACACATAGTGTCTATCGATTAGCTATTTGACTTGGCTAACCCCGACTTCACATAGATGAGCAGGTAACACTTACAACAATTTTTATTTTTCGGTATTGAGTGGTTATTTTAAAGTCGGTTTTTTAAACGTAATTTTTACCCGAGGGTTACGTATTTCGTGCGCATCTTGTATGTTTGTAAATTTCTTTAACGTATATTCCAAACGGCTGAACGGATTTCAATAATTAAGATATCGTCAGATTTGTCTCAATCATTCAAGTGTCCTTAGATAATATCTTATATTGTATTACCTACGTTATATATTTTTTTGAGTAGATTTTTTTGCAGTCAAGTTTTTAAATTAAATTATTAGTGTATGTAATGAGGTTGTTCCATACAGTGAGTTTTTTTCTAGAATATATCAGGTAGATGCATTGTTTTATTGCAGATACTAGATTACATACGTTAGATACGCAACGTCAAAGTTTCCTATAGAATCGTGTGTCAACGCTCCATTCGTAGAAGCCGGTGTTCGTTCCAACAATAAATATAAACTTCCCCGAGCAGTCCCGCTCAATCCATACATTTGGAGGCAATAAAATATTACGCCCTTCTAACCTAGTTTTGCGTGACGGCCGTATGGGGGTGAGCGCTTTCACATCTCACGATACGATCGTAGAACAACACAGCGATTTCCTGTTACATCAAATATTACTCGACTATAGCTTGAATCACGTTTTATCTGCAGTCCCATCGACATATGAATTCGGTCTAAACGCTTATTAGATGTTTTGAGAACAACATCACTTTGAATCTTAAAATTCAGAGGTTAAATGCCCTTTTCTGAACATATAATATTAACATCTGTTGGCGATCTGTGCTTATGTATGCCGACAGCGTTTCTTCGTCCGAAGAATACGTCACCGCCAAGCGGAAAAGATACAGACTACGGACTGCAGGCAAAAACTTAATAAAACCCCATACGACGATCAAAATGTCTTTTTCCACTTCCAAATTTTGTACTGTAACAATCTCCAGCTTATGTAATGTAATTATACCAGTTATTTGACTCTTTTATTTTTTTTAGAGTACAAGGACAGCTTACACATCTACACTAAGGAATATGTTTCCTATTTTACGCAATAGATATGGATTGTCTGTCTTGGATTCTAAAGTGCATCAATTTTTGCTAGATTGGCGAGCTACATCATTTGAAATGCAATGTTTTTTAAAAATTAAATGTCAGACTTCGGTAATTTTGTTCGTTATAAATAAACTGTGCAAAACGCAATTATTTTTAATACATTTTTATAGCCAAATGTTTGCCAAATTTATATCACTAACTTTGACATTATAACATTTTATGCCATGATATTATTTAATGCCAAATTAAAATCTATAAATAATCACTAACTTTGACATTTATAATATTTTATAGGACGACCTACTTAATATCAAAAATGTAAAATTTTGGATGTTTGCATATTTGTTTTTAAATTAAGTAGGAACTGCTGAATAGGTGTTGTAAAAATTTCAGACAGAGATTATAGTAAAAAATAGCACATACACTACTATTTTAAACATAAACTTTTAAAAACATCTTATAATATTTGAAATTTATAAAATTATAGTGGGATTAGTAGGATGTTTAACGTCTAGTATCAGTAAAAACATTGACTGTAATTCGATTGAAATTAGTAAACAATCTTAAAAACAATTCTTACAGTAAAAACGCTGTAAAGCAACACAGCATGTTATCATGCTCATATGACATTTGTAGTTTTCGTCAAAAACACTAGTTGTTGCATATATTTTGTCAAGTCCAAAACTAATTTTATGACGAGAACACTACACACAACAAATTTTACTAAGTATGGTAATTTATGTAATTAATCGAGAACCAATTTAAAAATAGAGTATGTTTTAAAATATCTTTGAAAATGCTTATGTTGGAAAGAATGAGCTGAGGGGATTGACTTTTTTCTAAATCACAACAGTTTTTAACATACCGCAGCCCCACAATGTAAAAATGTATATCCACAGTATCCGTGTGTATACATATAATTAAATTCTGAAATCAAAATTGTTAGTATGCAAAGATGTATATTTTGTGGATTACATAAAAAAAAAAATGAATGTCTCGGGACTTAGGAATGTTTAAATATAGTTTGCCAGAATAACTGTCAATAATGTCAAAGGTAAAATGGAGACTCTCCAGGTATATCTTTGGAAAGAGCCCTACTACTACAACGCTTTTTTTGGTGTAGGTTTTAAAAAAAATCGTCGATCGTATCGTCCTTTATAAAGCTATTTGGCGAGTGAGGGACAGATATGTTCGAAAATACGCTGAGTTGACGTCATGACAGGAAAAATTAGGGTCTGCGGCCTCAGGCCTTATTCGCTGGCCTTATTTCTGAGGCCTTATTTCTTATTTATTATATTAAATCTCCCGGGCATAGGATAACTCAATAATATGTGCGGATGTTAGAGGCAATTCCTCTCCACACTCATCTCTAGGTCGGATATGAAATGACGTTTCATGAAAGGAAACAAGTTTTAAGAGATAGTCGAATTCACAGAAAACATCTTTACTATTCACATTAAAGTTAAGTTAAAAAATAATAATATGAAAGTACCGAGCGTTACTGAAACTCATATCCAATTCAATTATAATTAATTATTAATTCCCTACACATAGTTTAACGAATTATCTAAATGGTAATTGCATGCTGTGCTTTGTCTCAACGATAAATACTTTTAACAATAACAGATTAAGAACAATTAGTTTAATAAGCAATGTAATATTGTAATTTATCAACACAAAGCCAAATTAAATAAATAAAATAAAATAAAATACTATTTTACAAATAGGAGACGCCGAATAAAACCGTTGTGTTTATATGAGAGTGTGTTTGAGATATACGGTACAACACAACAAATGTTTCCAGAGAAATTACAGGGCTTAGAGATATAACATCTTAGATCTCTGGGTGATGAGCGCAGTGCAGTGCTAGGCAATGATTTGGACTCTTCGTGTTCCTATAGCTGCGTGTCACTGTGCTGTTATGTGGCAGGCATGTTGCTTACCGTCAGGCACATGCTCGCCTCGTCACCTCTCAATTAAAAAAAAAAATTATTAAAGGCCACAATATACAAGTACTACAAAAGTATTAGCATAAACTAGCAGCGCTCCTTGGTTTCGTCTGTATAGTTTCCAATCCCGTTATTTATCTGGGATAAAAATAGCCTATGTGTTATTCAGACCTTTATTTATCTAAGTACGTACCAAATTTCATCCAAACCCTTTTCGTAATTTTATCGTGAAAGAATAACAAACATACATCCTTACAAACATTCGCGTTTTTAATATTAGTGGGATTATACGTAAAATAAAAATATAGTTTTTACAAAAAAATGATACGCTATCACGTTAGTAGTGTAGTGGTAGGGCTATTTACAGAGTCCGTCTGGGGAAGTACCACACCTTTGCCAGTTATTCTATCATCAAGCAGTAATTTACAAATATTACTGTATTCCGGTTTGAAGGACAATGTTTCCAGTCAAATTACAGGGCATGGAAATAAAACATCTTATAACTATGGGTGACGACGACGACGTGCGTGCTATGTAATGATTTGACTCTTAATGTTCCAATAGCTGCGTGTCACTGTGCTGTTATGTGGCAGGCATGTTGCTTACCATCAGGCACATGTCCTGCTCCTCTCCGCTGTGTACTGTATACTATAAAAAAATTGGCAGTTAAAAGCAAACAGTAGTTTGGCAGTGGAACTGTCGATAGAAGTGAAAACTTATAACTCAGAATTTGAAATCTTACTTTGGTAACTACGCGAGTGAAACCGGAGAACGTGGCCATGAATATTTCAATGTCAGCCCAGGGCAATTCTAGTGTGTCCCGAGTTTAGCCGAAGATATCATATCATTCCCGAGCGTGACACTAGAATTCAATTCACACAGCCGACAAAAAATCTGTCTGTGGCGCCAAAAAAGCTTTTACAATTTTGACACACACGCATTAACATGCGTACAAGTACCTACTACTTTCACATGAAACGGTACGAACGTGATATGATCTTTCATTATGCCGATCAGAGATCACGTCACGAGATTTCAGTCAGCATTCAACGGAACACGGCATCAGCGGCTTCGTGCCAACAGCAATTCGCTGACGTTAACCTCATGTGACCTAGATATCCCCTGGTCAAAAATAGTTTCTTAAATAGTGTAGAGCGCTGAGATGAGCGAGTCATGAGGCTAATGGTAAGCAACTTGCCTGCAGATAACAGCACAGTGACATGCAGCTATTGGAACATGAAGAGCCCAAATCATTACTTAGCATCGCACCGCGCTCATCACCCTATAGGCTGCGGTTCCAACGAGGCGGAGCGGAGAGCGGAGACGAGCTGTGCTACGCCACCAATAGCATGACTTGAAATCCAAGAATAAATTTAAATATGCGGATTTCAAGCCATGTGTTTGGTAAAACGTGGCACAACTCTTCTCCGCTCTGCTCCGCTCCGTCTCAGTGGAACTGCAGCGTTTAGATCTTTTCTCTCTATTCCATGTAATTTCACTGGAAACATTGCCCTTCAAATTAGAATACAGTGATGTCTTCGCATTACTGCTTGGGGATAGAATAACTGAAAAAAAAAACAATAATGTAAGTTATATACCAATAAACCTTTTTATAATGTAAGTTATGTGAGTTTATAAATAGTGAATTTCGTTCTGAGCAATTTTAGTTTTGATTTTAAGCCCTCCGTTTGCGGCACACGTAATAGGGATGTTAACACTAATCACACATTCATGTTTAATGTGAATTTTATGACAGCTTGCATTAATAGAATATCGAAAATCACATTATTATAATTTATTATTACGTAGTAAAATTTATTATAAATGATTAAGGCTATATTTTTAATCTTTTGTCGCGTGACTGGTGACCAATATGAATTATTACGTCACTTGTCGCAAAACAAACTGTCTAAACTTATTAAACTGTTTACTTTTCTGCATTTTTATTAAAGTTTACGATTTTAGCGACGACGATTTTGATTGTTTGTATTCAAGTAATGATAAGAAACCACATAAACTGGACATACAGTCATGAATCGCGACCAATGTTTTATGACTAGTGACGTCATGTCAGTCGTTGTGTTTTAGCGGCAAAATTCAAAATTAGTCTAATATTGTATATTTAATCATCGAAAATATTAGTTTTTGAAATTAAATGTTATTTTTTACGGTAAACAAGGGTCAATCTTCAAAATAAAAGCAGTTCCGAAATTGTTAACATCCCTATTCGCATAAATACTCTTTTGTTTCTATTTTAATTTATCTGGCCTAATTGAGAATATACTAATAAAATTTAACCTTCTTTGTTGCGCCGTCGATTATAAACACCAATCACGTAACTGTTAATTAACTAAAAACATTTCTAAATAAAATGAATAGCAAATTATTATGAAAATGAGTAGCGACAAACTTACTATGACCACGTTCATATTTAACGAACCGGTATCTACAAATTGCAAAGCGCCAGAGCGACCATTGCGCTCCCAGATTATGGAAACCTAGCGATCCACCCTGGCTTCGCCCGTGGTGCATAATATTTATATAGCCTTTAGGGGGCGTCCATAAATTACGTAAAGTGTTTTTTTAAATTTTCTGTCCCTCCCTCCCTCTTTATTCAACGCCCTCCCCCATCCCCCAATCTCACGTGAGATTTTTCAAAATGTGGGTTTTCTTACGGAAACGCGCTAGATTGTTATTGTAGAAAGAAAAAAAATTGCTTTGTGCTTTTAATTACGAATAGTTAAGACTAGTAATCAACATTGCTGTGTGTAAGTAAGTATGGTAAGTAAGTAAGTGTAATAAAATTTTAACAATATAATACATCAATCGTAACTACTGTGATTACAAAAAAAATAACTACTCTTATTCAGTCCAAGGAGAATCAAGCGCGGTCTCAAGGGAGTCTATTGGAACGAACATTGTTTTTGTTTCAACGAGAAAAAAAATTGCGTGATATTTGCCGAGATCTCTACAACGAAAGATTAGATGAGATTTGACTCGATTCCCTCCCCCCTTACACACCTCACGTAATTTATGGACACCCTCTTATCAGGAATCAACATCGAACATCCAACGGTGAAAGATTTTTTGAAATCGGTTCAGTATTTCCTGATCAAAAAAACCTAAAAACCGGATTAGTAAGACAAAGGTTTCATACCGCTAATAAAATGAAATAAAGGCACCAATAAAGCATAGAGCGTAAACGTTATTCAATGCGTTTATTCGTTATTTGCAAAAGTATTTTAACTTACGAAGTCTTATTGCACTTGGCTAAATTTAGTTGACTGAATTTAGTCGCTACGGAATTCAGTGAAGTCTAATAGCATTCTGTAATCTAGGAAAAAGATTTAAAAGGAAGGATTGCTTATTTCTGAACCTGCTTCTGAATTCAGGCGACTATATTTAGCCAAATGTAAGTAAAAGTACGTAATTAGTACCTAATTTAAGTCCGGATCCGGATGGCATAATAAGGTAGCATAACAAATTCTACTTAGTAAAAAATTGGTTGCCTGTAAAGTCGGTATACGGGCGAAAGTTTTACGTGACAACGACTTTGAGTGGTAAAATAATTTTACGGAAGGGACGCGTGCCTTTCACTTTTTATGTCTGTCTCTCTCGCTCTTAGGCGGGCTAACCATGCCCGAGTGGAAGGGACGCGTGCCTCTCACTCGCTCTCGTTGTGAGCGCATAACGTGAGCGGAGCGTAACGCAGTTTCTTGAAGTGTCACCCGGCAAACCAATTTATAAGACGTTGTCACGTCAAAAAATCCTTACAGACCGACAGCCAGTTTTCACACCATATCGTTTGTGTCAACAAATAAACAAATACCTTTTTGTCGAACATAGCTTTAACATTAGTTTATCTGTGCTTGTTGGCATTAGATAACTCTGTCAGGATAAAACTTTCACTCGTCAAGAGCTCGAGGCTCGAGGGTGGTGACTGTGTCCTAATCTGTACTTATGCTAACTATGCCCATAGTGCTTTCTGAAGGATCGGTATTTTTAGGGTTCCATACCTCAAAAAGACAAAACAGAACCCTTACTGGATCACTATGTCATCCTTTCTAGGGTTCCGTAGCAAAATACGAGACCCTTATTGTTCCGTCATGTCTATCTGTCTACCTGTCTGTCTGTCTGTCTGTTTGTCCGTCCGTATGTCACAGCCACTTTTCTCCGAAACTATAAGAGCTATGCTATTGAAACTTGGTAAGTAGATGTAATCTGGGCACCGCATTTAGATTTTGATACAAAAAATAGAAAAAAAAACAAAAAAAAATTGGGGGTGTCCCATACATAGAACTGAAACTCAAATATCCATACGTGTGGGATAGGTCATCAAAAATGATATTGAGGTTTAGGTATCACATATTTTGAATAATTTGCGCGAGGGACTCATCCAAGTGGTAAAAAAATTAGAAGTTACATGGGGGGCATGTAACTTCTAAAACAAAAGAATGACAACAATAAAAAAAAGTGTATGATGTACGTTACCATGTAAACTATCAACGAAAGTTGGTTTGAATGATATTTAGTAAGTAGTTTTATTTTAATACGTCATAAATTGACTATTGTTAAAACACTGAATAAAGTAACAACGAAGTACAAGAACTTTTATATTATGTTACTTGATGCTACGGAAGCCTTCATGGACGAGCCCGACTCGCACTTGACCACTTTTATTTTTCTAACTGATCTTTAGTAGCCAGCGGTGAGTGCCCCGCCCCTACTACCTAACGGACTTTTGGGTTGACGGAAGCGCAGGACCCACCTAAACCTAACATACTTACGCTAATTAGCATACAACTGATACCTCAAAAACAATTCGAGGTAAAACGCCCACACACGTCCTAAAATCAGAGGAAATGACGTAAAAGTAGTGGGGAGGAGCCTACATCGCACCATATTATTGGTGATTTATGATGCGACGTAGGGTCCTCCCCACTAGTTTTGCGTAATTTCCTCTGATTTTAGAGCTCATAATATGTGGGAGGGTTTTAGATCAAACTGACCAAACTGTCTATCTTAATACTTTGTTCAATTCATTTCATTTAATCAGATCAGAATCCTTGCTAGAATAGGGAATATGATTTTACATTGTGTTCTTGAGGTCGGTGTTAAAGGTAATCTATCTTGACCAATAGTTTAGCATGCAATTCGTATTTGTTGAAAAGCAGTAGTTGTTGTCAGCCTGTCCCGTAATTTTTATCTCTAGAAAAAAAAGGTAACTGCACGGGTAAAACCGCGGGGAACTGCCAGTAGTATATACATACTAGTATAGTCTCGTACGTGTGTCCTGTTATCCGTCCCGACACGATCACAACAATACTATCGATTCTTACTTAACCGAAACAACTTTTTAACAACTACTAATCCCTCATACGGTATTCCGGCCAGATTCAATAGGCACGCCTTCCAAATCCTTTGTGAAGGGACAGGATCCGGCCAAAATTGGCTATTCCATACACGCATCGGGCTACGAAAACATCTCACGATAGACACAGCGAGATAGAGAAATGAAGTAGATTTTTAGTCGTTGGGTCATAATAATCGCACTTCTCGTTCCACAAAAAGGCGACAGTGTTTCATGGTTGATGTTCCAAAAACTCGAACGAAGAGATTTGACTCCGCGTTTGTGATAAGAACGTCTAGGTTGTGGAATGCGTTTTCCCCGATGGTTACAATCTTGGTGTCTTCAAATCGAGAGTGAATAGGTTTCTTCTAGGTAAGCACGCTCCATCGTAGATCGCATCAACGCTTAACATCAAGCGAGCACCATCTCGCGTCAAGTGCGAACTCTAAAAGAAAAAAAAACAGGTATAGGAAAAAAATCGTTTTCTTTTTCATGTTGATAGTTCTTCTTGACTGAGCATATTGGGTATAGTTTTTTATAAATAATACTTTTACAAAACCCAAATACAAAATAAAATAAAAAAAATACTTAATACTGTACTTTTATAAGCCAGCAATCTAGCAAGATTCATCTCTTTGCCATGTTATTTCTCTGAAAACATTGCCTTTCACACCGAAACACAAAAAAGTTTACACAATAAGTAATTTCATATCATATCTTGAGAATATTCCGGTTGAGTGATCAGGCGTACCGGCAAAAAACATTCCAAGTACTCTCTAAGCTGGAGACTTTGAACCAAGTGGAAGTCGCTCCCAAGTTGGCAAACTTCTAAAGTTGGCGCAAGTTCCGAGCCGCGAGTAAGCCGGCTACATTGCTACACTGATATGGTAATCATGGAGCAACTTGTTAGTTCTGTCATGAAATATTAGTCTGCTATGATAAGTAGATCACTGAGGGAGAGAACATGGAACTATTGCCAGCGGAATTGCTTAAAACATTGCTATCGCTATCAGCATTTTGGGAGAATCAAAAAAGCTAGCAAAATCGCTTTTGGTATCAAGGCCGGTCAAACATTTTTAGGACTAATTTATAGTTCGATTTTTTCCGTATTCCATAAGTTTTTACACCTTTTTAAGCGGAAAAAATGCATTTACTTATTCTTACCAGTCCGCATTGGAGGAGATAGTCGGTTTTTTTTTTTTTTTTTTTTTTATTTAAATTATCCACTCCACAGACTCCGGGGTCCGTGATCTTTGTCATTACAATAATCTTTTTTTTTACACATTTCTTGGATAAGGAGAAGAGGAAAATAGAAGGGGATTTGGGTACATTTAAAATCTAATTCTAGTGCTCGTCTGTAGAGCCGATCACTACCAGTTGGGATTCCGCTAGTAATCGACTCGACATCGAGTGTTTGCCTAATTGCCTTTTGCCATTTGCCTAAGCTGCCTCCTCCCGGCCCAGAGCCTCCACAACGGCCGCATTTCTGTCCCTGATGGCCATCTGTAGGTTGAAATCGCGGATGGTCTTCGATGATGCAGCCCACGCTCGCCGCACGAACCGACCGATGGCGTCGTCGGTGTCGTCAGCGTAGTATGTGAAGGTCCCCGTGTGCCGTGAGATTGCAACTACCGCATGGGGGGCGCTCTCGTGCAGCTTCATGTTTGCCTTGGTTTTGATTACGATTACCGACTCGTATGTTAGTCCCTGAGCTTCATGGATGGTAAGGATGCGTGACCCGGTGCCTGACCCATAACCCTGGTTTGTCAGGGTCTCCTTCTCCTCTTGAGTGTGAACTAAGAAGAGGGTGTTTGGTTGGGTGTTGGGTATTTGCGCTCCCTTATATCTTCTCTGCTCTAGGGACTTTATACGGGACGCTGAGGAGTACATACCGGAGTATATTTCCCTCAGTGCATATGCGACGTCCATTGGGTTTCGATGTGTGCAGAGCAACTCCTGGCTGATCTTTGTTACCAGGTTCGGGCGATGATACCTCATTTCGAAGAATTTTCCCTGTCGATATAAGGCAACTGATTGACGTCTCCAATGAGGACAATTTCGCCAACACCAGACAGCCTTGAAGCCATCACAATGGCTCCAAAATGGTTCATGAGAGCTTCGTCCACCATGAGGCGGCTGAAACTTTCTCTACCGAAACCATTTACCAGAGCAGAAGCCATGGTTCGCACTCTGGTTTTGACCAGGTTTCCGATTCGGTGCGATAGCTTTTCTCTTAGATCTTTTGCTGCCTCAGTTGTTGTAGTAATGATGGCGTCCTTGTCCACGTCGAAGTGTCTAATCACCCATGTTGTTTTTCCACATCCTGGAACTCCGTTGACCCACTGTATTCTTGGTACCTCCCAATTTTCCCAATCTGCTTTGACCTTTCCGTTCCCTTCGATGGTCTTGGCCATCTCTAGGATCTTATCGTCCAGCATAATCTTGGTGCATCGGGCAGTAACTACAATTGGGTCGTTTGGTGGTGTCGCATAAACAGGCACTCCCGCGCGCTCTGTCTCTCTCTCGTTCAGTGTCACGAAGCCATTTTCAGCACTGTAAGCTGCCATATACTGTCCTGTCATGGTTCCCTTGATGACCCGGGAAGTGACATTATTGTAAATGGCTGCTTCGGCCTCCTCGAGTTTCGCCTTTAAAAGGCTTTCACTTCCTAGCCTATAGGACTGCATGATGTTTTCGCAGGTCTTGAGGTTGACTTGTCGTGTCGCGCTCAGTGTGGCTATGAATTCGATGAAGGCGTTACGTGCATGGCTCCGCGGCTCCGAAGCGGTGACATAGCGGGGCGGTTCAACCTGTCCCATGTCGGCTCTCGTTCGGGCTGTTTGTTGCTGTGAAGCTGCTTTGGGGTCTTTGACGTCGAGGGGTGATGAATGGGATGTGATTCGGAGTACGCTCCTTGCCGCTGCGTTGAAAGCAGTCACGAACGCCGTGTTGGTGCCTCGGCTGCCAGTTAGATTGGCTGAGGCTTTTTCCGCGGCTGCCCTCTGCTGTACTCTTTCGGAGCCGGTTTGGATGGTCGAACTAGGAACAGGATGTCCCCAGCTGTCAGTTGCATTTGTTTGGTCGTGCGAAGGGGTTCTGAGGAAGCTCAGATTTTCCCCTGTCTTCGTATACGACAACCTCATGATGTTTAGAGGCCTCAATGCAACCCAGCCGGTCTGCGACTCTCGCTCTTGAATATTCGATTGCCATCGCATCCACGCTTATCACCGGGGTGTTTCACCTGCATTTCTGCTCAGATGTGCGAGCAGCGCACTTGCCTGTGTGAAAGGCGTCCGACCTTCCGAGTACTCTATTAGTGCAATCGTTTTGTTCTTCGATCGCACCAACCGAAATCGGTGGCCGTCTAACTCGCACACCGGCATGGCGTCGTAGGTTTTCCGCTTCATCGTGACTTTGCGGTACTCCCATTGAGCAGGCGAGACAATCCAGGCGACAAACGGGCTCGTTTCCGTTCCCAAGCGAAGCAAAAGCTTATTCGAATCTTTCTTTGTTGCTGTCCATGAAGAGAGCCACTCCGCGGATACGGATCCCTGCTTCTCCTCGGTCTGCGTTCTCCAGTAGTTGTTTGACGGAGATGCTCTTCGAGGAGTTATGTTGGGCGGGAACCGCATGCCGCGCGGCGTCCACAGACAGCGGGGCAGAGTGTGGTGGTGATGGGGGCGCGTATTTGATTTAGTGGAGTTTCTCATGGCCGCTATGCGGAATGAGCTCTCCATGAAGGACAGGAGCCGTGTTCTGTTATCTGGATCTACTAAGATGTTGTGGAGATCCGAGACAACCAGTCTTCTGTCGATCATAGATTCGAGCTCATGTCTTGCGACCATGAATCGGGGACAATCGACTAGCACGTGCCAGATCGTTTCGGGTTGGTCGGGGTCACACTCGCATGCCGGACTGCTCTTGAGCTTAAATCTGTACAGGTAATCTGCTATTCCTCCGTGTCCCGTCAACGCTTGTACCTGGAAGGAGTCAGTTTCGTGGTTCTCATCACCCGATATGCGTTTGCTATATCAGGGAGGAACGTCTGGGTGACTTTTCCGATGTCCGAGGTCTCATATCGATCCTGCCATTTCTTGACCGATTCTTCGCGGATTTTCCTTTTGACGTAGGACAAGGGGATCCCTCGTAGTCCCTGGGTGACTCCGTGAGTGCTGCCGATTTGGCCAATTCGTCGGCTCTTTCATTGCCGACGGTGCCAACATGCGCTCTCACCCAGAAAAGACGAAGAGATCTCCTTCAGCATTTATCTGTTCAATGTTTTCCTTTACGCACTTAACCAAGGGGTGGCTCGTTTTGGGTTACTTAGCAGTTCGAGTGAAGATCGGGAGTCACTCAGGACATTGACTTCTGGGTCCTTGCTCTTTAACGCCATTTGAGTTGCCCGGTAAAGAGCATAAAGTTCCGATTGAAAGACTGTGCATTCGGAGTGGAGCTTGAAGGTCGAGTTCTTGACCTCTCTGCCATTCTCCCACCATGTTAGAGCAGCTCCAACTTTACCTTCAATTTTACTGCCATCAGTATAAATTTGAGGCCCTTGTGGAAGATTGGAGGTGTCTTCTAGGAGCTCGTACTCTACGGATAACTGCGTGGACGGATGGGGTTGGTCTAGGCAGTTAACATTCTGTTCGAGCTCCACTTCTGGTGGGAGGTAGTCTTGGGAGAGGTTCTTTTTACTCTGTACAAATTTGCCGCTTCCTGTATTCTCAGATCCAGGGGAGCAGGCCGGAAAGGGCAAGTGATGCTTTCAGAGAAACAGTACGGTACGACTTACAGATTTTCTGGGCAAAACCTCTTTGGATAGCGTTCAACTGAGACAACAGTGCTCGCCTGCTGTTCGATGATATTCGAGTTGCCTGTAAACACGAGAACGACGTCGTCTGCGAACGCTTGACAGTACACTCCCTCTGCTTCTAGCATTCGCAGTAACGAGTCTAGGATCACATTCAAAAGGTCGGTCCGCAGATGGACCCTTGGACGCATCCTTGGTTGTTTCCTTCTCGTAGACTGCTCTTGCATAGTTGACCTTGATTTTACGGTCGCTGAGGTAAGAGTTTACCATGTCGTAGAGGTTTGTTGGGCACCTCTTCTTCGCTAATTGATTTTTGAGGGTGGGCCACCATGCATTGTCGAAGGCGCCTTCTATATCCAGGAGATTAAGAGTACGGTATCTTTACTGTCTACTCCTTTTTTGATGTGCTCTACCAGGTCATAGAGGGCGTCTTCAGTGCCTCGCTGGGGCATGAAACCGTACTGTTTCCTACTAATAGTTGGGAGGAGATGCCATTGGAGACGGTTTACCAGAAGCTTTTCGACGATTTTTCCTAGAACGGACAGAAGACTTATGGGGCGGTATGATTTTGGATGTGTGTAATCTGTCTTACCGGGTTTGCGTAGTATGACCACGTGCGCTTCTTTCCATTGCTTGGGGAAGTATTTCAGCGACAAGCATTTGTTTGCTATCGCCAAGAAAACCTTCCATTCGCAACGTATGGCTGCTGCACAGATATCAGCGGTTAGCCCGTCTGTACCGGGAGCTTTTTCGGATTCAGAGTTCTCAGTACTGATTCCAGTTCCGCTGATGTGAATGGTGGGTCATTTTCCGGTAAGCCCATAGGCATTTCTGTCGTTCGCTCCCGTAGCTCTGTATGACAAGGTTGGTCTGTGCTCTCAGAGTCGTCGGGATAGAAAGTTTTGGCAAGTAGTTCTGCAGATAGCTGCGGGGATAGAGTGTTACCTTCGGTGTCTCTTAGGAGTATTTCTTCCTGTCTTGTCGAAGTTTGTTTCATCACTCTGTAGATCTTGTCCCAAATGCTTTCTTTCTCCTGATTCGTGCAGAACTCCTTCCAACTTACCGTCTGAGCTTGTTTGACTTTTGACTTGTAGTCTTGCCGAGCAATTTGATACTGTTCGACTACAAGTTCAACTCTGTCGGGGCGGCATTCCTGATCCGTCTCTTTCTTCTGAGAACTTCCTTTTCAGATTATCGAGCGTTTTCGTATACCATGGGGGTTGGATTTCCCTTCGGCGAGCTTACCAGTGGGAGGGTCTGTTCGCAGGCTTCATGTATATTAGCTGTGTAGCTCGTAATCATCGACTCCAGTTCCAATGGACTTTCACATTTCTCCACTGACTCCGGCGAGATGTTTCCTTCTACAAGGGAGGATTTTAACTGTGACATAAAGTTTGACCATTGTGCCTTCTTGGTGTTGTATTTGCGTGTTGTTATTGGTCTCTGTTGTTCGAGAGCTTTAACTAGGCGCAAAGTGAAGGTAATTGCGTTGTGGTCTGATGTTGTAATACTTTTGTCAACATTCCATCCCTCGATTTTTCCCAGGAGAGACTCGCTGCACGTTGTTACATCTACTATGCTTGTGCAGAGTCTACCTTCCCTAACGATCTCGAAGGTTGGTGTATCGCCAGAGTTGAGAATAAATAAGTCCATTTCGTTGAAGAAAGAGTTTACGGCTTCTCCTCTCTCATTTTGGGATGTACTTCCCCACCAGTGGGACCACGCTACGCGCACGCCACGCCAGATAGTCGGTTTAAACACAAAGAGGACAATTTTTAAATATTTTTTGTATATTTTTTTAAAAAACGTATTGAATTTGAGAAAATATCTGTAGAACTGTTATAAAAACTTGCCGTCTTAAATGCTGTTTCAGTCAGACATAACTAAAATGAAATGCAATGAATTTGTTTATTTGGATCAGAAAAAGAGAACAAGTTAGTATATTTAGTTTACATATTTAGTTAGTTTGTGTGAAATGTCCACCAATATATTTATACTTAATTTACAATAAACAAAAGCATTTAAAACGAATTGTACACTGGTACCCACACTAGAGTAACCTGTGTCGTGGTTAAACACATAAACAATACATACAACACACAAAAGTGGTTTCTTTCATATTATAGACAAATAGACATAGAAGTGGTGATGGATGGCGTGAATCGTGAACTCAACGGTTCAGCACTCTATCGATTTAAGCTTAGCTCAGTTATATTCTTATCAGGTTCACCTATTTTTGTCTGCCGAAAGGTCACATTCAAGAGTTCAAAATTTCTTTTTAACCTCGACGGGTGGATGGAACGGAGCTTGTGTTATGGATCATAGATATGGATATAGATAGATATGGTTACTGACGTGCTAATGTCAAGTTTTTGAACACCACTGACTTGTTAAAAGAGTGGTGCGCGTGGGATTCGATCCAGAGGCTCCAGATCGACAGTCGCAGTTCTTTTAATAGACCACAGATCACTACTAGGTATATAGACCAGCTGCCACGCTTGTTTAAGAAATGTTTTATTTGACATTCATAGAAATTGCATTCACAATTAATGTTTTTAACCGCGTTCATAATTAATTAACAGGTGTGTATTTTAAATAAAACATATTAAAAATTACTCTCAGCAATAAGGTCGCCCTTTGTGGCATGAGTTCATAAGTATTTTATAATTCATTTATTCGCTTATATGGGTATACAAAAGATCTTAACAGATACACATGTTCAATACAGAGCTCCGTAATCCACCTTTCGGCATGCAAAACAATAATTTAAAACCAAATTACACAATGTCAACAATAAACACTACAGAATTATTTACTATATTATACAATTAATTTTAATGAAGTTTTATTTTACTATAAAATATAATTAATGTGTGTTTTTTTGGTACCAAAATAAAGAGTTATCTATGTATATCTTAGGTATAGACAATATATTAAATTGCATTCAGAATTATTTGTTTCGAATGAAACATATTAACTCAAGCCATTTATTACAAGCTTTGTAAAATAAATAACATGCTAACTACCATACTATCATTAGCTTAAAAGCCCTGTCACTGAGCACAATTATGATAATTTATAGATACAATTTATCACTCAGAACTTATCTTTGTTGTGCTGTATTTATCGGCTTGGACGTGGTAAATTAACATAGTCATTATAAAGCAGTTCTATATTCTATAACATAAACAAAATACTTGTTATTTTAGGTATCTTTAAGAGTTTGTTAAAACCGCTTTTTTAATTATTGTAGGTTTATACTTGACCTCCAAATTGCCTGATATTACGTAACGATGTGATCTATGTACGATGGACCGTGCCGTCAGGAAAACCCCCATTAAGCAATGCGATCCACATTCTAATCGTAGAGCCAGTTATTCTACCACCAAGCAGTAATCTGCAAACATTACTGTGTTCCGGTTTGAAGGGCAATGTTTCTAGAGAAATTACAAGGATTAGAGATATAACATCTTAGATCTCTGGGTGACGAGCGCAGTGCAGTGCTAGATAATGTTTTGGACTCGTCATATTCCAATAGTTGCGTGTCACTGTGCTGTTATGTGGCAGGCATTTTGCTTACCATCTGGCACATGTCCTGCACGTCTCGTCATTCTTTATTTAAAAAAAGGGTCAAACCGCTTCGTTCGAGTCTCTGGAACATTAACGGACTCGGGGCATTCTCTCGCAAGGAGAGAGTCAAGACCATAATCCACCACACTGGCTCAGTGCTGGTTGGTAGAATGGCCTCAAAATATTTTAGGAATATGTCGATTACTTCGCTTTCTTTCAGCGTTTTTAAGTTAAGGTATGACTTCGAAAAGCCAGGCGTTTGAATCAGAATTTGCAGACTGAAACAGACATTACTAGTCTTACTAGTCCCGCATTCCTTGGTGCAAAATAAACGATATTTTATGTCTTAAAATATTTGGCAAGATAAAAAGGCTTTAAATAAATAACAGTTTAAAAAAGAAATTATGAATGTCATAGTCAATCTTTCGTAAATGAGCAAAGTTTCAAATCAATCTGATGCTTTGAAAGTGGTGAAAATGACGCCCAAAGATTCCGATACATAGATTCATAGATAACATATACACCATGCTAATAAGTTGAAGAAGAAGACTTTCATCAGCTGACTATTATTTTTTTACATGTCTCACCAAGAAGCCAGTTTGTATGGGTCATATTTTAAAAAGGTTTTTATTATCTTATCTTACCTGCAAACAGCAATAAAGATTTTTGTATTTATGTAATAAAATCGTGTTAAAAACTTGAGGATTCTACGAGTATAAACGGTACGTATCGTTTCCATACCAGTTCTAACTTAGATAATTTCGTACCATTCGTTTTTCTGTTCCATCGATTTCCTAATAAAATATTCAGTCGCGAGGGTACAGCGAGCGACACACGTTACGATCGCGTGTTAGTTTTAGCAATCGGGTTCACTTATCTATATCAATAAAAGTATAGGGCGGATTGTAAGGTCGTTTAGTGCGTCTGGAGTGATGTAAGTGTTCGGTAAAGGTTTCGATTGTGGGCTCTTTTACGCACGTTGCCGATTGTTTGATTACTTGGTTAGAGTTTTTTTTAACTTTTATAGGTTTACTCTTGACCGCCATCTCACCTGATGTTAAGCGACGATGCGGTCTACGATGGAGCGTGTTTATCTAGAAGAAACCGATTCACTCTCGATTTGAAGACACAAAGATTGTAACCATCGGGGAAAACCCACTCACGCAACGTATTCCACAGCCTAGACGTTCTTATCACGAAAGTAGAGTCAAATCTCTTCGTTCGTGTCTTTGGAACATCGACCATGAAACGATGTAACTTTTTCGAGCTACGAGCATTCCGATAGAAAAAAGGGCAAGGTGGTATCAGATCATGCAAATCAGTCGCACACTCTCCAAAGTGTATTCGGAAAAAAAATCATAGGCTAGCAATTTTTCGGCGATGATCTAGACTTTGTAGTCTTTTTCGCACAAGAGTGTCGTTGGCTATGAGCCTTTTGGCACGTCTCTCGATTCCAGGGCCTCCAGCTGATACTTAGCCGATCCAACCCAAAGGTAAAGGTAATGTGTGTAAAATACATAGATACTAATACAGGGTAACAGGTCCCAGGTGACAGGTCACTTTTGATAAAACTCAATATAATTCCCAAACATAGTGTTTGTTGTCCTTTCTAGCACTATCTAGCGGCTGTTTCGTGTATATTTATGTCACTTCACACTGTACATCATTTATAGAGCATTAAAGAGTGCATGCGTTCTTGTTATAGAAAATTCGAAGATTTTAGACCGGGAATATACACTTTTTTTATAATACAGAGTGACGAGACGAGCAAGACCTGTGCCTGATGGTAAGCAAACCGCCTGCCACATACACAGCACAGTGTACTACACACGCGCAGCTATTGGAACATGAAAAGTCCAAATTATTACCTAGTACCGATTGGCGTTCATCACCCAGAGATGTAAGATATTATATCTCTAAGCCCAGTAGTTTCTCTGAAAAAATACGATTTTTTATAAACCTTAGGAGAGAAGTTTTAAGTTTTAATTATTTAATGTATCTACTAAACATCGCCTTAAAAGGATCATCATCATCATCAGCCTGTGTTCGTCCACTGCTGGACATAGGCCTCTTCCATATTACGTCACTTAGTCCGATCCTCGGTCTTATGTCTTCAACCGCCGTATTTCGTATATCGTCACTCCATCGAGTCTCAGGGCGTCCAACACTACGTCCTTGAAAGTATGCAGGCTGATTATTACCTACCAATAACTTTTATGATATTTGTAATAAGTATGTATTTAAAAATTATATAGGTATTATATCAGCTATCTGGCCGCCATAGTACAAGCTTTGCTTAGTTTGGGGGCAGATGGTGCTGTGTGAATTGTCCTCCAATATTTATTTATGAAGAGAAAATATTTTTTTGAGTGTAACTTTCCTTTCAGTTGATGGATAATTCTTGTAGGAGTGAACTCGTGAAAAAGGTCGGAAACATGCTTTTCTATTTTAGACCAGTATAAATAAATTAATGAATAAGTTACGGTTGGTGGACAATTCACACACAACACTATCTGACCCCACCAAGCAAAGCTTGAACCATGTCGGCAAGATAGCTGATATAATACTTATAGACTACAGGGCCGTGAACAAAATTTATGGGTCATATGATACAGCAGGAGACCAACGTAGGATGATAGAAGATAGATAAAATAATAGGATTCAGCACTATGCGGGCATTCGAAAGCTGTCCCACTGAAAGCCAATTGAAGACGGGGGTTGCGACCCTCGCTCTTTCCTTCTTGTCGCATGATTTTTGTACGGCATGTGGAATAATAGTTTAGAACAGGTAATAAAATTTAGCATTATGTCGTCACTTAAAGATTTTACGTCACTTAAAGACTTAGATTAAAAGAGGTACTACAAACATTATAAATTTTACTATATTCCTATCCCCTATATAGTCTTAATGATGATGATATAGACTTAAACTATACAAAAAGGTGCGAAGATAATTCAATACTGAACAGTTGCTCACGTTATACAAAGCATGGAGTACTGATCGCACCTTTGGGATGGATCGGCTAAGTATCAGCTGGAGACTCTGGAATCGACACACACAAGTTCTCGTTCCACAAAAGGGCGATATCGTTTCATGGTTGATGTTCCAAAAACGCGAACGAAGCGATTTGACTCCACGTCTATGATAAGAACGTCTAGGTTGTGGAATGCGTTGCCTGAGTGGGTTTTCCCCGATGGTTACAATCTTGGTGTCTTCAAATCGAGAGTGAATCAGTTTATTCTAGGTAAGCACGCTCCATCGTAGATCTCGTCTTTGCTTAACATCAGGCGAGATGGTGGTCAAGTGCGAACCTATACTAGTTCAAAAAAAAGCTATCACCGTCGTAACTACCTACCTTATAATCTACTTTTTCAACTACCCACCTATTTACTTACCTACCTTCAGTGGTATTGCTCCGACACCCCCATTAGCTCGGTCAATGAAACTCTATTTTTTCTTCATTAGTTTTAATTAACCTTTGAATGAATTTAATTTCTGTTTCGCTTTCAGATATAAAACTGTACAATAAATGCAAAGTTTTTTTATACAAATACATAGTTTGAAAAAATATTCCGTAGCAAAATAATTTAATGATTAAATTAACAATGTACAAAAACTATTTCCTCTCAGAATTAGGGCACAGGGTCAGGGAGAATACGGGTGACTCCCGCGGGCGCGTTCCGGGAGCAAAGGTTGGCCATTGCCATTCAGCGTGGGAATGCGGCGAGTATCATGGGCACTTTTGCACCGGGAGATTCTGTGATTCGTTTTTTATTTTGCTACTCCATTTCATTTTTTACTTGTATTTATTAAGATAATTTTAAGATATTACCTTTACAATTATCCAAAACTGTTTATAAGAATACTCATATCTACTATTAACAGTGTTTCGCGGTTTTACCCGGATAGTGTCTGTTCCGTTATTTTACCGTGATCGAAAGCAGCCTGTCAGACTATAATCAACCCGATCTCCTCAGGTCTTACGACATCATCGAGCAACGAACATCCAAACTTTGTCATGTATCATATTACTAGCGGCCAGTTCCGGCTTCGCTCGGATATCGTCATATAAAGATTATAAATCGAAATAAAAAACTATCCTATCTTTTACGTTGAATCAAAGTGCACACGGTGTGCAAATTTGATTAAAATCGGTTTAGTAGCTTAGGAGATCATCGCGGACAAACAACGTGACTCGTAATTTATATATATATGTACTAGCGGCCCGTTCCGGCTTCGCTCGGATATCGTCACATAAAGCCTATTAATCGAAATAAAATCTATCCTATCTCTCAAGTTGGATCAAACTGCACATGGTGTGCGAATTTTATTATAATCGGTTAAGTGGTTTAGGAGTCCATTGAGGACAAACATTGTGACACGAGATTAATATATATTAAGATAATATTAAGATTGAGACTTGAGATTGAGACTAGTTTTAAGTTCAATCTTGAATCTGATCTCAGCGCTACCTACCTAATCTCATCATTATGAACAGCCCACTAAATTCCGACTGCTGCTTCGGGCCTTCTCTCACAAGGAGAGAGTTATGGCCATAATCCACCACGCTGGCCCAGTGCGGGTTGGTAGATGACACATAACTTCGAAAGGTTCTAGGTACATGTCGGTTTCATCCTCCTCCAACCTAACCTACCGCACAAAAAATTAAAGGCAATTTGTTACCAAATATGTTCTGAAGTTTTTTAAACAAACAGACCTTTAACTCTTCCAATCAATTTAACTGATTTATTATAATCCTAAATTCAGAAGAACACTTGGTGACGTCATTTAAGTACAAAAAGGCATAAATAGAGTCTGTGTACAAAGTATGATAAAATAACAAATAACTTCTTATAGACATTAGGGACATTCACTTTTACTTATTCACTCGTACTTGCTTTAACGTGCTTATACTGACTATGCAGTTGTCTGAAAGAGATTGCTTATAGCGATAAGTTTAACAATTGCTACCTTATTTTAAGGTTATTTTTATATTTTGTTACCAGTAAAGAGTTTATCTGGTCAGACAACATCTTGTATAACATTTATTCTGTGTAAGCGTTAGGTAAGAGAATAATACCTAGATAGTGCGTTTTGCTTATAATCTAGAAAATCATAAAAAATGATGATAAATGGTTTACTAAGTATGCAAGCCAATCAGCTTAACTTACCAGTAAGCATTATTCTTTAAACATCAACGTTTGCGTATTACTTAATGCTTGTCGGTACAATTACTGGCCATATCACAACTATACTATTATATACTGGATGTTTCTACGTATAATAGGTATGTATTTACTATATAAGTCTATAGGGCGTCCTACACTACGTCTTTAAAAGTATGCAGGCTGATTATTACCTACCAATAACTATTTATGATATTTGTAATAAGTATGTATTTAAAAACTATATAATGGAGCACACGCCCGTGAACAAAATTTAGGGGTCATATGATACAGCAGGAGACCTATGTAGGATGATAGAAGGGTATAAAATAATAGGATTCAGCACTATGCTGGCATTTGAAAGCTGTCCTACTGAAAGCCAATTGCAGAGGGGGGTTGTAACCCTCGCCCTTTCCTTTTTGTCGCATGATTTTTGTACGGCATTGCGGAATAATGAATTAGAACAGGTATTGAAACTATAAAAATTGAAAACGTTAATTTTTTAATTATTAGTTTTGTTGGAAAAATTCATGGTTTTTCGACGATGTTCAAAGTAAATTTGGTCATTTGATTAACTAACATACTAAGACTAACATACTAAGACTAACATACTAAGACTAACATACTAAGACTAACATACTAAGACTAACATACTAAGACTAACATACTAAGACTAACATACTAAGACTAACATACTAAGACTAACATACTAAGACTAACATATTGATCTTAGTATTTTTTTATTTGGGAAATGATTCTGATGGCGCGGTCTTACCAGCTCGCAATCCGCTACCCTCCCGGTAGCGCACTTGTTTTTTTAATTTTTATAAAATAATTTATTCCTAAATATACCGAAAAAAACGGTTGAATACGTGAATAATAACAATAATATAACATAAATATAATTGTTCCAGAATTATCTCGACGCTCTCATTTCTATTGGTGCAATAATGCGATAAAGACCATGGGTGGTCCCACATTCTTACCAGCATCTTATAAAAAGAACAGAGAACTTGCGAAAACCAGCAAAGAAGGTACGGACAATATTGACAATTATTATTATAGGTGGTAATAGGTATAACTTATAAGTTACAATTCGATCTTCAACCCTGGTACACTCCGCGAGGTATAGGCTGAGCTTTGCATTAGTGTGAGTGATCACCAATCAGGCAGGAGCGCGGCGAGACAGAATGGCGCCGCGCCTAAGGCCGGTTGTCACACCTACACTATCCATGTACACTCACACAAATGCAAAGCTCAGCTTATGCCTCGCGGAGTGTAACCACGGAAATATACTTCAATTATTGTGTAGAGGTATACTAATATTATAAAGCTGGAGAGTTTATTTGTTTGTCTATCTTAGATCTCAAATCTCTCTAACTACGGAACTGATTTCAAAATTCTTTCACCGTTGGATGAGTACGTGATTTTTCATAAGTATAGGGTTTATATGTTTATGTACCATGAACAAAGCCGGGGCGGACCGCTAGCTACGAGTATCTAAACTAGGACTGTCTCGCGGTTTCATTCGGCGGAGCTGTGCCCCATAGAACAGCTCGGAGACCAATAAACCGCGGCGGGTTCGCTGAAGAATACGAGAGTGGTCCCATGATCCCGTCGTTATCGGCAAAAATGGAACCTTGAGGAAGTCTTAGTCGGTAGGGACACAATATCCATCTATTGTATCAAGAAAGGTGGCCACGATCGTCAACGCTTGACGGAAGGGTATGTGTCAATGCGGATTCAAAGTGGTCAAGCGCAAGTCAAGCTCGCCCATGAAGGCTTCCGAAGCAGCAAGTAACATAATATAAAAGTTTTTGTAGTTCGTTGTTACTTTAATCAGTGTTTTAACAATAGTAAATTTATGACGTATTAAAATAAAACTACTTACTAGAGCTCATTCAAACCAATTTTCCTTGAAAGTTTACATGGTATTGTACATCATATTTTTTTTTTGAGTTTTGTCATTCACTTATTTTAGAAGTTAGAGGGACACATATTTTACCACTTTGGAAGATTCTCCCGCGCAAACTATTCAGGTTAGAAAAAAATAATATCATTTTTGAAGACCTATTCATGATAGCCCACATAAATTGAGTTTCAGTTGTAAGTATGGGACACCCCCAAAATGTATTGTTTTTTTCTACTTTTTGTATGAAATTCTTAATGCGGTTTACAGAATACATCTACTTGCCAAGTTTCAATAGTATAGTTCTTATAGTTTCGTAGAAAAGTGGCTGTGACATACGGACGGACAGACAGAAAGATAGATAGATAGATAGATAGATAAACTCTTTATTGCACTTAAATTATAAAGAAAAATAACAATAACACAGAACAAAAACATAGAAAAAAGTAGCAATTGGCGACCTTATCGCTAAGAGCGATGTCTTCCAGGCAACCGTAGGATGGTAAAAAAAGAAATTAATTATGGAAGACGGGGAGTGCAATTTGGAGTACATAGATACTTCCGAATGATAATTTGATAATACTAACTAACAATTAATTTCAAATACAACAATATAAATACATAAATCAATTTTACGTCCTAATACACAAATATTTTATAATAATAGACTAATACATAATTAATAATAACATGTTCAATGAATGAAAATAATTGAAGATATAGAATACAATTTTATTATGATGTCAAGGAGAATAATGACTTCAACATCTATGTATGTGATGACTGTAACAAATAGAATTCTTTGACTTGTTTCTTAAAAACAGCAAGAGAATGAGCTTGCCTAATGGTGACGGGCAAGGCGTTCCACAACTGGACAGCTTGGAAAGCAAATGATTTGCCATAAAAAGTTTCGCTGCGGGCCGGCGGTGTTTGAAGGAACAAGTTATATTTTGACCTGAGAGGTAGACCATGTGCATTGCTCCAATAAGTAAAAAGTTTTTCAAATACCGCGGAAAAGAGGATTAAATAATACGCTATAGAGAAGGGACAAAATATGAGCATTCCGACGAAAGCGAATGGGGAGCCACTTGAGCTGTATACGAAATTGAGACACATGATCATACTTGCGTAAACCAAATATGAATCTTATACAATAATTTTGGAGACGCTCAAGTTTATCTAGCTGATCTTCTTTGAGGTCAAGAAAGCAGACGTCTGCGTAGTCCAAGATGGGAAGAAGAAGAGATTGTGCAAGCGCAATTTTGGTAGCAGTGGGTAAAAAATTACGTAATCGTCTCAATGACCCGCCCGATGCAAACAGCTTACAGCTGATCGATTTCAGGTGGGATTCCCAGCTTAAAGTGCGATCAAAAATAACGCCAAGATTCTTAGGTAACTGATTCGCTGTACGGTATAACGACCCCATTAAAAACAATGTCAGGGATTGCGGGCCAATCGACTCTAGCTATCATGTAAGCACTGCCGAGTATAATAACTTGGGTTTTGTTGGGGTTTACATCTAAGCCGAAGGAGTTACTCCAGTGTACAATTTGTTTAAGATCAGCATTTACGATGTCGATAGCCACACTTAAGTCAGAGAGTCGAGCTTGCGAGTAAATTTGGAGATCGTCTGCATAAAGGTGGTAGGAAGAAGTTAAAAAGTGAGTAATAGAATTGATAAAGATGGCAAATAGAAGTGGTGATAGCACGCCGCCTTGAGGGACTCCAACATTTGTATTACACCAAGACGAAAAGATCTCGTCGAGGCGAATACGTTGTCGGCGTCCATACAAGTAACTGTGAAACCAATTGATCACCGATGGAGATATGTTAATAGAACGTAATGTCACCAGCAAGATATCGAAATCGACGACATTAAAGGCATTACTGAAGTCTAACAGAGCTAGAACAGTAAGCCTGCCGTCGTCCATACCTTTGCGAATGTCGTCGGTGATCTTAACAAGAGCAGATACAGTGCTATGCCCGGGACGGAATCCGGATTGGAAGGGATTAAGAAGGTCTTGTCTGTTAAGGAATTGGTTAACTTGAGAGTGGACAAGACGCTCAAGGACTTTGGACAGAAAAGGAAGAATAGATATAGGACGATATTCGGAGAAGGAGGTAGGATTAGGTTTCTTTGGCAAAGGAATGAGCTGTGCATCTTTCCAGGTAGCTGGAAAAACACCACAAGCGATTGAGTTATTAAAGATGGAACATAAGACGGGAAGGATGGCGTCAAGGATGGGCAGTAGCATGTTGCGACTGATATTATCACCGCCAACAGCGTTGGAAGAAATCGACATTACACTCTTCTTAACATCACTTTCAGTGAATCGATTGAACGTAAAAGGAGAATAATTAGGAGTTGGAATGGCAGAAAGATAATTTATTGTAGTATTTTTACTGCATTCGTCATAGTGAATGGAGAGGAAAATGTAGGTTAAGAGCATTTAAGTCTATTTTATTTGAAGTTAAATTTTGAGGTGATTTGCCAACTCCCATAGACTTGAGAAACTTCCAGACTTTACTTGGATTTTCATTATTGACAGCTTTGTGAACATGTCGGCGCATTGCATCTCTACACACCTTATTGCAGCGATTACGGGCCTGAACGTATTTATCTCTGTTAAAATCTGTGGGACGCGATTTATAGCGTGATTTGGCTGCTGCTTTTTTGTGGATCAGTGTCTTAATATCATCGGTGAGCCACGGGGCTGGGAGATGTTTAATCTTGATTTTCCGTAGAGGAGCATGAACATCGTATAGCTGTGTGATGAGGGCATTAAACATAGAAACTTGATCATCCACCGAGTTGGCGTTAATGACGGGTTCAAAGTTAATCTTCTTAGCGTCATCGAGAAGAGATTGATGATCCATACTACCAAAGTTGCGTTGCAGAATGATTTTAGGTTTAAATTTAGGAGGCTTAATTTTATATGACAGAAATATTAGATCGTGGTAAGAAAATTCATCAGCAGAGTACTGACCATGGATAGAAACATTGTTAGGAGAAGAGATAATCATCAGATCTAACAGAGACGGAGCACTGTTAGGAAAATGGTGAGTAGAATTTAGAGGAAGAATGTTTAAGTTATAGGAATTAACAAGTGATTGAAGTGAAGAAGAGCGAATATCATTTCTTAGAAGACAAGTGTTGAAATCACCCATGATAATGGTGTGATTGTAAGAAGGTATAAATTCGTTTAGGAGAGCCTCAAATGAAGAAAAATAATTGACGTTTTTGGAAGGGCTATAATAGACTCCGAGAAGAACTTTAGTGTGTGAAAGAATTACTTCAATAAGAAGATGTTCACCCGCACATGCTGGGGGTGGTTGTGGCGATTTGCTCAGAATGGAGAAAGGAATGTTGGCCTTAAGGTAAATTGCCACACCTCCACCAACACGGCCGTCGCGATCATTTCTTATTAATACAAACCCGGGTAGAAAATAGGAGGTAGAAGGAAGACACGGACGAAGCCAGGTTTCGGAGACTAAAATAGCATGGATGTTATTATTATCAAGGGACGTCAACATTTCAGGATAGGAAGACGGAATGCTCTGCGCATTAATATGGATGACATTAAAATTTTTAGGCATACCTGAAAAAGTGCACTCTAAAAAGCCAGACAAAGGCTGAGTTTTATTAAAGCTCTCATTGCTGCTTGGGGAACCAGAAGAACCTGATAAAAATTCGTTATCACTGTTACATTCATCGTCGCTAAATATATTAATCATGATACTATATAATAATAAATAAAATAAATAAATAACAATTAAATATATATATATATATATTACTGTATGTATGTATGTATAAATGTATAAACGTGCTTTATACAAATATTGTAATAGTACAATAAATAAAAGATTATACCTATTATAAAAAGTTTAGTTGTTATAATAAACACCTATCGGGTTGTGCGGGAAGAAATTGCGTCTTTCACATCACTGGCAAACAAAAGATAACCACTCACTAATAAACTATTAATTGCACAATACGTAACGGGAACATGATAAATTATTTTAGAAAAACCACAGACAAAAACACTTCAGTAATTTGGCAGAATATAAATTACGCAAGGCAGAAAAGGAGAAAAAAAGTCTGTGACATTGACAGTAATAAATGTTAGTGACAATTGGAGGTTGTCTATGCCGACTACTAATCAAAGTACCTGCTATTGGGAAGAAATCAAATAAAATAATAAAAATATTAAGTGATATTGACCGAATTACAATGCTAAACCAGGATTTAAGTTATTAATGAAGAGTTTAAGAGTTTGTAGTTCAATCAGCATAGTCAAAATAACAATAGTAAGGAAGAAGTGACGTGAAAAACTATGGATGTTAACCGGCACATAACTTTTACAATAAACGAAATAAACAACAAAACACTAATCTACCGACAAGAAGGCCGGCACTACTTTGGTACTCTTCTTGCTGACTTTGGCGCTTTCTTCACCGGTTCTACCTCGAGTTTTTCAGCTGTAACGGGGGCCGGCGCCGCTAATTTGTCCAATTCCGATAGATTGCTGATGTAGTGACGCTTGCCATCTGAATCAAGCACGATAATGAGACCATCTCGTGTCCAACATCTCCCGATGCCGAAGCGCTCGCGGGCTGACATAAAAGCGTCATGCCGAGGCTTCGTTAGAAACTCGGATATGGTTATACCAGATTTCTTTAAGGCTGTTTTTGCGTACCATAGGCGCTGACGCATTGCCAAGTTACAAACCTTCAAGAGAATAGGTCTGGTTTTCTCGGGGGCAGATGAACGTCCCATGCGATTACACCTGCTGACATCTGCAGTGGTGAACTCGGAAATCTTGAGCCGCTCTGAGATCACCTTCACAAGAGTGGCCGCTGTATCCTCGCCTTTGACCTCAGGGATCCCGTGAAAGAGGAGAATTTTACGTCTAGCACGCATCTCATGCTTGTCAGACTCACTTGCGAGGAGGGAAATTTGATCCTGTAATGACTTCAGGGCTTGCAGAATGAATCCCCGGAATGTAGAAAATTCATCTGCCAATGATGGTGATGCCTTTGTTGTGGAGGGTGAGCACTGCAACTGTCCTTGGAAGGTGTCCATTCGCTGCAGGAACAAGGCCTGCAGCCTCTCTTGCGACTCTAAAATAGCCTCCATTTAGTGGCAGTGAAAGTGTAGATGTGGCTATGAAAAGGATTAAATTCACACCCCGGCAGGTATTCTAACACTGTTGATCAATTGTACATCAGAATATAACTTAAAAAATGTATATTTATATTTTTAAAATTAAATTCAAATTAGAGCACATATAAAAGTTGTGTTACTTATGACTACCCACGCCGGAAAAAAAGACAGAGATGACGAATCTATAAGGGTCCCGTATTTTGCCATTTGGCTACGTAACCCTAAAAAAGACTATCCATCTACATTTCAAAGTATTTCAACCAGACATTTGCGATTTTAACAACAAACTTAATTTTTGGCACATACCTACCTACTACATACAATTTAATTGATCCGTTGTTTATTTGATTTGATAACCCTTTGATATGTAAAACCCAATTCTAAGTAAACATTGTATCACTAACATGATAATAGTTTTACTCTATAAATATAAACAAGTCATCTATACGATAAAATTGATATTTGCAACATCCGACGCATTCTTAACACATTACATTTATATTTATGAAGAAGAGCAGGCAAATTTAAAACAAGAAAAAGACAATTAAATGAATATTTCATTTAAATGATTTTGCAGTTTCTGATTTTGCTTTAGTTGTAAAGTGAAATTTACGATGAACCTGAGAGTGGTGCTACTTGTTGGGATTCTCTTCTTGCATTGCATTTCATTCGGTGAGTTGAAGTGCCAGTGTATTGTTCTTCCAATAATATCTTTATATTTTAGCCATCACAAACACAAGGGTCCTTGTTTTTGTGTGAGAACTTAGATATTTTTTTATTACACTAAAACCACAATTGACATTGTGGAAGATACTCTATAGTATACATTATCTATGTTTAATTTTCTTGTAAATTTTTCTATGCAGGGTTCATTCATTTATTCATAAATTAAGAGCGACACTCTCGTCGGTGGAGTTCTTTCCATGTACTTCTACACTCCGCCTTCTCCTTGACTTCCTGATACGACACTACATTTATCTTCTCCTTCACTTGGTTCATGGAACTTCTCCTAGGTCTACCTCTCTTCCTCCTCCCTTCTAATTTATCTTCCATTATTGTTCAATGAAGTTGTCGTGTCGTATCAGATGTCCCAACATCTTCTCTATTCTGTTTTCTATTGTTTCAATTAATGTTCTTTTCTCCTTTACCATCTTCAAAACTTCTTCATTGCTCTTCATTTCCTTCCTTTGCAGGGTTATAAGCCCGTAAATATACCATGAGTTGTCTAAGTCCGAAAGAAAATACTTTTTAAAATAACATCTTAGATATCTTGGCGATGAGCGCAGTGCAGTGCTAGGTAATGATTTGGACTCTTCATGTTCCAATAGCTACGTGTCACTGTTCTGTTATGTGACAGGCATGTTGCTTACCATCAAGCACATGTCCAGCTCGTCTCGTCACTTCTTATTAAAAAAAAAAATAAAAAAAACTTTGAGACAAATTTTCAGCTTGCCTCAAATATCTACCCAATTTTACTACCAGCTCTCGTAATGTTATTAGCATAGATAATAAAAAAGAAGTGTGGCACTCGGGGCCTGCCGCGGTAAAGCAATTGCATGTTGCATGCATTTTTATCAACATAAGCAACATAAGATTTGTTTACCATAAAAAATATCTCGGGAAATCCGTTAAGTTGGCAACATTGCTAAGAGCATTTAGTCTGTAAAGCTGATACAAATAAGATTCAAAGTCGAATGACCGAGTGGGGAGGACGGCGTTACGGTCTTCCATCCCTCTTTCTTGTGAACATAAGAAAGAGATGCACGATCACTAAAATTCGGTCCCCAGGCCCGCGATAAAAGCTATGCAATAGCTTAAAAATAATAAATAAATATTGATGAACATATGACACACAACACCATCTGACCCCCATAATAAGCAAAGCTAGATAGCTGATATCATTCTTATATATTTGAAATACATACTTATCATACCCAGACACACCCAGTCACAGTACAAATTTTTAAATTCATCTCGCAAATATTTGAACTGGGTGGGGATCGAACCCACGACCTACGGATTCACAGGCAGACTTACTACCAACTAAGCCACCAGGTCAGATCAAGGGTATGTTGACCAGTGGGCATAGTGCTCATTGTTAGTAGTTAGTCTTAACTAGATTGGATTCTGCTCCACCCTAGCACTCACTTCTACAAGAACAAAATTATAAATTTTGATTTATCCTCGACTACCTTAGATTTGAAATCTGTACAACATTCTACTAGTCAAGCACTTTCATTTGAAACCCATATTGAGGGAGTAGTGACAAAAAAACATATTTCGCCATTTTGTTGTAGCGGCAATCTTGGATTTTAAATAAGTCATAGAGCGTAGTATTTTACTAGTCAAGCTTTTTCATTAGATACCCATATTGAGGTAATAGAGAAAAAAAATGTAATTTACCATTGTATGGTGGCAGCCATATTTGACTTTAAATTTGGCTTAGTGTATAGTATTCTACTAGCTACTAGTCAAGCCTTTTTATTTGATACACATTTTGAAGTACCCTACTTCAAAATGTGTATCATAATCAAAAATAAAAATAAAATAAATCAAAATATTTCGTTGACTAAATTACTACTAGCAGCCCGCCCCGGCTTCGCACGGGTATTATGGAAAATAAGTATAAAACAAAATTATTAGACTTACAAATTTTAACACACTCTTGGCAGACTTGACATGCTTAGAACATACGACCAAGACAAAACAAACAATCCCAATCATCAGCGAATCAACAGGGAATTTTTGAAATCAGTCCAGTAGTTTTTAAGTTTATTCGTAACATACAAAAATACAAATCTTTCCTCTTTATAATATTAAAGTAAAAAGTATATATATAGATTAATAAATACATATAATTGTTCCAGGATTCTCTAAATGCTTTTTTGGACTTCTATGCAAAAATGACGCAAAAAACAATCCTGAAATGCGCATGTTGTCCGCCAGATTAATGTCAGGAAATCATAAAAAGAACAGACAGCTTGTGGAAACCAGCACAGGAAAAAACACGGCTAATAGGAAAAAGAAGCATTGGTGGGAATGGTAACCGCGTATGGGTAATGGTAACTCACACATTACAACTCGATCTTCAGTCCTGGTACCCGCGGAAATTTCTTTAATTATTTATACTAAAACTAGCTGACCTGGTGAACTTCATTCCATTACAGATAAATAACCGTTAAAAAGCGTTATAGAGAGCGTGCGGTTTTGTAACGAAGAATTTGATGTTTGTAGACCAGGCAAACACTCTTTTTTATTTTGTATGTTCTTTTTTTTTAATTGTTGACCAAAAGTTGGCGTATTTAATCTTGTACTTTAAAAGAATGCATGATGACCGATAACCCTGTATAAGTAAATATCTACCACTTATTTTTCTACTTCCCCGTCTTCTAATTTTCAAATCTCTTGTTCTATTTTATTGTTGTCTAAAAGATCACTTTCAGTAATGAGGTCGCCAATTGCAGCTACATTTTATTTTGTAACTTTTGTGGATTTAAAATGACGTACAATAAAGAGTTAATCTATCCATCTATACCTACTGGTGTTTTTTTATTACCTACTTATCGACGCTTTTGCGAAATTCCTAGAATTTTTGCAAACCTTGGTTTACCAAATTGTCCTGTAAAATATTTTAATAAGGGGAATATTTAAGCATGTTGAGTCCAGATTAATTTGCCATTCTTTGCTATCGTGTTCATTTTCGTGTAATTTTTTTAAACGTTTAACTTCTGATCACAGTCTCGAATCATAGTTCACAGACATTTTAAAGACGCAACTGCAAGTTATTGGGAGAAATTCTCGCAAAGAGAATCCGAAGTTTTCTACCTTTTTAACTTGTTTAACTTGTCCCTCTCAATTAATTGTTTCAATTTATATTTTCCGAGACTTGGCGCCTTTTTTAATTGAATGACTTGGATTTTTCTTTTGCGAATTGTCAGCTTTTGTTTTCGAGTTTTAATAGGTAGGTACCCTTGGAAAACTCTTTGGGACTACCATGGAGATATCAGGATTAAATTGAATGAAATAGATAGATACTAAATAAATTTAAAATAAATTGCTAGCTTATCGGGTTTTTATCGGATACACTTCGGAGAGTGTGCAACTGATTTGCACGATCTAATACCACCTTGCCCTTTTTTCTAACACTCTAGAGCTAGAGCTCGTAGCTCGAAAAAGCGACATCGTTTCATGGTTGATGTTCCAAAGACACGAACGAAGAGATTTGACTCTATACTTTTGTGATAAAAACATCAAGGCTGTGGAACACGTTGCCTGAGAGAGTTTTTCCCGATAATTACAATCTTTGTGTCTTCAAATCGAGAGTGAATCGTTTTTTTTCTAGGTAAACACGCTTCGTCGTAGACCGCATCATCGTTTAACATCAGGCGATATGGCGGTCGAGTGTAAACCTATAAAGGTTAAAAAAATCACTTTATTAATGCACCAAAAATATATACAGAGCTAAAAAAATACGCTTAAAGCAAATTATTTCAAGCAACTAGGACGGAAAACCATGAAATTGAAGATACATAGGGGAAGTCAGCTCAAAGCGGCCATAGGAGGCAAAGTGGCCATGATCTATAACTCGGTTATCTTGAATTTTAGCGTGACTTTGCCATTTGGGGCGCATTGACGATCCCCTGCCCCGCAACGGGTCGCCGCGCTCCCGTATTCGCAGCATGCGCAGAGCCATGGTGTGACAAGTATGATTTTTATCCGTGCGACTAAAAAAATGGCTGGTAAATATTTGCTGATTTGGCCCAATCTTATAATATTTTAGTGTTTGTGGTTCAATTGTATAATTAATTGTTTCATTGCAAACGGACGTGTAGCTTTGCTTTCTTTTCAAAATAGAGAAATGGTGGGAGCAATTTACGTTGAAAACAAAATGCCTGAAAAGGCAAAGCGGTCCGGGCAAAGTGGCCACTGTCCGCTTTGCCATACCTGCAATATCTGTGCATTTGATTTGATCAATTGATATCATAAGTGATGAGATTACCTACGTAATCACAAACTGAAACCCCAAACTGTGGATTATGGACGAGCAACACTATTGATTAGGTATTAAAAAAACTCACAAATTGTTATTTTAATCGACAACAAACCTTCGTCACCTGGTCTTGTTTATTCTGAAGAAGTACTCCTAAATCCGACTATTGATTTATACAAAACGCAAAATTTGTTGATTGTTAAGTTAAAGTAGACGCCGAAATGAATGTTTTTAATGTGGTTGATTATTATTTTAGTTTTTAGTCAATGCTGTGAAATGAGATTATTATTATTAAAGTATCTAATCCTTAAAATACCTACTTCAACTCAAGTACATGGACTCAGTCCAAAGAGAATGTACTCAGTCTCGTATATCGTCATGTTTTATTGTCAAAAGTCAAAGAATGTCCTGTTAATTAAGTCAAAAATAGTGCTGGCCACTTTGCCCATTCCTTGTGGCCTCTTTAGGCGACCACTTGGGCAAAGCGGATTTAGGACAACTTTTTCAAATTTAAAAAAAACATTTTGTTAAAACGCACATTTGGAGATTCGGCTTACATGTTGTGAAAATATAATTAACTCTCTATCTATTCATCAAAAAGTCTTTGAAAATATCGTTCGTTTTGTCATCTATTATTAAAGTCAAAGTTAAGGTGTCCGCTTTGAGCTGACCTCCCCTAATATATAAACAATACTTTTTTATTGCGATTCGTCTTTAAAATCGTAAACAAATCCAACGTACAAAAATACTTATATAAAGTATATAATGTAATTTATAATTTTACTGGCAACTGTTTAATTTGTCAAATTGCAAGGCAAAGGTTCTTGCTTTTTAACCGACTTCAAAAAAGGAGGTTTGTCGATTCGATCGTATATAAATATTTTTTATGTGTGTTCGCGGATAACTTCGTCGTTTATGAACCGATTTTGTTGATTCTTTTTTTGTTATAATGAAGATATTCCAAGGGAAGTACCATGATAAGGAAACCAGGATCTGATGATGACATCCTAGAGAAATCGGGGAAAACTTTTTTACTTTATAAGTTTTCCGTTGAAAGTCGGTTCTTTTTTGTTAAATTATTTCTTCCCAAAGACCCTGATTTATGGCTTCAATAAATACATAAATATTGGTGGACAATTCACACACAACACCATCTGACCCCAAACTAAGCAAAGCTACTAAGTACTATGCTCCAAATAGCTGATATAATACATATATATTTTTAAATACATACTTATTATAAATAGAAACACTCAGACACAGTGCAAACATTTGAATTCATCACACCTATATTTGCACTGGGTGGGAATCGAACCCACAACCTCGGCTTCCTACAACCCACTAAGCCACGAGGGCAGCAAGAACCAGTATTTATCGTGCTATTGCAGTTCGTTACGCTACCTTCCTCTGGGTCGACATGGAAGCTTGGAAGATGCTGGACCTCTATCTGTAATGATTCTTGAGCATTTCGTTCTAACTTTCAACAAAGGTGTCTCGCTCAACAAAATATTGGTAATTATTTTGTTCACTTAATTCTTCATCATCATCATCAACAACCCACTAAATGTTCCCACTTCTGGGACTCGGGCCTTCTCTCGCAATGAGAGAGTTAAGGCCATAATGAGGCCATGATTGAGTTGGTGGATGACTGAAGATATTCTTTTATCAAAAGTGCTAAAGAAGGATACACTTCAATAATACCTAAGTACTAAATAATTATAATAATTAAATAAATTGAATATATTAGTGTGCTAGTGGACTGTGGTTTTACCCACGTAGTTCCCGTTTCTGTTACTATTCCGGGATAAAAGGCAGCCTATGTGTTCTTCTAGTCTAAAATCTAACTGTGTTCCAATTTTCAGCCCGATATGTTCATCCGTTACGGTGTGATTGAGCAACAAACATTCGAACATTAACATGTATAATTTTATTAGATAGACGGGATTAGACCAATAATATCATATTGTTGACCCACCACCATCAGAACATGCTTGACTATTTATTTTCATACAGTAATGCTATCAAAATAACTAAATGCTATCAGAGAAATTACAGGGCTTAGAGATATAACATCTTAGATCTCTGGGTGACGAGCGCAGTGCAGTGCTAGGTAATGATTTGGACTCTTCATGTTCAAATAGCTGCGTGTCACTGTGCTGTTATGTGTCAGGCATGTTGCGTACCATCAGGCACACGTCCTGTTTGTCTCGTCACTCTTTATTTAAAAATAACCTTCTTTCAAGAAAGTTCTAGAAAGAATTTCAGGAAAGCTAATACCGCGTCGGCAAAGAATATAATAAAGACACCTTTTCTAACAAAAACTAAAATACCGAGAGCAGAAAGTAAATAAAGAAGAAAACTAAATAAAGGCAAAGTCGAGGGATTTAACAAGAATCGGATTTCCGTCGTCGCCTTATAAAATTGTTGTCAGAAAGAAAAAAGGAACTGAGGAGTTGTGTTTATGTATTTAAGAAACCAGTTTTTATTCTAAGTAATAAAAGATTAGCCTAGAGACTTGAGAAGTTGAAAAGGTTTTGTAATGGTAGGACTCTTGGCTGCGTCCGCCTGGGGAAGTACCACACTTTTGCCAGTTAATCTACCGCCAAGCAGTAATGTGGGAACATTACTGTGTTCCGGTTTGAAGGTAAATATTTCCGGGTAAATTACAGGGCTCAGAGATATACCATCTTAGATCTCTAGGTAACGAGCGCAGTGCAGTGCTAGGTAATGATTTGGACATAGTTTAATATAATAGCTGCGTGCCACATCACTGTGCTGTTATGTGGTAGGCATGTTGCTTTCCATCAGGCACATGTCCACATGTTTAGGTTTAGCAATTGCCTTTAGTATATTGCTATACGGAAAGTGTCAGGCTCTATATTATTTTCGCTAGTATGAAGCATTCTTAGCATAAGAAACTTTCGACTTGAAGACATCAAGATTGTAGATTGTAGCCAACGGGAAACCCCTCATCAGGTAATGTATTTATTTATTTATTTGGGTTCTTGGGGAGTAGAAGCTAAAGGGTTCATATCAGAGTTGGGGCGCAGGCTCAGGGAGAATACAAGTGACTCCCGTTCCGGCGCGTTCTTGGAGCAAAGGTTGGCCATTGCCATTCAACGTGGGAACGCAGCGAGCGTCATGGGTACCTTTGCGCCGGGAACGGTTCGGGGTGGGTTATTTGGGGAATAGTTTTAAGTTTAATTGTAGAAGTTGACATGTTATGAAAATAAAATATTGTTTAATCTACTTTATTTATTTATTTATTTAGGTTTACACTTGACGGCCATCTCGCCTGATGTTAAGCGATGATGCGGTCTACGATGGAGCGTGCTTACCTAGAAGAAACCGATTCACTCTCGATTTGTAGAGACAAAGATTGTATCACATTGCCGATTAGCGTTAGAATAGCTAACACTAACCTGTTTCCTACTTCCTACTTCGGTGGATTGTATATTATAGTTCTTCCTCTAAAAAACTTGGTAGACCATATTTATTTCTATATAAAAACGTTATGTTGGTTTGTGTACGCTTCAAAAAGTTCTGCACCGATCGAGCTGAAATTTTAAAATAATATATAATCCGCATCAAGGGTTGTTTTAGCTAATCTTTGCATTACAATGTGCCACAGCGAATCGTGGGAGGGTACAGCGAATATGATATATATTTAATTTGGAATGATGTGGTACTTCCCCAGGCAGACTCTGCAAAGAGACCATCATACATGACATAAGCTTATTCGTAGTGTGAAAAATATCCACGAATATTCATTAACTCATTAGCGAAATTTTCATACTGCAAAGCCGTACATTGAATAGTGCGGGCAGATAATGGCAATCAATAGCCATCTTCTGGCGATTGTTCACCGTTGGCGTGTTGCCAGCGCGCCGGGTGTAATGTGAACCATGATGGACACGGTTTAACTCCTTCTAAGCAGCCAAGTTAAGTAACTGAGGTATTATAATGAGACGCTGTCAGGTCACATAAAACTTAGTTAAAATATTGGCAGAGAAATGGCTATGGAAAGAATTTTACGGCAGGTCCGGAGCTCTGGGCTCAAATCCCACGAGCATCAATATCTTTTGCGTAAACCTAACTTAACGGTGAAGGAAAACATTTTGAGAAAACCGATGTACTTTCTTGGTCGTGTGTCATCCACCCCGCCCTGAGCCAGGGTAGTGGATTATGGCTTTGGCTCTCTCCTTGCGAGAGACGGCCCAGCAGTGGTAACGTTTACCCGCTGTTTATATATGATAGAGAAATAACAAATTAGTCAATAATTTAGCGATGTGAATAATAAAGAATTTTCATTCAGTTTTACCAGCATTCACAAAATAAAATACCATCTAGCTCGTGGCGACGTGAGACTTCAAGGGTGGTGGCAATGACAGGGTTGTAGTCAAATGCGAGACTGTCTCGCGACCCTCCCACCACGGCTGGAGAAACCTGAAGAGGTTTTAGTCGGTAGGGTACATACAGTAATGCTATCAAAATAACTAAATGCTATCAGAGAAATTACAGGGCTTACAGATATAACATCTTAGATCTCTGGGTGACGAGCGCAGTGCAGTGCTAGGTAATGATTTGGACTCTTCATGTTCAAATAGCTTCGTGTCACTGTGCTGTTATGTGTCAGGCATGTTGCGTACCATCAGGCACACGTCCTGTTTGTCTCGTCACTCTTTATTTAAAAATAACCTTCTTTCAAGAAAGTTCTAGAAAGAATTTCAGGAAAGCTAATACCGCGTCGGCAAAGAATATAATAAAGACACCTTTTCTAACAAAAACTAAAATACCGAGAGCAGAAAGTAAATAAAGAAGAAAACTAAATAAAGGCAAAGTCGAGGGATTTAACAAGAATCGGATTTCCGTCGTCGCCTTATAAAATTGTTGTCAGAAAGAAAAAAGGAACTGAGGAGTTGTGTTTATGTATTTAAGAAACCAGTTTTTATTCTAAGTAATAAAAGATTAGCCTAGAGACTTGAGAAGTTGAAAAGGTTTTGTAATGGTAGGACTCTTGGCTGCGTCCGCCTGGGGAAGTACCACACTTTTGCCAGTTAATCTACCGCCAAGCAGTAATGTGGGAACATTACTGTGTTCCGGTTTGAAGGTAAATATTTCCGGGTAAATTACAGGGCTCAGAGATATACCATCTTAGATCTCTAGGTAACGAGCGCAGTGCAGTGCTAGGTAATGATTTGGACTTAGTTTAATATAATAGCTGCGTGCCACATCACTGTGCTGTTATGTGGCAGGCATGTTGCTTTCCATCAGGCACATGTCCACATGTTTAGGTTTAGCAATGACAGGGTGGTGGCAATGACAGGGTTGTAGTCAAATGCGAGACTGTCTCGCGACCCTCCCACCACGGCTGGAGAAACCTGAAGAGGTTTTAGTCGGTAGGGTACTACGTATAGGTAGTACAATCCACCACGCCGGTCCAGTGCTCGGTTTCTTCACAATAATTTGTCTGTTTCAATAATTTTTATTTTAGCAACTTGTCGCACACGACTTCGAAAAGAAAGTAAGTGTGTAAGTAAATAAGTAATTATAGGATTCGAACCGGGGATTTCGGACTCCAGAGTTGCCGTTCTCCCGACTAGATCAGCCGTAACTTACGTTGCTAAAGCTATGGCTGGTGAAGTTACATTTTAGCAACGATTTAGAACTATGGATGTGCCCTGAGAATCCTGAATTTGGTAACAAACTGTGTCTGTGTACCGGTTTGATTTACACACCGTCAATCTACTTGACCCCTAGAATCGCTAGCTGCGAGGTATGCTGTGATTCTACTTATTTTGGTTGTTGACAACGGATACTGATATCAAATACAAATACAAAATACAAAATGTTTTATTTGCCATAATAATTACATAGGTGAATTAAGCGCTTATAGCCCCTGCACTAGGTGAGACCTGTATCGCAGGGACCATATCAGTTTCGATTACATGGAATGGCGTTCGCGGTGCGAAGTTAGTACGCTATGCTTAAAAGTTACTTGTTTAAAATAAAATGAAAACGTTAATAACATGGAATTAGTAAATATAGTTGCAAAAAATAAGATTATCAATTAATATAGATTTGTGTTTGTTATGAATATGTGTGTATGTGTGTGTTTTTGTGAGCGTGTGTGAGGGTGAATTAGTGTGTGTGTGTGTATGTAAGGATATAGGATATATAAGGATGATAGATAAAAACGTCTGTCGTTCACTGCTTCTTGCAACAGACTAGACCGGAAAGAGTGAGCTCACTCTTCCCAACGATGACATAGTTGCGTGTGCCTTAAATTTTGGGAGGGCACATCCGTAGTCTAAATCTATGCATTCTAGGATATTTCCTAAATGTTGAAATAAGTAGACGTTTTATTTTTTGGTAACCACATTACGTTACATTACACTAGAAGTGCCCCGCGTTTTTACATGTTCCCTTTATTTTCCAGGGATATAAAGTATCCCATGTACCATTATAGACTATAATCTAACTGCGATGCTAACGTGATTAAGCAACGAACATCCAAACATTGGCATTCCTTATATAAGTAGGATAATAGGATTAATAGTATAGACTAAGTAGGTTGGTAAGGGCAATCAATACTTAGTCAGCTTTTGGCAATTGTTCGCCACTGGCGTCGCGCCAACGTGGCGGAATGCGGACCATGACTGACACGGTGTAACCCCTCTTCCAAGTTAGGTAGCTTATGTACTTAACTGTTCGTGTTCCAAGGTCGTATCTCATGTCTAGTTTATTATAATATGCTACTTTTATCACGTGAAAATATCGAGAAGCGGATCAGCGTGTGTAAAACTGAGGAGAGCTGATAATAAAGTTATAATTACGATCAAAGAGTTTACTTAAACTACGTATAGAGTTGGCACAAACGCTTTACACCGAAAGAACGGGTAGCATCTTTCATGCCTTGTCGCTCTTCTGGAAGTGCCATAATTTTTTCGCGGCACATCACTCTGTTGTCAGTGAAAGTATGCACGTCATCTGCTTACGACTGACGCAAAGAAACCGTGCGGAAAATCTAACAAGATACGTAGTATAATGTAGATTTTTTGATTTCGATCATTTTGAATAAGAATATTCTATTATGTTTTATACTTATATAAAAAAATCAGTCATAATAATTTCAGCTGTTGAGGTCTTGTAGCAAGAGGTCTTACAAAATCTTAACAAATTAAATTTCTCAATCAGTATTGACATCAATAAAGTATCATGTAGGTACTATTTTTTAAATATTTCTAGCGACCCGCCCCAGCTTCGCAAAGGTGTAATGCTGATACTAAAAATACGAATAAAATGGTTATTGTGGGTATATTATGAGATAGACACATACTATTTTGGACGTTTTTGTAAACCTGCAATACTGCAGTATATTATTTTGATCCATCTCGTAGGACCCAGCCAGCGTTTGCAAAGTAAGCGCAAAAAAGTGTTTATTTATGACATCACATTAGAAACCTTTAAAATTAAATTGTTTCTCTACTGTTGTATGCACATTTTATACATATAAACCTTCCTCATGAATCACGCTATCTATTTAAAAACCCGCATCAAAATCTGTTTGGTGGTTTTAAAGATCTAAGCATACATAGGAGTATATGGACGAAGAAAGCGACTTTGTTTTATGCTATGTAGAAATTAGGTATTAGCCGCATCCCTCGGTTTAATCTGCGTAGTTAATAAGCTGCTAGGCTACTTGTATCACGGGAAAATAGCGGGAAAATCATGGGACGCTTATCGTACTGAAATAAATAATAGCAGCCGTCAGTCACAAACAGCTTAGTAGTTAACACTCATCAAATAAATGAGATAAGCATTAAGTCTGTACTTTATTCGTCGAGTAAACAAAATGTTTAAAATTCTTGACGATGAAATTGACTGTAGCGCTGACATGACCAAAATTGCACTCAATTCTATTGACTCAGTGATTCAAATTCAATGTCAGTGTGCTCATTACGAATACCTACATATATTGAGACATTTTTATAATGAGCCAGCTGAAATCTAAAATCTCTCAAAAATATATAAACCAACACTTTTTTAACCTTAATTAAACCACAATACAGAATACCCTTAAAACTATCTTTATACCAAACTGTGGATGAGACTAGCGAACTATCATCTGGTCTCTGACAATACCTGTTCTAATCCATTATTTCGCAATGCCGTACAAAAATCATGCGACAAAAAGGAAAGAGCGAGGGTTGGAACCTCTTCAATTTGCACTCAGTTGGACAGCTTTCAAATGACGGCATAGTGCTGAATTCTATTATTTTATACCCTTCTATCATCCTACATAGGTCTCCTGCTGTATCACATGACCCATAAATTTTGTTCACAGGTCTGTGCTCTAGAAAGGTATCATTGAAGTATCAAAAACATAGTAGCAATTAACAACCTTTTCGTTAAAAGCGATTTCATTTCATCCATGCAATCGTAATCGTAGGCACTCAAAAGCGAAAAATGAGCTATCCACTATCTGTCAGATTTGGCTGGCACCGACTTCAAATAGAGGAGTGAGTAGCGCTTATAATAATGATTTTAGTTTATTTTTCGTTTTGAAGGTTTTTAAGTCGGTTTAATTTTTTGTACGAATATAGTTTATAATAGGAAAAATACTGTGTTTTGGCTGTTGTGAACTTTGTAGTATTGGAATATTTGATGTGGCTGGAGTAAATTTGGTTCAATCAATCTCCGATAGGACAGTAATAGAACACTGTTGGGTAATCTAGAGGCATGTCAAAATGGGGTAAAAAATGTGGACAACTTTTTAATCAGTACTATAGATTGATAAATAAATTCTTTATTGTACATGAAATATAAAAAAATACAGAAAAAAATCAGATAAAATAAAAATTGGTGACCTTATTGCTAAGAGCGATTTCTTCAACTTCTTCTTAGGTACCATAGTCCAATTTAGATATTCTTTATACTGTAATATTACACAACCTCAAACTAAGAATACTATGAAAATCAGATAGCTAATAAATATTAGGACATGAGAGAACTAATATGAGATTGGTGAAAAAGAAAAAAAACAATAGAGGATAAAACAAATGAGTTACTGGTTTCAAAGCACAAAAATACGAGTAAATAACTATATAAATTTTGAATTTGGAGTTCCTAATCAAAGAGGAGATATTTGAGATCAACGTACGCCAGTAAGACGAAACACCAGTTTCATTTGTAAGAATATAATATAATAATATGTTGTACCTAATTGCGTTATTACGCATTTCATTTGGACTTTACTTATCCAACAACTTTTTTTTTTTACACCCGACTACCTCAGATTTGTAATCTCTACCACATTCTACTAGTCAAGCCCTTATTGAGGGAATAGTGGAAAAAAGAAATTCGCCATTTTGTGATGGCGGCCATCTCAGATTTGAAATTTATCATAGTGAATAGTATTTTACTAGTTAAGTCCTTTGTCTTAGCTTAGTCTTTCATTTGATACCCATATTGAGGTAGGTTGTGAAGAAATGTTTTGTCCGCTATTTTATGGAGGCGGCCATCTTAAATCGATATTAACCAAACATAGCTAAAAACCACCGCACGGAAATTAACCTTCAAATAAAACAACCGCATCGAAATCGGTCTATCGGTTTGCGTACAGTACCACAGACAGGCACATACAGATAGACACACAACAGACACACAAACATCGACGTCAAATTTATAACACCCCTTTTTTGGTCGGAGGTTAGAAGTTAGAAAGCGCACATCCCACTGCGGTGCTCCACCGCCGCTCCGACGCTACACCTCCACGCTGTTATACATGGCGGTGACAGGAACTCATAAGATTTCCCCTACCAAAAACAATATCAACACAACCAAAGCAATTTTCACTTTAACAATTTCAAACATGTATTCTAAGTAGGCAAGAGTGAAATTACTAAAGTAAATTTTGCCAAATCACTCTCCGACATGGAACAGTATGCCGGGGTGAGGGGGTAAGGAGGTGAACCAAAGTGGCGTCGACGTGAAATTGGCGGCGCTCCGGCTTCACAGTTTATGATGTAACCGTGACTTGGCGCGCGCTAACAAGGATGGGAGGGAGAGAGCAGCTTCATAAGAGGTAGCGGGAATTGAAAATTGATTATAAAAGTGATTTTTTTGAAGTGAAAATTTCTTTTGGATTCATAATTTTTCCGGGGCTGTGAATTGAACTTAAATGTCACGTTTGTAAGTGAACGAGTCGTTCGGGTTACCTCGGGAAGTTAAAACTTCTTTAAGTACTTTTTGCTAGGGGGAATTGTTAGTTAACGACAACACCATGCTAGTTTTTGCCAATAGCAGTGTAGCGTTAGAGCGATAGCTGAGCAGCGGAGCAGAGTTTACGTGTTACACGCGTTTCGGATAAATAAAATCTGGTAAGTTTGCGTGTCAGACTTGTGTAATAAATTAATTTAAATAAATAAATAACTATTGGTGGACAATTTACACACATCACCACATGACCCAAAACTAAGCAAAGCTTGTAATATGGCGGCCAGATAGCTGATATAATACTTATATAGTTGTAAATACATTTGTATCTTTATATTTGTATATATCAGCAGTATATTTGTAGCTATCTATGAAAGTGACGTGATTTGCCCAAAACTGTCTAAGTTATAAAGTTTTACTTATGTTCGGCAAGCCCTATGATTTACTTATTTTGTTCTTGAAATATATTAAAATTGGGCTGAAGTGATGTAGTTATTAGGCTCTGGAGTGGTGACTGCTTATCGATAACCGTAATGTAGGATATTCAGATACTAGATGGATTGATGATACACAAAAGTATTTGCTTTTTCTTGCATCTCATACACAGAAAGTACCTACCGACCTATTTGCTCCGGGTAGTCTATTTCCCGCTCTCGCTTCCGCTCATGCTCCCCCTCTCTCCCTAACACCTTTGCAAATACTATCCGTACGAATCCCCATTAATCTTCAACCGATCATTATTTATTATTCCGTTTCGTATTATGTTACGGCAAATTGAAGGTAAATATGGAAAAGCGCGGATGTTCTGAGGTACTTTATTGGAATGGGGAATATTGTTTACTGAAATGGTTATTGTTACTACAAAAAAATGGGCTTCAATCGGGGCGGCACTATTGGGTTTTCCGAGTGCACTAAAACATGTGGATATCTTAGTGCGTTCACTTGACCGGTGTTTGGGATAAGTTAAAGCAATATACAGTTACGATATGGTTACGTACTAACTGATGTCGACGAAAATAGTTCGAATTTGGATCCAAGCGGTTTTTGTGTCAGTTCAGTATTTGTAGTTACCCCGCATATCTTTACGTGATAAGGTGTTTGAATCATCATTAGAAATCTTTATTATTGCGGGACCGAACCTACTTTACCTATAAATCTGTACATATGAATAAAATTGAAGTGACTGTTTGTAATTACAAATGAACAGCCTTTCACTCAATACATATATAAGTATTAAAGTTGAAGTATACGATACTTACATTAAACATTATATTATTTTTCTTTGTAATAAAATATAATAAGTAACTTGAATTACTTTAGAAAAAATATACCTATTCAGTAGTGGTAGTTTTGTGGTGGTAGAACTCTTGGCTGAGTCCGCATGAGGAAGTACCACACCTTTGCCAGTTATTCTACTGCCCAGCAGTAATGTGCAAATATTACTGTGTTCTGGTTTGAAGGGAAATGTTTCCCGAGAAATGACAGGGCTTAGAGATATAAAATCTTAGATCTCTGAGTAACGAACGCAGTGCAGTGCCAGGTAATGATTTGGACTCTTCATGTTCCAATAGCTGCGTGTCACTGTGCTGTTATGTGTCAGGCATGTTGCTTACCATAAGGCACACGACCTGCTCATTTAAAAAAGAAAATAGACATATCTGAATTCATAACACACATGTTTTCGTCCTATGTCTAATATGTTTCCATATCCAACTTATGACCTACAGATCCGTAGGCAAATTTTCCACAAACTGAGCTACAAGACCAGTCCCTTTTATACTCGTATTTTCCAGTACTTGCGTAGCCCAGGGTTTTTTTAATTTAGCTACTCTACAGGCTCCAGGGTCCGTGACCTTTGCCATTTGAATTCTCTTTTTTAACCCCCGACCAAAATAAGGGGTGTTATAAGTTTGACGTCGATGTCTGTCTGTCTGTGTGTGTGTATGTCTGTGGCACCGTAGAGCTCAAACGGGTGGGCCGATTTCGATGCGGTTTTTATTTGAAGGTTAATATCCGTGCGGATGTTCTTAGCTATGGTTAATATCGATTCAAGATGGCCGCCTCCGCAAAATATCGGACAAAATATTTCTTCACAACCTACCTCAATATGGGTATCGAATGAAAGTGATTGACTAGTAAAATGTTGTACAGATAACAAATCCGAGGTAATCGGGGGTTAATCTTTTTTTTTTACTTTGTGCTTGTTTAGCATATTTCTTGGATTAGGAGAGGAAGAGGAAAATATAAGTAAGTATTTAAGTCCAGGGGTTTATACCACATCGCTTCATTCGTCATCCGCGGCAGAGTAATAGGAGTACGTTCGCGCCCGCGACTCCCCTTGCTTTGGCATGTTAATGACGCGAGTTTTGAACTAGTCACTGCTGGGATGAGTGCCTTATTGGTGTTAGTGTAGCGTTTACACTGTAGCTTACTGCGGGATTTATAAAGTAAATAATAAATAAATAAATATTGGTGGACAATTCACACACAACACTATCTGACCCCAAACTAAGCAAAGCTTGTGTGATGGCAGCCAGATAGCTGATATAATACTTGTATAGTTTTAAATACATACTTATTATACATAGAAACACCCAGACACAGTGCAAACATTTGAATTCATCACACATATATTTGCACTGGGTGGGGATCGAACCCACGACCCTCGGCTTCGCAGGCAGAGCTACTACCAACTAAGCCACTAGGGCAGTCGAAGTCGATTCAAATCTTACACAGCCTAAAATATTGAATATTTTAAATGAATTAAATTCATGTAACACTTTAAAAAATTTTAAAGACTTTAAAAATATGTTCTTTAAAGATCAGATCTTACACTTTTGGACGAATAAAAATCATGGAACATGCGTCACTTAACGCTTTCCGAAAGCCATTTTATAATTTACTAGCAACCCGCCCCGGGTTCGCACGGGTAGATATACGTTCTTCTTAGCATTCCATGGATTCACCGTGCGGCTGCCGGGTCCATCGTGTGGCAGAGAGAGAAATCCCGAGTAGATCCCGAGACTTGTGACTTGCGCGTAGGTTGAAGGGGTCCTTTAATGACGTACATCAACACTCATCTTCACTACTCATGTTTCTCTCCCTGCCCAGCCAAATCTGATATGAGCCTACTAGTGCAGCTTTAGATACTCGTTCTAGTATAGAACTTACTGCACTTCAGGACAAGCCGAGGTCTTTCAGCAGGTTATTGAAAGATTTTGCTGGTATACTTCTCGCTCCCACTTCTACAGCGTATAAACTATCTACATAGCCGTTTTTTGTTAATTCGTTTAGGAGGTCGTAATACTTATTTTGTTTCATCGCGTGGTCTTTAGGTATATTAGTTTCGCACGGTAAGGTAAGTTCTACAAGGACTATGTGTTTCTTAGCTCTAGAAAAAAGGAAAATGTCCGCGATCTGGATGACGAAACACCCACATCCTCTGGGATTATGTAGTGTTTTTCATACGTATCCATTAAAATAGTATAATCAGGTGCTGTACCCACTAATATTTATACTAAAAAAACCGAATAAATGTGGTTATTGTGCGTTAATTATCCCTAAGAGATAGGCATATACCATTGTTGACTTTTTTGTACTCTCTCGAGTATTTGGAACGTAAACAATGAAACGATGTCGCTTTTTCAAGCTACGAGCAGTCCGACAAAAAAAAAGATCAAGTTATTAAATCATACAGATCAGTCCACATTCTCCAAAGTAATCGAATAAACAACAACGAACGACGTTCAAGACTTTGAAGTCTTTTTTTTTTAACAAGAGTGTCTTGTACACAAGACAACAAGAACAAGAAGTCTTGTAACAAGAGTGTGTAAACAGTGGACTTGTTGTTGAGTATTGTATTACAGCAGTTATTATATATATACACATTATGTTGTATGTATTTATATATTTTTTTTACTGGGCAGAGCCATTATTAATAAAATTAAAATACAACGAGAACTACACTACACTACAAACCTACCTCACTACCTTCACTAAGCACACGTGAATTATCTATAGACCACTGTAGGTCTACAGATAATCAAGATGTTCAAGCCCACTACCAATCGGAAGCGTACCCAGTATGCTAGCGGCATTACCACGCTGAATGACAATGGTTAGGCGTTGGACCAAATAAATTTTGGTCACGCGTCGCGTCGACCAAGCGCTCGGATAGGCTTTTGAACATCTCCCGGCCCCACGGGCCCAATGTCTCAACCCCAAAGGGCTCAAATATATTTACATTTCATTTGTGAATATTTATTTTAATAGTATTTTTTACTTTATGATATTTTAATATGTAAGTATTAGTATAATTGTATAAGGTTGTTCTAGTTTTATTTTAAATGTGTTTTACTTTCCATTATCAGCGTATTTTGACTTGGTAATTAACTCATAATGAATCCGATAGAAGTATTATTTTTAATATTTCAAGGCTATTTGGTTGGAAAAACGTTTTTTTATCAAATTCAGTAGTAAGTTCTGAAAATTAGTGTGTTAAAATATAATATATATATTTTTTTCATTTAATATAATATTCCAATGTAAACGATTAGAAAAAGATTTCTTATAAATCACATCGCATCGATCGAGAATCGAATCGAGATCGCTTTTGAGGATAAAATTGCGTTTTATGTCCATTGTTGCTCATGTATTGTTGTTTTATATCTTTCCTTGTGGTGGCAATAAAGTGTTTTGTATGGTATTGTAACTAAAGAATAAATAAGTAAATATTGGTGGACAATACACACACAACACCATCTGACCCTAAACTAAGCAAAGCTATGGCGGCCGGACAGCTGGTATAATAGGTACTTATATTATGTATAGTTGTAAATACATATTTATTACACATACATAGAAACAATTCCAATATGTGTCTAGGTGTGTCTGGGACCCAGTACAAATATTTAAATTCATCACTCAAATATTTGCACTGGTTATGATTATGGCACGACCCTCAGGTTTGCTGGCAGAGTTACTACCTATAATAAGCCACGAAGCCAGTCAAAAAATCTGAATTTTAAAACTATTAAATGTTTCAGGCCATAAAAATTTGCTTAATTATATTTACTGTTTAAATTCTGTTTATACTAAAGACTAAGGACAGTGTCGCTTCAAACTGCTGATGCGCGCTAAATAGATACGTGCTCAACCATTACCAGAATTTCGCTGACTTTCAAACGTAAACACATCATATTAAGTTGATAAACGGAAGTAAAGAAACCACGTACAATGATACTGGAATGTACATCAGACGAGAGATAAAGAAAACTCAAAGAAAAGTAACGATATATAAGACGAAATTAAATTTAAATCTATCACAAGTCATATTGGACTCATTGTACCAACATCCTTCAATCAATCCGAAACTTTTGGCAACATGAAGACGTTCTTCAGCCTATTTGTGCTGGCGTTGGCCTTCGAGTCCATCAGGAGCGAGTGTTGCGGTACCTTCACCATGGAATACAGCCTGAAGGATAACCGAGACTGCACGGAGATCCCTGGCGGTCGGATCAGCCACATTGGCAGCCTGAACTGCCAGGTGATCGTCTGCTATGACGGTCGCTGGCACGAAGGCTCCTACTGCGGTAAGGGGCCTTGCAACATTTTCGGATGCAACTGCGACGGAGGCTGCATCAGAGGCAACCCATCTCACCCGGAGAGCCCCTATGACAACTTCTTGGATACCTATGGTGACATCGTCTCAAACGCTCGCCTCATCGGTGGATAGACCAACACTCCAATCCATGTAGAAGACAGAAGACACAGACATCACAACGAAAAACCGCACCTACTGCACCTGAACTGTATTAATCATCGATGCCATCTTCATACTCCAGTAGAGAGGGTAATGGGCAACAGTTACCGCGATTTGCGGAAGCGTATTGGTAACTATCCTCCGTATTCCAAAGCTCCTAAAGCTCATGTTTCATAACTTTAAGTTCTTTGACATCACATTTGTTGAAAGTTTCTGTACCGATTAGAAATAACCGAAAGTTGCCTGCTTTTTGAATTGCTTTGAGTTAATGTTTGAAATACTGTGGTTAGTATCATCCAATTGTTCTAATTTGTTTTACCACCATGAAGTTTAATCTTATAGTATCATGATACCATACCATCATCATCGTAGTTTGGTTTGTCATATATGTTTCGATTGAGAAGTCCACTGTCGTTGTTAGCTTAATAATTCAAAATGTTATATTCTCTACCATCTTCAAAGTTATTCTTACGATTGTATTTATTGTAACAGCAAAGGTTATTGAAGCGTCTAGATTCTCTAAAATATTTGATCATCTATCACTTTCATTTTTTCATCACAAATTGAATGCTTAAGTTTCATTTGCTTACAATTTGTACCATTGTCTTTATAATGTGGCGAAATATTTGAACCACATTTTTGCATTGTAATAACTTTCTAGTTTCATTATAATTGCGTATGTGACGATGTTAGCCAATGGATTTCAACGTGACATGGATTTAACTTTGTATATAAACTTAATGTTATTTACAAAGTTGCTTGCAAGAGTAGCTTTTCATAAACAATTTCCGCATATTCAGGTTGTGCAGTATTTTGTAACGTAGTAAGTAAGCTATTTATTTCCCTATTTATTAAAAAATAAAGAATTTTAATAATTACTTAGTTGTTTCAACTTTAATGTAAAAGGTTGTGCCAAAAAACACTTGCCCCATACCAAATTTGTATCATAAGTTTGAATCACATCTGCGCTTTTTTATTCTATAGAGTTAAGAGAGGAGCAGCATATGTGCCTAATGGTAAGCAACATGCCTAACCATAACATCATAACAACAGGCATTAGAATACGAAGAATCCAAAACATAACCTAACTGAACTGCTCTCGTCACCCAAAAATTTAAGATATTTGATCTCTATGCCCTGTAATCTAATTAGAAACCTCGCCCTTCAAACCGGAACACAGTAATGATTGCGCGTTACTGCTTGGCAATATAATAACTAGCAAAAGTGGTACTTCCCCAGGTGGTCTCTGCAAAGCGTCTGTATTAGTCCATGTGATAGTACTAGTTTATCATCTTTACTGGCTTAAATGGTGAGGGTAAAAATCGCGAGGGTACAAGAATGTTGCAAGAATCTTTAGAAGTCATATGTCGTGCAAACTACACTTAGTGAGCATGATGGATTCTGGCCTTAGCTCTCCTTTAGTGACAGACACTACCGATTCCCAGCAGTGGGAACAAATAGTGATTGGTTTAAGTTACATATTCAGTTCTTAGATAGGTTAATAATAATAACATAAAGTACAGATTTCTCCCCACAACAATGGCTCATAAAGAACTTGAAACCTGCCCTTAGGGCTTCGAAAGGTCACCTGCAGGTCACGCCGTGACAGCACCTATGATCCTATTATTTTTAATTTATAACCAACTTCAAAAAAGGTGGAGGTTATCAGTTATACAACCAAATTGTTTTTAAATTGAACACTTTTAGATTTATTGTGGATTGTGAATTGCGCTCAAGCGTCATCCTCGTACATGAAATAAATCTTCGGGTGAACTTGGGAACGAAGGAGGTCGCATTACCATGGTCACCATTACACATTTACACATCTAACCATGGCCATCTAGTGTAAATGGTCATGCTTAGAAGACTTATTTAGATGACAATGCTTTGAAGATTTATTCCACTAGCAGCGCCCTGCGGCTTCACCTGCGTTCTTCCCAAAGTCAGCTATCAAATTCGGAGTTATAAATTTTATTTTTGCGTAGCGTAAATCATCAGTGGCATAGTTAGATTAACTCTTTATTGCACTTAACAAAACAACTTACAAAACAAACAATCTTAAAAATAGAGTAGCAAATGGCGACCTTATCGCTAAAAGCGATCTCTTCCAGGCAACCGTGGTATGGAAAAGGAGTTATACCATAGAAAGACGCATACACTGTATTCCCACTATTAAGATTCAGGCCCCTCTCACAATGATAGAGTCAAGGCCATAATCCACCACGCTGAATAAGGACGCTTTGGCAGATCACACATGTAGTCGAAATTTGTCTTCCTTGGAACATGTTGGTTTTCTCACTATCTTTTCAGTCACTTTAGCCCAACTATTTTACTTGAATTGTTCTTATTTTCACCATTTTTGTGGGGTACAAAGTAGTTTATTTGCTTTTTAAAATTATGGTCAAACTATGTTCTAAGTTTCAACTCTATTTATTGAGCCGTTCCTACGTGATTGAGCAATAAACATACTAAATTTCTCATCCTACTAATTCTACTTATCCTAGCAAATCGGTTGAAATTTGAAACAAAAGGTAGATTACAGTCTTGAATAAAACATAGGCTACTTTTAACTGTGATACATTACGAGAACTTCGCGAGTGAAGGATTAAGATATTATAATCTGTGGTTACAATTTTGGAGTCTTCAAACCGAGAGTGAATAGGTTATTTTCTAGGTAAGCAACCTCTATCGTAAACCGCATCGTCGTTTAATATCAGGCGAGGTGACGGTCAAGAGTATAATAGTTAAAAAAGATATTCATCCGACTTTCTAAAATTACTATAGAAATGTAATTCAAAATACTGACATCAAAAGACATCGATCAGTGTTGCCTCTCTCAAAATCCCAACCAAAAAATTCCCATTCAAATCCCGTTCCCGCTTCAATTGTAATAAAATATAAGCAACAATAATTTTCTCCAATAAATACGGGAGAGTTATATCCTGGCAACAATGGCACGCACTAAATCTCTATAAGTATGTAAATGGCGCATCTATTTTAATTAGTCTATGGAGAGATATATCAAAGGTCGTTGAGTACGGAATGGATAGACAGGGCATAAAATTGTTTTTTCTAGTATTTTTCTTGAATTTTAGTAATGGTCTCTTTGCATAGTCTGGTTAGGGAAATGCCATAACTTTGCCAGCTATTCTACCGCCAGACAGTAATTTACAAACCATACAGGGATCCGTGTTGAAAGGCAATGTTATGGACTACAGGGCAAATAGATCAATGATTTTATGACGTGACAGACGCAGTACAGTGTTAGACAGTGATCTGGACTTTTCGCGTTTAAATAAAAAAAAAAAAATACTTAGGCTCAAACACTCAAACATGAGCTTTATGCCACGCTTGTAAAGATATAGATTACAAGGGCAACTTAAATTAGCAGGCGGCTTACTGATAGCAAGCTTACAGTACTATAACAACACATTGTTATGGATTTATTGGTATATTTTATGTTTAGTGTCCAAACTCATTACATATCACTTCATTGCGCTCGTTACCCAGAACCATATGATGATATATCTCTATGAAGTTACGGTTTGTCTAGTCGGGAAAACGCCGACTGTCGATCCGGAGATCCCGGGTTCAAATCCCACGCACACTACTGTATTTTCGAAGGCATGTGCGTAATGTTGCTAACTTGACAGCTAACTTAAAATAGTGAAGAAAAACAACGTGAAGAAACCGACATGTACCTAGCATCTTTTGAGGTCATGTGTCATCCACCAACCCGCACCGGGCCAACGTGGTGAATTATGACCTTGAATCTCTCCTTGCGAGAGAGCCCGAGTCCCAGTAGTGGGAACATGTAGTAAGCTGCTTATGCATATATGTCTACGACCTGTAACTTCTATTGAAACATTCCCCTTCAATTCGGAACAAAATGATATATTTGCACATTACTATTCAATAGTAGAATACCTATCAAAGATATGGTAGTGCCCTATTAAAGAAATTTAAATACATTTGACCTTTACATGCCCTGTCTATAGGTTTGTTGGTCTACACCATCGTTACCCTTTCGATTTTAATTGGAAGATTCATCGATAGATACGAACGCCTACGCTGCCAACCGTCTCAATTGTATACAGCAAACTTTACTATACAAGTGAACCATGGCGCCACTATCGAATATACAAAAAGTCAAGAAGATATACTCCGCTAGGTATAAGCTGAGCTTTGCATTAGTGTGAGTGATCACCAATCAGGCAGGAGCTTGAAATTTTGTCCGCGAGGTATAGGCTGAGCTTTGCATTAGTGTGAGTGATCACCAATCAGGCAGGAGCGCGGCGAGACAGAATGGCGCCGCGCCTAAGGCCGGTTGTCACACCTACACTATACATGTACACTCACACAAATGCAAAGCTCAGTTTATGCCTCGCGGAGTGTATCTGATTACGAAACTCGTGTCAAAATTTGATCCTGCGTTTAGTAGCTTGTAGATGTTCTTGTTTTTTTTGTACACAGCAAACTTAGCTGTAGAAACAAACCATGGCCCCACTATCGCACTATCGTACGCAAGTAGGTAAGTAAGTTTTTGCAAAAAACAAACAATGATTTGTCTTGTCAACATTTTGTTCATTCGTTTTGTCGTTTGTCGATTAACTTGGTTTTATTTTTGCTTGTAGACTTAGCAATGAAACTACAGTCTTACTTCCAGTTGAAGAACCTTTTTCTTGTAAAATATTTCACGCTCCGAGATTTCTATCTAGAGAGAGACTGACTTAGGAAACAATGTTTCCAGAAAAATATATGTGTTGAAAGATATTAAATATTATATCTCTGGGTGACGAGCTTAGCGAAGTGATTTGAACTCTTCATGTTCAAATAGTTGTGAGGCACTTGACTGCAAAATAAAATATTGTTGCTTACTTATTAGGCAAAAGTCTCGTTTGCTATATTCTTAATTAAATTCACTGAAGCGACTCTATTCAACGAATGATCGTCTACTCCACATCTCACACGGTGGTTGTTGATTCCAGTCCCGACTATGGGTACATTTAGTGGACTATTTATGCTACTTCAAAAAAAAAGTCTTCGTGAAAGAGGTCTGTAAGTCTAAAAAAATTTTTTCGAAACAATAGATGAGTCGGAATGTGAATCAATATTGTTTTCTCCTAAATAAAATTCGGGAAGTAACATGTACTGAAGTAGTTCAAACATGTAGAATAACTAGTTTCGCTGACTAACTTGAACGTGATTAAGCATTATTACTGTCGCTGACTGTACATACGTGATTTCTTTACTAAATTTCAATAAAATAATAAATGTTTTCAACGTAAAGTCGTTAAATATAAGAAAACTAATTACATTATACTACTTACATTTAACTCATTGCAGTGAATCTAATCACAATCAGAAGTAAAATGAAGGCTATCTTCGGTATCTTCCTCTTAGTTCTCAGTTTCGACTACATCAGAAGTGAGTGTTGTGGTACCTTTACCATTGACTATACTCTGAAGGATGGCCTTCCGTGCTCCCAGATTCCCGGAGGTCAGATCGCTCCTGCCAGCGGTCTCAACTGCCAAGTGATCGTTTGCTACGATGGTAAATCTCATGAAGGATCTTACTGCGGAAAGGGATCCTGCAACATTTTCGGATGCAACTGTGACGGGGGATGCATCAGGGGAAACTCCGCTCATCCTGAAAGCCCCTACGAAAACTTCATGCATAGCTACTCTGATATTGTGTCTGAAGCCCGACTTTTGGGACAATAAGTCAATGAAGAAGACATTGTCGCAACAAAAATGAACAATTGTTGAAGGTTTACACGCATTATCAAAAGTTTTGTCATCTTTCTGGGTATGAAATTTTTATACCATGCCTTTTACTGTGGTGTTATCTTTTTTTATCTGGGCAGAGCCTTTATTAACAAAACTAAAATACAATGAGAACTACATACACTACACTACAAACCTAACTACTTACACTAAGCACACCTGAATTATCTATAGACCACTAGGTCTATAGATAATCAAGATGTTCAAGCCCACTACCAATCGGAAGCGTACCCAGCATGCTGGGGGCATTACCACGCTGAATGGCAATGCTTATGCGTTGGGCCAAATAAACGCCAGCATTTTGGTCACGCGTCGCGTCGACCAAGCGCTCGGATAGGCTTTTGAAGATGAGGTGAAAATGTTATCTTGATTTTGTTATTAGATTATAAATGTTTCGGGTAAATGTTTCGGTCGGATAATTTACTGGAAAAGGTGGTATATCATTGTAAGTCTGCGGAATAAACGATACCTACAATAAATATAACGTTATAGTTATATTATTATTTATTGAAAAATAATAAACTTTATTTATAATTTTGTGTTTGTTTCTATTTGTTAGTTAAATTGGTTGTGTTGATACGAGTATGATTGATTTTTACCATAGGACCAAAAACTTGGTTATTTTTTTTTTAAAGTACAGTGTGAAGTTATAGTCAAAATTCTTTATTGATAAATGTACAATTTATGCGTCAATTATTAAAAATTAAAAAACCAGAGAAAGAGCATTAAATTTGTATACATTTTTATCGTACAAAAAACTGTCAAACATCATACGAGTATAATAATTATATTTTCATACAATTGCACTGACTCATGTCAATTTCACATTTTATTTAATTCGCTGTAGCTCTAAAAAGTTATTACGAGTACAAAAAGTTATTTATTTCTGATATACTCAGCCACTTGGTTGACAAGCCAAGATGGTCCTGTGACGAAACGAGTAGGCTATGCACCTTATGACAAGCAACATGCTAGATTGCATGCTCGCCCATGATAGCACAGTGACACGCAGCTATTGCAACGGTATTGATATAAGGTGTTTTATTTCTTAGCCCAGCAATTTCTCTAGAAACATTGCCCTTCAAACCGAAAAATAGTAACGTTTGCACACTACTGCTTGGCCGTAGAATAATTGAAAAAGGTGTCGTACTTCCCCAGGCGGACTCTGCATAGAGACCTAACTCTACAAAAATTACGTTGCACAATACTTATCTGAAAGTAAAATACAATTTTATTGAGTTATTATTAAAAAAAATAAAAGTCAGGGCTGGTTAGTAGATGACGCTTGAACTCGAAAGATTTCACAAATACAAATACAAAAATCTTTATTGCTGTTTGCAGGTAAGATAAGGTGATACAAACATTTTAATAGTTGACCCATACAAACTGGCCTCTTCTTCTAGAGGCATGCACTGTGTCTGGCAACACAGTTTCCATTGGTCTGAATTTATACAATGATAATAATAGTCAGCTGATAAAGTCTTCTTCTTTTTTCATTTTTAGCTTTTAATCGATTGTACTATATTAAATGTCATCTCATTTATTGTCTATTAATTTCTGGCTTCTATCCTGTTGTGCTATGTAAGTGTGATATGTTTGGTGAGCACAATTACGCCAACGTTTTGTGATTCAGCAGGATGTTGCTATGGACTTAGACAAGTATAGATAGATACTCTTTATTGACACACCAAAAAAAAAAGATACAAAGTAAAAAAAAATAGTAAATTAGTGCGACAGTGGGCGGCCTTATCACTAAAAGCGATCTCTTCCAGGCAACCTCAGGATGGAAAACAAAATGTGGACAATTCAGAAATTGGGATGCGCAAATAAGAAGCAAAAAAAACATACCTACTTATAGTAATAAAAATAAATCATGGAAGTATGTAGTTTAAATCCAAGGTCTTCTAGGGAGGTACAAGTCGGTTTCCTAAAGTTGTCTTATTTCGCTCCGTAAAGACAGTGGTGCGCGTGGGATTCGAACCAGGGGCTCCGGATCGGTAGTCGCCGTTCTCCCTAATAGACCAGCCATAACTTATATCCACTGTCCGATGAAGGTAAAAACTGAACTTAATTTAACCTACACTTCAACCGTGTCTAAATTCGCGATATGTAGGTATAAATATAAATAAAGTTTTCCACAAAACATTTCTGTTCCCAAAATTTTCAATGTTGTTCCAACAAAATTAAAGCGACACGGAACCCGAAAATTTGGCTTATCACAGTACAGTTTCAGTATTATCCACAACAACACCCAAAAGCCGAATCTAATGTTAATTGGACTAATTTGATAGCGGAGTTAGTTGATTATCATTGAAATATAATTTAATTACGAAATTGCGGACGTGGTAATTCAAATGGTTGCTAAAATCGACTTTGCGAAGAATTGTCAGTTTTTTCTAGAAATTACGCTTTCACGGGCAGCATAAGGATAGTAGAGTTTGACTATTCTTGAATAAGAATTATTTATTTGCACTCATCAATTTGAAGTTGAAATTACGGCTGGTCTAATCGATAGAACGACGATTGGTGATCCGGAGCCGCTGGTTCAATCCCATGCGTACCACCACTACATATCTTTTGGAAGTCATGTGCATAATGCCACTAACTTAAAAAAGGTAGAGGAAAACATCGTGAGGAAATAAGTACGTACCTAGAAGCTTTTGACATTATGTGTTATGTTCTAAGCCCGCACCAGCGTGGTGAATTGAAGGGCAATATTTCCAGAGAAATTACAGGGCTTAGAGATATAACATCTTAGATATCCGCCTGAAGAGCCCTGTGCAGTGCTAGGTAATGATTTGGACTCTTCTTGTTTAAATAGCTGCGTGCCACTGTGCTGTAAGGGATAGGGTATGTGGCAGGCACGGTGCTTACAACCAGGCACATGTCATGCTCGTCTCGTTTTTTCTTATTTAAAAAAACCTTGAACTTGAGACCTGAGACCTTGAATCTCTCCTTGTGAAATAAGGAGACTGTCAAAGTCCCGAGTCCCAGGAATGGGAACATTTAATAGGCTATTTATGCTATTAGGATAGTACTTAGTACCAGTTATATAGGATTTGGAGTATAGGATTGCTTAAAAAAATTCATACATTTTTCTAGCCATTCATCATCCCGTTTTTAGGCTGCATGTATGACTTTGTCTCTCTCCTTGTCAGAGAAAGCTAGTCACAGTAGTGGGAACGTAAAATGACCTGCTTAATTTCCTTATAAAGCTATACAGATACAGATTTTTATTAATAAATTCACAAAATTTACACGTCAAATAAAAATATTAAAATTGCAAGTACAAATATTATGTATTGCTTAAACATTTGTCATTCAAGAATTCATTAATTGTATAGTAAGCTTTTTCTTCTAGAAGAAGCATTAATTTAGTTTTAAGAATATCGTGTGATGCTGCATCCTTTATACGCTCCGGTTTATACAAAACATAATAATGAAACTATATATATATTCCCACTTTTAAACTATCACTGGATTTAACCCATCAAAAGCATACCCTCACGTCTTTCTTGGCTGCTCCACTGCCACTCCGACGCTACAGCGCTACATTACCATGTCAGTGACGTGAACCCCAAAACATTTACTTTTACTTTAAATATCCATGTGGTTAAAAGTTTCACTTTAAAAAATCTAACAGTCTGTTTCAGTTGTTGGAACGTGTACCAAAATGAAATCCCATGATGTAATCCAACGATTACTCATGACACAATGGCTCTCATGTTACTCACGGTGAGACAATACATAAATAATTACGTGTGCACTCTACATGTTTTATAATCTGTCTAAATATTATGGTACGCCCACCGGTTACAAAGCATAGGTGTACTTGTATGATCGGTACTAATCTACCTTGGCCGTTGGCCAGATTTAAATGTAGATAAGTGATGGTGCAATATTGGGGTGCGTGGCTCGGGAATCTCCACGTGGTGCACCCTGGGTATCACACAACACCTTCCCTCGATGACATCTTGTTGTATAATGGCAAATCCCGGCCTGGGTTGGGAGCTTCTACACGCGCTCCTCACTCCCTTGATTGCTAGGCTAATACTCCTATCGGAAAAAGAAAATTATGAAAGAGGGGCAAAGACTGTGGATAATATTTACTCATTTTTGTACACAGACGTAAGAGTCTTTTGTACCCCGGGGCCTGTATCATTGATACGGCTGATACCGCGGTAGCTACAACCCTGATTATCCGTAACTTAAAACATTTCTATAAAAAAATACAGCTTCAAAAATGTAATTGTTAATATGAAAACCGAACAAATTTAAACTTTCAGTTTTATACGAGACGATACACGAATGGATATTGCTATTGCAATAAAATAGGCGTTAAAATTATTGCAACGATTTTTACTAAACCCTACTTTATCTAATATTGAACTTAAAGAGAAAAGTTTAAAAGCATTTTTGTTTATATGTAGAATGACAAGGAGAGCAGAATATGTTCGTAATGGTAAGCTAAACGCCTATCCTTTACAGCACATTGTCATGCAGTTATTGAGTCCAAAAAAAGCTCTTTGTGGTGTCCGCCTAGTGAAGGGTGAAGTACTATAATACCTTTGCCAGTTATTATATCGCTAACCAGAAACGAACAATCACCTGTCTATTCCGGTTTGAAGGGCAATGTGTCTAGATAAACTACAGGTCATAGAGATAGGTAAATCGTCTTATAAATAAGGCTGATGAGTTCAATATACTTCTTACAAATACCGATAATTTATTGGTTAAAAGTATTTAAAAGTCACATAATACATTAATTATTCAATAAAACTAAAAAGGGAATCACAATAAGTACCTACTAATATCTAGAAAAATCGCTTCTGGTATTTGTCACAAAAAAACTCTTTCAAAGAATAAAAAGACGCTTTTTATTAAATATCGCACCCTTATAAATAAAAAGATGTAACTCAAAAACTACAACTTGTGGGGATTGACTGTTAAGTTTTTCAACTTTTTCGGATTTGTCTTTGATTCAAAGTTTTAAACCACTGGAGGTTTCAATAATTTTACTACTGATTTCGATAGACAAAACTATAGCCTTTGAATATAAATTGTTGTTTTTTTCTTAATTATCTATCATACCCTGAAAAAATTAAAGCAAAAAAAAAGTTTTGAGTTAAATCAGTTTATGCAAAAAAATTATCGTCAGGAGATAAAAAAGACATGTAACAATTCTCAATAATTCTCTTTTGTTTAAATTAGAAAAAAACAGATTAAAATACATTCGAAAATACTTCGTTTTAATATTAATCAAAATGTGACAATATTGCCTTATGTATTATTGCATCATTTTGTTATAAAAATAATACAAAAATAAATTGGGATTTTTAAAAATGAAACTAAATTTGCACAGAAAAATCAATTATTTATTATTCAATTAACATGCCACGCTACCCACGATTCCCTTTTGGAACCTAGGTTACTGGCAATCTAGTACAATATTCTGAATCTTTCAAAATAGTAAAAAATATCTAATTTAAACAAGGCAATATAGTGTAAAAATTAGGTAGTGATTATATTCACTTCCTAAGTTTTACACCATATGCCAACAAAACAATGGCTCACAATACTTTATAATCATTAAAATATAATTATCAATTATTATCAAATCAGTCTTGCATTAGGCATTACCACTAGCTGAGCTAGAATATTCAAATGGAACATTATTTAGTAATTATTACAAAGTAAACTTAAAAAAACAACAATCAGTCTAGTAATTTTCCTAAAGTTTTAAACTTTAGTAGGTACTAACTAACATAATAATAATGTAGGTAATGTAAACTTTATATCAAAAATTAACAGTCTCATAGAAAAATCTTTCAAAACAATTAAAAAAATATTTTGGAAAAAGGACCATAATTAAACTTGTGGAAATAGACTAACACTTTGAAAATATTAATCAATATTCTTAACAATATTAATTAACAATTGAATTATAAAAATTTGCATAGAAGGAAGGGATTAGTTTTTTTGTTAATAGTTCTTTTAGATCTTTTTTTTTTTATTTTCACTCAATTCTTGTCGTTGGCTGTAGGCTTTATCAAGAGTAATCTCCGTTATTTGGTTCATTTTTTTTCTTTTATTTCTAACATCAACTTGTTTAAAATTAGTATTACTGTAGGAGGTCTTATAATAAAAAATGAAATGGTTCCGACTTCACCACCTTTAAAACTTTTATCTCATTAAAATTTAGAGTTTGCCCATCTGTATCTACATTATAGTTGTAACCCCACTGCTCATGAAGAGACTTTAAGTTCATAAAAGATTCAAATGTCATTTCATGCACATTAATTCCCGGTTTACTTTTTTTAGCATTTTTGATAAGAGTAACATACTGGTCTGGACTATAAATTGGACCTGCTTTTAAGTTTTTCTTTACCTCTCTTTCTATAAGGCTATGGACGCTGTCTGCTTCATTTTGTGTATGTCCCCGAATCAGAAATTTATGTGTTATACTGGAAATATTTAAATGAGTTACCGCATATAAATATAATGTGACAATGAATTTATTTTTGTTCTGCCCACAGCAGTTATCTGAGTAAAATATAATTTGTTTCGGTTCTTCATCTTCTGCACACAGATTTTGTAAATATTCCCAAATACAGGATCCAATTTCGTTAGCTCCTCGTTTAGCTTCTACTTCAGTCCAAAGGTAACAGTGAACATTGTCGTATGCTTTTTTATCTCCACTTAGTAGTTCTGTCAAAGTCAAATTATAGCTATTGAGTTTAGACTTATAATAAAAAGCCGACGTGTCACCCCTCGGACTCTGTAAGACAGCTTCTAAGTCATAAATAACTACTCTTGCATCCTTGGTTATATTTTGACGATCAGCCAATTTTTCAGCACGACTTAAAGTTTTCTCCTGCAAATGCTTCATATATTTGTCTTCCAAATCCTGTTTCTGTTCAACATTTGAGTTGTGGTATGATGTGCATAGATCACACTGATCTTTCTTTGGTTGGTGAAATCCTAAGTTAAATTCATTGTTAAAGATTTTGTAATATGCCATGTAATTGCCTACTTCCCTATTAGTTTTAATTTGTTGTGCAGCAAAATCATTGTACAAATCTTTAATAGTCTTATCACCGCCAATGTACTGTTTTGACGTCGAAGCTCTTACATAATGTGATTCTAGTTTTGGAATCATAGCAATATGTTTTCGGATGTCATCTAGTAACTGTGGGTTAAGTTTCTTGTGATTATTATGTCTCCCTCTTAAGTCATCAAGCATAAAACCATCATTCATCCTTGATTGCACCGTGTAAACCATTCTTTCAGATATGGACAGTGTATTTTTAAAAAAAGTCTTACATACTCGTATTTTATTGTCATTTAAAATAAAATAAAAAGCTTTGTTTGGATTTCTGGGATTTTGGGAATTAGTGTATTTATATTTAGGGGTGACATCTTCCATACACGTTCGTATATAAGCCCTCTGTGCAACTAAGTTCCCTAGATCCCAAAAGGAGCTGAATAAGTGGTATCTCCCCTGATCATCGATGTTATCCTTACATTTAAATTTACAGTTTTCGTTACATGTATCTTTTATAAATCGTGCTGGAACAGTTTTACGCCTTTTTGACATCGAGACATATGATTCGCCTTTATTTCGGAGCTGCTTCGATCGCACTTGCTGCCACTTCTCAACTTTACGTGACCGCTTGCGTCCTCGACGATTATTATTTGTTTCGGTATTGGAGTCAGAGGAATCCGAAGTTTGTCCTTCAAAGAGAAAGTTCTGCCTTCCAATGTGCCCTCTATGTGTTGCATTAAATTCTATGGTGGGATCATCGTCGCTGAGATCAATATCACTTTGATCTGAGTAAATAGGAGAAATATTATACCTGACCGCGCTGTTCTCATTTCGAAGCCCTCTTCGCTGAATAACTGGTTGATTCTCACTAGCCTCTGGAGTATCACTGGACTTTGAAGAACTTGATGAAGATGAGGATGAACAAGAAGAAGTGGAACTAGATGAAGAAGATGAGCTGGAGGATCGAGAACGTTGGGTATTATTTACTGAGATCGCCAAAGTTTGAGAGTCGTAATTAGCAGGCTGGGTATTCTTGTTTACGTGTATGTTATCATCATTTTCACTCAGGGTTGAATCACTGCTATAATCAGGTACCAGGCTGACGACTTTTGTAATAGTAGGTGAATCCTTTTCCAAATCAGATTTTGGCACTTCAGCTGTTATTGGCATCGGCTCTGGAGATAGATTTTCCTGATTTTCAATATCTACATCATATTCTCTTCTGGTCTGAAATAAGAATGACAATAACCATTGAATCTACAGGCAATTTTATTAAATATATTAAGATAACTAACGTTTACAATTTAACTAGTGGCACCCCGAGGACATACCTGCGTAGTATCCATTCCCATGAGAATTTCGGGATAAAAGTAACATAAATATTTGGTATTATATTACATAAAATGGATTCTAATCTACCCCTGTACCATATAATTTAAATCTAAATCCGTTCAGTAGTTTGGCGGGGATTAGGTAATAAACATTAGCATTTATTATTAATATCAATGCTATTAAATATAAATTATTAATATTATCAATATTAATAATTAATTAATTATTGAAATATTAATTAATTAATATTATTATTAGTAATTATAGATTACAAGTAAACCTAAAGGGCATGTTTTTTATCTTAAAAGACAGCTAAAAAAGCTTTATTTTGAACACGTAAGGAGTGAATATGATAATTTCTAACATATATCATTATTTACCTCATTATGACTAATTATATACTGCTCGGGTTCTTCATTATTAGATGGTTCTTGATTGTTTCCACTTTGAACCAAACCTAGGATTCTCCGCGACCTCCAAGATGATGCCATTGTTCTAAAATAACCAAAAAAGTTAAAGACGAACATGATTATAAATTATAATTTGAACATGTTATTTTCGGATAAACAGCATTAACGTTAAACACGTCAGTAAATTTTCTATTTGTATAAACAATAAAAAGAAGTAAATCAAAATCATATTTCAGCTAATGTTTAATTATTTACTATAAAGTGATGATAACTCAATTACTCCAACGACTAAGGCGTGTTTTTTAAAATTAAACTGAAGTATTATGAGATAATTCTTCGAAAATGCTTCCTTTTTAAAACAAAACAGAATTAATTCACATTATCATCTAATATTTTTTCTAAAAAAAACAGAGTATCACATAGATCATGCATTTTATTACAAAATTATTGTAAATTTTCATAGTTACCTTTTATTCCAAAACAGATTTATTACGTGTTACACCACCATTACACTACAGAACAACACCCCACCTTCAGTGACTGCCGGTGCATCACTGAATCACGCCACTTATTAGAATCGACTTGTCCAATCCTGTTCATTGAAAAGAGAAGACCGATCGCGCATCTCGCTCGGTTTTGACGTAACGGGTCGGCTGTTGAATTCTACATATTCTTTACGCAATGAATACGCGTTTTATTATAAAATGTCCAAACTCGTATTTTTTTTGTTACATCTTTTTTTTTTTAAACGAGCGATATGTCCTTAAAAGTTTCTTAAATAGGTGGTAGTGCTATTATTAGGAGGTACTATTCATGTTCCAATGGCTTCGTGAATCTTTGCTGTGATGGGCAAGCGTGTTACTTACCATCAGGCATATGTCTTGCTCGTCCTGTCCCTATTTTTACTCTACAAAGGTACTTCTCCAGGCGGACTCTGCAAACAGTCCTAACAACAGAGAGATTGGACTCTACTTTTGTGATAAGAACGTCTAGGCTGTGGAATACGTTGCCTGAGTGGGTTTTCCCCGATGTTTACAATTTTTGTGAATCGGTTTCTTCTTGGTACACACGCTTCATCGTCGACCGCATCGTCGCTTAACATCAGGCGAGATGGCGGTAAAGTGTAAGCCTATAAAAGTTAAAAAAAACACTTTAGAAAATAGTGGGATTTTCAAGAAGTTTTTAAATTTTTTCGGTTACCGCGATATTATAAAATAAGGTTCACAAAAATCGGTTCATTACCGATGATTAAAATTAATAATTTCAAAACTATTTTTTGTTCATCACAAAAAGTGTGTAGGTACTTGTACCTAGATACCTACACACACACCTACACACTCCATTAAGATGTACTTAAGTAATCACGCACGAAATGAATACCTATTATATTATTATTGTTGTATAATGGCGAATCTCGGCCTTATACAACAATAATAATATTTATTATTAGACCTATTATTATACTTCTTCTCTTTATTCCTCTGGATAAGTCGTTCCACCACAACCATAGAATTGATCTCAAAGCAAGAAAGATTGACCCACCCATCTACCGCCTAACTAAATCGGCGTTCGTTTTGCTATTGCGGTCTCTATCATTTCAAGCAGAAAAAAAAGAGAAGAACATCGAAGCTTGTAAATATCAAAGCTATAAATGTTTACTTGCTAACTTCATGGTTTCCGTTTTTCGTGACAGTGAGCAAGCATTGACTGGCCTCGTGGCTTAGTGGGTAGTAGCTCTGCCTGCGAAGCCGAGCGTCGTGAGTTCGGTCCCCACCCAGTGCAAACATTTGTGTGATGAATTCAAATATTTGTACTGTGTCTGTGTGTTTCTATGTATTTAGAACTATGTAAGTATTATATCAGCTATCTGGCTGCCATATTACAAGCTTTGCTTAGTTTGGGGTCAGATAGTGTGGTGTGTGAATTGTCCACCCATATCTTAATTTATATAAATCTCGTGTCACAATGTTTGTCCTCAATGAACTCCTAAACCACTTATCCGATTTTAATCAAATTTGGACACCGTGTGTAAGATGGATCCAACTTAAAAGATAAGATAGTTTTTATTTCAATTAATAGGCTTTATGCTTTATATTTTAATTTTAAAGGCCGCTAGTTTAATTATATTAATTGTAAAATTTTACTCATATAATTTTTCTTTGACGCGCCAAAAGAAGTAGTAACTATTTTCTCATCTGTGGTACTTATTTTATATCTATGTTTATAGCTTCAACAAATAAATACAACCTAACAAAACAACAGATTCGATCGCAACAGCTCACGAAATGCTTCCATCGCGTGACGACAACACATTTCAGAAAGACGGGGTTTCGTTGTGGAATCTACTCGTTACTGTTCTTATACAATGCAATATGCGAAAATGTATTGTATCTATTTTAACACTTGTTTATATATCACTAGGAACACCCCAAGGTTTTACTCGCGTTTATTCCCTTTCCCTTCAGTATCCTGAGATAATATGTGTCATATGTGCTATTTCCGACTATAATCTAACTCTATTCTAAATTTCAACCCTATCTGTTTAGAAATACCGACGTACAAAAGCAACCAACAGCCAAAATTGCCATTTATAGCATTAGTAGTATTGTGGTAGTGTACTAAGTTTGTGTGTGGCAAATCCAGCTTTGCGTCAGGGGGGTCACATTTAAAAAAAAATAAAGTGTGACTAGACGACCATGTAGCTGATGGTAAGCAACATGCCTACCACATAACTATAATACTCTAGGTTATTTGCTCGGGGTACGGCCTTAAATTAAATTTGTATTATAGTAGACATTTGTACATTTGGATCACAGTTAGATTTTAGCCTGCAATAATACTTCAGCTATTTTTGACCCACGAAAATAACAGGAATGGGAACTACGAGGGTAAATAAAACCACAGTGAGGTGCTAGGTGAGAAGTAAACTAATAACACTTGTATGCAATAAAAAACGCGGCCTTAAATCCAGCTTTGCGTCAATGTGCCTGATGGTAAGCAACATGCCTGCCCCATGACATCACAGTGGCATGCAGCTATTGGAACATGAAGAGTCGAAATCATTACCTAGCACTGCACTGCGCTCGTCACCCAGAGTTCTAAGATCCCTAAGCCTATAGATTATGTCTAAGCCCTGTAATTTCTCTAGAAACATTGCCCCTCAAACCGGAACACAGTAATGTTTGCACATTACTGCTTGGCGATAGAATAACTGGCAAAGGTGTGGTACGTCCCCAGGTGGACTCTGCCAAGAGTCCTACCACTACTAAAAACACACATAGCCGTGGCAAGATCCAAGCCCGTGCGAAAAAGACGTGCGTGCGTTTTAAATAGTGGTCCACCTAGGTTCTGAACACAGCTCAAGTCATGACCCCCTTATATCCGCCCTTGGCTGTATATATGGTATATTTAGTAAGTGTACTACCCACCAGAGTGTACCAGAACGATAGATGGCGTTGATTTGCTTCCTGCGAGAAAAATCTTGCATGCGGTAGCATACCGGCGGCATGACCACGCTAAAGGGCACCTCTTATACGTCGAACCAAACAAACACCATCATTTCATTCACCAAATTCGATTAACAATTATCGGAGCTATCAAGTAAAATACACACAAAAATAAAACAAACTTCCAAATTCAAATAAAACTTCTTCCTGTTTGAAGTCGGTTAAAACTTGAACGGAATTGTACATCGGTATCCGTTCCACGGCGTTCCTCGTCCCCCGCCTCCCCGTCTCGCCATGAGAACTTCCCCGCATGTTATTCGTTGCTTTATGGCATGTTAGGAGACATTTGTTAAATCGATTGAATATATGAACCCTCTATACAAGGTTTATACGTTATACTAGCGGTTCGTTCTGGCTTTACTTGGTTTATGTCATATAATCCATTATTAATCAAATAAATAAAGATTGCTGGACAATTCACACACAACACAATCTGACTCCAAGCTAAGCAAAGCTTGTAATATGAGGGCCAGCTAGCTGATATAAGACTTATATAGTTTTAAATACATATTTATTATACATAGAAACACCCAGTCACAGTAAAAATGATGTGTGGGTGATGAGCGCAGTGCAGTGTTAGGTAATGATTTGGACTCTTCATGTTCCAATAGCTGCGTGACACTGTGCTGTTATGTGGCAGGCATGTTGCTTACCATCAGGCACATGTCCTGCTCGTCTCGTCACATCTTATTTAAAAAAAAATTGAATTCGTCACACAAATATTTGCACTGGGTGGGAATCGAACCCACGACCCTCGGCTTCGCAGGCAGAGCTACTACCCACTAAGCCACGAGGCCAGTTAAATGAGAATTGTTTGGATATTTGTTGCTCTATCACTCGGAACATCAGAACGGGTTGAATTTTGTCCACAGTAGTGTATAAAGGTGCGTCCCCCGGCAAAATGAGTTTTTTGTCTAGTTTTCAGAGCTATCTACTCATTAGCCAAAACAAATATCAACTGCTAAAAATTACACAAAATTTCTACAACTTCTTGACCTCAAAATGGTAGCATCTTTTTTTGTTAATGTATTTATTGTTTAAATAATCTCCTCACAACGAAACCATAAAAAAATAGCAATTATTGTAATTATCATGCATCTCGCAAAACCGCCATTGTTTGGGTTTTGTACTTACACCAAGGGATAAGCAATTAGGCAAAATTCCATTATTTTGGTAGAAATAAAATTTTCCAAAGACCAAAATGATTATATAAATAAGTAGTTTATTCTAAAATTTGAGCGTAAAACAGCGACAAATCCTCCTGTTTCTCTCTTGCTCTTTCTTGCGGTGTGCGATGAGGTAAGAAATACTCAAGGCCATTTTGCTCGGGGGCCATTTTGCCATAAAAAATTCATTTAAGGCCGCAGCCTTAAATGAAATTTTTATAGGCCGCAGCCTTAAATGAAATTTTTATAGGCCGCAGCCTTAAATGAAATTTTTATAGATTACAAATTTGTACATTTGGAACACAGTTAGATTTAATAATAATATTTTAATATTTCAATTAATAATATTTCAGCTATTTTTAGCCCACGAAAATAACAGGAACGGGAACTGCAAGGGTAAAACCATAGTTAGGTGCTAGGTGAGAGGTAAACTAATAATTTGCAATAAACAAATAAAAAATGCGGCCTTAAATTTTGTTAAATTTCTTAAGTTGGGCCAAATCTTATACCTTTAAACGAGCAATTCTTGTAAGTATATATATATATAGCATCTAAATCTCGGAAACGGCTCAAACGATTGTCATGAAATTATGTATACAGGGGGTTTCGGGGACGATACATCGATCTAGCTAGGTTTTATTTAAAAAAAACGCCGTTTTATGCGCGTTTTTAGACAATGAAAATCTGTTACATAAAGATTAGAATGTTACCATCGATATAATTAAATAAATGAAGATGAGGTATGCTATAATCTAAAGACAACATAACGTGGTGAAAATTTGTTTGGAAAATTTGAAAATTGAATTGTCAGCGAACGTACACAATTATCAGCGAACGTACACAACTCCTTGTTGCGACTGAGACTAAATCAGGAGACATCACCTGATTTTGCATCGCCATAGTAGAGGCGTGTTTGCCGCTTCTGCCGTTTTTTAAGAGTTCGATGAATGTTACGGTAAATTTCGTGACGTAGCGACAATATATTAGCTCAGTCGGTAAGATGGGCGGTCATAATATGGTAGGTCCGGGTTCGAATCCAACCGGCCGCCTTTCTTTTTTCATGTATTTTATTTTTTTGTGAAAATCAGTATGTATCTTATAAACCGAGCAAAGCTCGGTCACCCAGGTACTTACTCATAAATAATGCTAACTTTCTTGTATATCGGTCGATTTGGAGAAGAGACGGCAAACATCACGACACTATTTTTTTTAGTTAAAAAATGATTTTTTATAGTGTAGAGGTAGAGTGATGGGACGAAAAAGGACATGTGCCTGATGGTTATCAACATACCTGCCCATAAGAACACAGTGACCCGCAGCTATTGGAATATGAAGAGTCCAAAACATTGCCTAGCATGCCCCATGCGGTAGTTGCAATCTCACGGCACACGGGGACCTTCACATACTACGCTGACAACACCGACGACGCCATCGGTTGGTTTGTGCGGCGAGCGTGGGCTGCATCACCTAAGACCATCCGCGATTTTAACCTACAGATGGCCATCAGGGACAGAAATGCGGCCGTTGTGGAGGCTCTGGGCCGGGAGGAGGTAGCTTAGGCAAATGGCAAAATGCAATTAGGCAAACACTCGATGTCGAGTCGATTACTAGCGGAATCCCAACCGGTAGTGATCGGCTCTACAGACGAGCACTAGAATTAGATTTTAAATGTACCCAAATCCCTCCTATTTTCCTCTTCTCCTTAACCAAGAAATTTGTAAAAAAAAAGATAAGTAATTATAATGACAAAGATTACGGACCCCGGAGTCTGTGGAGTAGATAATTTAAATAAAAAAATCATTGCCTAGCACATCACTGCGCTCGTCACTCGGAGATATTAGGCGTTTTATCTCTCAAATTAAAAGTCAACCTGTTAACTGTTGCATTGCGACGTAATTGAAAAATAATCATCCAAGTTTTCACATCCTACTTATATTATAAATGTTAATGTTTCGATGTTTGTTGCTCAGTTACGTCATAAAGTCTGAACGGCGCTGAAATTTGGAACATAGGCAAATTATAGTCTTGAAGAAAACATAGGCTTTACGCTTATTATCCCGGGAAAAACTACGCTAAATAACGAGAATTACGCGGGTAAAACCGTGGGGTACTATAAGCTTATAATATTGCTGGATTGACGAAGCTATCTACGCCATACCGATACATTAAATTAAATTAAACTACAGATTTCACACCATTAAATCACATCAACTTTAAACCTTATCCCACAGAGATAACTATGAAATTACAGCTCATTTATAAAAACTGCATCAACCCAGTCATAAATTAGGTGTGAAGAACATTAAGAACCGTCAAAACAATCCGAAAAAGGACAGAGAAAGGATTACCTGTTCAACGGATCAGCGTGGGGTAAATGTGATATGTTGTGGTGCTCGCACACTATACGGTTTTGTTGGTTTTAAATCGTCAGAAATTGTACAACAATGTTGTTTCAAGTTAACCCTTTCAGCTTTAATTTACCTAATGCTCTAGCATTTTTAATTACATCATCATCATCTGCAGCCTGCAGACGTCCACTGCTGCACATGCCTCCATCCTCCTCCTGGCGTCCACCAATTATTTCCATAATGACCAATCTTGTGCCGCCTCCATCCACCGACTTTCCGCGACCGAGACAATATCATCGGTCCATTGTGTGGAGGGCCATCCTACACTGCGTCTGCCGGTTCGTGGTCGCCATTCGAGAACCTTTACTCCCCAGCGGTTATCGGTTCTGCGGTTCGGTGATTTTATGGTGAACATATAACAATACTCCCTAGTATTGTTATATGTTATTATTATGTGTACAAGCAAGTGTTTTTAATAAATAAATCGATGGATGCGCAATATGCCAGTTCATAGCAGCTGATAACCACGCAGTATTGAGAATTTGCTAGCAATGCATTGTGCTTATATCCCGTAGGTAGATGTTAAATTTAACCATCAACGAATATTACAGAGAAGTTTGCACATTACTAATTAAATTAACAATAGAGTAGTACTCCCATTAGTGAACTTTCCGGAGAATTGTACCGCTAAAATATGTGGAGTAGGTAGTATTCATAAATAATGTTGTAATTATTATAAACACAACAACAAAGTCAAAGTTCTTTATTGATAAATGTACAATTTACACGTCAATTTTATAAAAAAACAAAATAAGAGCTTCCAAAGAGTATACATTTTGAAAGTTTAAATTGAACTTTTATATTGTACGATAATAGGTATCGTACAAATAAGTACAACAGAACTACAGTTGTGTGTACAGAGTTGTGTGTGAATTGTCCACCAATATTTACTTAAATATTTAGTGTACATTGTTTTATAATAATAATAGATTGAAGAGTGACTTAATGTTAGGAGTCGGCGTAGTCTACATTAAATCAAAGGTAAGTTTATTTGCTTTGGACAATATTTATTTAATTTGTTTATTTTTTAGTCTAGAGATTCCAAATATCAATAAAAATTTGAAGCTCTCAGAGCTCATTGAGATTAGACGATTCATTTACATAATTTATGTTTTTGTTTTAAGATACAATTTACTTTTTACACTTTATTTAAGTAATCAAAGGTGCCGTTTTAAAATCACTATTTAAATTTAAACTGTGTCAAATAAAATTTAGGCATGATTAAGACAAACTTATAACAAGCAGAGATAAAAAGGGTAATGACGATGATAATAGAATTTGGTTTCTTTTGCCGTGTGTAAATTGAGTTTTCTATTGATTTTTTTTCAACCAACAAACTTATTTTTATTTTGTTGTTCACCGTTCAGTGCACATTGACCCCACTTCGTTAAGCCTCCCAGCGGGGCATCTCACCCTCGTGTCGAAAAAACGAATTACCCCTCAGATGGGACTCGGCAAATGGCTTGTAATTGCATTTAACGATATTTCTTTTTATTACAATGATTGTTTTAACGATATTCTATGGGAACGATCTTGAAAGCGCGTTCAACTGAATATTTAATTACTATCTGCGTACGAGTTAAAAACAAATATGTAGGTACTTCATGTTTCGAGCAACAAGCCAAAAGTCTCATAGGCAATGACTACGTTGAACCAAAAAGACTTCAAAGACTTGAACATCGCCGCAAAATTACTAATTTATCAGCATGGACGTATAAAAAAGTCCGGTAAAACAAAAACTGTGTCACTAGAGTCGGCCACATTTGCACGTATGCGTTGTCAGGTTGTCACTGATGGACTGACACGCACACATATACACAAGTGGCGAGTGTAATGAACCACTGATACGTGCATATTATGTGGCCGACTCGATGGACACAGTTGTTGTTTTAGCAGGACTACGTCCCACTTTTTTATACGTCCATGCTTATCAGGTCTTTTAATGGATACATTGCGGAGAGTGTGGTACTGATCTACAAGATTTAAAACTATCTTGATCTCTTTTCTATCGGACTGCTTGTAGCCCCTAAAAGAGACGTCGTTTCATGGTTGAAGTTCCAGAGACTCGAACGAAGAGGTTTGACTCTACTTTTGTGATAAGAACGACTACAATGTAGAATGCGTTATCTGAGCGGGGCTTTCCTCATGGTTACAATCGCTTCAAACCGAGAGTGAATTGGTTTTTTCTAGATAAGCATGCTCCATCCATGACTAGCCTAGTGGCTTAGTTGGTAGTAACTCTGCCTGCGAAGCCGAGGGTTGTGGGTTCGATCCCCACCCAGTGCAAATATTTGTGTGATGAATTCAAATGTTTGCACTATGTCTGTGTGTTTCTATGTATAATAAGTATGTATTTAAAACTATATAAGTATTATATCAGCTATTTGGCTGCCATCACACAAGTTTAGGGTCAGATGGTGTTGTGTGTGAATTGTCCACCAATATTTATTTATTATTATTTATTTATTTATCGTAGACCGCATCGTCGTTTAACATCAGGCGAGATGGCGATCAAGCCTTAACCTATAAGACACAAAAAACTGCTAATTTAATAGTTACTTGTAATACTCTAGACATTTTTTTAATTTGGTTTAGAGAAAGCCAATAAAAAAAATATTGTGCGTGGAGTCCCTCCGCGTGGAAGAAGTGAAACTGTTCACTCTCGCTCTGTATCTTTTAATTCCCGCTCCCCCACAACAGTGTTTTCATGCCCCCTCCATGATAGTGTCAGACGTTTAACGCAACCTTGTTGGAAGTCGCATAAGAAGTTCCACTTCTGTAAAAATCATAATATCAAAATGAACAAAATTAAAAATTTTGATTAACCCCCGACCACCTCAGATTTGTTATCTGTACAAAATTCTACTAGTCAAGTTCTTTCATTTGATACCCATGTTAAGGGAATTGTGAAAAAGAAATGTATTTTGGCATTTTGCGGAAGCGGCCATATTGGATTTGAAATTTGTCATAGTGCAATGTATTCTACTAGTCAAGCCCTTTCGTTTGATACCCATATTGAGGAAGTAGTGAAAAAAATAATATAATTTGCCATTTTGTGGCCGCGGCCATCTTGAATTTATATTTACCAAACATAGCTATGAACATTTGCACGGATATTAACTTTCAAATAAAAAAACCGCATTGAAATCGGTCTATCTGTTTGAGCTCTACGGTGCTACAGACAAACACACACACAGACAGACATCGACGTCAAACTTATAACACCCCTTTTTTTGGTCGGGGGCTTAAAATGAAAATAAAGTAAAATTTTCTCCGAAAAAATAAAAATAAACTTTTGTATTTAATAGTCAGAGTTAGTTGTATAGAATAGTCAGATTTGTGTTTACTCAGATACTCGACTGAATTTCATATTTTTTGTGGTATCAGCAAAAGACACTATTACGATGAGCTAGTGAGGTAATTCAAGTGCAAAATGCTCTTTGTTGTGGCGCGACTCTACCTGAGGTTTTGGTTACTTTGTAAACGTGCTAAAATCTGTCTCTATCCCCCGTCTGGTCGAACCGATGTATAGAAAACAGAATTTGACTAATACGAGTATATTCATATTTTTAGAACCTATATTTAAAAACTAAATTACAATGAGAACCACACTGCTGTTTAGTCTACATATCTAATTAACTGTTGCTATTTTTCATTTACTAGCGATCTGCCTCGGCTTTTCCCGTGGTACACACAAAAGCATATTATAGCATACTATATATTATAGCATACAGGGATCACATATTATGCAATGGTGAAAGAATTCGTGAGATTATCGCGTGCAATCAAATACACTATTCAGCTTTATAATATTAGTATTGATTGATAAAGGTTTCAAGACACATGTTATTGTATTTTATCTGATAATCGCAATAAAGTGCAGTATTATAACGCCTTTAACGTTCATAGCGTCATTGTGACGTGTTATATCATTCGTATTGTGTTAGCTATAACAACGCTATCACAGAATTAGATAATTGAGTGCATTAGACTATGATAGTTCTGACTCAGACGTAGCACGTTCGCAAAAATATAAACTTAGAGATTCTCAAACTTTTATTGATCCTATTGATATTATAAATTAGAAAGTTTGTTGCTGAGTCACATTGAAAAGATTGGTTGCAAGCATAATATCGCAGTTATAGTAAACTCTATCTATATATATATCAAAGCACAACGAAAAAAAACAGTGAAAAGACTAAATCAAAGTAAAGCTAATATTTGCAAATTGCAAGATTAGGGGACGCCATAGGTACCTGAAATACATCTTCAAGCTAGTTCGAGTGCCTTTAGCAATATAAACACACTGTAAATTTTAGATACATATATGAAAAAACTGTAAATATTACCATTATTTAAATTTTGTAACCAAACTGTTATTGCTTTATGTGTTGTGATTATTTTTATTTAACTTCTGATTTTGTAAGTAGCATTATAAGCTAGCAAATAATTAAGATAATTTGTTTAACATTAAATATATGTATTATCAGGTTATGAAATAAATCAATAATTACGAAGTTACATAATGGTTTGGAAAACCACACCACACACACCAATTACCAAATTTTTTCAACTAACCACAGGCAATTTTTGTCTCCGTTAAATAATTAGAACGGAAACAACACGGGAAAAACCGCGGGTCACTCTTAGTAGCGATATACGATTATCTAAATAATTTAGGAAGCCATTAGAAAACTCTCAGGGACATTAGTTTAATTTGAGGAGGTCAGGTCGTCCTTTGATTTTTCTTACCAACAGCAGCCTAGACAAAGGTCGTGCCGTCTAAATTGATGATAAACGCAAGGGCTGATCGTAGTAATCGTTGAGTACCGTGAGTTAGTATAATAGTAAGTTTAGTATAATGGAAAGGTTTACAGTATTCCTACATATTTATGTGCGTAAGTAAAAAATAAATATATTGTATTATACGTTTAAATTTTTACGTATCCGCCCAAACACGTTTACGTTTATTGTATTAAAGTAATTACTTAATATCATTAGCATTCCTTGATATTAGTCCAGTTTAGTCACACGCGAGCATTAAAAAGTAACAAAGATACGATGTCATGGGGCACCAGGTACGAATTTCCTTCTTTTTGATAATATAGGAGCAACATAATTTACAAAAAAAATCTTTATTTAATATTTATGTTACTATCATCGGGAGAGTAAAGTTTTAAATATTAAAATATGATAGATATAACGTAGATGTAACAATCATGATAACGTTCGAAATTTTCTTCCTCAAATAGTATTAGTATGGTATAATAATAAAAATTAACGTAAGTTCATAAAAATCGCATGAATACGATCCTTAAAAAATGACGCAAACAATAAGAAAGTTTGAGCACCGCACCAAAACAAGAGCCGTCGCCAAAGCAATAACAATTACATTCGACATACGCGGTGGCAGTATCCGTCCATCCGTCTGTTGGATTTTACAATACTCACATTGGTAATCGATAATAATTAATTCAAATCATAACTATCCTTCTATGATCTCATCACTAGATCATCAAAACAGTCAAAAATCTACATCTCCAAGTACTGCGTTTATCATTTAGTGTGTAATGAGTTTTGAATCTAATTAGGTGTGAATATTTATGGAAAAATAATGTCAAAATATATTATTGTTTTGCTCGTGTTCAGTGTTGTTTGTGTGCATTGTGCTGTGTTAAAAGGAAAAGGTTGGTGTCAATTTTTTGTAGGATATGCAGTTTTATAAATACGGCGTTAAAGAATTTGTTTTGTATTCAAAATTACTTGAAATCCGATGATTGATATATAGTCTAATAATGTTATTGTATGTTACCATAGCTTGAAGTGTTTTGAAATTGAAATTGGGAACAGAGTTTTTTTAGACAGTAAAAAGTGACGATGCGAGCAGGACATGTGCCTGATAGCAATCAACACGCTTGCCCATAACAAGACAGTGTTACGAAGATATTAGAACATGTAGAACCCAAATTATAACCTAACACTACACTGTGCTCGTCACCCAGAGATATAAGATGTATTATCTCTATATAATGGATCCACATTGCTCTTCAAACTGAAGACACAGTGCTGTACACATAACTGCATGGCGGCAGAATAACTTGCAAATGTTTTAAGAGTACCTATTTTTTTTTAAACTTTTACAGGTTTACACTTGACCGCCATCTCGCCTGATGTTAAGCGATGATGCTGTCTACGATAAAGCATGTTTACCTAGAAAAACCCGATTCACTCTCGATTTGAAGACTGCATATACTGTTTCGTCTTTCAGCGTACTTTGATAAGCCTGCGTTTACAAAATACTTGTCTTACGCTTTATAAACATTAAACACGTTAATGAAATAGTTTAATTTTGTCATTTTGTGTTAGAAAAAGTAGTGTAAATGACTGTCGGCCGACCATTTCAGGGCCTTAAAGACTCATCTTCTTTACATCAAACACGACGAATGAGAGAAGCTCGCGGAAAACAGCAATCAGAGGAGAAAGCTCATCAAATCGATTCATAGAATCCGTGAATCAAACGGTCCAGCGCCGAACAAACATGTGTTAGATATAGACTGCAGGCCCGTGAACTAAATTTATGGGTCAAATGAACCACCAGGAGACCTATGTAGGATGATAGAAGGGTATAAAGTAATAAGATTCAGCACTATGCCGTCACTTGTAAGCTGTCCAACTGAGTGCAGTTGAAGAGGGGGGGTTCTAAACCTCGATCATTTCTCCTTGTCGTATTTTTGTACGGCGTTGCAGAATAATAGATAAGGCGAGGTATTGAAACCATACAAATTATAAATTTATACAAATGTATTATTAGTTTGTCGCATAAATAATTGATTTTCCGACGATTTGCAGATTAAATTTGGTCGTTTGATGATGTATTGCATTGGTTTCATACAATTTCAAGACAGGGGGAAATGATCGAGGGTTGCAACCCCCCCTCTTCAACTCCGCTCAGTTAGACAGCTTACAAGTGAAGACATAGTGCTGAATCTTATTATTTTATATCCATCTATCATCCTACATAGGTCTCCTGGGGGTTCATTTGACCCATTAATTTTGTTCACGGGCCTGCAGTCTAATATATGTAAATATATTTGATAGATAGCTGATATTTCGTATTGCTCTCCTTTTTCTTTCCGCTTCAGATTATTGAGACAGCATTAGCAAAGCCAAATTATAACTAGATTAGGGCTTAAAAGCAAGAAGCAAGGTTAGTTGTTGCGAACTTTTTTTCTGATGTAGAGTGCCAAGACGAGCTTACATAAATAAGTTAACAGACAAAAATATTGCCCTCATGTAATATACGGATAGCAGACTTATTGATACCTAATACACTTTAGTACCCATAACACGATCACATTACGTTATCAGAGAACATGGTGTTTATGCAAACTACTTAGCTAAGTATAATCAGTAGTAGGTAGGGAAATTATGTAGGTATTGGCATGACGACCCATTTTTGATTTAATGTGCCATCAAAAGGCTACTCCATAACTGAAACATAGGTGAAAGAATTACTTTGTTATCTTAAAAACTTCCCGTGATATCACGATATTGGACTCTCTCAAAAACGCTTCATAAAAATCACTACAGAAACGTGACGTCACACTGTCGTATTTTCTATGCGTCGCGCATAAAGTTTGTATGGTTGCTATATTAAATATTGTGCTTAGGAAACTGGTTTCATAACAAAAGTAACTTAAAATTGAATGGGTTATCCAATGGTAAATACGTTTTCTAATACTTTCGTACTTTTAAAATGAACTTGCCTATCCATCTTCGAATAAATAAATAAATATAAATAAATATTGGTGGACAATTCACACACTATTACACAACTATTTGCCTTTGAAGAAGTATTTGAAAAGCGGCTGTGACATACAAAACTTTTTACAAAGTGTTTGAAATGCTACAAAATATTCTATATATATTTTCAGATTGATTCCCAAACAAAGTTCCGTGCTAAATGAATAATTCAATACTCAATATTGAATAATGTTATTGCTAACATTTGGTACATTTTTAGGTGGGCAGAGCTTTTATTAACAAAACTACAATACAATGAGAACTACACTACACTACAAACCTACTTAACTAACTACTTACATAAGCAGACCTGAATTATCCATAGACCACTGTAGGTCTGCAGATAATCAAGAGGTTCAAGTTCACTACCAATCGGAAGCATACCCAGCATAATATAACTATAACTATAAATAACTCTTTATTCATTTTCCATGAAATTTTCAAAATACAACCCTTTTAATTGTTTTAATTATACCCTTTTTTAATATAACATTTCAGCTGGATAACAGTTCTACCTTAATACAATATAATAGGAATAACGACTGGACTACTTTCTAATTAGGTAATTATTCAAACGGCTAGATTATGGAATATGAAACATTTATGTTTTATCAAACTATTAAAAATCATCGAAGATATAGATCACCAAACTTTCGGAATGGACAGTTGTGACGTCACTTGTTTGTTAACATCGTACCAACAAGTGACGTCACTCGAATCTTCTAAGCACTGTATCTTCGTCATCATTTGTTTGTGAGCCAAAAAAAAAACGTGCAAAATATCTTTTAATAATCTAACCAGACGGGCTTGTTACTTTTTCAAACATCTCGCTCATTGCTACATGCCGTACCTATTTGATACTGGAATCCAAAATACCCATGTCTCAGATAATACTTATATCCGTTTCTGTGGATCATTACTGTACCAATATTGTCTGATATTAGTTAGTTAGTCTTCAAATTTGGTATTGTAAGAATTTTGCTACAAGATGTAAATGAGGACACTGACTTCCATTTATTTACAACTTAAAGAACCAAAATGAAAAAAATGATATTATAACTTGACTTACCTTTGCTCAGTTCTGTCTCACTAAATTTGCCTTACATCACAAAAGCCTATATCTGTTTCAAGCCGATCAAAAATGTTTAAAATTTTTGCTTATTTACGACCTTGAGTAATATTTTATCAATAATTGGATTTCACTTGCCCACCATCCCGCCTGATGTAGTGTACGATGGAACGCGCTGACCAAGATGTCTATTTTCTTTCTACGTAAAACGTAATTTTGAAATAAACTCGCGACTTTCCTACTTTGGTTCTATTTTAATCTGTCATTTCGTCCGTTTAAATGTCTTATAGAGCACATACCTTATAGAGGTGGATTAGTTTCTATCAAGACGTCTGCATAATTTCTAAGAAAAACGTTATTTCGAAATAAAATCGCGACTTCTGCCTCCTTCATCTCTCTAACTACTCCTTCGTTTCGTGCTACAGAACACGCGATCAAACCCTAGAGTAGGCTTAATAGACTACAGCACGTGAACAAAATTTATGGGTCATATGATACAGCAGGATACCTATGTAGGATGATAGAAGGGTATAAAATAATAATATTCAACACTATGCCGACATTTGAAAGCTGTCCAACTGAATGCAAATTGAAGAAGGGGGGAAGGGGGTTCCAACCCTCGTTCTTTCCTTTTTGTCGCATGATTTTTGAGCGGCTTTGCGAAATAATGGATTAGAACAGGTATTACTATTATTATACCTATTTAATAGCTACGAAATAGAACTTAACGTTTTTAAAAACTTCATTAGCTCTAAAAGTATGTAGCTTTTGCAACAAAACAAGCCAAACTTTTCAATTAAATTGCTGATATTTAATACAATGCATCTCACAGTAGAAAAAGAACATTAATACATAATATAAGATCAGAATTCAATAATCAAACCATTGAAACAATATGCCCGCAATATCAATGTCTTTGTTTACGCGAACTCATCTTTGATTCACATCAATCAACTTAAAGAAACTCTTTAATTTATAACAAACCAATTGAATAAACATACGCGAAATAATGGGAATTTTGTGTTTCATGAGAATTTTCCCCGTTTCGGTATCCGATGTTGCTCGTAAGTTGTTCTCTTGAGAATTTACAGATCTACCTTCTAATAATATAATAAACGTGAAAGTGAAGGCGTTTGGATGTTTGTTGCTCAATCACGTCGTAACAGATGAACGAATCAGGTTGAAATTTGGAAAGCAGTGGGATTATAGCCTCAGATTTTAGTAACTAAACACATTATATTATAGTTTGACTGGCCTCGTAGCTTAGTGGGTAGTAAATCTGCCTGCAAAACACAGGGTCGTGGGTTCGAATCCCACCCAGTGCAAATATTTGTGTGGTGAATTCAAATATTTGTACTGTGTCTAGGTGTTTCTATGTTTAATAAGTCTATTTTTAAAACTATGTAAGTATTATATTAGATATCTGGCCGCCATCGTACAAGCTTTGCTTAGTTTGGGGTCAGATGGTGTTGTGTGGGAATTGTCCACCAATATTCATAGGCGACTAGTATCTACTAGTACTACTATCTCCTAGTACTAGTATCTCCTAGTACCAGTATCTACTAGTACTAGTATCTCCTAGTACTAGCATCTCCTAGTACCAGTATCTACTAGTACTAGTATCTCCTAGTACTAGTATCTCCTAGTACCAGTATCTACTAGTACCTGTATCTTCTAGTACTAGTACTATATTTTTTATCCCGGAATCAAAATGGGAACGAGAACTACGCGTGTAAAACCGCGAGACGTTGCTAGTTTTTAAAAGTAATATGTTTAAATATTTTGACCTTGCGATAAAAAGATAAGTTTATGGATTATGTATGATAAATGGATAATTCGAGATATAAGTTATAGGTACCTAGTATATCAGAGATAATTATTAGAGTTTTGATGATTTCATAAGAAGGCATAGAGACAAAACACCTTATTTGTTATATACTCACTGCAGTGCTAGGTAATGATTTAGTAGACTACTAGCGGCCAGTTCCGGCTTCGCTTGGAAATTGTCACATAAAGCCCGTTAATCGAAATAAAAACTATCCTATCTTTTAAGTTGGATTAATCTACACACGGTGTCCAAATTTAATTAAAATCGGCTAAGTAGTTTAGGAGTCCATCGTGGACAAACATCGTGACAGGAGATTTATATATATTAAGATTCATTTTCCGATAGCTGCATGCCACCATGCTGTTGTGGCTGACCATCAGGCACATGTCCTGTTCGTGTTTTCACCCTACACTTTATAAAAAGTCAAGTCAGTATGAAGCTGAAAGAAAGACTTATATTTTAGTATGAAACCTTGATGCTTACAGTCAATATAAGCACAGTCAAAGCTTAAATTCTGAGATAGAAAAGCTCAAGCTTGATGACAATTATTGTAAGTACGTTTCTCACTGAACTAGTTTGTCACTTTAAAACCCTTCCATTTCATCAATTTACCTTGTTATAGTTATCTGATCTTTATTTGTTGTCGTGTTTCAGGTTTGTATTGTCGAGATCCTGACACTGGGAAACTTCACGCCGTTAACACAACATGGGCTGCATCATCATTCTGCGGAAACTATACATGTAATATCAGAAAACGTAATATTACTGAACCAGTTACCACACCTATCCGGCAATTCAATGTGACTAAAGTTTCAAGTAATAATGGTGTAAAAAATGAGTCAGCTATAACCGTAGTTATTGAAAATAAAGTAGAATCAAATATACAACCAATATTGCACAAGCTGAAACTTCCTGATCCTAAAGATGTAATTTATGCTGATATTCTCAGACTGTCTAATAAAAACGATGAATTTATTGGTATAAAACACGATAAAAACAAAAACCATTGCAAAAATGCACATAAGTCTGGTTCACCTAAAGAAGACGATAGATACTTAACAGAACAAGAAATAGAAAACATTTCAGTCTTGCTGCATTCTGTCAAAAAAAGCGATTTAGATGCAATTGTAGATATTTACAACTTGGCTGAAGATATCTACAATGAAATTGATAAAGCACACGCTGACGGCATAACTGATGAAGCCATGAATTTAATGCAAGAAGATGAACCTACTATGAGAAATGACGTTAAAACACCTTCATACTGGTATGACCCTTTGGCAAATACAGCAAAAATGAACAAAAAAGGACATACTCAAAATTTAATCACTACAAACTCTGCGCAGAAACCTAACGAAATAAAAGAAAAACAGATATTATATAACAATGAAAATAATTTTCCCAATGAACACAAAAAAACAAGTTTTTACTATCCAGTAACACAGTTTCAAAGGGAGTCATCATATACCCATCATTCTACAAACTCCATGTATAAAACAACGACTCAAAATGCAGAAATCTTAAAAAAACCTGCATCGACGAAAGATTCCGTACCAAATAATAAACTGAATGAAAACGACAAAACAGAAACTAGAAAATTAATTCGACCGTCTCATTTTTTGCCTTACCCTTTTACACGTATACATCAATACAACGCGTCTGAAAGAAACGCTTACTTTGATAGTTTGCGGCTATCTGATTTTTACAATAAGTATAAATATTATCAACCTTATTACACTGCTTATGTTGGTCCCATTCAAAAAGCAATTCTTGTGAATCCACACTTGACTAATGACATTCAAGATGAGGAGCAACACACTATCGAAAAACCTGCTGACATCAAAAAAGAGAAACAAATATACACAGATACTTTGGATACTATGATGAAGGGTCAAAATAATGCAAACTGGAAAACTGGGCCTGTGCCTATTGAAGTTTTAAAAGACATCCGAGCAGATATAGACACATCAAGATTGCTAAAAGCATTTCCATTGAGAAAAATGATAAAGTTAGAAAGAGTTGGTAAACTATTTAACATTGATGATTTGACCAGTCGTGTAAACAGAAACAAAAGATTTGTAACTAACAATACACAAGAAACAAATGCAACAGAGCTAGGAGAATTTGAAACTTATGTAGAAAAAGTAACGTAAGTACCTGTCTTTCCTGTAATAACAAACTAAGGTTTGACAAAATACTCCACACTTACCACTTTAACAATTCACTGTTCACATGAATAAGACACAAGACAAAGCTTCAATAATATTTTGTCTGTATTTTGGTATGATGTTGTGTTTTAAAAACTTATTTGTAACATAACAATACCTTACAATTCTAACTTTAAAAATACCGAAAGTATCTTAACAATCTCTTTATAAGAACCTATAAAAACAGACAAAACGTATAACAACAAGAAACTTGGAAAAAGTTGACAAATCTGTTTCAAAAATCTTTGGAATGTGTCTGTTACTTGATGTCGCAAATTCGAAACAACTTGAGCCATGAAACATAATTTCTATCACGCGTTACACGCTCTCAGTGGATGGGAAAAAGGGCTTGTTAAAAATAGAATGTTACCTTTAAATTATTATACCCATTATACCATCACCCTTGGAAGCGCCATGGTTTCAAAAGTAGGTAACCAAAAACCAAAGTGCTTAACATACATAGTAAATTACGAACATAGGTATACAGACATACACACCCTTTTTTATTTGTCAAAAATTGACATTTGTCTTTTTTCTGCCAAAAATAACAACACCAAAAAATCATACGTAATAATAGTTATTTGTTAAACAAGAGTGCAAAGTTGATTTTTAACCGCGTGCTCAATTTTGATGACCGAGCAAGCGAAGGATTCTAAAATTGAATCACGAGCGCAGCGAGTGATTCTGAAATTAGAATCCTGAGCGTAGCAAGGGAATCAAAAGAGCACAAGGTGAAAAATATTTGCACTCGAGTGCAACACGTAACTTTTCATTCCACCTCAGCGAGGAAATGACTAAATGCTTTTAAATGTTTTCGCGCTAAGCAAATTAAAAAAAAACAGTAAGTACGCCAAGGAGGTTCCGAGTCTGAGTTTTTAACATATAAAAAAAAAATGTATGATGCATTCGGCACCAAGGAGGTAGAAATAAATAGGTTGAATTATGTTTTGAATTCAAAACCTCAGTAAACACGATGTTCTAAATTCAAATTTACTTTAACCTCTAGAGGGTAAAAACGACTTTTGCGCCCTGAAATCGAGGAGCAAAAGTACTCTTTCCGAGCTGGTGGGATGAAAAGCTCTTTGAACAAAGTAGACAGTTTCAAATATTTTCTATATTTTTTTTCTCGGGCGAGCAAAGTCACTGGCTATACTTTTTTTTTACTTTTATAGGTTTACACTTAACCCTCACCACTACCACCACCAATCTCGCCTGATGGTAAGCGACGATGCAATATATACTATTTCAGCTAACACTTAGGTCGGTTTTCAATTGCGACAAACTGACATCTGTTGCAGCCCCTCATTGGGTCTTATCTTTGTTTTTTGTGATACACTTTTCGGAGGTAACTTTATCAATTAGAAAAGGGGAGAGAATAAGAAACTCAAATAAACATTGGCAGGTAACAAGGATTGGGTTTTTATAAAGTTGCTGGTCTGCCCTATTGTTAAGAGCTTTGTAACAGAAGATAAGCCGGGGTGGCCTAATGGATGGAACATCGGATGTCGTACACAGAGGTAGTAAGTTCGATTCACGACTGCATCTCTCAGTATATTTCAAAGACCAGATTGTTTTGAATTGTAGGTAACACGTATCAGTATAAGTAAAGCATATACTCATTATACGTCTAAAATTTTAACAGCTGAACCGATTTTGGTGAAATAATGCATTCCCAAATAATTCAAAAACATAACAAAATTTGTTTATCCGTTATAATATCATCAGTTTCGGTGAGAATCTTTTAGATGGTTGATTCGTTCGGGAGCTATGATACCAGAACCAGATACACAAACAGGCAAATATACACCCTCAAACTTTCAACACAAGGTCGTTTTTGCTTCACGGGTTTTTTTTAAATAAAGAGTGACGAGACGAGCAGGACATGTGCCTGATGGTAAGCAACATGCCTGCCACATAACAGCACAGCAACACGCAGCTATTGGAACATGAAGAGTCCAAATCATTACCTAGCACTGCACTGCGCTCTTCACCCAGAGATCTAAGATGTTATTTCTCAAAGCCCTGTAATTTCTCTGGAAACATTGACCTTCAAACCGGAACACAGTAATGTTTGCACATTACTGCTTGGCGGTAGAATAACTGGCAAAGATGTGGTACTTCCTCAGGCGGACTCTGCTAGGAGTCCTACCACTACAGAAAACCCTTAAACTAAACAAAAGCCTTAGCTTTGACAATTCTCTCTATATATCTCTCTCTATATATATAAATTAATATTGCTATCATTTATGGCAGTAGTATAGAAACTATTTTAACTTTTCTGATGTGCATTCATAATGTGTTTTTGTCTTGCTCTCTGTCTCCTTATTTTAACTTTAAATACGTGTACATGTAAAATAGTCGGACGTAGTCTCGCTAATACAAAAACTGTGTCCGTCGAGTCACATAATATGCACGTGTGCGCTGTCACATACAAGATGCCACGCACACATCAGTGGGGCATTACACGCGCTACTTGTGTATATGTGTGCGTGTCAGCCTATCAGTGTCAACCTGAAAACGAACACGTACAAATGTGGCCGACTCTAGTGACACAGTTTTTTGTTTTAGCGAGACTACGCCCGACTTTTTTATACGTCCATATTTAAATAATAAGAAAGTCATCATCATCATCATCAGACGCAAGACGTCCACTGCTGAACATAGGCCTCCCCCCTAGATTTCCACAACGAACGGTCCTGCGCAAGCTGCAACCAGCGGTTTCCAGCGACCTTTGTGAGGTCATCTGTCCATCTAGTGGGAGGCCGTCCAACACTGCGTCTTCCGGTTCGTGGTCGCCACTCGAGAACCTTTCTTCCCCATCGGTTGTCAGTTCTGCGAGCGATGTGGCCTACCCATTGCCACTTCAGCTTGCTTACTCTTTGAGCTATGTCGGCCACTTTCGTTCTTTTGCGAATATCCTCATTACGGATTCTGTCGCGCAAAGAGACTCCGAGCATAGCTCTCTCCATAGCTCGCTGTGTGACTTTGAGCTTCGTTATGAGGCCCACAGTGAATAAGAAAATACAAAAGTAATATTAAAACCGTACCAGTTAGGTTAGCTAGGCTATCTAAAGGCGGGTATTATCTAAAAAATATATTTTTGTTTGCAGCTGCCAAGACAAGATCCAGGTGGGTTTCTTCAGGATCGGAAACCTGTCACACCCGTTCCCAGAATGCTGCCCACAGTTGATTGATATAAGATAAATGTTCACTTCAAAAAAATAATTAAATAAGGTAGTTTCATAAAAATAACTGAACAAGTACTTTACAGTCGCTTGCTCGATCGTAATAATTTTGCGATATACCACCCAAATTGTAATGAATATTTTCGCATATAATAGCCGCCATCTTTGCTGGAAAGGCTATTTGATTTTTGTAACCAAGGTTATATTTTTATCAAAAATATAGTGCTAGTCTTTCGATATACTTGAAGCGTGTAACTCTGACTTTCATATAAGTTCAAAAAATTTAAAATCAAATTTTACTACCGTAACTTTAAGATCTATTTTTTACTGTATCATCGGCCTCTTTATTCCGCTGTTTACTAATTTCCATAGAAATTTTGTAAATTATGAAAAACATAACTAAGACAAGTTCATGCTTCAAGTATTGTAATACCAGTGATTGTCTGACTTATTGACTAGGCTTAAACGCCTCAGACTAAAACCTGGTTAAAGGAAATTCCATTCTATTGACAATATAATGGTATCTATAAAATAAAAAGGGTGTTTAAATTTAACGTTCTTTTATATATATTATAAGGTAAAGTATTTTTTTTTTGACGGAAAAGTTTGACTAAACAGAAGATAAAACAAGTGGTTCTATGCTACAACGCTAATACAATGGACCCCAAACTAAGCTAAGTCTGTATTTTGGATGTTCCAAATAGGGTTACAACTGAGGCCAAACAAGCGTATTTTTTGGCAATGTAAGTAGTGTATATGTATATATTAGGTAATCGCAAAATTATAAACACTATTAAATTATAAATCTGACGCGTAAGATTATAAGCTCACGACAGGTCACGTCAGTTTATAATTTAACAATCTAACGAATTTTAAATTTTACGGCCACACTAATTTATGTACTTGTTTAATGTACCTATACTAAATTCGATTTCTCGAAAAAGTAATGTTTGTGCGTCTGCAATTCACATACGGTAATCTTTTGTGAACAAATTACAGAACTTATTTATACTGACAAATTACTAAACGATAAAAAATATACTTACTTTACTTCTATTATTTTGTCTAAAGTCAAAAAAAATTTGAAATAAAATTTTCAACACATTTGCTCTTACAAGCAAGTGTGTTGAAAAATTCTGAAGAGAAAGTGGCTCTAATTTCACCACAATCAGGCATGGAATGACCTATAATAAAACTGTGACTTTTCTTTACTATTACTCACAAGTGAGTTATCGAGATTTTTGATTGGTTGAGTTGCTTTGTTCTAAAAATGTTTCGATACAAAAAATATCATGTTCCATGGAATAAATAAATTAGTATTGTATGAAATAAATAATTTGTAAGTCGTATCCGTGGCTTGTAATGTCGATTCCCAACCAAAGCAAATATTTCTATGTACTCGTATAATAAGTATGTGTTTACAATTATAGATAAAGGTATAATAACAGTTATCTGGCTTCCATAGTACAAGCTCTGCTTAGTTTGGGGCTGGATGATGTTGTGTGAAAAGTGTCCAGAAATATTTATTATTGTAACTCATAAATCATAAAGTTAGTGAAGAATTTTCTAGTATTTGTTATTAGTATTTAGATTATTTTTTTCTACAATAACGTTCGTGATTAAGTTGCCTATCCGCTGGTTTAAGTATAACTTCCAAATATAATGGCGGCGTTTCGAGTGTCTACTCGAAATGTATTCCACAAGTATTTTTAATTTCTGTAGTTTCGTTGTGACAACGTTAATTGAACATTATAATTCTGCCCGAGCGACCCAAGACTAGTTTTTCTAGCAAGGTAGCAAGCTAGTATTCTAGCTAGCTAGCTTCTTTTTGTCTACGTGAAGCTAGAAGTATTACCTTGCTAGCTCACTAACACTAGCTTGCTATCCACGTGGTATCCTATCTTATCCTGGAGTCATTTGACTCCACTTAGCGCCTGGTCTATTACGCCAGAGCGACACGAGGCTAGTTTTTCAAGCTATTACGTCTATTACGTCAGAGTGTGGAATATGAGGACCAAACTCGGTGTACGTTCTTGGACTCAGAAAAACATGCCAATTATAATTCTGGATGCTGTGGTACTAGCTTGCTAGCTCACTAGCACTAGCTTGAAAAAGTAGCTTCGTGTCGCTCAGGAATTAATACCACAAAAGGAAAATACGATTCGGGAGCCAAACATTTTGTAGAAACTTAATGTATATTTTATTGCTTAATATTTTTGTTCTATAAAGAGTAGAAACTTCAAAACTGTACAAAAAAACTAACGCTGTGTTATGCTCGGGAATATGCCTTAAAAAATATGCTTGTTGGCCTCAGATTACCAAATACCAACCCCAGTTTAGCGTTTATCTTAACCACAATTAAAAAAACGTGAAGGTAAATTTCTTCGTTTACTCAATGATAACGAATTATGCAATTTACATTTCATCTTTTGTATCCAATTGAATCTTTAACCAAACATAGGCGTATTCGCAAAGTGTCACACTGAACCCTGTCACACTATGACTGCTTGAGAAAAATATTAACACACACATTATTAATAAAGTCAATGTCGTTTATAAAACTGTGATAGGTAGGTGGTCTAGATATTTTTGGGTATTTTTCTGAAGCATGCTCTCAAATGTGCGCTTGGATAGTGGCATAATATGCTTGAAGTCGCCAAATACATTTTTCACGTTGAATGTCCGATTTCGATTGTTTTGAGAAACGGCTATTTTGAGAATCTGATATTTCGGGAATTTGATATTTCGAGAATCTGATATTTTGAGAATCTGATATTTCGAGAATTTGATATTTCGAGAATCTGATATTTTGAGAATCTGATATTATGCGAATGAGGCACTGTAATAATACAGAAAACAATAGCAACGAGTAACAGATTAGGATACAGAGTTTTTGTGGTATTAGTAGTGTGTGGAATCACTCGGTAGGTACTGCTGAGTTAGCTTATAAGGCTTGCTTTAGGCTCATTCTAACCTATTCACAGTCCAGTGTTACTTGTTGTATATATTCGTCTAAACCATTCAAAGTGAATCCTAGTTGCTAGTACTTATATAAATAAATGTTTCTGAAGTATACTTTAAGAAGAAGAACTACTTTGATTGGTTGATTTGATTGATGAAACAAAAGACCTATGTTAAGTTTTAAAACATAATATTATTTTGTAATAATTGCAAGCGTTTTTCTTTAATTCAATTAATTTGAGTCTAAATAGATCCTAAAAGCTTTGTTTTTGTTCATTTTTGAGGCTAACAAATAAGTTTTTATATATTTTAAACTATCTAGATTAAGTTCTGTAAATATTAGTTATATAAGTACTTATGCAGCAAATAAATGTTATGATGTCGAAGAATTTAATTATGACCTAACTCTATCAAACCGCTCTACTACATATAAATATTGAAATAAAAATTCGAAATATTGTTTTATGGTTGACGTTCCAAGGACTGGAACGAGAAGGTTTGACTCTACTTTTATAATAGGAACGTCTAGGATGTGGAATGCGTTACCTGAGTGGGAGTTTCCCGATGGTTACAATCTTGGTGTCTTCAAATCGAGAGTACATCGTTTTTTGTTAGGCAAACACATTCCTACGTTCTAACCTTAATACTTTAAATGTATTTATGGTGTAGAGTGATGGGGGCGAGCAGGACTTGAGTATCAATGATGGTATCAACACACCCGCCCATGACAGGGTAGTGTCACGCAGCTATCGGAACATGAAGAGTTCAAATCATTACCTGTCGCCGTACTGCGCTCGGCACACAGAGTCATAAGATGATCTATCTCTCTGCTCTTTAATTGCTCTGCAAACATGCAAACAGTGCCCTTTACACCAGAATACAGTGATGTTTACACATTACTGTTTGGCTGTAAAATAACTGGTAAAAATGTAATACTTCCCCATGCAGATCTAGCTAAAGATGGACTCTGTAAAGAGTCTTTGAACTACCTTTGCGTTACGATTTTAAGAGCAATGTTACCAGAGCATTAACAGGACAGAGATAAATCACTTTATATCAGTGGGCGACGTGCGCAATACAGTACTAGGTAATGATTTGGGCTCTTCATGTTCCAATATCTACGTGACACTTTACTATTAAAGGTAGGCGTATTGCTTACCATCATGCAACTAACAGACATATTTCATGCAACTTGTCCTGTCAATTTATATTTTAAAACAAAATCATAAAACCGTCTTATCAAAAGTTATTGCCTTCGACCGCACCATCGCTTACCATCGACCCAGTTAGCCGTCAAACGCAGACCTATGTGTGTTAAAAAAAAACATCTCACGTAAGTTAAAAACAGATAACTCTTAATTCAAAATTAATCACCAAAAAAACGATCCCATAAATCAGATAGGCCAAGACGCGCCCCACATGTAGTTAAAAACTTGTTTGACAGAAAAAGGTTTTATGTCAAGAGAATGAAAAAGTTCATGCGACTGTGAACTTTTTAATTTATTAGCCGGCAGTTTATTGTATTTTTTTTCTATATTTAGACCAAAAGGCGTTTGTGACTTTGATTTTATTCTAGGTATTGGACTCACTGATTGTTATTTAAGTTTAAAGATTTTCATCCCACCACATCGGAAAGAGTATTTTTGCTCTTCGATGTCTGTATTCAAAACTAGTTGTTATCCTCTTGAGAGTAAAGTAAATTTTAATTAAGAACATCACGAAAACTACCCACAAATAGGTGTACAATTCATTTCCATAGGATTTGTAGTTTTGTCGAAAATCGAGATAAACCATTTTACCCTTAAAACGGACTCCCCATTCCATTTCCCGACGTCAGATCGCCTGTAATTTATTTTGGCTTTTACCTATGTCGTATATTCTTCTTTTTACAATGGGTTTCATTCTACTGTTATAATTTTTGTTTTCAAAAGCTATCGAAAGTAGTAAAAGTACCAAGACCTAACAAAAAAATCCCTTCCAAATTTATTTTATTTCAAAATGCCGTTACATCGGAGTCATTGGAACCACAAATAAATAAAAAAGCTGCCTATTATCATAACTTTACTTCGAGGTAAGAGGGCATAGCCTATAACAAGGGTATATTACAAAAACCGGAACTTTCAGATGTCGGGTTCACTTAAAAAAGCATTTTACCTCACTAGGGCGTTTGACTTATCGGCAGACAAAAGACCGAGACAGATATACGTACAAAGTAAAGTGTAAGTAAGAGAGGAAAGAAAGTGCTGGAGGATATTTAAATTAAGTTTTCCTTAATGGCTGCCGTTACTTTTTTATCGAAGCGATAGATATGAGGATCCTTTTTCGAATGTTTTCTTGTGTTATTGGATAAATTCGGTTTATATTCAATCCCTCGATTTTGTTGTACAAGTAATTATTAGTCCGTAGTGAATTTATTCACTACGTCGTAGGTCGTCGGTTCGTTTCCTACTCGAGACGAAAATTTACATACAGCGCTAACATCATAAGGAACCGAATCCCTTCAATTCAGACTTAAATACACTCAAATTATATCTTAAATTTCCAAGCTTAAAAAACGTTAAACCTTTTCATTAGAGTCTTTGGTATATCAACCATGAAATGATGTCACTTTTGGGGCAACACGCGGTTCTGATTCGACTTCATTTAATGCTTTAAAAGGTTAGGTTAATTTACGGCGCTAGGTAATAAAAATTGGAAACAAATTAAAATGAACAGGCTAGGCATGTAATTAAATGTCCACAATTCAAGTTGCCTAGCTGTTTGGTGCAATGGATTTTTTAATAGCATCGAGTAACGAGACAAACAGGTCATGTGCCTGATGGTCAGCATGCCTGCCACATAACAGTACAGTGAAACGCAACTGTTGGAACATGAAGAGTCCTAATAATTACCTAGCACTGCACTGAGCTCGTCACTCAGATATGTTTTATCTCCTTGCCCTGTAATTTCACTGGAACCATTGCCCTTCCAAGCGGAACACAGTTATGTTTGCACATAACTGCTTGGCTGTAGAATAACTGGAAAGGTGTGGTACTTCCTAGCAGGACTATGCAAAGAGTTACCACTACCAAATTGCTATTGATGAATTCCAAGTAGGACACTAGTTAAACGGAGTTAATTAGTAAACAGGCTGGGAAGTTATAAAAACGGCTGATTAAGCTTACATAGGTACATAGTAAGTAGTACATTCACACAAGAAAATATTGGTAGTGGTAACTGAGTCTCGAGTTCAACTGTACTTATATTTCATCATCATCAACATCCCACTAAATGTTCCCACTGCTGGGACTTGTGGTGTTCACCCGCAAGAAGAGAGTTAAGGCCATAATCCACCACGCTGGCCCAGTGCAGGTTGGTGGATGACATATGACTTCGAAAGACTGTAGTTACATATCGGTTTCCTCACGATGTTTTCCTTCGCCGTTTTAAGTTAGTGGCATTACGCACATTACTTCCAAAAGGACAGCAGTGCGTATGGGGTTTGAACCCGGGTCTCCAGATCGGTAGGCGCCGTTCTCCCGACTAGACCAGCCGTAACTTACTACCTATATTACCTACTACATACCTAAATTTAACCGACTTCAGAAAAGGTGGAGGCTATTTATTCTGTTGTTTTTTTTTCGTATGTACCATGTACATATGTTGAGCAACAGCTCCGCTAATTATTGTGAACTAGATATCCGCCCGGCGTTGCCCGTGGTACATTAAATAGTGATCATCAGGATCCCGTAAATATACAACGGTGTAAGAATGACTGGAATCGGTTCAGTCATTCCTGAGAATATCGCTTTCAAACAAAACACCCACGCCATCTGTCGGAAATTGGTTGTACCAACTCAGATAAAAAAAATATTAGCTAGGTAAGGTTTTATATTCAAGAGGTATGTAATCTGTGATATTAAATGACGCAATCTTAGACACATGCTGTCATGTGTCATGTCAAAGCACGAAACGTACAAAGACTCTCAAAAAGGAATAATTTTTCCCGATTTTGTTACATTCTTGATTCATGCTCCGCTTCTATTAATAGTAGCGTTATTTTCTATAGCCTAAAGCCTTCCTCGATAAATGAACTATCCAATAGATAAATAATCTTTCAATCCGGGCCAGTACTTCCCGAGATCCTAGCGTTCAAACAAACAAACAAACAAACTCTTCAGCTTTATAATATTAGTGTAGATTAATTTTGATGATTCTTTCTTTTGATTGGTAGAAAACATTTTAAAGGTGGTCCCATATAAATTTAATCGAAATCGGCGCACGGGTTTTTGAACAATGAAAAAAAAGTAAATTTTTCTCACATGTTTTTTTCATTTTTCAATTATAATTTTTTTAGATTAAAATTAAATTAATATGTAGAATTAAAAAAAACATTAGGGTGGATGATCCAGTAATGGACAAGACCCCAGTTATGGACACTTTTTTCCTTTATTCAAAGAAAACAAGCATTCCATATTGAAATTTTGGTGTGGCAACAGTTAATCATAGAGAACGGACCTCATATTCGTCTCATAATATACATCAGTGCGATCTGTTATTTTGTTTCAAGATGGCAAAGTAAACATTAGACCAAGTTAGTGCTGGTCCAATAAAATCAAATTTTACTAACGTAATCGTTAACAAGGTGAGTCTATTTGGTTCTCCATCATTTATTTGTTATTTATTGTAACTGAATTCTAATTATATTTTAAGTTTTGTATTGAAATAAGAGATATAATTTGTAATTCTTTCCGGTTATAATCGCGCTTTTTTTGTGTTTATAGCCGGTGTCATTTACTGGTTTTGGCATACATACTTTACCCAGTAATCGACACATGTCCATAATTATTATTTTAGGAACTTCTGGAGTTGGCACACCAATTTAACTCCTTTTTCCAAGCAGTTTAAGTATATTTTAAATTAAACAAATTGGAGTGCATGTACCAGTAAAGAACAGAGTGTCGATCACTGGATCCAGTGAGTGTCCATTACTGGTTTTATGTATTCTTTCAGATGTTTCTGGATTTTTCAAGTATTTTCAAATGGAAACTTCGCTATACCGGGAACTACCAACAACCGTACCGATACAATTACACCTCAAAAAGTGTGAGATTAGGATGGCCTCAAACAACTTAAAAACAACAAGGCACCTGGCGACGACGGGATTACGCCTGAGCTTCTGAGAGCGGGTAGAAACCCGGTAAATAAAGTTCTCCAGAAGCTGTTCGACTTCGTCATACTTGACGATAATACGCCAGAAGTGTGGAGCAGTAGTGTGGTGGTGCTCTTCGTTAAAAAAGGTGACAACACCTTGTTGAAGAACTACAGACCCATCTCACTTCTGAGCCACGTTTATAAGTTGTTTTCTAGGGTAATCACGAATCGTCTCGCACGCAGGTTTGACGACTTCCAGCCACCCGAACAAGCCGGTTTCCGAAAAGGCTATAGTACCATGTCTATGGTACATCCATACCCATACCCTTCGGCAGATTATACAGAAAACCGAGGAGTATAATCGGCTACTATGTATAGCGTATGTGGACTATGAGAAAGCCTTCGATTCCATCGAGACCTGGGCAGTGCTTCAGTCTCTCCAGCGATGCCGCATCCACTATTGCTATATCGAAGTGTTAAAGTGTATTTATAGCAAAGCCACAATGTCTGTCCTATTACAAGACCAGTACACAAAACATATCCAGCTTCAGAAAGGCGTGAGACAGGGAGAAGTTATATCTCTGAAACTGTTCACTGCCACGCTGGAAGATGTTTTCAAGCTACTGGACTGGAACAGATATGGCATCAATATCACCAGCGAATGCGTCACTCACCTTCGGTTTGCCGACGACATAGTAATTGTGGCGGAGTCGCTGGAGGACCTCGCTGCTATGCTCAGAGACCTCAGTAGAGTATCCCAACAGGCAAGTTTGAGAATGAATATGGACAAGATGAAGGTCATGTCAAATGCTCATGTCTCACCTGTACCGGTTATTGTTGGGAATACCACACTCGAAGTTGTTGACGAAGTTGTCTACCTAGGTCAAAAGATCCAATTAGGTAGATCCAACTCCGACAAAGAGGTCTAGCGAACGATCCAACTCGGATGGGCAGCGTTCGGGAAACTTCGGCACATCGTTGAGTCCAAAATACCCCAATGCCTAAAGACGAAAGTCTTTAGTCAGTGCGTGTTGCCAGTGATGGCTTATGGAACGAAGACGTGGTCCTTAACTGTGGGCCTCATAAGGAAGCTCAAAGTCGCACAGCGAGCTATGGAGAGAGCTATGCTCGAAGTTTCTTTACGCGACAGAATCCGTAATGAGGATATTCGCAAAAGAATGAAAGTGGCCGACATAGCTCAAAGAGTAAGCAAGCTGAAATGGCAATGGGCTGGCCACATCGCTGGCAGAACTGATAACCGATGGCGCAGAAAGGTTCTCGAGTGGCGACCACGAATCGGAAGGCGCAGTGTTGGACGACTTCCCACTAGATGAACAGATGACCTCACAAGGTCGATGGAAACCGCTGGTTGCAGGATGCGCAGGACCGTACGTCCTGAGCATCCCGCAACCAGCGGTTGTGGAACTCTAGGGGAGAGGCCTATGTTCAGCAGTGAGCGTCTTGCGGCTGATGATGATGATTATTATTATTATCGATAATAGTTATTTCTACGAGTACTACTGGTTTTGAGTAAAAGTTTTGTATTTGTTTTTGATACTTAATTTGAGAGCGCTATATAGTTACAGACTGTATAATGAAGGAGCATAATGGTATGAAAGTACCTGTTTTGCCTTCAATTAAAAATTTAATTTCAATTAAACTGTATTTAATTTATTTGTCTCCTAAATAGTATTTATATCTGCCATAATTATGTTTATGTTGTTCACTGTCGATGACTGGGTGTCCATAACTGGGTAACGTCGAACACTGGGTATGGACAACTGGATCCTAGGTGTCCATAACTGGTGATTTTAGATTTTTCTATATTTTATCAAAGTTCTTATAATTCGTTACAGATACTTCAATTGTATATCGTTGTGTTGATTCTTGAGAATACTGATTGTTATTTTCAGTCATCATTGTTGATCTGAGTTTTGTACTTTTTTTAATTGCTTTTTACTATGAACACTGTCCTAAAAGTGTCCATAACTGGGTCCTTCACCCTAACTGGTGTTTAGTGTTACATCCCTATTATTGACTGAAATTGAGATGGTAATAGCAAAAAAAAAAAAAATATCTGTATGACTTAAGTGATAACTCCTGAATTTAATTTCAAATTGATATCAGTTTTTTTTCTGAGAAAATATTTTATTCTACCTCGAAAAAGGCTAAAAGCGCTCATAGAAGAATTCACTTCAAAACGAAAATTACTACGTCGCTCAAAAACCGAAGTCCCCCACGTTATCACACAAAGCTTGTCATGCGACCACAAAAATAAAAAGAGAGCGTTGGAATGCCGTGGTGTTGCCAGGGCTTTGCGTGAAATATTTGTTCTGTGATAACTCTACCTAAGGGATTAAACCGCTTACTCTGCCGGGGTTGCTAGACTCTAGTATAACAACGACGTTAAAACGATTATAAATTAAAAAAACTTTACAGAACGAAAGGGTTCCTTCCATTGTTTTAAATGCAAAAGTTGGATGTTTAAATTTTTTGATATTTGTTGCTCAATTACATAGAAACATCTTTACGTATCCGGTTGAAATTTGGAACACAGATTATAGTCTGGTATGGCACATAGGCTAATTTTTATCACGAGAAAATAATAGGAACGCAGCTAAAAAACGCAGCTAAAACCGGTTAGTATATACAATGTATATTGCATATGATTGATAATGATAACTTGGTGGCTTAGTTGTCAGTCAAGTCAGCCTCCGCAGTGTTGAAGAAGAAATGTTTTAGAGAAATTACTGGGCAAATATATTAAGAAACTCTTGGCAGAGTCCGCCTGGGGAAGTACCACACCTTTGCCAGTTATTCTACCATCAAGCAGTAATGTGCAAACATTACTGTGTTCCGGTTTGAACGGCAATGTTTCCAGAGAAATTACAGGGCTTAGAGATATAAGATCTTAGATCTCTGAGTGACGAGCGCAGTGCAGTGCTAGGTAATGATTTGGACTCTTCATGTTCCAATAGCTGCGTGTCACTGTGCTGTTATGTGTCAGGCATGTTGCTTACCATCAGGCACATGCCCTGATCGTCTCGTCACTCTTTATTTAAAAAAAAAAACTCATATGTGACGAGCGCAGACTAGACTCTTCATTGTTTAAATACGTAGGGGTTGCAAACACACGTATATATTTTTTGTGTTAAGGGCGTACCTACCCCGAGCAAATTTAATGACCTCGAGTATTTCTTACCTCATCGCATTCCGCATGAAATACTCAGAGCAAGAGAGAAATAGTAGGATTTGTCGCTGTTTTACGCTCTAATTATTGAATAACCTCTTTATAAAATCAGATATTGGTCTTTTGAAAAAAATATTTCTACCAAAATCTTTGTAATGCAATTGCCTATCCGTTGGTGTATGTACGTAATCTAAATATTAGCGGTTTTTCGAGTAGATGCATGAAAATTACAATTATTTCTATTTTTTATGGCTTGGAGATTATTTAAACAATACAAAAAAATTGGTTGCCTGTAAAGTCGGTATACGGGCGAAAGTTTTACGTGACAACGACTTTGAGTGGTAAAATAATTTTACGGAAGGGACGCGAGCCTTTCACTTTTTATGTCTGTCTCTCTCGCTCTTAGGCGGGCTAACCATGCCCGAGTGGAAGGGACGCGTGCCTCTCACTCGCTCTCGTTGTGAGCGCATAACGTGAGCGGAGCGTAACGCAGTTTCTTGAAGTGTCACCCGGCAAACCAATTTATAAGACGTTGTCACGTCAAAAACTACCACTTTGAAGTCAAGAAATTAACAAAATTTAATGTAATTTTACCGGTTGATTTTTGTTTTGGCTAATGAGTAGATAGCTCTAAAAACTGGACAAAAACTCGTCTTACTGGGGGACGCACCTTAAGTAAATAGAGTATTTACGCTAAAAAACAACTAATGTAAGCTGTTTTTCACCGTAAATCGACCAGAAAACCGAAATGCCTCAAGACGAAATCCCGAACAGACTGAACAACCTAATGATGTTAGTTGTTAATGTTGCTCGAATTACTCAATTGAGACTATTATCGTGTTAGCTACATTAATTGTATAACGAGAATTTGTCTTTTGTAATATAAAATAAAATAAAATAAATATTGGTGGACAATTCGCACACAACACGATCTGACCCCAAACTAAGCAAAGCTTGAAATGTGATGGCCAGATAGCTGATATAATACTTATATAATTCTAAATACATACTAATTATACATAGGAACACCCAGACACAGTGCAAACATTTGAATTCATCACACAAATACTTATTTCACAAATACGAATTCATCACGCACTGGGTGGGAATCGAACCTACGACCCTCGGCTTCGCAGGCAGAGTTACTATCCACTAAGCCACGAGGCCAGTCAATATAACATAAGAATTTATTTTATAATGGGCAGAGCCTTTTATATTCACGAAACTAAATCACAATAATTAGAACTACAATATTCGCTTGACACACTTTGGGAGCTATATTACACCGAATGACGAAAATTTATAAAATTAACTTTGCGGTCGGGCTTTTGATTTGAAAAAAATCCGACACAAAATTGTTAGTTTTTTATTTCAAACACATTAATTTAAACAAACGATACCGCCAGAAGCTTCTTGAAACGCTCTTGGGAATAATGGGCTTAAACAGGTACAAGTAACGCGGCACTTCATATGCCGAAGCGTAAACAAACGCAGTTAGGTAACCTGACACCCGTTTTTTCGCCAAAATTGTAAATGTGAGTCGTCGAAAGTGACGCAAGCGGATATACAGGTACAACGTACCTATCTAAAATTACACTTATCATATCTAAAAAGGCATGACACCTGAAAAAAAAAAAACTTATTAGACTCTCGGTTAGATTATAAATAACTTATTTATATAAATAAGTATTACGAGTATACTAGTATTTTTTCCTTTGTTTTACAACTAAAAAGTAACGAAGATACAGTGATTAAATATGATATGAATAGAAGTTACAAGTGACGTAACTCCATTGTAAAAAATTTACGAAATGTGACGTCACAACTCCCTTTTTCTGAATCGATCTTCTGATTATCTATATCTTTGTCAATTAATTATAACATGATTTGATAAATAAAACAAAAAACACGTGCCCCGTATTTTTCTATCGTTTAATTGACGGACGAATTAGAGTGGACCTTTTTCTGGGATTCTGGAACTTCTCTCACAAGGGGAGAGACAAAGACAAAACCACACTGTTCCAGGGCGGGCTGGTTGATGACGCATGACCTCAAAAGATTTTAGGCACTCGGTTTCTTCACGATATTTTCCTTAAGCGCACGCGCGCCACTGTATTTTTAAAGTCATGTGGGTACTTTAAAAAGGTAGTGGTGCGCGTGGGATTCGAACTAGGGGCTCCTGATCGGCAGCCGCCGTTCTCCCGACTAGACCAACCGTAGCTTGAATATAGAGGTAGTAGGGATTCAAATAGATCGAACATAAAAACCCGATCGCTCAAGAAACCCCCGACGAAAGTAATGACGTAACTACCCGAGTTAGTTACACAATTAACGCCATTATCCCGTTAGCTAAACGAACTCATTAACCGATATTCTGTTAATTAAACTGAAGGGAAATTACTTCATGTATTACATCAATTTACGTAAATGTTTCAATTTTATATTTGGATCAATTATGAGAGCGAAATCATAAAATTATTTAATATCTCCAGCCTCACTCACGTAGTTCCTGATCCCGTGATTTTCGGAGAATAAAATAGCCTATATCATCGATATAAACGAATGGATGTGCCCTGAGCACCTTGAAATTGGTCATAAACTGCGTCTCTGTGTGTATCGTAAGTGGTTTAGAAACAACCAATCTACTTGACTCCTAGAATCGCTAGCAGCAAGATATGCTGTCGTTCTACTTATTTTGGTAGTGGACAACAAACAGTGATAGGTAAAAACGCCCGGCGTCCACCGCTTCCTACAACCGACTAGAACGGAAAGAGTGAGCTCACTCATCCCAACGATGATATGATTCCGTGCGCCCTGAAGTTTGGGAGGGCACATCTTTGTATTGAGCTCGTTAGCCTATATATGCTATTCCAGACAATTATCTATCTGATTACCAAATTTCGTCCAAATCCCTGTGGCAGTTTTGACTAACAAACATACATCCATCCATACAAATCTTACAAAGTTTCGCCTTTATTATATTGGTAGGTTTTTTTTTTGTGGATTGGACGAATTTGTTTTTTCGGACAAAATTACATTTATTGACGTGACAACGTCTTATAAATTGGTTTGCCGGGTGACAATTCAAGAAACTGCGTTACGCTCCGCTCACGTTATGCGCTCACAACGAGAGCGAGTGAGAGGCACGCGTCCCTTCCACTCGGGCATGGTTAGCCCGCCTAAGAGCGAGAGAGACAGACATAAAAAGTGAAAGGCACGCGTCCCTTCCGTAAAATTATTTTACCACTCAAAGTCGTTGTCACGTAAAACTTTCGCCCGTATACCGACTTTACAGGCAACCAATTTTTTTTTTGTCTTCAATCTACTCACGTATAATGTTTCGCAGTAGCCAAAAATTACCAAAACAGGCGTTCAAAGTAGTTTCCGTCCTCACAAAAGACGGGCCACACTTGAGGTCGTGAGGTCTTAATGAAATTCCGAGCAGCATAATTGAAGCCATTATATTATCTTGTTAAAATCTATTGTAGTATCAAACAATGAATTTTCGATATTAATTTATGGCCGTCTTTTGTACGGAGCTTCGTTTGGGCGGCGCAAGTGAGAAGCGGCGTGGAAGCGTGACGGGAATATTTTGTAAGTACCTAACTAAGGGTTTTAGAATGACGTTATTAGCATGGACGTTTTACATAACTACACCTCTTAACTATCATCTTTCAAATCAGAAGAATATGTTTAATGTTTTCATGACAATATCTATTGTTTGTTTGAACGCTAGGATCTCGGGAAGTAGTGGTCCGAATTGAAAGATTCTTTTTCTATTGGATAGTCCATTTATCGATGAAGGCGAAGATAGAAAATAACTCTACTATTAATTGAAGCGGAGCATGAAACAAGAATGTAACAAAATCGGGAAAAAAATATTCCCTTTTTGAGAGTTTTCGTACGTTTCGTGCTTTGACATGACACATGACAGCATGTGTCAAAGATTGCGTCATTGAATTTTAGTAATCTGTGCATTGAATATAAACCTTTGCTAATTTTTTTTTCTAAATCTGAGTTGGTACGACCAATTTCCGACAGGTGGCGTAGCAGGTAGCTGAAGAGGTTTTTTGTTTGAAATCGATATTCTCAGGAATGAGTGAACCGATTTCAGTCATTCTTTCGCCGTTGGATTTGTACGGGATCCCGATGAGTGCTATATAATATACCACGGGCGAAGCCGGGGCGGGCATCTAGTATTATATATATGTAAATAATAAATACTAGAAATACTAAAAATTTTACGTTCGGTGGGCGTTAATTGCCTCAGTTACGTTACGCCGCGCCGTATACTTTTTAACGTGGTTAATTTTAGCCAATTTTATTATTGTTTTGTTATAGTATATTATTGTTCTAGACTTTCATATATTCAATCGAACAGACAGACAATAATGATTTCTTTATTACACAAGTTCTTATTATTATTATAAGTTATTTTTTTTAATCCTACCCTTCTACCGCCTAAATAATGCTGCTTGGCTTTGTTATTGCTGTCTCTAAAAATTCAAAACATAAAACTTATGTGTCTGGTCTTATATTGGTAAAATTAACAAAAATAATATGTTACTTCGTACCAATAGTCAACAACGCAAAATATCATTACATCAATGAAACACTAAAATAATTGAAACATACTTAGTTTTATGAAATCATACATAGAATTGTCACACCCCGCCTATTATGGGGTAGGGTTTTTAGTTACCTGTTATACCAAAGCTTAAAAAAATCCAATGGAAAAGTACTGAGAAGTTTAGACGGATTTTAAACCTACGGCTTTACGATTGCATATCAATGTTCTCAACACTATACGTCTTTGTTTATGTTATATAAGCATGTTTTAATTTGCTCCATCTCCTCGGGGCAAGATGAATATTTTTAGTCGGTAAACAACAGTCTTCCTTGAATATTGATATTTTCCTTAATTTATGAGAAAAAGTACTAACAGAAATTGCTCCTCTTTACGCGGCTGGCGCTCGTTAATGAGATGGGTCGTACTAGTAAGTTCACGACCTCATCGACCCAGCTGGTATATTTTTCAACCCATGAAGTAGAAAAAGGTGAGACGAGAGACGTGTCCTAATGTTTATAGGAAAATACTGTACAGTCTTATGCCCGTGCGACACGAGGCTAGTTTTTCAAGCCAGTGTTAGTAAGCTAGAAAGCTATTACTTCTAACTTCGTGTGGACAAAACTAGCGTTGTGTAGCGATGTCTACACAATAACAAAATTAAAAATTTTGATTAACCCCCGACTGCCTCGGGTTTGGTATCTATACAACATTCTACTAGTCAAGCCCTTTTATTTGATACCCATATTAAGGGAGTTGTGAAAAAAGAAATGTATTTCACCATTTTGTGGTAGCGGCCATCTTGGATTTGAAATGTATCATAGTGCAAATTATTTTACTAGTCAAGCCCTTTAGTTTGACACCCATATTGAGATATTAGTGAAAAAAATAATAAAATTCGCCATTTTGTGGTGGCGGCCATCTTGGGTTTGATTTTTTTTACAGCGTATAGTATTTTACTAGTCAAGCCCTTTCATTTGATACCCATATTGAGGTAAGTTGTAAAGAAATATTTTGTCCGCCATTTTGTAGAGGCGGCTAACGTGAATCGTCATTACCCAAGCATAGCTAAGAACACCCGCACGGGTATTAACCTTCAAATTAAATAAAACCGCATTGAAATCGGCTTATCCGTTTGAGCTCTACGGTGCAACAGACAGATACACAGGTAGACAGACAGACAGACAGACATCGACGTCAAACTTATAACACCTCTTTTTTGGTCGGGGGTTAATAAAACTGGAAGTACTAGCTTTGTAGCTTGCTATTCTAGCTTAAAAAACTAGCCTCGACAGAGCATTAATCACGGTCTGAATAACTATTGAATTACAATGGTTATTAAAGTTTTTAGTTTGTTTTTCTTAAGAAGTTTTTGTTTTATTAAGCGCTATAAAAAATTTATTTTACTCGACCGACTCAGTTTATTGTATGTTTATCTGTCTACCCTCTTCTTTTATATTAGTAAGTGTATTAGTTTAGTTTTTTTGGTTGCGGTCTATTTGGACTGAATTTTATATTGTACTAAAACCGTAATGAACAAATCTCAAAATGACCTTTTCCCATAATGACTGATTGTATACAAATAAATAAACTATTGAGTTTTCTCGAGTTCATGGCGGTTGTGACGCTGCCGAAACGTCGAGGTAAAAATAATAATTTAGAAGCCCTCATTCTGCCGAGGATATTTTGTATCTTCAAATGACGAAAGCAATGCCAAACAAGGTCTGGGTTTGAATAGCAGCGTGGTACTGAGCTGTAATGTAATTGGCTTATTACAAACTATTTATAATAACTCAAAGAAGCAGCACCGTTTCATGGTGGATATTCCAAAGACACGGACGAAGAGGTTTGACTCTACGTTTGTGATAAGAACATCTAGGCTGTGGAATGAGTTGCCTGAGTGGGTTTTTCCCGATAGTTATAATCTGGGTGTCTTCAAATCGAGAGTGAATCGGTTTCTTCTAGGCAAACACGCTCCATCGTAGACCGCATCGTCGCTTAACATCAGGCGAGATGGCGGTTAAGTGTAAACCTATAAAAGTAAAAAAAAAAATTTTGAATTGCCAACTTAAGCCTCGTTGAGTACTTTTAGTACATGAAGATCTTATGGGTTCTCGTCATCAACATCCTATATTACGGTGGCAACAGAGGGAGAGCAAAGCAACGAAATCTGTGCGTTAGCCAATTTCATAATTCATTTATTCGCGTAAATGGGTAATCAAAAGATCTTGACAGATACACATGTTCAATACAGAGCTCCATAATCCACCTTTCGGCATGCAAAACAATAATTTTAAACCAAATCACATAAATTACACAATGTCAACAATAAACACTACAGATAGAATCATCAGAAATCAATCACAGACTAAGTAGAGAGATACTCTCAATCAACCAATGACAGCTCATATCAATTGGCCAATTGACCGCCAATAATAAATTTCAGGGTAGGTAAAATGTTGTGTGTTCATGTCACAGACATACAGAACAATGTAATGCAATGTAATGCAAATGTAAAGTAATGCAATGTAGAGCAATGTAAGTATTTCGGTAGCTATATAGGTAATGTGTCATGCAACATTAATGTTGTTTAATAATAAACATCTACTATTGTTATTTAAACTATCGCGATTTGAACACATAATGTTTTTATTGTACGGAGCCTAATCATGATCATATAAATCATTGTTTAATTACGAAGACTTTTCACGAGAAGACTTCTCGTGAGTAACTTGTAACGTTGCCGAAACGTCGAGGTAATCAAACATAGATAAAATAATAGTCTAAAACATAACAGACAATATAAACATTGTAAGTTAAAAAAACACTTCTATCGGCAGGTATGGACAACTGCATTTTATTCTCTCTCAAAACTTTTACTTCTTCTAAAACAATTCTAAAATTTTATTTCCAGATATATTCGCAAACATTATATAATTTCCCGGCGACAGTAACAGTCGGTAGCTCGTAACTTGTAATGAGGTCGAAGATAACCCTTCTTATCCGACGTGGGTCGGACTGTTTGTCAAAAATATTTAATTAAAAGATTTATAGCTCCGATTGTAAATTAGCTGGAGGCTGAACCATTTTTTTAAGCCAGAAAAATCTTACTTCGCAAAGATTTCTTAGAAAAAGGTAACGTAGAAAAAGGTTTAACGTAATAGTTACTAGTTATACTCGTTTTATCTCATGAAGCAATGCGCGTCTTACTTGTGGTACCCAAGTGTAAAAACACGCTAAGTATGTGTGTGTGTGTGTGCGTGATAACAAATGCCTTTGCCCGCGTCTTGGGAGGTACTGGGAGCATACGCGGTGAACCACAGCAGATAATAGGTTAGAACGTTATAAATTATGCCAGCACAGCACATAATAGGTTACCACGGTAGATATTAGGCCAACATAGCAGATAATAGTGACTACTACAGCAGATGAGAAAACCCCATCACACTGAAAAACCAAATAGACTAAAGAATAAATGAATACTTCTTTTTTTTCTAGAATTGAAACAAAATAATCTGAGTAAAACTCAGTAACAAGGTCAAAAGGATTACAAAAAGTCCAATAAACCTTAATGAGCAATTTGCGAAGCGGATAAAAATTAACTAGGCCGTGAAATTCAGTACCTTTACTTATATTTAAGTGTTATTAAAGTAATCATATCGTTAGAAGGTTTTAGATTTTGTCCTAAATTGTTTAGGATATTTTTTTGAATCAGATATTATGAAATTTCGATGAAATTGTGAGTTATTATTAATTATACGACTTTTTAAGTAAGCGTGTAAACTGAAGAGGTGGTTTAAGGAGGTATTGAAACTATAAAAATTGTAAATTGAAATCTATTCTTTTTGTCGAAAAATTCATGATTTTCCGACGAGAGTAAATTTTATCATTTGATTATGTACGGCATTGGTTCTATACAGTTTCAATATCTCTTGTAATCTATTATTCCGTAATGCCGTACATAAATCATGTGACGAAGAGAAAGGCAACCCCCTGTTCAACTGCACTCAGTTGGACAGCTTACAAGTGACGGCATAGTGCTCAATCTTATTATTTTATACCCTTCTATCATCCTACATAGGTCCATAGAGTTTGTTCACGGGCCTGTAGTCTAAACTACCTATGACATTATTCACTGCAAGTACCTATGTTATGCCATACTGGCCTAGTGGCTTAGTTGGTAGTAGCTCTGCCTGCGAAGCCGAGGGTCGTGGGTTCGATCCCCACCTAGTGCAAATATTTGTGTGATGAATTCAAATGTTTGCACTGTGCCTGGGTGTTTCTATGTATAATAAGTATGTATTTAAAAACTATATAAGTATTATATCAGCTATCTGGCTGCCATCACACAAGCTTTGCTTAGTTTGGGGTCAGATGGTGTTGTGTGTGAATTGTCCACCACCAACATGTCCACCACCAATACATAATACAATATCTTGGCTTCGTTCACATTGATCCCCAACTTGAATTATACGAATCAAGGACTACCATAATCCTATTACAGATAAAAAGGATCAGTAAATTGTATTACTTTCGTTTTTATATAATTTAATATCAAAGATAACTTTCAACATACATTTCACCGTGTTTACAAGTAACGTTGCCCATTTCTCACGCAACGAAATAAGTTTTCGGTCGGTTTTATAAGTTTGTACGCATTTAGGCAAGTTTTTACGCAACTAGAAAAGTTTAGCGTGTGAAACTAGGGTGCCGCCAGCAGCGGGGCAGGATCCAAGCTACTGGTGGTTAGGGCTGCAGAGAGAGGAACCTCCTGACGATGCGCGCTGTGTCGAGGATGACTGCCTTCTGGATCTTGCCCTTAACCCAACCGTCTAGCGAAAGTCTCTTGAGATGTTGGTCGAGGCTTTACGCTATAAGGCCGTTTGCCGACACAACTATTGGGACTATGATCGTCGAATCAACATCCCACATGGCGGTAACCTTGAACCAAGTCAAGGTACTTGCTAAGCTTGTCCTTTTCGGCTTTCACGAGGTTCTCATCAAGTGGTACGGTGATATAGTCTTTATATACATATAAAAAACTAGCGGCCTGTCCCGGTTTTATCTGTGGCTCATAATAATATAAGTATAGCTTATAGCACTGAAGGACCACGTCGATATCCAACGGTGAAATAATTTTTGAAATCGGTCCAGTAGTTCATGATATCAGCGCGTTCAAACAAAAATGCCTCTCCAGCTTTATATTAGAACTAGATGTCCACCCCGGCTTCGCCCGTGGTACATTATATAGCACTCATCAGGATCCCGTACATATACAACGGGGAAAGAATGACTGAAATCGGTTCAGTAATTCCTAACAATATCACTTTCAAACAAAACACCTCTTCAGCTACCTGCTACGCCACCTGTCGGAAATTGGTGGTACCAACTCAGATTTAGAAAAAAAATTTCATAGATTTATAATTTTTCCATATCAATACCACATAACTATTTAAAAATAAACCAAATACTCAACATAATGTATGGAACAGTTGATTTGTCAGTAAATATGTTTTTTACACACATATCTATCAACGGTTCAACTCTTCTGCCTAAAAAATCACATTCTCAACAAAATCCAAACCTTTCTTCAAGAGCTAACCGAGCGGAAACAGAAAGCCCATGTACAGACGAGTCGAAGCAAAGCTTATACAAACACGCGGCGCAAACAGAGATTAGACGAGTCAGGTGTCTCATATTTGTTCGGGGATTAGGCCGAGCCGAGGTATTTTGTAAAGATAACAGATTGAGGGGGTTCGAGGGGAATTTGAAACGAAATGCTTGAGATTCACGCAACGCGAATGGGTACAATGCTCATTTTAATTGCTCATTCGTGGTTTCGTTTAATAAATCCTACTTTTATTATAAGAGCAAGTTTTGATGTTTTTTGCTCAAGCACGTCGTAATGGCTGGAAGTTGAAATTTGGAACATAGATAGTGATAGACTACTATTCTCCGGGAACTGGGACTACGAAAGTAAAACCGCAAGGCGTTGCAAGTAATTTAATATTACTATTGTCATTCAGCGTGGTAACGCTACCAGCATTAGGACTTTTTGACTGTTAGTGGGACTAATTATTATCTTTAGAACTTCAGTACCTGGTTGACCGAGCTTTGCTAGTTTTTTTTTTAATGATATTTAAGCAGGTACGATTTACGTAGTGATAACTTACTTGAATTAAATGCGTTTATAAAAGGCTCTAAGTATAAGATTTACTCAGAAAAAAAATTACAAAAAGAAAAATCCCGAGTGAAACCGTCAGGACTCGAACCGAAGCCTGTTCACTCCGAGGGCGAGCATATTCCGGCTGCGCCATTTAGACTTAAAGAACAGTGGCAAAATAAGTTATCGTAGTCTAATGACATTGTAGGAGTTTTTCATTGTCTAAGAACGCGCATAAAATGATGTTTTAAAAAAATTAAACCAAGCTCGATCGATTTATCATCCCCGAAACTTCCTGCATACATAATTTCATGAAAATCGTTCGAGCCGTTTCCGAGATTCAGATGCTATATATATGTACCTACAAGAATTGGTCGTTTAAAGTTATAAGATTGGTCAAAGAATAGTTCAGATGATGTGCTTAGTATTATCACAGTCTATGAAATCATGCAGTCGTTCAACGAAGACGTCTAGACGCGGCAATCGGAGGGTCTACCGGCAAACTAAAACTGTCTTAGCTTTGACATTGCTGTCTTTTTTCTTTTCGCTTGGAATGATAGAGACAGCAATAGCTATAGATGGCTTTCTACCGTCTAACTAAATCGGCTTTGGCTTTGCTATTGCCATCTCTATAATTTCAAGAGAGATAAATGTTAAAGCTAAGACATTTTTCGTTCAGCGGCAGACCCCCTGATTTAGTAGGGCGGTAGAGGATCGGGTGCAAAGCGGAAAGTTTGCTCCCGCCATTGCCAACATTACTATGCTAGTATTTCGTGTGGGCAGTTCAGTTAAAAAAAAATTTAAATTAATTTATTTCGAGTTTCAAATGACTCATATTCGTAGGCACAATTACAATTTCTACAAATGAACAAAAATTAAAAATCCAGACATCAGTAAACATATCAAATCATCAATAATAATTAAAATGTCAGTAAATAATGGTAATAACAATTCTCAGTCAAATAAACAATGTCAGTAAATAATTTAACAACTTTTGATCAGCTAAATAAACAATGTCAGTAAATAAGTTAAATTTTTGAATGTCTGTACAGGTTCGGTATTATCTTCCCGTGTCTAGACATTATCGGCGTTTGTTCTAAGAGCAAAGGCGATGACATACTGGTTGTATTTATTTACACTGTGGTATTAGTGGATATTGAGTTGTTCTTATCCAAATTTAATTAGTTAATTAAGCTTTGTCCAGTATTTTTTTAACAAATTAGTGTAATTAAGGTAGACATAAATTTTTTTGTACCTATAAGAAATGCATTTACAAGTACCTACCCTTCCGGCTACGGGAGACGATTGGGTTATACCTGACAGGGTGCCCCTACCAACTGAAATCTCCAAGAGGTTCTTTCTACCTTTGCCGCTTATAGAGGCATTCAGAAACAGATTAAAATGCTGGCTTGTCCATCAAACGTTTTATACTTACAGCGAGGTTTAAGAGAGTGATGGTAAAGTTATGGTAAAATGGTAAAAAAAATCAGTGTTCATTACAATAATTGTAAAAAAATAATATAAATAGTTTGACGCTAATCTGTCCAATATTTGTTATTGTACAGTGAAATGTTAATTTTAAACTTTGAAAATGTATACCTTTGATTGTTCCACGGGCAAGACTTACCAGAGCTGAACTGCTTGGAATGCAAAAAAATATTTAGATTATTTTTTTAGTCAAAATTGAACTTAAATAACGACTGTAAATAGTGAATAATCATGGTTGGTTTTATCAGTATTGGAATCAAATTGTTCAGAATTGAATTCATGAATAAAGTCTGTCTATTTGTCCCTGTACATACGATACAATACGAAGTTGTTCTTTAAATCGCGTTGTTCGGTAATCCTGACAATTTCATTCACAAGCTACCTTCCCTAAACTAAAATAAAATCCAAACTGTACTGAGTTAGGCCTAAATAAAATAGATACAAGGGGATGTAGGGTTAACGAGTTTGCCCCCGCTCGATATTTATGCTGTAGACCAGCGGTTCCCAAACTAGGCATCGACTAACTTAATAAAAACCTGTCAATGAGATGTTTCTGTAATAATAGTTATTATCCTAAAGTATTAAAAAATGTTATCTAAGCGATAAACGGGTGAAAATACTTGTAAAATGACTAATTTTGGCAAACTGATATATGCTCACCTGTCTCCAAAAAATGAACTTTGGCGCCATTTTTGGTTTAATTTAGAACTATTTTGATGAGGATTTCAGCATTTTGGATATGCTTTAGATAACCATAACAATAAAAAAAAAGATTTAAACCAAACACCGTATATACTTAAATCCATATAAATATTATACAGTTATGTGCGTGTACCACAAGTGCGTGTCTTGCTCGTTCAGTCAAAGTCAAAGTTTTTTATTCATAAATGTACAACTTACACGTCAATCTTAGAAAAAAAAACAAAATAAAAGCATACAAAGAGTATATATTTTCTAAGTTTTAAATTGTATAAAATGTGTACCTAGATTTATTTGATGGAAATTGCAAATTTACGTAAATTATCCAAATACGTGTCAAGATGAAAAGCCAACAAAGGGTGATTTTAAATCAATACTTAGTATAATTTGTGTAGTATGTATGTAATAAATAAAATGTCATAATAAAGTTAAGTACCGATCGACCAATTTCTTGATTTTATTTGAATATCTCGCAGCTAGACAAACCGAGAACCACAGTTTGAATAACGCTGCTGTAGAGGGTTATCGTAGATTTAGTACGGATTTTCTATAAGAATAAATAGTATTCGGGGATTGGAAGATTCGGGTGCTATTAGGATAGTTCTTTGAGATTTTACATATTTCTTGATATTTTGGATGACAAAAGGTTTTTAAGTTTAACTTTGTTCTAACTGTTATTTACAACAGCATTTACAAGGTACACGATAAAATAAAGTAGTTACTATACATGAAAATGCGAATGCTCCAACTGCGAATAATAATAAGAAAGAAATATGTAAATAGTACGGAGAATATCAAGTCCACAGACAGCAAGTAATAACAAGAAACCTAAACAAATACAGGAGTTCAAAGAGAGCATTTAAGGATCTAAGCCTTCACAAAACATGGATACAAAAACATCAACAACAATCAAAAGAAACAAAATCAAGGCAAGACATAATCGAACATGCAACAGACTTCTACAAAGAATTATGCAAAAGAGAAGTCGAGATAATACAGGCTAAAATGAGAAAGGCATGGAAAAAGTTGGAGGAGACCTTTACCCGAAATAGGGTCCATAACCAAAACCCAACTGCAAGCTAACACAATTACTAACAACTAAGATTACGATAAATACTAAAAACAGTTAACAACATTGTAAATGAAATATGATTAAGGTTATGGAATAAATGGCTTAATAATAAAATACATGAAAATACATTCTATTTTGCATTATTGAGGATTTTCGAGGTAGCATATTGCATGCCTCTAGAAGAAGAGGCCAGTTTGTATGGGTCAATTATTTAAATGTTTTGTATCATCTTATCTTACCTGCAAACAGCAATAAAGATTTTTGTATTTGTATTTGCATTCTATGAGGTAGAGGGGCCTGTATTCTATGCAGAGTCCGCCTGAAGACACACTTTAGACTTAGGGCTCATGGACAACAATTTGTTTAATTTAGCAGGCAGGAATATATTAGAAATAAGTATTGAGTTACTTCCATGGACGTATAAAAAAGTCGGACGTAGTCTCGCTAAAACAAAAACTGTGTCCATCGAGTCGGTCACATAATATGCACATACAGGCTGACACGCACACATCAATGGGTCATTACACGCGCTACTTGTGTATATGTGTGGATATCAGCCTTTCAGTGACAACCTGACAACGCACATGTGGCCGACTCTAGTGACACAGTTTTTGTTTTAGCGAGACTACATCCGTCTTTTTTTATACGTCCCTGGTTGCTTCATACAGTTTATTTCAACTAAAATTCTAGTTGGGTTATTTTTTGTTATGAGAGGACATTTTAAAAAGTCACCGTGGGAAAATAGGACACTTGTTCTAGTTATTTTACCGGAAATCACTGATTTGAAAATAAACGTTTCCAGTGTAATACAAGTAGCACTTACCACGCGTTTCTTTTTACCTCAAAAATATCAAAAATTCTATCTATTTCATAAGCCTGTATCTGACTACGTGATCCCCATTAAATATGTATGTATAGTTATTGAACCGATGCCTGTAACCGCAGTACCTTCACCCAATGCCCCCTGCGACCCCTAACCACGGTCAAACTATACACAGTTACAAAGATTCTAGCGTTTAGAAATGTAATTATGTCTGTTTTTCATCGATAATATCTGATTTTAAACAACGATTAAATCTACAATCGAGTGTGTTTTTTTAACCCCCGACCAAAAAAGGGGTGTTAGGGGAGGTCAGCTCAAAGCGGACACCTTAACTTTGACTTTAATAAAAGATGACAAAACGAACGATATTCTCAAAGACTTTTTGATGAATAGATAGACAGTTAATTATATTTTTACAACATGTAAGCCGAATCTCCAAATGTGCGTTTTAACAAAATGTTTTTTTAAAATTTGAAAAAGTTGTCCTAAATCCGCTTTGCCCAAGTGGTCGCCTAAAGCGGCCACAAGGAATGGGCAATGTGGCCAGCACTATTTTGACTTAATTAACAGGACATTCTTTGACTTTTTGACAATAAAACATGACGATATACGAGACTGAGTTCATTCCCTTTGGACTGAGTCCATGTACTTGAGTTGAAGTAGGTATTTTAAGGATTAGATACTTTAATAATAGTAATCTCATTTCACAGCATTGACTAAAACTAAAATAATAATCAACCACATTAAAAACATTCATTTCGGCGTCTATTTTACTTAACAATCTAAATCAATAGTCGGATTTAGGAGTACTTCTTCAGAATAAACAAGACCAGGTGACGAAGGTTTGTTGTCGATTAAAATAACAATTTGTGAGTTTTTTTAATACCTAATCAATAGTGTTGCTCGTCCATAATCCACAGTTTGGGGTTTCAGTTTGTGATTACGTAGGTAATCTCATCACTTATGATATCAATTGATCAAATCAAATGCTCAGATATTGCAGGTATGGCAAAGCGGACAGTGGCCACTTTGCCCGGACCGCTTTGCCTTTTCAGGCATTTTGTTTTCAACGTAAATTGCACCCACCATTTCTCTATTTTGAAAAGAAAGCAAAGCTACACGTCCGTTTGCAATGAAACAATTAATTATACAATTGAACCACAAACACTAAAACATTATAAGATTGGGCCAAATCAGCAAATATTTACCAGCCATTTTTTTAGTCGCACGGATAAAAATCATACTTGTCACACCATGGCTCTGCGCATGCTGCGAATACGGGAGCGCGGCGACCCGGTGCGGGGCAGGGGATCGTCAATGCGCCCCAAATGGCAAAGTCACGCTAAAATTCAAGATAACCGAGTTATAGACCATGGCCACTTTGCCTCCTATGGCCGCTTTGAGCTGACTTCCCCTATAAGTTTGACGTCGATGTCTGTCTGTCTGTCTGTTTGTGTGTGTGTCTGTCTGTGGCACCGTAGAGGTTTTTTTTATTTGAAGGTTAATATCCGTTCGAATGTTCTTAGCTATGTTTGGTTAATATCAATTCAAAATGGCCGCCTCCACAAAATGGCGGACAAAATATTTCTTCACAACCTACCTCAATATGGGTATCAAATGAAAGGGCTTGACTAGTAGAATACTATACGCTATAACAAATTTCAAATCCAAGATGGCCGCCACCACAAAATATATTATTGAGGTGATATTTCGGTCTGTGGCGCTAAAGGAACTTTTCACTTCAACGATTGTTTTCTATCTCTAAGTATATTTTCAGGAAGAGATAAAGATTTCCAATTCCTTGTTTAGAATTGTTCGGATACTTGAATATTCTAGATAGTCGTTAAATTACTAAAATATTCGTTTGCGCCATTCTAAGGAATTTAGGGACTTTGTTTACGCAGTATTTTTGGATAGAAAACTTACCTGCTCTAAAATGTATTTTACAACTTGTATGATAATGAAAAAATTAAACAAACTGTTTACCACAAAAATTACCGAGATATACAAGACAAAAGTAGAACAAACTTATTGGATTTTTATTTTTCCTAAACAATACATAAAATAATATTATTTTGAAATCCGTTTGTTTCCCACTAGGAAAGCCTGTATCGGGAAAACCAAAATCCATAGAAAACAATAACATTTTAGCTAAGTCTCGTATTCAAGACAGTCAACAGTTGACAGCTAAAACTAAAAAAAAACTGGTCGAATTGATAACATCCTCCTTTTTGGAAGTTTGTACACTGAACAAGTAGATAGGTACGAATAGCTTAGGTATATATACAAAACAGAAAAAAAAACAATTCAGAATAGCTTCGGTTTCACTATAATGTAGTGTTCTGAGTTTTTTGTGTACATATGTTTTATGATTATTTTATAAGCAAGTAACATATCCTTGAATTTAATTATTTTTTATCTAGGGGAAATTAGACCGAGTTTGTGGTATATCATGATAAAATGGAAGCCGCAAGTAATAAAATAATATATTTCTAAAACATAAAAGTGAAAGCGTCAATGTGTCATGCTTAAAACATCCACGCGTGCGTCATTAGTGCGTCCCCAAATATGTATATCCCTACTTTATAATAATGGATTACGTACGATGAAAACACATTTTGTAATCCCGAGAAATATGTGAAAAGAAACGAAATGTCGATGAACAAAGTGATGGATCTGATGATAAATATAGTATGGTTAATAATGGAGAAAGGTTTTAGGAGTATTTTTATATAAAAAAAAAGAAGTGTGGCACTCGGGGACTGCCACGGTAAAGCTATTGCATGTTGCATGCATTTTTATCAACATAAGCAATAGGGATGTTAACAATTTTTCGGAATTGCTTTTATTTTGAAGAGTGACATTTGTTTACCATAAAAAAAAAATGCAGAGAAGTATACAATCTAGTCAGTCTTCGACAGCTAAGAGCATTTAATCTGTAAAGCTGATACAAATATGATTCAGAGTCGAATGACCGAGTGGGGAGGACGGCGTTACGGTCTTCCATCCCTCTTTCTTGTGAACATAAGAAAGAGATGCACGATCACTAAAATTCGGTCCCCAGGCCCGCGATAAAAGCTATGCAATAGCTTAAAAGAAGAAAATTTATTAGAAAAGACTTCCACAACAGCGACAAGGCAAGAAAGATGATACCCGTGCTTTCGGTGTAAAGCGTTTGAGACAACTCTATACGTAGTATATTTTTGTAAACTCTTTGTGCTTAATGTTACAATTCTAAGTCTAAAAAATCTTACCATTCAACCTTTTTTTTATAAATAATAATAAAATATAAATATTGGTGGACAATTCAGACACAACACCATTTGACCCCAAACTAAGCAAAGCTTGTAATATGTAAAGTTTCTATGTTTTGGTGTTGTCACTTTCACATGCATGTACTTATAACATTAAAAGGATTAGTAAGATTTAAGTCAGAGCTCCGGTGGTGGGAACCAAAAGTACTGTTTATGACGTACAATCATTTTCACATTCCATTTTTTATGTCCCTTAATCGTCGCAGCCCAGTAGGGTCCGTAATAAACCCATTAGACTACCAAAATGTATCACACAGATAACTTATCTGGACGCACTATGCTCTCTGTCTGTTTATATTAGGAGCTGGACATGATACACTTTGTAGAGTCTCGTAGATTAAGACGAAGAAATTTGAGTAGGGCTGCTAACTTTCCAACCCACTTTTTCTGCCGTACTCTTAGCTCCAAAATAGTTATTTGTTATACAAGAGTGCAAAGTTGATTTTTAACCGCGTGCTCAATTTTGATGACCGAGCAAGCGAAGGATTCTAAAATTGAATCACGAGCGCAGCGAGTGATTCAAAATTAGAATCCTGAGCGTAGCAAGGGAATCAAAAGAGCACAAGGTGAAAAATCTTTGCACTCGAGTGCAACACGTAACTTTTCATTCCACCTCAGCGAGGAAATGACTAAATGCAAATTTTTAAATGTTTTTGCGCTAAGCAAATTAAAAAAAAGTAAGTACACCAAGGAGGTTCCGAGTCTGAGTTTTTAACATATTAAAAATAAATGTATGATGCATTCGGCACCACGAAGGTAGAAATAAATAGGTTGAATTATGTTTTGAATTCAAAACCTCAGTACACACGATGTTCTAAATTCAAATTCACTTTAACCTCTAGAGGGTAAAAACGACTTTTGCGCCCTGATATCGAGGAGCAAAAGTACTCTTTCCGAGCTGGTGGGATGAAAAAATATTTTTGTACGGCATTGCGGAATAATGGATTAGAAAAGGTATTGACACTGTATTGAACCAATGCCGTACATAATCAAATGACCAAATTTACCCTGAAATCGTCGGAAAATCGTGAATTTTTCCAAACATAACTAAGAATAACAATAAAAAAAAATCAATTTTTCTAGTTTCAATACCTCTTCTAATTCGTTATTCCGCAACGCCGCCCAAAAATCATGCGACATGGAGAAATGATTGAGAGTTGCAACCCCCTATCTTATTATTTAACCCCCCGACCAAAAAAAGGGGTGTTATAAGTTTGACGTCGACTTTCGATGCGTTTTTTTTTATTTGAAGGTTAATATCCGTGCAAATGTTCTTAGCTATGTTTGGTTAATATCGATTCAAAATGGCCGCCTCCACAAAATGGCGGACAAAATATTTCTTCACAACCTACTTCAATATGGGTATCAAATGAAAGGGCTTGACTAGTAAAATACTATACACTATAACAAATTTCAAATCCAAGATGGCCGCCACCACAAAATGGCTGATTACATTATTTTTTTCACTACTACCTCAATATGGGTATCAAACGAAAGGTCTTAACTAGTAGAATACTTTGCACTATGACAAATTTCAAATCCAAGATGGCCGCTACTACAAAATGGCGAAATACATTTCTTTTTCACAACTACCTCGATATGGGTATCAAATGAAAGGGCTTGACTAGTAGAATGTTGAAAAGATAACAAATCTGAGGTAGTCGGGGGTTAATCAAATTTTTTAATTTTGTTCTTGTTTATACTCTTTTATCATCCTACTTAGGTCTCAGACCAATCCTCAACAACATTTATTTATGTAAATTGTCTATCATAACTCTGTGACAGCCCTAAGTATGCGTATTTACATGTTGGTATTGGAGTCACTTATTGAAAAGTTTATATGTGACTCATTGATTCTGTATTCACTTTCTATTTTGAGATGCATCATAAAACGTGATGAAAGCTTTTTGAAAAAATTGACAGTTCGTATTTTATGTTGTTCGACGGACGGCGTTATAAGAAAGAAAAAGGTAAAAGGCAGGTAACGAAAAAAAACTTATCATTAAATATGAAATACTTGAGTTAATACTGTGTGTGTAAATAAATGCTCCTGATACCACTTGAGACTTTTAAGAATTTTGTTTGTGGAAATTCGGTAGGTAAAATTTTGTAATCTGTTTTTACTATTATTATATATTTACACTTGACCGCCATCTCGCCTGATGTTAAGTGACGATACAGTCTATGATGAAGCTTGTATACCTAGAAGAAACTGATTCACTCTCGATTTGAAAACACCAAGACTAATTCGTAATTATTTGAACTGTTTTTACTAATAGGTTTATACTGTGACTGCCCTAGTGGCTTAGTTGGTAGTAGCTCTGCCTGCGAAGCCGAGGGTCGTGGGTTCGATCCCCACCCAGTGCAAATATTTGTGTGATGAATTCAAATGTTTGCACTGTGTCTGGGTGTTTCTGTGTATAATAAGTATGTATTTAAAAAACTATATAAGTATTAAATCAGCTATCTGGCTGCCATCACACAAGCTTTGCTTAGTTTGGGGTCAGATGGTGTTGTGTGTGAATTGTCCACCAATATTTATTTATTTATTTATTTATACTTTACTGCCATTATGTCTGACGATAAGCTTCGATGTGATCTATAAAAGAACGTGCTCGCCTATGAAAAACCGATTTACTTTCGATCTTAAAGATACTAAGATTGACTTTTTTCCATCGAGCTGCTTGTATCTCAAAAAAAAAAACGACATCATTTCATAGTTTTCGTTCCAAACACTCGAATGCGGAGATTTGACTCTCTACTGTTAGAGCGCGTCTAAGGTGTAGAATGCGTTGCCTGAGTGGGTTTGTTGATGTTTATAATCTTAGCGCTGTTGAGTCAAATTCGAGTTGGTAGCTAAGTAGTATCTTCTTGGTAACAGTTTTCCATCCAGCCTCTTCTTCATTTTTCGGAATTTCGGTAAATGTCTTTCAAGTAACTCACAGCTATTGGAGCATGAAGAGTTAAAATCATTGCCTCGCACTGCACTTCGCTCGTCACCCAATGATTTGATGTACTCGTAATAATGCAATAAATAGTAATGTTTTGAACTCTTAATGTTCCAATAGCTGTGGGCTTAAATAAAGAGTAAGTAAATAGATCAGGTTTTGCCACACGGTTTCTTTGTTATAAGTCGTCATCATCGTAAGCAGATTATTCTGTTACCATAGCTAACATAAAAGATATGGCAACAGAGTGATGTGCCGCGACAAAAGTATAACACTTCCACAAGAGCGACCTTCTCCTTCTCCTTATCCAAGAAATGTGTAAAAAAAACGATAATTGTAATGACAAAAATCACGGACCCCGGAGTCTGTAGAGTGGCTAAATAAAATTAAAAAAAAAAGCGTTTGTTCAACTCTATGCGTAGTAAATGTGAACTCTTTGGCTGTGGGACATTATGTTGTTATTGATTGTCTAAACATTATATACTTTATAAAAGAACTATGAAAAAACAATAGCTTTTTACGCTCCCTTATGAGCTTAAAAAATGAGTAAAATTTAGTCACCGTTGACCTAACCTTTACATCACCACCTCATCAATATAACCAGGGTTATTAAAACCAACAGTTGGCTGTAAAGGGCTTGAGTTATACGGATTAACTATTCAGAGACCAGCTAATGAATCCAGACAGTGTTTGCAATATTGATGAAGCGCGGTGTCACTTCGGAGATGTGGCGTTACCCTAGTCGGGGTAATTACCCCGGCGCTGGGGTAATGTGCGGCGGTAATGGGGTAATGTGACACGTTAATTAAGGTTGGTTATTTTTGTCGTGATATTTTGAGGTTATCGAGTAGCACGGGTTTAGAGAAATGAGTTGGTGTTTTTAGAACTTATCGTAGCAAAAATGTAACAAGCCAATAGGCGTGACGACAGGTCCTGCAATTATGTTAAATAATATGCTATAATGCCAGTATTTAAATAGAATAAAATATCTACCAAATTTAATTTGGATATCTTTTTATTTGTCTTACTTTATGATCATTCAAAATTAGATGGGCAAGTCCATTTCTAAAGTACGAAATTGTTAGAACATGTATTTACTATTGGATAATCCATTTCACTGAAACATAGGTGGAAAAATTACTTCCCGTATAACTTCCCGTGATATCAGGATTTTAAAATCACAATTTTGGACATTCCCAAAGACGCTTCATACAAAACACTACTAAAGCGCGTCACTGTCGGGTATTTTCTATGGGTCGCGCGTAAAGTTTGTATGTACGAAATTATTAGAACATGTATTTACTATTGGATAATCCATTTCATTTAAAGTAAGTAATATAGCCTATATTAAATACTAGATGTCCGCCCGGCTTCGCCCGTGGAACATTATATAGCACTCATCGAGATCTGTTATAGCACTCATCGAGATCTGTTATAGCACTCATCGAGATCTGTTATAGCACTCATCGAGATCTGTTATAGCACTCATCGAGATCTGTTATAGCACTCATCGAGATCTGTTATAGCACTCATCGAGATCTGTTATAGCACTCATCGAGATGTTCTCATAATTTCGTACATACAAACTTTACGTGACTTATTTACAGTGACGTCACGCTTCAGTAGTGTTTTTGTATGAAGCGTCTTTGGGAATGTCCAAAATTGTGATTTTGAAATCGTGATATCACGGGAAGTTATATGGGAAGTAGTTTTTCTACATATGTTTCAGTTATTGAGTAGCCTTTTGATGGCACATTATATCAATGAGTCGTCATGCCTATTATATGACATTCCCGCTACTGGGGCGATGTCTTACAAAAAGAGAGTTATCATTTTGATTTAGATTTAGGTACGATTTTGTCTTACTTAAGCTGATTAGCGGATTTCACATATCTTTGGAAGCTAACTTTTCTTGCATCATGTCAATTTCCTCATTACACCTATCTACGATGTTAAATTCATTGGTGATTTATTACAAATTAGTTAATTTGCACTTGGGAAAAATCATAGAGCTGAAGTAGGCGAGACACAATTTTTTTTTAATAGACGAGCAAAGCCTGCGCTTGATGGTGAACAATACACCTGCGCATCGCAGTAAGCATACTGCTATTTAAACGAAGAATTTATAATGAATGCACTGCCCTCATCGTCAGGAGATAAAAGTCTTTTTACTTGCAATTTTTTTGGAGACTTTCCCTTTTAAATCTTTAGTGTTTTAAGTTAGTGAATGACCGTAGAATAACTAGCAAAGGTGTGGTTATTCCTAAGGCATAGAATAGATAATATCCTCAGGGACACTCCTCAGACAGTCATACACGAAGATAAATCAAGTTAAAAGCCCACTTTGTGTTCCCACGTCTGGAACTTGGAATTCTCTCTTCTTTTCAAATTTCATCTGCTGGAACTCAGGGATTTTCCTCAGAAGAGGATTTTCAAGACTAAAAGTCACCACGCTATCAAAGCTGGTTGAGAGATGTCATCGTAAAATGTCTGTTTTGGAACACAACATTTTCCTCACGATATTTTCCTTCACTGTTAAAGGTAGCGATGACAAGGAATTAGCCCATACGGATTTGGAAAAATGCCCCAAAGGTGCAGGACACAAATTTACGATATTACTGGATTACTATATTCCAAGAGATGGCAGCAAATTTTGTGTAGGCTTTTAAGGCAAACTGAAAACTAGTCACATTTGTCTCCTATTAAACCTCAAAATGTCACACCTCCGTGTTGAGATATAATACGAGAAATATGTAAAAAAAAAAATCAGCTTGCCTTAAATACCTAATTTGCTAACAGCTTTCAGAATATATAATAGGCCACACCGGCTTATTACAAAACAAACTTTTACTAGACAAAAACGCTTTCTGCTTAATTTCCAGCAACTTTATTAAATGCCTTAATTAAATTATTAACGGGTACTCACTTTTTTATGATCCACTCCCAAAATCCGGGAAGACCTGAAAAAGGTAGGATTATTTTAATACAAGTTTTAGCATAATTTAATACCGGGTTTTACGGGATTTTAATACCGCTTTTGGCATAATTTAATCATGATAAAAGTACAGATGTCGTAATTTTTTTACTGGTTTCAGACATGACTTTTGATGTCACAAGGTGAGGTTGTGCCCTAAATACAGCGATTTAGGGGATTGGGTGAGACAGATAGATAGATAGATAGATAGATAAACTCTTTATTGCACTTAACAAGTAAACAAAATTACAAAAATATATAAAACTTAAAAAAAACAAAGTAACAATTGGCGACCTTATCGCTAAAAGCGATCTCTTCCAGGCAACCGCTGGATGGAACAGGAGAAATGAAGATTAAGAAGACGGGGAAGTACAAATAATAAGTGAATGTTATATTTAAAGTCTGTAAATATGAAAATTAACTTACAGGTATACTAATATAAATATACTACAATACTATTAAGCATACACCTTCATATTAATAACTGTACATCCTAATACATAAATACGAATATGACATAAACTAACATATAAATATCATGTTTTACTAATGGAGATAAGTAATAAAAATTATTTAGGTACGATTTAAATAAGAGCAACGACTTCAACTAATATATATCACGTAGACAGATAGATCTGATTTACCAGTTGTTTGAAAACAGCAACAGATGGAGCTTGTCTAGTAGTTACAGGCAAAGCGTTCCACAGCTCAACGGCCCGAAAAGCGAACGACTTGCCGTAGAAATTTTCGCTGCGTGCCAGAGGCGATTGGAGTGACAAGTTGTTCTTAGACCTTAGAGGCAAAGAGTGCGCATCGCTCCAGAAGGAAAAAACATCTTTCAAATAACGCGGTGATGAGGGGTTAAATAAAATATTATAGAGTAGAGACAAAATATGAGCATTCCGACGAAGGCGAATGGGGAGCCACTTGAGCTGCATACGGAACTGAGATACGTGATCATATTTGCGCAAGCCAAATATGAATCTTATGCAATAATTTTGGAGACGCTCAAGTTTATTTAGCTGGTCTTCATTAAGGTCAAGATAGCAGATATCTGCGTAGTCTAAAATGGGAAGAAGGAGAGATTGTGCAAGCGCAATTTTAGTAGCAGTGGGTAAAAAGTTTCGTAATCGTCTCAACGATCCACCAGAAGCAAATAATTTACTACTGACTGCTTTCAGGTGATGTTCCCAGCTTAACGTGCGATCGAAAATCACGCCAAGATTTTTGACCGTTTCGCTGTACGGAATTACTATTCCGTCAAAAACAACTTCTGGAATGGAAGCCCAGTCAACTCTAGAGATCATGTAAGGACTCCCAATCACTATTACTTGCGTTTTGGTGGGGTTAACACTCAATCCAATAGAGTTGCTCCAGTGAACAATTTGTCGAAGATCAGCGTTCACCAGTTCAATGGCAACTTTGAGATCTGAGAGTCGGGCTTGGGAATAAATTTGGAGATCATCTGCATAAAGGTGGTAGGAAGAATTGAGGTTTTGAGAGATTGAGTTTATGAAAATAGCAAAAAGAACAGGTGATAGCACGCCGCCTTGAGGGACGCCGGCATTTGTACTACACCAAGACGATAAAACATCGTCGAGGTGAATACGTTGTCGGCGTCCATACAAGTAACTATGAAACCAATTGATTACCGATGGAGATATGTTAATAGAGCGCAGCGTCGCCAGCAAGATATCGAAATCGACGGCGTTGAAGGCATTACTGAAATCTAGCAGAGCTAGAACAGTAAGCCTGCCGTCGTCCATACCTTTGCGAATGTCGTCGGTGATCTTAACAAGGGCGGACACAGTGCTATGCCCTGGACGGAAACCGGATTGGAAAGGGTTTAAGAGGTCTTGCCTGATTAGGAACTGGTTAAGTTGTGAGTGGACAAGACGCTCAAGGACTTTGGACAGAAAAGGAAGAATAGATATAGGGCGGTATTCGGAAAAGGAGGTAGGATTAGGTTTCTTTGGCAAAGGAATTAAATGTGCATCTTTCCAGATTGTCGGAAAAACACCACAGGTAATGGATTTATTGAAGATTGCACATAGGACGGGAAGGATGGCGTCAAGGATGGGCAATAACATGTTCCTACTGATACTATCACCGCCAACAGCGTTGGAGGAGATCGACACGACACTCTTCTTAACATCACTTTCAGTGAATCGATTGAATGTAAATTTAGAGTAGTCAGGAGCTGGGATGGCAGAAAGATTTTTAATTGTAGAATATTTTATCGCTTCCGATATAGAAGAAGCAGAGGAAAAATGTTGATTAAGGGCATCTAAGTCTAATTTATTAGGTGTAGAATTTTGACGTGATTTGCCGACTCCCATAGACTTCAGAAATTTCCAGACTTTGCCTGGATTCTCATTATGAACAGATTTGTGAACATGTCGGCGCATTGCATCTCTACACACCTTATTGCAGCGATTACGGGCCTGAACGACAGCGGAAGCGATTAAGCCCACAGGAAACTAGCTTCTTTTAGATTGGAGATTTTGCGACTGTATCGATGCTGTATCGCGATATCGCGACTGCATGCGTTCGGTCGAGCATCGGACTTATGTGAGTTTACGTTTGGCCGCTCTATCGCGCTTAAGAATAGCGACAAAATTGGTTTAGCGTTTTTAATTGCGATGGGCGCGTTTAGTCTAGATGTTTAGTTTAGATGGGCCGTTTTTAGCTTCTAAAACACGACTAGTCGCCGATGTTAAAAGTAGCTAATGTACTAGAGTAGTCCTTAGAATTTTTATTATTTTTCCTTCTGATATTTTAAATGCGAATGTTGGATGTTTGTTCCTCAGCAACAGCTGAATGGATTGAATTGAAATTTGAATTATAATTACATTATAGCACAAGCGTATTTTAGCGAAACAACACTTTTAATCGAAGAAACTTATGGGAAATGAAAAAATACTCAAGTAAAATTACAGGGCACTGTTAGTTTTCAAATGATTATTATCATTTGAAGCCGTCCCAATGCTGGGCCTCCTTACCCTCTCATCCATTTGGTTTTGTCTTGAGTTAATGTTTCCCAGTCTTTTGAATAGCTATCAAGATCATATTTAATTGGATAACGGGACACTCACGTATATACGGTCGGTCAATCCGACTCGAGTTTCGGCCGCGTCCGGCGGCCTTTTTCAAGGCGAGTTCACACGCGCGGTGGCTGCCCGTTTGGCAGTGCCAAAAAAAAACTGAACTCTCGCACTCGCCTTGAAAAAGGCCGCCGGACGCGGCCGAAACTCGAGTCGGATTGACCGACCGTATATACGCGAGTGTCCCGTTATCCAATTAAATATGTGTAACAACCACGTTAATTTTAATACTATCAAGATCATCCCGCCAGCGTTTCTTTGGCCTGTCGCATCGTCGTTTGCGATTGGGCTTCCAATGAGTACTGACTTTGATAATATTTATCAATATACCTGTTATTAAATTATCATTACCTGACGTTTTACTATTTTATCTCAGTGTCAATTTTATGTATATAGATACATATTCACAAATAATTTAAACATTAACATCAAAGGCAACGTCGTCCATATAATACCACAATAATGCAATAACCAGGGTTATAACCTAATAATCTTGTCAAAAATATTTTAGCTTATTACTACAAAATAGCCAATTGCATTTTACTAACATTATAAATGTGAAATATTGGATGTTATTTGCGTTATCACATTACATAGATACATATACATAAAGATTCCTCTAAATGTTCCCACAACTAGGATTCGGGGCCTTCTCTCGCAAGGAAAACGTCAAGGCCGTAGTCCACCACGCTGGCCCAGTGCAGGTTCGTAGATGACACATGACTTCAAAAGATTCTAGGTACATGTTGGTTTCCTCACGATGTTTTCCATCGCTGTTTTAAGTTAGCGGTATTACGCACATGTAACAATATACTCGTATGTACATAGTTACTTATTTACGCAACAACTACTAAAGGGATTCTGGTGAAATGAAGTACACAGATAGATAATAGTCTGGAATAACATATAGGTTAAATATATAATAAAAAAGACATAAACGGTCGAATTGAGAAACATCTTGATTATCTGTGGTCTATTGCATGCCTCTAGAAGAAGAGGTCAGTTTGTATGGGTCAACTACTAAAATGTATTGTATCACCTTATCTTACCTGCAAACAGCAATAAAGATTTTTGTATTTGTATCGATAATAAGTTGTGTTTAATGTAAGTAGTTAGTTAGGTAGGTATGTAGTGTAGTGTAGCTGTCATTGTATTTTAGTTTTATTAATAAAGGCTCTGCCCCATAAAAAAAACTGAGAATCCTCCTTTTTTGGAATCGGTTAAAAATAATGGTATCAACAACTAACCCTGTGAAACTGAGGGGGCGTTGCTAGTAAATAATGAAAACTAAATAGTCGTTTTTTTTAACCCCGACCAAAAAAGGGGTGTTATAAGTTTGACGTCGATGTCTGTCTGTCTGTCTGTGTGTGTGTCTGTCTGTGGCACCGTAGAGCTCAAACGGATAAGCCGATTTCAATGCAGTTTTTTTAGTTAAAGGTTAATATCCATGCAGATGTTTTTAGCTATGTTTGGTTAATATCGATTCAAGATGGCCGCCTCCACAAAATGGCGGACAAAATATTTCTTCACAACCTACCTCAATATGGATATCAAATGAAAGGACTTGGCTAGTAAAATACTATACACTATAAAAAAATTAAATCCAAGATGGCCGCCACCGCAAAATGGCGAATTATATTATTTTTTCACTACTACCTCAATATGGGTATCAAACGAAAGGGCTTGACTAGTAGAATGTTGTACAGATAACAAATCTGAGGTAGTCGGGGGTTAATCAAATTTTTTAATTTTGTTCTTGTATTTTAAAATCATCTACTTGTATTAATCCGCTCGGACCTCCGCTCGCTCGCCGCTGTAACCGGGGCCACACCCTGATGAGTTCTGAAGGAAATTCGTTCTGTTAAATTAGGTTTTACGGCTTTGATCTCATGTTGGATGTTTTAGGTACTTACCGTTTTATTCGCAATCTTAACAGAAACCCCCTGATTTCTGTACTATCTCAAGAAAATTAAAAAGAGCTTGAGTAATGGCAAACAGTTATGGTAATGACAGATCAAATAAAAAAATATAACATGCTTAATTTAGGATCTGACATTTGTGATCACTTATCAAATGTTAGTACAGAAGTTATTATATTCCGTAAGCTGGCAAATGGGTATCTTGTAATACCTCAACACGAAGGTACAGATCTAACTGGTGAATAGAGGGGTAAAATTAATCCATCGTAGACCGCATCGTTGCTTAACCTCAGGCGAGACGGCGGTCAGAGTAAACCTACATTTATATGTTAAAAAAAACATTAAAAAAATTGAATAAATTAGTTTGAAGCAATATGCAATTTTCAAATGTTGTACTTAGCTCTTAAGTAGTCATTGTTTAAACAATAAAAAGAATAATAACCCAGACATTTTAGTCGAAGATTTAACATTTCCAAACTCGTGCAAAAATACGAAATATGTAAAACATGTAGGTATTTGAGGCATTTGGATATTTTAATGGGGTATTATTTATGATTAAAAATAGGAATTTTAAGCATAGTCTGACTTTGTACCTGCCAGGTGACTTATGTTGCCCCCGGGACTCACCAGACAGGTCTACATCACTGTGTTGGGGTATATACAACGAGTGGCGGAAAGGTCCAACAATATTTGTATAGGTCATTCCAACACTGATGTGGACTTCATATCCGAAAGTCTCTTTCCCCTCAGCACTTTAGATCGCGAGATAATACGAGTCAAAGTTTGATGTAAAATTGACCAGCTTCAACCCTAATGCGCGGCGGCGCGATGTGCGACGACGGAGCGGCTCGCGGCGGCCGGCGGTGATTAGGGTTGTCAAATAAAATGATAAACTACGAATTTTTAACTTTGTATGTAAAAAAAATTGTTGTGCTTTCGTGTCTAATATTCACATATGTGATTCGATACCTAGTATAGGTGTGCAGTTCACCTAAATATTGTTGGGCCTTTCCGCCACACGTTGTTTATAATAGAATTACATGATACATTTTCAGCTTGCCTCAAATTCCTACCAGAAACGTGTTAGCCGCTTTCGGATAATTACAGCTGTTCTAGATGACTCTGACTCTAGTTCGAATACCATGCGCACTACCACTGTTTTTCCGAAGTCGTTGAAGTCGTCGAAAAGAAACATCGTGACAATATCAACATGTACAAATCTTTCGAGGTCATGCGTCATTTACCAACCTACACTCGGCCAGCGTGGTGGATTATGGTCTTGAATCTCTCCTTGCCAGAGAATCCGACTATAAGCAGTGTGAATATTAAATGGGCTGCTTATGCTATGAAAACTTACATTTTTGGCCGTGGATGTAGCCCCCAAAAACGATTCAAGCATAATCATTTCATTATAGATCCACTATTTTTAATATACTACATATTTATTCTTTGATTTTTCTGCAGTCTGTACAGAAAAAGAAACACTGTGACGAACTTACAATTCATAAACGAGGGTTTATCGCAAAAAATTAATTATGGCGAATTTACACACGCTTGTTTTTGTGGCGAATTAACTTTGTGGCGAATCGACAATAAGCCAAGGAAACCACTAATTTTAACAGGTTAAAAAGTAACTAATGTAAAAATAGAGATAATATTCTTATTACGCATATCGTTTCTTTCAAATCCATTAAACCATTGCACAGATATGTGGTAGAAGCATTGATTCCATCACGCAAGCCTGCCCTTAACAGTACAGTATAACGCAGCTTTTGGGACCTGAAGAGTCCAAACTATTATGTAGTTGATTTATTTCTTTGCCCTGTAATTTATCTGAACAACCCTTCAAACCGGAACATAGATTTGCATTCCAGGTTGATGGTATAACTTACAAATGTATGGCACTTCCCCCAGGGTGAACTCTATAAAAAGTCTTACCATTCCAAAAAATAATTTGGACGAAAATGTCTAAACCGATTAGATAGTAGAAAAATTACCAGCATTAAGCCTGAAGGTAATGTCTGTTATTCGGCCGTTAACTTCGCACATTCCAAGCAGTCATTCAGTCAAACAGTTAAACAAACTACCCATTCAACTAACACAACACACTACTAACAGAAGGCAAAATGTGGTAATATAAAACAAGTGTTACCCAAAACAGAAGCGCTGTAACAAACATAATTTCACGGGCAGTAAACCCGCGCGCTCAAAACACCAAATATAAAAGAGGTGGCGACTAAAAATACTGCGAAACAAAAGGACCAGCCTAAACAAGCCTCGACACAGAATATACCTTGGCAGAAGCATAACACCTGACAAATTCATTAATTAGGTACCAGAAAGTTATTCAATAATACGTTTTTGGACTTAAAAAAGCTTATTTTTATTTTATACATCTATAGTGAAAGCACGAGCAAGATAGATGCGTTGTGTGATACTCCGCGAGCGCAGTATCCTAGAGATACGAATATAAGATGATTTGTGTCTTCGCCTTGTAGTTTCTTTGGAAACATGACCCTTTAAACCGGAACACTGTGGTGTTTGTAGATTACTGCTTGACTATAAAATAATTGGCATAGGTACTTCCCCAGAGCCGAGCGGACTCAGCGAAAATTCCTACCGCTATCTCTGCAAAAAGTCACTAAAGTTCACTACTAAATGAGTAAATTTGTCTAGGAACTGTAATGTGAAATGTGAGCAATTATTATCTTATTTTAAAACTAAAACTGAAGAAACAACGCATAACCAAGACCAAACTAATCACCGTGTTTTCTGATTACTGTCGATAATTTCGGATGGGGCAAGAACGGCGCCGTCTCAAAGTTAATTTCATTTCCAAAACGTTCATAGAAATGGTTCCATTGTCTATTTAATTTACACATTTTTGTCACAGTTCCAACTCAGCATATTTCATGCTGTTTAACTAATTTAGCTAATTTAATTTAGCTAATTTACCGTACTGTATGAACATATGTGAACATATAAGATTGGAGCATAGTCCACCATGTTGACCAAGTTGCAGGTTGCAGGCACTTGTTTTTGAACAGGTGGATGTTTTCCGACTAGTAAATTCCCCACGATGTATTATTTCCTTCATTCCCCACGATGTATTATTTCCTTCACCGTTTTCAAGTTAGCGGCATTACGAACATGACTTCGAAAAGACAGTGGTTTGGAGACTACCTTTCTCCCGACTAGATCAGCCGTAATTTTCCAATTATCACAGTACCAAATATGAGTTGAAATTATGACAAAAATGTGTAAATTAAATATAGGACAATGTGATCATTTCTGTGAACGGTATGGAAATGCATTAAGTTTGAGATAGTGCCGTTCTTGCCCCATCCGAAATTATTAACAGTAATCAGAAAACACGCTGATTGGTTTAGTCTTGGTTATACGTTGCTTCTTCAGGTTTAGTTTTAAAATAAGATAATAATTGTTGCTCACACTTCACATTATAGTTTCTAGACAAATTTACTAATTTGATGGTGTATGGGCTTTTTGCAGAGTCAGCCTGGGGAAGGATTACACCCTTCCCGCCTTCCTTGCCCACCCCTTTGCAGAAACCACCACAACGATTTCGATAAAATTTACATGGGGTGGACCCATAAATGAATTTGAAGTATTTTGTACCAAACGAAAAAATAATCATTGAAATTGATTCATAATTAGCGGAGCTTTCGCGTTACATACATACGGAAAAAATATAATCGACTGAGAAACTCTTCATTTTTTTTAGTCTGTTAAAAATAATATTCTTATTATTATACGATATCTAAACGTGTATTCAACATCAGCGCAGTCATCTTCACCTCTGCCCTTTGTCTACGCCTTAATTGTTCTCCATCGCAAGTGCTCTGGCATGAAAAGGGCACAGACAGGCCCTTAATGTAGACCCTGCCCAAATAGAGACCTTTGCAACCTCAAACGAACTTCGAATTACAAATGAAAGGTGACCCCTGCTCACACCGCATCGTAATTGGGGCAGAAACATGTAGTGAGGTGTTGGGTGAAAATAACTGATTAAGATCTTTGATAGTGTAATAAAGATGTATTAAGTACAAAATAAATTTTATTGTTTCTCTTACACGAAGGCTTACAAAATTTGTGATTATATGGACTTTATGAATGATTTCCCTTGTCTGGTTACAGAGAGGACGAGAAAGTATCGGAGGAATATAAAATTTAAGTATGAAAACTATTCTAAATGATACATTTGTTTAATTACGTCGCGGACAATTTACGTGTGATACGGTTTATCCAGTCCAATTTAAATTTCAGCCGGCGGGTATTTTAAGAATAGTACTGATCATGCCTGATCAGTGATCAGTCCCAAACGAATAGCGATGTTACTTTTGACGTGATAACGTCTTATAAATTGGTTTGCCGGGTGACACTTCAAGAAACTGCGTTACGCTCCGCTCACGTTATGCGCTCACAACGAGAGCGAGTGAGAGGCACGCGTCCCTTCCAGTCGGGCATGGTTAGCCCGCCTAAGAGCGAGAGAGACAGACATAAAAAGTGAAAGGCACGCGTCCCTTCCGTAAAATTATTTTACCACTCAAAGTCGTTGTCACGTAAAACTTTCGCCCGTATAGGTACCGACTTTACAGGCAACCAATTTTTTTTTTTTTAAGTTTACATATACCTAATAAAGAAGTACCTAATAATTTGCAATAAAAAATATTGCAACTGCAAACAGACATATAAACTATCCTATCTCTCGAGTCAGACAAAACGACATACTGTGTGTTTAATTTGGCTAAAATCGATTCAGCTGATTACGATTTCATTACGGACAAACAACGTGACCCGTTCTATTTATATGTAAAGATTTATAAAGTGCATAGTACGGTGTAACAGGATGCCAGTGCTACCATATCTCAAAGGCGATTTAAAATTAATTCCGCGAAATTCAATTTTTTCTTCCGGGGCCGATGTCAAATCATTTGTGACACGTCTCGTTTGCCCAAATTTAATGGCGGCGAATAAATTCCCTTTTAATACCCCCGAGGGGTATTTTTAATCGATACGCATTTTGAATAAAGATAGGATCAGTTCTGATATTGTAATGGAGTTTTTTGGGAGGAGGTTCGCATTTCAAGGATGTTATTGGGTTACTTTGCTTCTCATTTTACCTGATATCGGAAGGAAATTGCATTGTTTTTTTGAACTAAAAGTAACATTGGATATCTGTCACCGTCAAAGAGTTTACAAATACTACGTATAGAGTTGGCACATACGCTTTACACCGAAGGCACGGTGAGCATCATTCTTGCATTGTCGCTCTTGTAGAAGTGTCATGCTTTTGTCGCGCCACATCCCTCTGTTGCCATAGTTGCCATGTTGTTATAGGAACCGTGCGGAAAATCTAGCTCTATACGTAGTATATGTAAACTCTTTGGTTACCGTGAAATTGTATAATCAGAACCAGAATAATTTATTGTTAAACTGTGTACAAACTAGTTGGTAGGTTACAATATGTCCAGTACTTACAACAGTCTACCCTTTGCGAGCATACAATAATTAAAGTTAAATAACATTTCTTAATTAAAGATCGTTAAATCTACTAAAACTTAAAATAAATTCACCATCATAAATTCTAAGCCTTTGTAATAATTATTTTCAGTAGACAACACTAGTCGTTCAAATATTCTGTTAGTTTATAATACGCTTTAGAAATTAGCCATGTCTTTAGCCTAATTTTAAAATGATTACCTACCAGAGTTTTAATATCAGTTGGTAATTTATTATATTTCTTTAAAGCCATGATATATGTGCTATTATAATACATGCTATTATTCTTTTGTGGGATGAAGATGTTGTACTTATGTTTTTTCCTGAGAATCTCTGATCGACTAGACTTAGTTTCGAAAAAATAGTTCGTGTTGCCTTTGACAAAAATACAAATTTCATGTATATAAATACAGGTAAGAGTAAGAATATCGTTATTTTTGAAAATATTACGTAAACTGTCCTTAGTGTTGAGCTTGTATATTGTTCTTAACCATCGTTTTTGGAGTATAAAGGTTGGTTCTATTTCAACGGAATTACCCCAACATATCACGCCGTAACTTAATTGAGGGTATAAACATAACCATAGTAGGCGTTCAATGCAATTTTCTTTGATGATATATTACTGAGAATTGAACTGAATTGAACAGTATTTTGATAATTTATTATTGACCTTATTTACGTGTGATTTCCAGTTTAAGTGATTATCTATTGATACTCCCAAGAAATCAGTATTGCATCATCTGCGAACATTACTCATAAGTGTTCTATAAGATTTGGTAATTCATTTATATACGGTAAAAATAATATTGGCCCTAATATAATGCATCAGGTTACAATAAAACGTGTGATATCAAAAACCGTATGTTATGTTAAGTTGGTTTTAAATCGAATGTCGTTAGATTCTTCGGGTACGAGCATTCCGATAGAAAATGGGCAAGGTGGTATTAGACCATGCGGGTCAGTTGGATACTACTCCGGCGATGTCCAAGACTTGTGAAGTCTTTTTCGAACAAAGATGTCTCTCGGTCTCTCGGTCGATTCCAGAGCCTCCAGCTGATGCTTAGCCGATCCATCTCAAAGGTGCGAATTCATACAAATTTCATAAAATCTTACTCCTACTATTACTTACTACTATTGTTTACTACTTTTTACTAATATTTTAAGAGTCAACGTTTCAATGTTTGTTGCTCAATCGCGCCGTGTCATAACTTTTTCTTTGAGTTTTGTTCTTTTAACAAAATCCATCCACCGATTTCGATAATAGTTTTTTTTTATAAAAAGTGACGAGAGGAGCAGTTCATGTGCCTGATGGTAAACAACATACCTGCTACATAACAGCACATGTATATGGAACTATTAACTTTTTAAGAAGTCTTCCCTTTAAAACTCTAAAATAATTATTAAAATGTCGACATTCTAAAGTTTTGATTTGAAAGTATGAATTAGGTATGTATTAATATTTATATAAGTGTGTATGAATGAAGTAAGTAAGTATGTAAAACGAACGGATGGGGTTGAAATTTAGGACACCAATTAAAGGTTGGAAAAGCACATATTTATGCTACTATTAATCACGCGAAAATAACGCTGCTATATGTAGGTATTTACATAGTCAAATGGAGAACATCCATCTTTTTGAAGTCGTTTAAAAAGTGAAAATCTAGATAAATGAAATGGTCCAAAATCAAAACGGTGTGAGCAATGACGAAGGGAAAATATTGAAATATAAAATTCCAATTCCATTTTACAGGTAAAATCAACAGCCGAAGGTTAGAGCTCCATCGAGCGTGTTCGAATCAGATTTACCCCCAAGTTTCAATGCGGAAGCTGCCAGGGATGGACTTAAGTATGGCTCAGTATTTCTGTATCACTATAGTGAACCAGCAGTGCTCTGTAGTTTTAGCCATGTAGTCTCCGTTCCCATTATTTTAACGGAATAAACGTTATTTATACTCTATTCCAGAATATATTGTGTTTCAAATTTCAACCCGATCGGTTCAGCACTTCCAATGTGATTGAGCAACAAGCCGTGATAGAATTGTTTTTTTTTGTTTTAGGACGCAACATCAAAGATTGTACCGCTGATTGATTTCAAGCGAAATGGCTGTCAACAATAAACTTTTTAAAGTTCAAATTTTGCAATTATGGACAATGTTTATAGAAATGAATATTTATAACTAGAATTTGTGTACTAAAACAACACTTATCTTGTATAATACGCAATCTGTATAGCTACAGATATACTACAATTTCGCATGTCAATGTCACGAACTTACAAGGTTTTATACGCTGTTCCATCACCACACTGATACATTAGCATGTATGTACGACTGTAGGTGAAGCAAACTAACAAAATGTTTCCTTGCCAAAAAGTCACTGTGCTGTTATGTGTCAGGCATGTTGCTTACCATCAGGCACATGTCCTGATAGTCTCGTCTATCTTTATTTAAAAAAAAAATGTTCAATACTCCTGAAGTTTAGAACCTAAACATATACATAAATTCACTTCAAAAATCTCTTCCCTTGAATCCGACCCTGGAAGCATCGAAACGGTGGCGATTCGATATTGAAAGTGTTTGCCGAACAGACGGTTGTTTGTTTTTAACGGAAAGTATTTTTCTAAAATCAATAGTTTTATTCGAGAATAAACTTTATCTTGACCGTTTGTTGATGGTTCTAATCCTAATGAGATGCGGCTACTATATGCATAGTAGACGCATCTCATTAAATGTTCTTACTGCTGGGACTGGGTGCCTTCTCTGACAAGGACAGAGTCAAGACCATAATTCGCCACGCTGCGCTGGCCAAGCGCGGGTTGTTCTCTAAATACGTATGTCTTCCATCGAAACCTTATGTTCACCAATTTCCCTTGTCCCATCAAAAATACCAAACTCTCGACCGTTACTTTGTTTCCACATTGTCCACATTGTTTTGTCTTTGTTTAAACACCGTTTACTTTGTTTCCGTTAAAAAAAAAGCATTATGTGTTTTCACAAAAAATACCAGTTTCATACCATTTTCCCTGTTACCGTCAAAAATTCCCAAAATTTTTACCGTTTTACCATTTTCCCAGTATTTCAGTTAAAATATTTTTTTTCACCATTTTGTCTCCATTTTCAAATTTTCTTTGCTTGTGTCAAAAGTACTGAATTCATACTATTTTTCCCTGGCTCAGTCAAAAATATCAAATTCTCATCACTTCACAATTTTCCGTCAAAACTACCAATTTTATTTACTACTCGTATTTTAAAAATAGACCAGCAATCTAAAAAAAAAGTCAACAAATAGATGACGTCACGAGAGCGGGCCCTCGACGGCGATGTCACCCGGAAACGGCCGAATGACAAATCCAAGGGTTGAAGCTCTGACAGCCGGTGACCGAGAACTAAAAAAAGGAAAAATGGTGGACACAAAATGGCTACGACGCGTGTTCTGTGTTAAACCACAGTGATTGTTACAGAAGAGTGAAAGATAGTTTTTTCGTACCAATTCGGGATAAAAATTTTCATTCAAGTTAATTTTGAAAGTCAACTAGCTACTTTTATAAAATCTGACTTAAACTACATTTTATTTGTTAAATTTCTTTGCAAAGAGTTTTCGTTTTAGATATTTTTTAGAATACAAAAAAATTTGAACTGTACCTAGGTACAGTACCTCTAGAGGTACAGTTCAAAATTTTTTCAGCATTTTGATTGGCGTTACGTGTGGGCAAATATTCAAAAACTTTTCATTTCAAAATTATGAAATAAATAAAAGTAGATAAGTTTTTATTAAAAAGTTAAACCAATTGCTCGCGCAGTTTCATACAATAAGCCCACGCACAACCACTTAGCCCACTTTATGTTTCTACTGCATAGATTCAATGTACCTGCAAAAAAAAACACAGAAATGTTATACCTAGTTGTAATTTTCGATGTTTTGACGTTAAAAGTACTCAAATATATTTGCCAAATATATTTGTGCCAAAAATATTTAGCTATTTATTAGCTAAAGTTTAAACGTTTAAAGCATGAATTTTCTTACCAACAAAAAACCCAGTTTAAACCCCCAGATAGTATTAAAATTCACCTAAATAATTATATAGAGTAAAGCAACAGACATGGATTATACTAAGACAGATTATGGGATTCATCTCAATGTACAATGTAGTAATTATAACTAAGCGACTGATAAATGGAATTAGAACAGTGCTGCCAAATTAATACAATCCTGAGTAATACGGACGTTTCAAGGTTGGAATGGTTAATTATTCTGATATTATCTAATACAATGCCAACTGAGGCTTTAGTTATAGCCTCTATTTATAATGTAGCTGATAAAAAGCTGCAAGAAAATGGTTTTGGAGATATCCTTTTGCTTCACTGGCGACGATTTGCGTTTACAATTTTGGCGGGAAAACGGGTGTTAGGTGACCTAAGTGCGTTTTTTACGTTTCGAAATATAAAGTGCCGCGTTGTTTGTACCTGTTTAAGCCCTTTATTTTCAAGAGTGTTACAAGACGCTTCTGGTAGTATTGTTTGTTTAAATTAATGTGCTTGAAATGTATATTCATAATTTTGACACTTGTGTCGGAGTTTTTTCGATAAACTTTTACGATGGGCGCGTATACTATCACGAAAAACCGACAATCTGAAGTTGGTTCCAATGTTGACTTGCTAACTTCGGATTAGTACTTCTTATATTTAATATATTATCTATTCTATGGTTGACTCCTTAGCACGAGGAATAACGAGGTGAAAGTATTATTATTCGGTTTGAAGCGCAATGTTTCTAGTAAAATTACAAGGCATAGATATAAAACATCGTATATCTTTGGGTGACGACCTCAATACAGTACTAGGTAATGATTTGAACTCTTCATGTTCCAATAGCTGCGTGCCCCTGTCTTGTTTTGAGCAGACATGTTGCTTATTAACAGGCACATTTCATGCTGGTGTTTTCACTCTAATCTATATAAAAATTAGCTTGTGATGGTAGATCGTTTTCTAGTAAATGATTTAGATACCTTAAGCCTGTTATATTTCGTACTAATTTTTAATAAGTATTTTACTGTCATATTTATGTATTTTCTTTGTATCTACCTGAACTGGACTGACCTTGTGGCTTAATGGTTAGTAACTCTGTCTGCGAAGCCAAGGATCAATCAATCAATCATTTATTGCATAATAATACAAAGCTGATAAAAAAAGCTAAGCATTTACCCTGTTAAGGCATACCAATATTAAAATTGTACAGTTCCAATCTTAACATACATAAGTAGATAATATGTATACACAGACATTACACTAAATTATTTTTAATACTAATGCTGTGAGAGTGGGATACATCTAAAGTCATTTAGGTATTCGTTTATACTATACCTAGTGACATTGTTGTATAAATAGCGATTTTAACTTATTATAAAATCTATTTTGGTCGGGTTAATTTTTATGATTAGGCAAAGTGTTATATATTTTTGTTCGTCGTTTTTTTTCGGTCGTGAGCCGATTTCCACCCAGTGTTAACATTTGTATGATGAATTCAAATATTTATACCTTTTCTGAGCGTTTTCTATGAATTATAAGTAAATTATGTATTTAAAACTATATTAGAATTATAGCAGCTACCTGGCTTCCATAATACAAACTTTGCTTAGTTTGGATTCAGATGGTGTTGTGTGTAAAGTGTCCACCAATATTTTTATATTTATTCATTCAATGAGCACACAAAACAGAATGTAATAAACATAAACTATAACATAAGAGTACACTGAACAGAACTGTATTACATTCCAAACTATGTGGGCCTAGAAACAACATTTAGTTTAAATACGGTGGTTTGATAATAATAATATTAAATTAGAGATAATAAATACATAAAGAAAATTACGCCAACAGATTTGAACTTAAAACTAAAAACGAACATGCTTTAAAACAGTAGATAAATAAAATATAAACATAGAACGTTATAACACAACAGATAAGAACATAAACATTGTGAAACAACTAACTGGCCAAATTTCAAATTTACAAGAAACAAAACTTTGCAAAGCACAATAAAGGTTCCATAACGATAAAATGTAAAAAGAAATAATATAAAACAAACTCATAATAGTATTTAGTAAGCCCAACAGGGTTTTTATTTATTTACAATTTATTTACCTATCTATCTGAGGTAACAACTCAAAGTCCACCTACCCCGGCCAATCTACCGCACCGGCCAAACTTACCTCATGTTTACTGCGGCATAAACCCATCCGCGCCTGTGTACGAGGCTATGAATTAGTTACAGTTTCAGAACATATTGTTCATAGATTTCAGAAGGTACCAAGTTCAATAATCTATTACTACAGTACTAAGTAATTTCGCAAAATTTTAAGTAATGGAATAAACCTTACATAAAAAAGAACAAAATTAAAAATTTTGATTGAGCCCCGACTACCTCGGTTTTGTTTTCTGTACAACATTCTACTAGTCAAGCCCTTTCATTTGATACCCATATTAAGGGAGTTGTGAAAAGAATTGTATTTCGCCATTTTGTGGGAGCGGCCATCTTGGATTTGAAATTTGTCAGAGTGCAATGTATTTTACTAGTCAAGCCCTTTCGTTTGATACTCATATTAAGGTAGTAGTGAAAAAAATTATATAATTCGCCATTTTGTGGTAGCGGCCATCTTGGATTTGTTTTTTTTTGTAGTGTATAGTACTTTACTAGTCAAGCCCTTTCATTTGATACCCATATTGAGGTAGGTTGTAAAGAAATATTTTGTCCGGCATTTTGAGGAGACAGCCATCTTGAATCGATATTAACCAGACATAGCTAAGAACATTTGCACGGATATTAACTTTCAAATAAAAAACCCCGCATCGAAATCGGCCTATCCGTTTGAGCTCTATGGTACCACATGACAGACAGATGACAGACACACACACAGACAGACAGACAGACAGATAGACAGACATCGACGTCAATCTTATAACACCCCTTTTTTTGGTCGGGGGTTAAAAATAGAAGTAAAAACTTATAACTCAGAATTTGATAGCATATTTTGGAAACTACGCGGGTGAAACCGGAGGGGGTGGTCATGAGCATGGACATCTACCCGAAGATTTCATATCAATCCCGAGCGTGACCCTAGAATACAATTGACAACTCACGCAAAATCTTGTTATGGCGCGCCAAAAGAAGTTTTTACTTTAAAAAAACAAGTTTTCAGAGTGAAAAAATATCCAGAGCATCTCTCACTTTATATCTCTGGGTAACGAGCGCAGTGCAGTTCTAGGTAACGAAGTTAAGACTCTTCGTGTTCCCTTATGTGAATAATGCAAGTACTGTGCTGTTATAGGAAGGCAACTTGCTTACCATCAGGCGCACGTCCTGCTCATCCCGTCACTTCATACTACTAATACCAATATTGTAAATGCTAAAGTTTGCATGTTTAGATATTTGAATATATGTTGCTCAATCACGTCGAAAGGTCGGAACGTCTGACCAGATCGTGCTGAAATTTGCAACACATTTAGATTATAGTTTAACAAATAAGCTATATTTTATCACAAGGAAATAACAGGAACGGGAAATGCTCGGAGAAACCCTGGGTGTAGCTGGTATTTTTTTGTTAAAACTTGAAGATAAACTTAAAAAATAACTACAAATAAGCAAATCAGCTAAGTATCAGCTGGATGCCCTGGATCGAGAGACGTGCCAAGAGACTCATAGGCAACGACATTCTTCTGCGAAAAAGACTACTAAATCTTGATCATCGCCGAAAAATTGCCAGCCTATCGGTTTTTTATCGGATACACTTCGGATAGTGTGCCGCAGATTTGCATGATCTGATACCACCTAAATCGGTGATAACAGGTGGAGTAGAGTAGTAGTGACCGAGTGGTGGCCGAGGCAAGGTAAGCGGAGTGTAGGACGTCCAGCTGCAAGATGGGTCGATGATATCGTTTCTATCGCGGGTCGAACCTGGACTCGATCGGCACAGGACCGAGGAAGATGGCATGGGAAAAGAGAGGACTATACCCAGCAGTGGGATAGAGAAGGCTGTGGATGATGATGATGATACCACCTTGCTCTTCTTTCTATCGGAATGCTCGTAGCTCGAAAAAGCGACGTCGTTTCATGGTCGATGTTCCAAAGACACGAACGAAGAGATTTGACTCTACTTTTGTGATAAAAACGTCTAGGCTGTGGAACACGTTGCCTGAGTGGGTTTGCCCCGATGGTTACAATCTTTGTGTCTTCAAATCGAGAGTGAATCGGTTTCTTCTAGGTAGACACGCTCCATCGTAGACCGCATCGTCGCTTAACATCAGGCGAGATGGCGGTCAAGTGTAAACCTATAAAAGTTTAAAAAAAAGCAATCTAACGGTGCCCCTAAATTACTTTGACCTTCATAGAAGTGTTAGTTTAATTCAGCCCAAACTCATCATACGAAATAGGCTTTCAGCTGTGGACGGCCTCATGCGAGAATAAACACTCTCGACAGGTTAACGAGGGCGCAGAAATTTGTTACTACCCTGTCTGGATCGTCGCTCTGTGAATTATTAACGTGACTCGATTTAGTTCAAAACCGTCCCTTTTGTTAGTAAACAATGCTATGCGAATTATGAAAATGTTAGATAGGTGTTTCTTGTACTCCGACAGATAAATATAACCCACTAGTATTATAGATGCAAAAAAGTTTGAATGTTTGTTTCTCAATCACGTCGGAACGTTTGAACGGATCGGGTTGAAATTTGGTTCACAGATCTTATCACTAGAAAACAGAAGAGGGAAGATGTTGGGACATCTGATACGACACGACAACTTCATTAGAACAATAATTGAAGGTAAATTAGAAGGGAGGAGGAAGAGAGGTAGACGTAGGAGAAGTTACATGAACCAAGTGAAGGAGAAGATAAATGTAGTGTCGTATCAGGAAGTCAAGGAGAAGGCGGAGTGTAGAAGTACATGCAAGGAACTCAACCGACAAGAGCGTCGCTCTTAAGTTATGAATGATATGATCATATTACTAGCTTGTTCCAGAATAATACAAGTACGATCGTGTGGATAAGACGTTGGACGCTGTTAGTTTGCTTAATGTTTTGGATATTTTATTTTGTTAATAGTGCAGAGTGAAATAACACGCAAAATATGCTTCTGATAGTAAGCAATACACTATCTATAACATATTACGCACTATTTTGACTCGAAGAATCCAAATTACCTCCCATCCCAGCATTGGTTCCTTTGCCCAGACATATAATTTGATTACATCCGTGTGGTACTTTCCCAGGCTGACAGCAACGTATCCTGTATATTTTTTTTATTGTATAGAGTGACGAGCGGGACATGGGCTTGATGGTAAGCAACATGTCTGCCACATAATAGCACGTGACACGGAGCTATTGGTACATGAGGTGAGGAGTCCAAATGATTGCCTAGCACTGCAATGAGTCACTCAGAGATCTAAAATACTTTATCTCTAATCCCCGTAACTTCTCTGTAAACATTGCCCTTCAAACCGGCACACAGTAATGTTTGCACATTATTGTTTGGCGGTAGAATAAATAGCAAAGGTGTGGGTACTTCCCCAGGCGGAGTTTTTCCAGACCAGCAAGTACCCTCCGGTTTCACCCGCGTAGTTTCCAAAGTAAGCTGTCAAATTCCCAGTTATAAGTTTTCACTTCTATCGGCAGTTCCTATGACTGCCATTTTTTTGTTTATCTGTTTCTAACAACACAGCTTTTAACGAATGGACAAGTAAAGTTTTGGTACAATTTTGTTGTTAAAATATTAATGTAATGCAATAATAGAGCTAGCTGTTTAAAGGTAGCGGTTCGCACGGAGACCGCGACAGGCACTTGACACTATGGAATTGTATGGGCGCCAGTTCATCCACCAATTTTGTCTCCGGTCGCGGTCTCCTGTCGCGGTCTCGTGTCGGGATCTCAGAGCGAACTTGCACCTTAAGGGATTACGAGATAATCAAGAATCGAACTTGCGACCCTAAGTTTAGAAATAGATCTTCTGCTAATATCAACTCATTGTATTGTCATAATTGAACACAGGAAACTACTCTAAAGCACGTCCATTTTCACGTGTATTCCGAAATCTTGTTACGGTGTTCTATTCCGGAGTCCGAATTGCATTGCTCAATGGCTGAGCGCTTCTCAAAGGATCGGCGCTGTGTGCTGATTCGAGAGGTAATCTGTTCTGGATAATGTTTATTGAATTTCAGTCATTTAAGTCTGTTTTTAAACGTGCTCGGTTGTGAGTCAATGCATGGAGGCTTTGGTAGTGGATTCCATTCCTGCCTGATAAAAGCCACCTTTTTAACCTTATTTTTTGGCACCTTTTTAACAGACAAGGAGGCTTCTCAATTCGACCGTTTTTTTTCGCTGTTACATCAACCGAAGCTTTTTATTGTTTTTAAAAATGATGGAACCAGTTTATTATGACAACTATAACTCTAAATTCAGTCCAAGCGGAGTTATAACTGTTAGAAGTTTTAATCATATAAACTGACTTCTTATTTTTAGAAGTTGGGTCGATGTAACAGAATTTAAAAGAAAGCCGCCACTAGTCCATATAAACCCAGGTTTGTCCTTTTTATATCATAACTAGCGGCCCGTTCCGGCTTCGCTCGGATATTGGCATATAAAGACAAATAATCGGAATAAAAACTATCCTATCTTTCAAGTTGGATCAAACTTTTTTTTTTTTTTTTGGACAGTTCACACACAACACCATCTGACCACAAACTAAGCAAAGCTTGTAACTGCACATGGTGTGTAAGTTTTATTGAAATCGGTTCAGTGGTTTAGGAGTCCATTGAGGACAAACATTGTGACACGAGATTTATTATTTATTAAGATTACAAGTTTTTGTTGAGTATTAAATTGTATCATTTATCCTACTGATGTTATAAAAGCGAAAATTTGGATGTTTGTTGCTCGATCACGTCGGAGCTAAGCGGATTAGGTTGAAATTTGGAACATTGTTACATTATTGAATGGAATAGTATACAGTCTACTTTTTCGAGATAAAATAACGGGAATAGGAATCATGAGGTTTTAAAATTATATTGATTGATTCATATCCGATTTATATTTTATTTCGTTCGGTATACGTCAGTAGTTCAGTATGTTCCAATGTGCTACTTTATAAATGACAATGTTTTGATGCTTGCAGCTCAATCACGTTGAAACGTATGGAAAGATCGAGTTAAAATTTAGAACACAGATTATTAAGAGATTATTATTTAGAGCACAATGTATCACAGGAAAATCTCGTCACACTTTATTTAAAAAATAATAATTTGACACATGACCTCGAAAGATTCTAGGTATATAACAGTTTCCTCACGATGGTTTCCTTTTCCGTTTTAAAATTAGCGGCATTACGCACATGATTTCGAAAAGACATTGGTGTGCGTGGGATTTTAACCCAGGGCTCCGATTGGCAGTCGCCGTGCTCCCGACTAGACCAGCCGTAACTTAAGTATGAGACGATCTACTTAGCAATCCATGGATTCACCGTGCGGGTGCCGGGTCCATCGTGTGGCTGAGAGAGAAAACCCGAGTAGACCCCGAGACTTGTGACTCGGGTGTAGGTTTAAGGGGCCCCTTAATGACGTACATAAACACTCACCTTCACTACTCGTTTTTCTCTCCCTGCTCAGCCAAATCTGATATGAGCCTACTAGTGCAGCTTTAGATACTCGTTCTAGTATAGAACTTACTGCATATCTGGGCAAGCTAAGGTCTTTCAGCAGATTATAGAAAGAATTTGCTGGTAGACCTCTCGCTCCCACTTCTACATTATTCTACATTATTAGATTAAATGTGATCTTGTAATTCTGTCTAGATATACACAAATCCCTATTATCTGTTGAACTACCAAACACGGGAAATTACCAATATCTGTCCAAACAGGGCATAATAGGCGATAACTCACGCCAGGGACAATGCGCTCTTAACAATTAACCATATACCAATCGCCGTGCCTATACGGACTGCCGTACCAACAACATTGCCGTACTGTTAGGGTTCACACCGTAGATGGGATTAAAAAGTACAGAACAGCTACTAACATTTACTGAATTGTATAATATTTTCACCTGTATCAGTTAAACGTCAAATAGAAGATTTCTAATATACTTGTTTTTACCCGTGACTTTGTTTGCGTATATCCACTCGTATTTGAACTTTATTAATTTAAGGATTTATTAATTGTGCATACAAATGTATCTATCTGTATCTGTTTGATTGTTGACATTTAATAGGTAATTTATAAAGAATATCATTTACTTTTACATTTAGGTACCGTAAACAGATTTCATCAAAATATCTACGAGTATTCTGAATTTGAAAAACGAATATGATTTTTTTTAAATAAAATGTATTAAAAAAAACATATATAAAAGTTAATAAAACTATCGTCATAAAAACGCGTTAAATTCTATTATGCAGAACCAAGTCATTGTCATAATCAGCCTACCCTAGTCCACTGCCGAACACAGTCTCCTGTGATACGCCACTCAGTCTTATCCTCTGCTTTTCTTCTCCAGACACTGCCTGCTGGCTTACGTGTATCGTCTCTTCATCGAGTTTCAGGGCGTCATACGCTATGTTTGCTTATTCGAGCTCTTCACTCTAGAACACGTCTACCACAACGGTTATCAGTTCTGTGACAGACGACCAGCCCACTGCCACTTCAATGTGAAACAAATACCTACAATAAACAAATTATTATATTTCATTGAAATAATAAACTTTATCAGTGTCTTGGAGCAATGTTTGGTAGCAAAATTATATATTTTTTACATGATAAAATTATAGATTCGCTTCATCGACATTTACATCACAAGATGTAACGAAGTAACGGCTATACCTTAACTCTTTTAAATTTCGTGTGTGGGAACCCTACATGACGTGTATTTGCCGTGCAAGGGGCGTCATGTTCTTCCGTATATACGACTACATCTATTCTATCGCATTGGGACGTAAAAGGTTCATTCGACCTGCCGGTTGATTCTGTAAAAGTAGGCTCAATACCGAGCACGACGCAAACTCGAATCTGATGTTACTTGAGCTATGGACTGATTATAACTCTTCACATTCAAAGATCTAGTTATATTTGTCAGAAATAGATTGGTAAACAGTCCAGAATAAAAATACCTTTGATTAGTTCATGTTAAATCTTAGCTTTTAACTTAAACAGGTTTACGCTTCTTTGTCATCTTTTTTTAATTATTAAGGTACACATGACCACTTTCTCGCCTCATCTTAAGCGATGATGTGATCTACCACGAAGCGTGCTTACCTAGAAGAACCCAATTCCCTATCAATTAGAAGACACAGAAAACAACACAATAACACAAACATTGGGAAAAAACAACTTAGGCAACGCACTGTTCGTTTTTACCACAAAAATTACCTCGGTCAAATCTTTGAAACGTTACCGAATGAAATGATGTTACTTCTTGGAGTTCCGGATGATTAATAAGGCAAAGCGATATTGGATCATCAAATTAATTGCACACTCTGCGAATTATATAAAAAAAACTGTGACTGGGAAACACTAGGTAAGTGCTAGGTGCTAGGTAAAATATTTTATGTTCCAATAGCTACGTGATACTGCGCTGTTTTGGGCAGACGTGTTACTTACCGAGTCTTATCACTCTATACAAAAAAAAAAAATACAAAAAAATTTTTTACCACTATCTTATTCATCTTAACTTGAAACAGAAACAGTGTTCATTCGCATTTCTCATAATGGCGGCGTTCAGCATCGTAGCTACAAGTAAATCTTAACCAATTTCTAAACCCAGGACAAATTCCATCCCGGATTCCCAAGAATGCTGTCCCGGGACATTAATAAAGGCCAGATGGTCCCGGACGCGAATCGCATACTAATTATCGGGAGAATAAATGAATTAATTTTCTTAATTAGGGAAAGATAAAAATGGCTGAATTCTATTAGCGGAGAGATTTGGTGAAACGAACTAATTAGGTAGCCTTAGTACTGTACTCATTTATATAGGTGATACTTATCTATGCCTGTAGAAGACTTTAAGACTAAGAAGAAGACGAAAAGAAGAAGACTTTAATCAGCTGTCTATTATTGTATTCACTTATCCTTTTTTCATTGCATTATTATAAGACTGAAACATATTGTTTTGCTAGACATATTGCATGTATCTAGAAGAAGAGGCCGGTTTATATGGGTCAACTTTTAAAATGCTTTGTATAATCTTCTCTCACCTGTAAACAGCAATAAAGATTTTTTATTTGTATATAGTAAAATGTGAGGCAGAATTTTCAACCGATTTCAAAAAAAGAGGAATATTCTCAATTGGTTTATGTGTTTTTTTGTTTATACATTACGCAATAGCTCAGCCAATTGTTAATTGAATTTGAAGTTTCTGTTTTTGTTTGGTACGAGCAGATATAGTATAGATAGTTCAGAGGTGGTCCCATGAAAATTACACCAGTATTGCTTTTTGAAATATGAACACAGAACTAAAATTTACTTTACTTATCTAGATTCGAGTGTCTCAATTACATTTTAAATTGAATTCGGTGTCTGTGTTTCGGAAAAAATAAATTATTGTTGAAATTTCGTACCCTTTTTGCATACTAGTGTTCTGCGGTTTGACGCGCGTTCTTCCCGTTCTCATATTTTTTGCGCAATAAAAAGTAGTCTTCTTTCTACCCCAGACTATATGTATTCTAACAGTATTACAAATTTCAACACAATCTGTTCACACGTTCGGATGTAATTGAGCAACAATGGTAAAGAATACTAGCATTACAAAAAAAATTGGCATGAACTACATACCAGTTGTTTGACACAAACGAATAAATTATCTTTAGTTTATAGTTAAAGTGTTAATAGACTACAGGCCCGTGAACAAAATTTATGGGTCATATGATACAGCAGGAGACCTATGTAGGATGATAGAAGGGTATAAAATAATAGGATTCAGCACTATGCTGGCATTTGAAAGCTGTCCGACTGAAAGCAAATTGAAGAGGGGGGATTCTGACCCTCGCTCTTTCCTTCTTGTCGCATGATTTTTGTACGGCATGGCGGAATAATAGATTAGAACAGGTATTGAAATTGTATGGAACCAATGCCGTACACAATCAAATGACCAAATTTACCCTGAACATCGTCGGAAAGTAATGAATTTTTCCGACAAAACTAATAATAAAAAAATTAAAATGTTCAGTTTTTATAGTTTCAATACTTGTTCTAATCCATTATTTCGCAATGCCGTACAAAAATCGTGCGACAAAAAGGAAAGAGGGAAGGTTGGAACCCCCCTCTTCAATTTGCATTCAGTTGGACAGCTGTCAAATGCCGGCATAGTGCCGAATGTTATTATTTTACACCCTGTATCATATGACCCATAAATTTTATTCACGGGCCTGTGCTCTATAACCTGAAATTACAAAATTTACTAAAAATAGTGATTAGGCAACTTCAGGTGTCGGGTTTTTGTGACGGTGTGCCAGCATCGACATTTTTTCCCCTAACGCGCCAAAAATGGTAAAACTCCAAAAATATGATCCTATTTAAGGAGGTAAAGAAACATATATAGAATACAATAGGCAATCCCGAGTGAGGTAGTTTAGTGATTCCTTTATGTGCGATCCTGATTGCGGCTGGCGCGACGATATAATGTACTGCGATTGTAAGTTATATATTTTATGACTGGTATAGAGCTGAAATGTGAGTGGAATTTTTCGATAACACTAACAAAAGTATTATAAGTATGGAAATACTTTTTAAGTGCTGGTATTATAAACTATAGATGTTATGGATATGATATTTCTGATTCGGATATGGATATAGGCATAAAATTATGTTGGATTTGGATACGATTATGGATATAGTTTATCACAAAAAGCAATTTTGCTGTCTCATCATCTAAAAGTCGATTTTATCCGAATTTTTTTAAACGGATACGGTTAGGGATATTTTTCTTATCGGATATCCGATAGTTTCGGTTACTGCTACGGAGCTCTATAAGATCCCTATTATAAACTAATATTATTAACACGATATTTATATGTATCTACGTATGTTTGTAAAAAGTACAAGCAAAAATTTCTGCACGGATTCGGATAAAATTTTTGTATTCAGATAGATAGATAATACTATGTGCTTACACAGAGGGTAATTAATGTTCATAGGAAAATAGTGGTATCGGTAAAACCTTTCGACTGGAATAGCATTGCGCTTCTAGTGCATTATGTTAACGGAAATGTATTTCATTGTATACTATATAGGAAAAGTATATATTCCTAAATAGCATCGGAATTGTATACAATAGCATACATTCTCTAGGAGGTGTATACAATTCTTACATTTCTTATTTATTCGGCAATATATACATAAATAATTTTAAAATACAGATACTTTATTCATAGAAAACACATAGTTTAAAACAGAGTCACTTCCTGTGTCTGTCCGTTCCTATTAACATGCTTAGATCTTTGAAAAGATTTTGATGCTGTTTTTTTAATAGAATGACTAAAGATAAATGTTAATATACTAATAACACTAAAATAGCACAACTGGATAGAAGCCAGAAATTAATAGACGATGAATCAGATGACATATAATATGATACAACCGATTAAAAGTAAAAATGAAAAACGAAGAACAAGACTTTATCAGCTGACTGTTATTATCATTGTATGAATTCAGACCAATAGAAACTGTGTTGCCAGACATATTGCATGCCTCTAGAAGAAGAGGCCAGGTTGTATGGGTCAATTATTTAAATGTTTTGTATCACCTTATCTCTGGGCGACGAGCACAGTGCAGTGCTAGGTAATGATTTGGACTCTTCATGTTCCAATAGCTGCGTGTCACTGTGCTGTTATGTGTCAGGCATGTTGCTTACTATCAGGCACATGTCCTGATCGTCTCGTCACTCCTTATTCAAAAAAAAAAACTTACCTGCAAACAGCAATAAAGATTTTTGATTTTGTATTTGTATTATTTATTATTAATCTGCGATCACATTGACACTAGAAGAATATTGGTTTATGATCCATTGCAACTCATAGAAAAATACAAAACTTATTTGATTTCAAAGCATTTTTTTCCATACAGCTGCATAGTCGCAAGTTATATAAGATTTTTTTTGAAGTGAAAACATCTTTTGGTGCGCCTAGACATAATTTTCGTGAGCTGTGAATTGAAATCTAGCTTCACACTCGAGTATGATAATAATAGCTTTTCGGGTAAATTAGGAGAAACGAAATGCAGTGAACAAGCACGTCACAGCGAGGAAGATAATATAGTCCCTGTGTTTATTATATTTACGTCCTTTTATCGCAACATTAACTTCTAGGTACTTACGACATTAATTGAACGTGTCACGAAATATAAAATTTGCATTTCACATCCATTGCAAAACAGTTTTTGTTGTAATATATTCGTATTACTGTTTTATCACAGCACTTACACTACGTAAACACAAAAAATGACACCTATTTTCATCACAGTACTTACACATATACTATTAACACAGCATATTTATGCATTTTTAGCAAAATACCTATAAAATAAATAAAGTCAAACGTATTTCCGAAACACGTAATTTTGTTTTTAATTTAACGTTGGCCATGAATACTCTAGTCGTTCAGCCGCATCTTATTCTCGTATTGCTGTGCTTATTAGGTATATTCTAATATTCAAATTCTAAATAATTTTAATAGTTTAAAGAATTGGTACTATTTTATATCTCATTTGACATTATTGTATTACGATTTTTTTTTATTATGACTTTGTCTGCTCAATTTTAAATTTGATTAATATTTATTATGACATTGTCTAATTATTACTATTTTATTGTACAATATTTATATTCCGTATTTATATGTATGTAGATATTACTATTATACAATTTATTATGCCCGACTTGTAAATGTATATTTATCAATAAAAAACTTTGACTTTGACTTTGACTTTTGTTTAATTATTAAAATTATTTAGTACTCTTTAATATAAGTATTCCTTATTTCAGTTTTTATTTCTGCCGTGCGGTCTTAAGCGCACACATATTTAAAAAAAAATTACACGATTTAAAAATGTCGCCGACCGTACGGTAGCAAACTAATGATCAAAATTATGTCGGAATATGGATTGATAATGTCTACATTTCAAAGCAGTATTTTCCCAACACAGAAGCTAAAACTAAGCACAAAGCAGAGTAAGTTACCATTAAGCGTATTTTAAGTAGAGACGCTTAGTACAAGTGAACTAAGCTCCAATTAAGTGAAGCGAGCGAGATTATCGGCTGTTTCGTGTTCCGTAATATTCTTTCTGCTAAACTATCGATTTTTTTCTCGACTTAACATTCTTAAAGTTATTGCTATCACTTATTGTCACCTGTTTGGTGAAATATAAGTGTGTGATGTTAAATTTTGCTATGGCACGTAGTTTCGTTTAAAAAAACGTTTTTTTTTTCAAAACTAGTTTTATTAGTTAGATTTAGTTAGATTTCAACTTCAACTTCAATTCTTGGTTTATGGCTTTTATTATGGTTTAGCCTCACAATTTCGCCAATGTCAAGTATAGGTAAATATAATATATAATCGAAATTTTTTGAAGAAAAAACGGACGACGCGTACTAGTCCAAGATCCCAGAGCCGCCAGACGTCACTTATTTTCTGATGGATGAAATGTGGACGATTGAGTAGAGTTAGTACGTACTAAAAACATGCTTACCCGCTAACTTGCTTAGACGGGCAATTTTGAGATATGGGGTCCAAAAGATACATTACTTACTTCACGTATTTTCTGATAACTGATTTTCACGTATACCATAGGCAATATCTTTAAGAATAAGCCTCCAATACTCCCAGACACTTTTCGTTGGCAGTTTTGCTTAACAGAAGCTTTAAAATACCAAGTTTTAATAATTTTGATGTTTGTTTACAACGAAAAAAAAAATGTTTTTTTTTTATCGGTTTAATAGTCAAATTACAACTTTTCAAGAGATTATGAAATAGGTTTAAATGGCGTAATAGACGTCTTTATTAAGTTATTTACCAGATTGTCTATGGATGTGGATAATTCAGATGTGTTCTACTTAGTGTAAGTAGTTTTTTTATAATTAGGCACCATCACAGACTCTGGAGACCGGGACCATTATATGCCATTTAGATCATTTTCTAACATATATGTCGAGGAAACATTACTTTTGTGGGTTTCCCATCGACATCAAGAAGGCCTTATCATGACATATAGGATTCTGCTTGTGGGCGTTAATGGTCAGTGCTGCTAGCATAAATGAAAATCATTAAAGTCTTTACAGTGTTATATTGTTACCATTCAATATTACAGTAAATATTGTTATTGAAGGAGCGAGCAGCGTGTTCGTGGTTAAAGATTACTTGGTTGTATCAACTGTACTAGCACACTCTTGTCTACACAATTCTCATATCCCTCGATATTACTCTAATAATGCTGCTCTGTCCACAATACGAACCAATAATGTCACCACGACTACGCTCAGACATTGATAATGTCCTGCTCGAAGTTTTAAATAATTTCATTTGAATGAAAGCCTACTGCTAAAAGAGGATTATATGCGCGTAACATGAACGTTATACGTACGTAGATTTCCCTCGTAGACTCTCTCATATATATCTTGGATTAAGAAATTAAACTGAAAATAGGCAAGGAACAGTTTTAAGCAAATTGTAGTGATTTTTAGTCCAATTTCGCTATTTTTGTCGCCAACTCCTGGCTCAATACCTCAACGACGACCGTGTCTGTCTCTGGTGGTCATATTACTCGTAAGTAAGTTAAAATTTCGATGGTTTTCAGTGATATAACATGAAGCCACCGTACGAATCAAAAGATGACGTCATTATTGTACAAGTGTGTAAGTAGTTAGGTGTGCAGTATAGCTTTCTATATAATATACTGAGAGCTGGTAGCAAAATAATTTAGGCAGGTATATCTACCTTACCTGCCAGGTGATCTAAATTTAGGGATTCATTTTGCCCCGCCTCTCACCAGCCAAGTCTGCAACTCCGTGTAGTGGTATGGTAGGAGAACTGTGTGACAAGTTCTCAGCTTACCTCTAATATCTACCCGAAATTAGCTAGCAGTTCTCCGAATATAAGCGTCAACAGAGTGTACAAAGTGATCCATCGCACAAGTGCGAACAGTATTCAACACAAGAGTGAGTCTATGGCTGGTGTTTATTTTATGTGATGTCTTAATCTTAGCTCAATTAAATATATTTACAACTACGTAATTAATTTTAACAGTCATCAGGTGTTACTATTTTCTCGGCAAAATTTATCAAAAATATTTCCCGTCCATCATTTTCTACCGATTACAATGCACGAACAAAATTAATATTGACCACGGCAGCTGCGTTTGACGGCCGATTCATTTCTGTGGAAACCAATAGGCTTAAAGCATAAGCGGTAGCGGTAGCGATTTTGTTAAAATACTTTTAGTTACGATTCTTTGGAAAGGAGGCCAACGTACTGGGCCAGTATGGAAGATAGTCTTGATCCTTTCCTTGCGAGAGAAAATCCCGATTCCCAATAGTGGGAACATTCAGTGGACTATACTTGTCTATGGCATTTATATTAAAGAAAATGAAAAAAACACAGCTACGCAACGGCTTTTGATAGGCAACCGATATTTTTTAATTTAATTTAATTACTAATCCGTTTGCAATAAGCATGACGACTCATTTTGATTTAATCTGCCATCATCGTCTCAATAACTGAAACATAGGTGAAAGAATTACTTTGTTATCTTAAAAACTTCCCGAGATATCACGATTTTAAAGTCACAATTTTGGACTTACCTAAAAACACTACTAAAGCGTGACGTCACTGTCTCGTATTTTCTATGCGTCGCGCTCAAAGTTTGCATGTTAGCTATATAAAATATAGCGTTTAGGAAACTGGTTTCATAACAAAAGTCTCTTGAAATTGAATGGGTTATGCAATGGTAAATACATGTTCTAATAATTTCGTACTTTTAAGATGGACTTGCCCATCCAGCTTTGAATGATCACAAAATAAGTAAAATAAAAAATATCAAGATAAATTTGATGGATGTTTTATTCTATATAAATACTGTTACATATTGTATCAAATAATTAAATATAATTCCAGGATCTATCGTCATGAGTATTTTAAAGAAAATAGATAGATAGATAAACTCTTTATTGCACTTAAATAACAACGAAAAATAATAAAGAAAAAAACATACCATAGAATAAAGTAGCAATTGGCGACCTTATCGCTAAGAGCGATTTCTTCCAGGCAACCGTAGGATGGTAAAAAAGAGCTACTTAAAAAATACATTGTCGTTCTCGAAACACTTTCTGCAAACGTTATAAAAATAAATTCACATTAACATCATTAGCAGCGAGCGTCCTCCCAGGTTTATTCTCGTTCGATAGCCATTCCCATAACGATACGTCTATAAAAGGTTATTTTATTGTCGTTTTAAAGTATCCATAACGGCCCTTACTATCCGGACCATCTAATATTATACAGCTTTCTTAATATCTGAAGGGATAATTACAGTCCAACCCAAAATTACTATGCAGCCCACATCGTCTCAATAATTCAGTCTGTCGATATAGATCCCACCCTCAACCTAACTTCATCCCTAAACCTTACGTGTTAAACGCTTCTTCGGCGTAGCAAAATTTGGTAAGTTACGATTTTTTACGCAGTCAATAAGCAAAGATTAATCTTAACTAATGATAGCGTGTTAAAGAAAATTATACCTTAATTTGTTACAAGTTAGTCGTAGTTTAGCTTCGAAAGGACAGCTGTTACGTCCTTTTTTGTGCAAAGGTGCTATTTTCCGAAAGCTCAATAGAATTAATTTTCTTTTGCGTCGCGTTATATTAATATAAAGGTGGGTTTGGGGTATAACTGTTTGCGTTCCCTTTCGGCCTTTCAAGGCTTAATTAGGTTAGAATTTATATGGAGGAACTCGGGTAGGGTTGAATGTGCAACTTTACAAAAGAAAGGCTTCAAACACGTAAGCTTCCTCTATGGAAATAAAGGTGTTTCCGAGTGTAAAACGTTTTCGAGTGTGTATTATATTAGTGCAGGCATTTGAAATTATATTTACATCGAAATCATCCTAGATATATTTTAAATGTGAAAGTTTCCTAACTTGTGTTTGAATGTTAGTTACTCAATCACGTCGGAACAGCTAAAGGGCTCGAATTAAAATTTGGAACACTGGAATAGAACATTTGTGGACATATTGGTGGACAATTCACACACAACACCATCGGACCCCAAACTAAGCAAAGCTTGTAAGATGGCAGCCAGACAGCTGATATAATACTTATATAGTTCTAAATACATACTTGATATAGATAGAAACACTATAACATAGATTACTTTATCACGACAAAATAACAGGAATGGGTGGGAATACGCGTGTACATCGAATCGATGCTAGTCTAGTCTTACTATAATAATACTATAAATGTCTATATTTTGATGTTTGTTGCTCAATTACGTTATAGCAGCTGCACGGTTTCGGGTGAAATTTAAAACACAGATAGATCATAGTCTGGAAAATCACATAATGGTACCTTTTTTTATTTTACTACTACTACGTGGGCAAAACAGCGTGGTGCAGCTAGTTCTGATTAATGTAATACAACGTATTGTCTGTGGTTGTCTAGTGGTTACAATTTTATGCATAAGTTCAAATCCCGCCACCTTCTCTTGAGTATTTTCCCATTTATGTATGAGTTTGTCACTAGATTTAACGACGTAGGAAAAATTGTGAGAAAATCACAGTGAAAAATAAACTTGTTTCGATAACATGCGTCTTCCTCTAACTCTCACTGTCTCACTTCTGGTAGAAAACCTTGAGTCCCAGCAGTGGAGACATTAGTTTTACCTGAGTGGGTTCTTTCCGGTTGTTACAACCGTGGTGAAATTAAATCGAGAGTGAACTATTTTCGAAGCGAAAATTTATTTTCGCGCGACTATTAATTAATTATTTTCATTGTTAAATTTAGAACAAATTGTCGAAGAGTTGTTTGTTAAATTTAGAACAAATTGTTGAAGAGAACAAATTGTCTTTCCAGACGTATTGCATGCCTCTCGCAGAGGCCAGTTTGTATTGGTCAACTTTTAAAATGTTTTGTTACATTTTATCTTACCTACCCGACGTGTTACCTACATAAAGATTTTTGTATTTTAATAGCTCCATTTTGCTGCTGTATTTTGTAGTGTTAGGACTCTTGGCAGAGTCCACCTGGGGAAGTACCACACCTTTGGCAGCTATTCTACCGCCAAGCAGTAATGTGCAAACATTACTGTGTTTCGGTTTGAAGGGCAATGTTTCCAGAGAAATTACAGGGCTTAGAGATATAAGATCTTAGATCACTGGGTGACGAGCGCAGTGCAGTGCTAGGTAATGATTTGGACTCTTCATGTTCCAATAGCTGCGTGTCGCTGTGCTGCTATGTGTCAGGCATGTTACTTACCATCAGACACATGTCCTGATCGTCTCGTCACTCTTTATTAAAAAAAAAAGAAAAAGCTGTGTGTTGCTGTGCTGTTATGTGGAAGGCATGGTGCTTACCATCAAGCACATATCCTGCTCGTCTTGTCACTATAAAAAAAGTAAATTGCGAATCTTTTTGATTTTCCTTATTTTATAACAATGTTACACGCTCGTAATATCATAACACATTCCCATCTAAACACGCCGTAAGAAGGAAAACATTGCCCTCGCAGCCACGTACCCGGACCTTATTTGCGTACTCATTAGGCACTAATAAGGCGGGACAGAAGCATGTCGCTCGCCGTACGGAAGAAGCAACTACAGATGGTCAATTTTAAGATTGGTAAAATAGTAATTAAATCTATGCTAATATTAAAAAGCTGAAGAGATTTTTTGTTTGAATGCTCAAATCTTTTTAATTTGTATAGGTTTACACTTTACCACCATCTTACCTAATGTTAAGCGATGATGCGGTCTACTATGGAACGTGGTTGCCTAGAATAAACCCATTCAGTCTCGATTTGAAAACACCGAGATTGTAACCATCGGGAAAAACCCACTCAGGCAACGTATTCCATAACCTTGATGTTCTTATCACAAAAGTAGAGTCAAATCTTTTTGTTCGTGTCTTTGGAACACCAACGATGAAACGATGTCGCTTTTTCGAGCTACGAGTATTTCGATAGAAAAAAGGGCAAGGTGGCATTAGATCGTGCAAATCAGTTGCATACTCTCCGAAGTGTATCCGATATAAAACCGATAACCAATAACATCGCTAAAATTATAATGGGGAATGTTAATAGGTATTTAAAATTATTTGAAACTTTGTCACAGTAAAGCTTCTTTGTAATACAGACACACTGGTTTTTGTTTTGTTAAAAATATGAAGTAATTATAATTATACAAGCATTCAAAATACGCAAAAATAACTACCACGTGTATTATTAATTCATTACAAAACGGTCCACTCCGCTTAGGCGCAAGTCGGCAGCTATAGTTTACTAGTTTGTTACTAGTGCAATGTTTTCTTTTATTTCATCGCTTCCAGTTGTGAAGGAACTGAGCTAATGTGGTAAGACGTCACGCTCACCGCTAACTTTAAAATTCTATATCTTGGAAATTGTTATTGACGTATTGAAATATTTCTTTCACCAGTATTTATTATTTTGAATGAAAAATACAGAAAGCTAACATTCAAAATTCTCCATTGTATGTATAATTAAACAAATAAATAGGTAGACAATTCACACACAATACCATCTGACCCCAAACTAAGCAAAGCTTGTAATATGGCGGCCAGATAGCTGATATAATACTTATATAGTTGTAAATAGATACTTATTACACATAGAAACACCCAGACACAGAGCAAACATTTGAATTCATCATCCAAATATTTACACTGGGTGGAAATTGAACCGACGACCCTCGACGTCACAGGCAGAGTTACTACCCACTAAGCCACGAGGCCAGTCGCATGAAATGTATGTCGTATAAAATGTAATTTTGTTATGTTAATAGAGAAAAGGCCCCGAGTCCCAACACTGAGAACTTTTAGTGGGCTCCTTAGGCTTACGCTATACAATCAGCGTTCCGCAGTATCACATTATTTTCCCGCGATGATAAATAGTAATTTTCAAGTGATACAAAGTTACCTATATATTTTATACAATATGTCATCCTAGACTATATACTCTATCTATGTTCTAATTTTTAATCCAATTAATTCAGATGATCCAACGTGATTGAGCAAACAGCATCTAAACTTTCGCGTTTATAATGATAGCGTTTTAAGGATTTTTTAAATTATTTTTTACCAAGTAAAAGTTGTTATCCTATACTTTAGAATATCAGCAATCTGGTTCCGAAAGTTTTGTAGCAATCCAAATCAATTTGGAGATTAGCCAGAACAAAAAGACAGATTAAAATAGAAAAAAAAGTTATTTTGGTAGAAAGAAAATATTTATAAAAAAATTGGTTTATTGCGTACAGTCTCTACCCATTCATATGGAATATTGCAAGCAGAAACTTCAATTTTATTTATTTATATAGAAAATTTTGTAGAATAAATGGGTTTTAATACATCTTTGTTTAGTTTCTTCTTTTTAAAATGGAACTGAAAAAATATTTTATAACAGTAGTTCTACAGTTTTGTATCTGTGAATTTCTAATCTGTACATTCCGATCTCGTCCCGATGTCCCGCGTGTCCCTCGCTAATTCACGTCGTAACGAAGTTAGCGTGACAGCCGGAGTGACGAGGGCGTGACGAGATGGAACGGGGCCGTGACGAGACGGAACTGGCACGCTCGTGTGGTGAGTACACAGGGACAATAGTTACATATCGATACTTGTTATAAATATGGTACATGTGCTCAATCGGGTTGTCCTTAGAATTTAATTTAGTAAAAATATATATCTAGCTATAAAATTATTATATATTATATATTTGTTCATTTTTATGGTATGGTATCATAACATTATTTTGTTTTTTAACCGACTTCAAAAAAGGAGGTTTCTCAATTCGACCGTATATATGTTTTTATATATGTATTATGTAAATATTTTAAATAAATAGAGGCGTATAAAAAAAGAATTGAAAGTGATTCGTCGGTATTTTTTATTGTATTTAATATTATTATATAATATTATTTGTAACTAGTAACGCCCCCGGTTTCACCCGCGTATTTCCCGATCCACTGTATTTTCGTATTCATGTGCGTATTATTAATGTTAAGTAATGGTGAAGGTAAAGATCGCGAGGACACCGACGTATGCCTAGAATCTTTCGATGCCATGTGCCACCCACCCACCAACAAGCATTGGGCCAGCATGGTGGATTATGGTCTTGACTCTCTCCTTGCGAGAGAGAGTCCCAGCTGTGGGAACATATAGTTGGCTGGTTATGTATATTTTACTGGTTATACATACACCCCGTAACAAAATCATGGATAAAAAAAGTTAGGTATATGTCAGAAGCCTAAAAGTTACATTCACGTTCTAACGAAGTTAGCGTGACAGTCCGAGTGACGAGGGCGTGACGAAATGGAACCGGCACGCTCGTATATTGAGCTCTCTGCTTCATGGATGCTTGTTACATACGCCTAATTGGATCTTCTGTCTTATGGAGAACAAGTTAGGTATATTATTAGAGTTGTTATCTTCCTTTGAGATAACCGAGTAGTTGCTATAAAATAGAATAACGTATTTTAATATTTTATACGATAGATTACGGTACAAAGATTATATAATAGAATCGGTATGGGATCATCTACTCCCCGCGCAACCTAAGTTTTTTGTGTTGATAACTGGACACAAATTTAATAATTTACAAAAATATACGAATAACAAAAACAAAATTAAAAAAATGATTTACCGCCGCCTATGTAATTCGCCATTTTGTGGTGGTGACCATCTTGGATTTGAAATCTGTTGTAGTGTATAGTCTACTAGTCCAGCCCTTCCATTTGATACCTATGCACGAGTATATTGAGGTAGATCTTCAATCGATATTAACCAAACATAGCTAAGGACATTTGCACGGAAATTAACCTTTAAATAAAAAAACGCATCGGAATCGGCCCATCCGTTTGAGCTCTACGATGCCACAGACAGACACACACACAGACAGACAGGTAGACAGACACCGACGTCAAAGTTATAACACCGGTTATTGTGGTTAATCCTTAAGAGATAGACATATACTGTCGCGGACATTTTTGTAGACCTTTTTATGGGGTATATGTATATGGTACTGAGGTCCATTATTTTATTATTTTGATCTATCTCGCAGGGTCAGCCAGCTTTTGCCTCTGTAACTGTTTTCGTATCTGTATTAATATTATAAAGCTGAAGAGTTTGTTTGTTTGAACGCTAGGATCTCGGTCGGTCGGTCGGAAGTAGGTACTGGTCCGAATTGAGGGATTCTTTTTCTATTGGATAGTCCATTTATCGAGGAAGGCTTTAGGCTATAGAGAATAATGCTACTATTAATAGAAGCGGAGCATGAATCAAGAATGTAACAAAATCGGGAAACATATTTAATCCTTTTTGAGAGTTTTCGTACGTTTCGTGCTTTGACATGACACATGACAGCATGTGTCTAAGATTGCGTTATTGAATATCACAGATTACATACCTCTTGAATATAAAACCTTTGCTAATCTTTTTTTTTTCTAAATCTGAGTTGGTACGACCTATTACCGACAGGTGGCGTAGCAGGTAGCTGAAGAGGTGTTTTGTTTGAAAGCGATATTCTCAGGAATGACTGAACCGATTTCAGTCATTTTTTCACCGTTGTATATGTACGGGATCCTGATGAGTACTATATAATGTACTACGGGCAACGCCGGGGCGGACATCTAGTTTATAATAATTGGCAAAGAAATATTAGCAAGGAATGGAATTTCAAGAACTTCAGTACTTTTGTTTGTCTCCATAACTAATCCATATATTAATACGTGAAACATAAATTTTGTACCTTTTTTACGAAAATTGCGCGTACGGAGGAATAGGTATAGTATACGATTTCGCATACTTATAGTTTGTGGAGAGAAATAATGTAGGAAGTTAATTAAAGAAAAATCTACTTGTATACTAATATTCTAAAGCTGAAGACTTTGTTTGTTTGAACGCTAGGATCTCGGAAACTATTGGTCCGAATTGAAAGATTATTTTTCTGTTAGATAAACCATTTATCGAGACAAGCTATAAAGGCTTTTTAACAATACGCTCGCTACTAAAAAAAGAGCGGAGCATGAATGAAGAATGTAAGAAAAACGGGAAAATATTCCCTTTTGAGAGCGTTGACATGTGCTGAAGTCCATGACAGCATGTGTCTATCTTCTAAGAAGCCAATCAAATTTGTTCTAAATCTGAGTTGGTATGACCAATTTTCGACAGGTGGCGTAAAACGCACGCAGGGTACTGCCAGTTACATAAAAATACATTGAATCAATTAAGAATATCACACACTATAACCATGTATTTGACACACACGCATAAAAAAATAATCTTTTGTCAATTGCTATTAGACAACAGGCCCGTGAACAAAGTTTATGGGTCATGTGATACACCAGGAGACCTATGTAGGGTGACAGAAGGGTATAAAATTATAAGATTCAGCACTATGCCGTCATTTGTAAGCTGTCCAACTGAGTGCAATTGAAGAGAGGGGATATCGGGGTTCTAAACCTCGATAATTTCTCCTTTTTGCATAATTTTTGTACGGCATTGCGGAATAATGGATTAGAAGAGGTATTAAAACTGTATGGAACCAATGCTGAATATAATCAAATGACCGAATTTACTATGTAAATCGTTGGAAAATCATGAATTTTTCCGACAAACCAATAACTAAAATTTTAAAATTTATAATTTTTATAGTTTCAATGCCTCTTCTAATCTATTATTCTGCAACGCCGTACAAAAATCATGCGACAAGGAGAAATGATCGAGGTTTAGAACCCCCCTCTTCAATTGCACTCAGTTGGACAGCTTACAAGTTACAAGTGACGGCATAGTGCTGAATCTTATTACTTTATATTCTTCTATCAGCCTACATAGGTCTTCTGGTGGTTCATTTGACCCGTAAACTTTGTTCACGGGCCTGCAATCTATAATATTTATGGTCAAACTGAGAACTTGTTATTACTATTAACGCTCTATGCTTGAATTTTGACCTCTTGGCGAACACCAGTAAAAATAAATACAAACAAACATATTGGTCAAACTCAGACTTCACACTGTTCTTATTCCATAGTGAAACATAATTCAAACGGAATATTTAAGTTTGTAATTATATTGTGAGTAAAACAAAATGATGTATGAAAGGTTTGGATTAGAAATAGCTTCGTAATCAAAACAAACCTTAGCCTGTGAATTATTAGGATTATTTATGACTGAGGCATCTATGATTGGTCTAAGTTACGAGATGTTACGAGCTTTGGGTAAAATTCTAAAACATGAACACAAATATTTTTAGGAGCCGTGCCCCCGCGGTTTTATTCGCGTAGCTCCTGTTCCCGTTATTTTCCCGGGATAAAAGGTATAAATATCCTATGTATTCTTTTGGTCTACAATCTAATTGTATTCCAAATTTCATTCCGATACGTCACGATATGATTGAGCTACATTCATCCAAATATACAAACATTTGTATATTGACATCAATTTATACTAATATTATAAAGCTGAAGAGTTTGTTTGTTTGCTTGAACGCTAGGATCTCGGGAAGTACTGGTCCGAATTGAAAGATTATTTTTCTATTGGATAGTCCATTTATCGAGGAAGGCTTTAGGCTATAGAAAATAACTCTACTATTAATTGAAGCGGAGCATGAAACAAGAATGTAACAAAATCGGGAAGAAATATTCCCCTTTTGAGAGTTTTCGTACGTTTCGTGCTTTGACATGACACATGACAGCATGTGTCAAAGATTGCGTCATTGAATTTCAGTAATCTGTGCCTTGAATATAAACCTTTGCTAATTTTTTTCTAAATCTGAGTTGGTATGACCAATTTCCGACAGGTGGCGTAGCAGGTTGCTGAAGAGGTTTTTTTGTTTGAAATCGATATTCTCAGGAATGAGCGAACCGATTTCAGTCATTCTTTCACCGTTGGATACGAGTATGTACGGGATCCCGATGAGTGCTATATAATATACCACGTGCAAAGCCGGGGCGGGCATCTAGTTTAAAATATAAGTAGTACTATTCTATGACTAATATATTCTATGTAATAAACGAAATAGAAATATTGTTAAGAAACTTTTGACATAGTCTGGTTACTTTGTTTTATTTATATCAATCAATTGTCAGTCAAAGTAATATAGATAATAGTATGTGTCGTACGCATACCGGCTGAAAGCATCGAACTGAAATTTGGAACACAGTTAATTTGTAGTTTAAAAATAACATATAACTGAAAAATAAATGAAATAATAACTGACAGAGAAACTGTGCCCGTAAAAAGGCGAAGTGCTGATGATATTTTATAATAAAAAAAATCTAATATTACTTATATTAAAAAAAAATCTTTTTTTTTTTTGATGATCAATGTTTAAAAATGTTAATTATTTAAGAATAAATTACCAAATAAATGAATATGAGTGTATATTACGAGTACCAAGGTCATTGACCATTAACCCAAATATAATTTAAAACCAATGTTGCTCTTAACTTGTACCATACATGGTCGATGTGAAAATTTATTGTATACATTAAAAACGTGGAATCAAAGAAACTTCATAATTTACACACGCGGTTAGCGGCTGGTAATGATGACCTGCGTTTATCACCGCTTACCGGGATATACTGCTTAGCTGCCCACTATATGTTCCCACTGCTGGGACTCGGGGCCTTCTCTCGCAACGAGAGAGTCAATGCCATAATCCACCTCGATGTTCCAATGAGGGTTGGTGGATGACACATGACGAAATATTCTAGCTACACGTCGGTTTCCTCACGCTGTTCTTTCACATTTTTTAGTTTGCAGCATTACGCACATTGCTTCGAAAAAATAATGATGTTGGTCTGAATTCGGGGCTTCGGATCAGCAGTCACCTTTCTCCGGACTAGACCAACCATAACTTCACTGATGTGTGAGTTCTTAAGAAACACTCCTCCTGAAATTGGAACATAGTCATATTTTCACATTACTGCTTAGTAGTAGAGTAACTGATTAAAGAATTGTACTTCCTCAGGTGGTTATGAGTTTTATGACTACGAGCACTGTTCCTTACCCACTAAAAGGCCTCAATCCACCACGATGGTCCAGTGTGGGTTGGTGGGTGACGCATAACTTCGAAATATTTTAGGATATAACGGATTGCTCGATACTTTCCTTTACCGTTTTTGAGACAGCATTACCTACGCAAATGATTTTGAAAAAACAGCGGTGCGCGTGGAAGTTGAACGCAGATAGCGATACATAGTCGCTGTTCTCCCGAATAAACCAGCCGCAACTAGGTGGTAGAGCGTCGCGGGAGAGAACTCAATAATAATAAATTTACAAAAACTTATAAATATGAAACTTTTACAATAAAAACAATACACGTTCAACAAAACAGATGTAGATTGGTTAGGCACCTATTTTACCTAGTACCTAATATAAATGTTATTTTTTTATACTGGGGCCACACTAACGAGAAATGCCGTTAATAATCGCCATAATAGAAGTTAACCGTAGGTTTGAAATACATCTTCGGTAAACGTCCATTAGGTGTATTTTACACCTACGATTAGCGACCAACGCGATAATTAATGTTATTTCTCGTTAGTGTGGCCCCAGCATTACAATATACAGTGACGAGACGAGCAGAACATGCCCCTGATGGTAAGCAACCATGCAGCCTGTTCATGACAACACAGTGACACGCCGCTATTGGAATATGAAGAGTCCAAATCATTACCTAGCACTGCACTGCGCTCGTCACCCAGAGATATAAGATGTTTTAACCCCTGTAATTTCTCTGTAAACATTGCCCTTCAAACCGGAACACTGTGACGTTTTCACACTACTGCTTGCAGAATAACTGGCAAAGGCTTGGTACTTTTCAAGACGGACTGCAAATAGCAAGACCACTACAATGTTTTCATGTTTGTTGCTCAGCGTCATCATAACTCAGAATGAATCGGGCTAAAATTTGGCACACAGTTACCTATATTACAGTCTGAAAAACCGCATGGGCTTCTTTTTATCCCGAAAAAAATGAGCTTTTGGGCGTTACTTTGACATCCACGCTCAACTTTGGCTCGTATATCGAGCCCAATGCTAAATTAGCTGCCAAAAAAACTAGGTGTCCTCTCAAAGGTGCGAAGGTACTTCAACTCTGAACAGTTGCTCACATTGTATCAAGCACAGATTCGCTCTTGTATGGAGTACTGTTCGCACCTTTGGGATGGATCGGCTAAGTATCAGCTGGAGGCCCTGGAATCGATCGAGAGACGTGCCAAAAGGCTCATAGGCAATGACTCTCTTCTGCGAAAAAGACTACAAAGTCTAGATCATTGCCGAAAAATTGCCAGCTTATCGGTTTTTTTAGCGGATACACTTTGGAGAGTGTGCGACTGATTTGCATGATCTGATACCACCTTGCCCTTTTTCTATCGGAATGCTCGTAGCTCCAAAAAGCGACATCGTTTCATGGTTGATGTTCCGAAGACACGAACGAAGAGATTTGACTCTACTTTTGTGATAAGAACGTCTAGGCTGTGGAATACGTTGCCTGAGTGGGTTTTCCCCGATGGTTACAATCTTTGTGTCTTCAAATCGAGAGTGAATCGGTTTCTTCTAGGTAAACACGCTCCATTGTAGACCGCATCGTCGTTTAACATCAGGCGAGATGGCGGTCAAGTTTGAACCTATAAAAGTTAAACAATAAAAATAATAATGAGAACAACGGGAACGCAAACTACGCAGGTAAAACCGCAGGCCATTGTTAGTAATAAATAATGTAGGAAAGGATATTACGCTTGGAATTCAACATAATATCTAGAATACCGTTATTGAAGACCAATAAAATATAATTATGTCTCTCCGTTGTCACATTCAATTATGTTTTTTTTTATGGTTTCCATGTCGTTAATTATTAGGTAACAAAAAAGAAGACATAAATATTCTTGACTACCGATCTATTTGAGGACCGGTATAACTTCTGAGGTATTCTCTAATACATTTCTTTCCACTATCCACTACTACACTAATCCAGTCGGAAATAACGAACAAGTATATCGGTGTAATACTTTTCAGAAAATAAATACGTGCTACATCTTCGATTAGAACATTGATTTTCACAGACAAAACTGATAGACTGCAGGCCCGTGAACAACATTTATGGGTCATCTGATACAGCAGGAGACCTATGTAGGATGATAGAAGGGTATAAAGTAATAAGATTGAGTACTATGCCGTCACTTGTAAGCTGCCCAACTGAGTGCAGTTAGTTGAAGAGGGGGGGTTCTAAACCTCGATCATTTCTCCTTGCTGCATGATTTTTGTACGGCATTACGAAATAATGTATTAGAAGAGGTATTGAAACTGTATGGAACCAATGCCGTACATAATCAAATGACTAAACTTACTCTGTAAATCGTCGGAAAATCATGATTTTTTTTCACAAACTAACAATTAGAATTTTAAAATTTATAATTTTTATTGGTTCAATACCTTTTTTAATCTATTATTCCGCAACGCCGTACAAAAATCATGCGACAAGGAGAAATGATCGAGGTTTAGAACCCCCCCTCTTCAACTGATTTTTTTAACAACACTCGTTATCTCATCTGCTTCCATCCGACTTTAGCACGTTAGTGTCGCAAAACCATGCATTTTTTTACCATAATATTTTAACTATTTTTATAATAATAGATTTTTTGCAACATAGATCCAAACATCAAAACATCCACTAAACTATTTAACTTTTGCATTTATAATTGCATTTTATAACAATAGGTATGTCGGCTAATTTTTGATTTAATATGCCATCAAAAGGCTACTCAATAACTGAAACATACACGAAAGAATTTCTTTGTTATCTTATCTTAAAAAAAACTTCCCGTGATATCACGATTTTAAAATCAAAACTTTGGACTCTCCAAAAACGCTTCGTACAAATCACTACAGAAACGTGACGCCACACTGTCGTATATCTTATTTTCTATGCGTCGCGCGTAAAGTTTGTATGGTAGCTATTTTAAATATTGCGTTTAGGAAAATGGTTTCATAACAAAAGTAACATGAAATTGAATGAGTTATCCAACGGTAAATACATTTTCTAATCATTTTGTACTTTTAAAATGGACTTACCCACCCATCTTTGAATGATCATATACATAGTAAGTTAAACTAAAAAATATCAATATTAAAATTGGTACATATTTTATGCTATTTTAATCCTGTCAATCAAATAATTTATTATAATTGCAGGACCTGTCGTCACGCCTATTATTGTTATCGACAATGAGTCTCAGTTACGGCGGATTTTTGTAGGTAAAACTTGCACTTATCACAAAAAATGAAAAAGTATATTTCGTCCCAAAAATTATAATGCAATTTGAGATGATAGGGGGCGGGCGGAGACCTCATATCCGCGCCCCATCTGATGTAACGCGGACCCCATCAGGTGAACCTCCATGATTACAGTCTTGCCGAATTGCCGCTTTCGATCGCACCTAGTATCGTATGGCCCAATTTACAAGCGAAGCAATTCCTCATTTCACTTCATTCATGCATTGGGAACTTTGACTTATTACATGTCAAATAAGGTTTATAATTATGGCTAGCGGTACGCCCGTGGTACATAATAATTATATAACTTGTAGCACTCAAGGATCATATCGATCCCTTAATTTACAAAACGAATAACTCCGTAGCAGCAAATGTCACAGGGGGCCACCAAATCTAAGTAAAAAAAAAATAATGCACCAAAAGAAAAAAGAAAAATCTCAACAAAAAAAACTGTGTTCCTTACACCTTCCAAAGAGATTTTTGTTTTTTTGTTTGATGCTTTAATTTTTTTTTATTAAGTTTTTGGTGGTCCCTGTGATATTTGCTACTACGGAGTTATTCGTTTAGCGAATTAAGGTATCGATATGTGAAATTATTTTTGTAATCGACCGAGTAATGTACCTACATATGACGCAATAAAGATTTGAGTATTGAGTATTGAGTAGTTTTTGAGATTAGCGTGTTCAAACAAAAAAGATCTTTAGCTTTTGTGTATTGGAACTTAGAAAAAAACATTACATCCTACTAATATTACAAATGACAATGTACGGATGTTTGGATGTTTTTTTGCTCAATCACGTCGTAATGTCTAAGCGAATCAGGCTGAAATTTGGAACATAATTAGATTATAGTCTGGAATAAGATATCATCATCATCAGCCACAAGACGTCCACTGCTGAACATAGGCCTCCCCCATAGATTTCCATAACGAACGGTCCTGCGCAACCTGCAACCAGCGGTTTCCAGCGACCTTTGTGAGGTCATCTGTCCATCTAGTGGGAGGCCGTCCAACACTGCGTCTCCCGGTTCGTGGTCGCCACTCAAGAACCTTTTTTCCCCATCGGTTGTCAGTTCTGCGAGCGATGTGGCCTGCCCATTGCCACTTCAGCTTGCTTATTCTTTGAGCTATGTCGGCCACTTTCGTTCTTTTGCGAATATCCTCATTACGGATTCTGTCGCGCAAAGAGACTCCGAGCATAGCTCTCTCCATAGCTCGCTGTGTGACTTTGAGCTTCGTTATGAGACCAACAGTGAAGGACCACGTCTCAGTTCCATAAGTTATCACTGGCAACACGCACTGGTTAAAGACTTTCGTCTATAGGCATTGGGGTATTTTGGACTCAAAGATGTGCCGAAGTTTCCCGAACGCTGCCCATCCGAGTTGGATCCTTCGCTGGACCTCTTTGTCGAAGTTGGATCTACCTAATTGGATCTTTTGACCCAGGTAGACGTATTCGTCAACAACTTCGAGTGTGGTATTCCCAACAATAACCGGTACAGGTGAGACATGAACATTTGACATGACCTTCGTCTTGTCCATATTCATCCTCAAACCTACCTGTTGGGATACTCTACTGAGGTCCCTGAGCATAGCACCGAGGTCCTCCATCGACTCCGCCACAATGACTATGTCGTCGGCAAACCGAAGGTGAGTGATGCATTCGCCGTTGATATTGATGCCATATCCGTTCCAGTCCAGTAGCTTGAAAACATCTTCCAGCGCGGCAGTGAACAGTTTCGGAGATATAACATCTCCCTGTCTCACGCCTTTCTGTAGCTGGATATGTTTTGTGCACTGGTCCTGTAATCGGACAGACATTGTGGCTTTGCTGTAAATACACTTCAACACTTCGATATAGCGATAGTCGATGCGGCATCGCTGGAGAGACTGAAGCACTGCCCAGGTCTCGATGGAATCGAAGGCTTTCTCATAGTCCACATACGCTATACATAGTGGCCGATTATACTCCTCGGTTTTCTGTATAATCTGCCGAAGCGCATGAATGTGGTCTATGGTACTATAGCCTTTTCGGAAACCGGCTTGTTCGGGTGGCTGGAAGTCGTCAAACCTGCGTGCGAGACGATTCGTGATTACCCTCGAAAACAACTTATAAACGTGGCTCAGAAGTGAGATGGGTCTGTAGTTCTTCAACAAGGTGTTGTCACCTTTTTGAAGAAGAGCACCACCACACTTCTGCTCCACGCTCTGGCGTACTACCGTCAAGTATGACGGAATCGAACAGCTTCTGGAGGACTTTAAGTACCGGTTTTCCACCCGCTCTCAGAAGCTCAGTCGTAATTCCGTCGTCGCCAGGTGCTTTGTTGTTTTTAAGTTGTTTGAGGCCATCCTAATCTCATACAGGCTGACTTCTGGGATATCTTCGGTAAAGTGTCGGGTTAGCTTGGCTCTGGGGTCTTTTGCCATGCTAACGACAGGTTGTGCTTGCGTAGAGGTGTATAACTGTTCATAGAACCTCTCAATCTCCTCCAAAATCTCAGGCTTCGACGAGACAACGTTACCACTAACGGTCTTCAGTTTGGTCAGCTGACTTTGCCCAAGAGACAGATTTCTTGCGAACACTTTTGAGCCTTTGTTCTGCTTGATCGCTTCTTCAATACTCGAAGTATTGAAGCAGCGTATGTCGCGTCGCACACAAGTAGAGATCTGTCTATTGAGCCGTCTGTATACCGTCATGTCGACCGAAGACTGTAACCGCATATCTCGTCTGACCGCCATAAGATCTAGAGTTTGATCGGAGAGCTTTTGGGTTCTGTTTTGGCGTCGGCTCTTATAAAATTTTCTGCCAACAGCATGAACCGTTTCCACTAGCCTGTCGTTTATTTCGTCCGCCGTTACGCACTCATCTAAGGATTCGAAGCGATTTTGAAGTTCGAGTTGAAAGTTATCGGGATCTTCGATCTGAGCATAATTTGGTCGGAGCGTGGACTTCATTAGACGTGATCTTTCGAGCTTAATGTTTAGATTCAGCGTGCCTCTTACAATACGGTGATCGCTGCCGGTCTTAACCCTGCTGATCACAGAGACGTCGCTGAATATTTGCCGTTTAGTCGTCATAATGAAGTCGATCTCATTTTTGTGGAACCGTCAGGGCTAATCCAGGTCCACTTTCTTTGTGGCTGTTTCTTGAAAAAGGAGTTCATCATAAAGAGGCTCTCCCTTTCCAAGAAATCCGCTAGACGTTGCCCTCTTGGGTTCCGCTGCCCATATCCGAAATTCCCCACTCTCAACTCATCACCGCTACGTTTGCCCAGTTTCGCGTTGAAGTCTCCCATCACAACTGTGAAATGTGTTGGCGAGACATGTATGGCTTTGGAGATGTCCTCATACATGGCCTCAACCTCTTCGTCGGGATGTGTCGAGGTCGGTGCGTATACTTGTATGACCTTCAATGAATACCGGTCGCTAATTTTAAGTACAAGGTATACCACCCTGTTCGACACACTCTTGATCATTATCACGTTGTTGACGAGAGACTTGCGGACGATAAACCCGACACCCCCTTGGGATTGTTGATCTCCCTCCCGGTAGTAGAACAAGTTGCCGGATTCGAGGGTTATCCTGTCCTCGCCCTGTCTACGGACTTCAGATAACCCCATGATATCCCATCGCAACTTGTCCACTTCTTCTTCCAGCTCCACAATCTTTTCGTCAGCCCTCAGCGTCCGTGCGTTATATGTTGCTAGGTCGAGTCGTTGGGTTTGGTGGCGGCGGGGCGTCTGCCGGAGATTCTTCGCACCCCATGCTCCGCCGGAACCAAGGCTGCCACCAGCGCCTGGAATGGCGGAGCCGCCGGGGACTAGGGGCCGTTTTCTGGTTGTGATTTTCATAGGGGGGGTGTTTGCCATAGTCACCACACTTGGCAAGCGGGTTGGTGACCGCGGAGCCAGTCCTTTGCACCGATGACGCCGCTGCCCGTCATCGGCCTGGTCCATTTAGGACTGGCTTTTAAATGGATATACCGCCATTGGTTCGGTCGTCAGAGCCTCGTTAGTTGGCAGCAGGGCGTACCACGCGCAGGTGAGGTTGACATTTGGGGAAGCTAGATGTTAAGCGCTTCCCCCTTACACCCCATATAATAAGATTAAGATATACTACTTATAATAAGATTAAGATATACTACTTATTGAGAATAAGATATACTACTTTTTAATTCAAAAAAATTACGGGAACGGGATTTTTATCTAACATAGTTTAAAATTATGGTACAACTATTTATTTCCGCATAGTTCCTGTTCTCAGTCATATTTATGTGATAAAATGTAGCCTATGGTCTTCTCTAGACTCTAATCGAACATTTTTCCAAATTTCAACTTGGTCCGATCAGCCGTTTTGACATGATTGAGCAACATAGATTCAAACATAAAATTATCCACTTTACTATTTAACTTTTGCTTTCATAAAACTAGGTGGATTTTCATCTCCCAACTGGTGTAGTAGGAATCATTTCAGGTGATTTTCAAAGTATCTTCACTGCAGTTCTACTCAATTATCGCCTTCAATCGTTTTGAATGGTATGGTGTAATTTATAAGCGTTTGATTCCATTTTTATTATTAACAATTCTTAACTGTGGTATGCTGTGGCTTTTTCCTGAAGGATTTAAACTATTTTAAAATGTACAGTGAATCGGTTACGTCTACTTAGACTAAACCAATTGACTATAAATATATAAAGAGTTATAACAATAATTTAAACAGGAAACATTAAATAATACACGACAAAATACTAAAATTAACAATATTAAAATTACTTTACCCACGTACATAAATAACATGATAAATAATAAAACAATATTATGTGTATTTAGTTTCCTATATCACTGATCACTGAAAATTTATTTATATTGCACATATTTCAAATAATGTATTAGTTGGAAAATATCAACAATCAATAAATTAAAACAAACTCTCTATAAATCAAACACGCCGTCGAGATCGCTGCCGCGCGGCAGGGTTCCCAGAACGCTGGCAGCGTTGCCCCGTTGGATGGCTAAACTTAGTTTTTGGGCGAAGTAAGTGCCAGCTCTGGGATCCCCTGAGGCGAGAACCAACCGCTTCGATAGTTGTTTGGAGAACTTTTTCATGTCGGACGACCACGGGCCCATAGTCTCCACAGCCAACGCAAAAAAAATCATAATGTGCGCTGAGCTGGGAGTATTTCCGTTGTTTAAGGAGCTGTGCCTGTTCGGCCGCAGCTCCAACGGTTTGAGCTGAACTACCGACATGAGACGGAGCCAGGGTGTCCACACACGTGGCGTCCCAGACTAATGCTCTACCGAGACACCACGGTACTAACGTGGCACCATCTGGCCGCTTTCCATCTGTCGACATTCCGGTTGGTTCTAGCGTTGCTGGTATTGACGCTGTGCAGAGTGCTCGTTTGACTAAATCGTTGATTGCCCAGTGCCTGAAAGGTCGACCGGCACTCTTCACACAGGAGAGCCCGTGACGTCAACAGCTTTACCGCACTGGCAGCAATGAGGCTCGCATAACTTAACACCCAGACGAAGACCTGACGCTATACGTAGACAACTCGGGTCGAGGACAGTACCCAAATTTTTTGAAGGTAAGGCGTGAAGCCAGTATCCTGATTCAGGTTCTGCAACAGCAAGGAGACGAGCTCGTTCCGAAATATCTGGCGCGTGCTCTAATAATGCCTCATAGGTAATTTTAGTGAGCGGAAGGTCCCAGTTACACTGCACATTGGTTTCTGTGGGTGAACTAACACCAGGGCACAACGCACACCAGGCCGCCAAAGCCTCAGTCTGGCAAGCAACTCGAACATCAGCCATTGAATTGTGTAGTATCATGCCGATGAGAGATTGCGAGCCGTGACTGGAGGCCAAGAAAGCTGGAAGTGCGATGCTCGAACTGCGGCGGATGCCCAGCCCACCGAAAGCAATGGGAAGTGTAGCTTGTGCCCACGAATCATCATCAAACTGTAAATTTAAAATCTTTGTCATTGTGTCTTTCATAATCGAATCTATTAGGTCTGTTATTGATAAAAAATACCACAACGGAGAGCAACGCATCAAAAACATGAATTTTGGCGCAAAAAGGCAGAGCCGAAGTATGTAAATTGCCATGTGTGGTTTAATTTGGAAAAGACGATGTGAGAATTTTGAAAACTCCTCAATTTTTTGATTCATTAAGGGTGGCAGTGCTTCCATAAAAATAGGAGCCCCTAAAAGTGTTAAAGAATCTTTTGACTTGTTACAAATATTAGGGCACAATGAATTAAAATTCTGATAAATTAAAGATTGAATGTTTTTTGGTATATGTTCCGGAATAAAAATTTCACACTTATTAAAATTTAGGGATAGACCGATAGAATCGAAGCGCTCAATGATGTTTTTAAGGTCATCGAACACTTCTGAGGCATTACCACCCAAAGAACCATCATCAAGGTACCACACGTTAAATTTTGAATTTAGTTCGGAAATTATAGGGTGGATACCTAAACCGAATATAGCCGGACCGAGCGGGTCACCTTGCTGGCATCCGATAGTAGAATTTATTTCTTTGTCTCCAAACATTAATTTTGTAGGGCTGATCACTTAAATTTATTTATTTATTAAAAAAAAAATGTAGTTTGATATAATACGGACAACTGCGTACGCGATGTTGCGGGTTCTGCTAGTTATCATATTTCATATTTATAGTCTGAAGTGATAAGATGGGGGCGGATATCCCATATCCTCAGCCGGTGAGGGCGCAGGTGGATATTTATATCATATCCACGCCCAGTCTGACGTAATACGAACCGCATGAAGTGAACCCCGGACACCGTGATTACGTTTTGTCGAATTGCCGCCTCCGATCGTTCCTCATACTGTGTGGTGTAAGTTAAAACAGTTATGCTCATGACAAATGCTTAATTTTATGTTTTTTTTTTAAATAGTGACGTGACGTGCACGACATATGCAATTACCGTGCTGATTGATGGTAAGCAACATGACTGCTACATAACAGCACAGTGACATGTAGAGTGAGTGACTATTGGAACATGAAGAGTCAAAATCATTACCTATCACTGCACTGCGCTCGTCACCCAGAGATCTAAGATGTTATATCTCTAAGCCCTGTAATTTCTCTTGAAACATTGCTCTTCAAACCGGAACACAGTAGTGTTCGCTCATTATTGCTTGGCGGTAGAACAGCTGACAAAGGTGTGGTGCTTCCCCAGGCGGACTCTGCCGAGAGTCCTACCACTACTATTATTTTACGAATGACGTTAAAACTTTTTGATATTTGGCCGTTTTATTGTAGTTATGCCAAAATACTTGCTATAGTAACAAAACTTGTAGTGGTAGGACTCGTTGTAGAGTCTAGTTGGAGAAGTATGAAATCCATGCCAATTTTGCAATCGCCAAGTAGCGTCTAATAGCAGTGCATACTATACTGTATTTTGCTTCGAAATACTATATTTTCAGTAAAATTACTGTGTAAAGAGTTTCATTATACATTGCTGGGTGATGATAACAGTGCAAAGATTTGGAGCAGCGTTTAACGATCAGATCACGGACAGATCTTGCTTTGCTGTGACACCAACACTACGACGCATCTCAGCAACATTAACGTGTTGGTGACGCATACCCACTATATTTTTTCTCTCCTCCAAAAAAGTAATCAACGCTTTCAGAGAAATTTACTTCAATAATTTTAACAAAAAAGAACCGACTTTCAACGGAAAATTTATAAAGTAAAAAAGTTTTCTCTAGAATGTCATCATCAGATCCTGGTTTCCTTATCAAAGAAAGAATATATTCCAAGGGTGGTAACCCTTGGAATATATTCTTTACAACAAAAAAATAATCATCAAAATCGGTTCATAAACGACGAAGTTATCCGCGAACACACATTAAAAAAAATATATACATACATACAGTCGAATTGAGAAACCTCCTTTTTGAAGTCGGTTAAAAAAGAGAATCCAAAACAGTTAAGAGTGGCGAAATCGATGGTTACAAATTCGCTAAACGCTTATAAATTGAGCCGCCGCATAATTTGATAGCACCCACCGGATTGAATGTTATTACCGCGATTGAGTCCACACCCTGAAGGAAGGGCCGCGAGGTGTGAACCTGATACCTCTACCCTCCACAGTTACATGTGTATAACTAATACACGACTTGTGACCGCTACGAAGCTCAAAGACGAGCTTTGGTACTAGACGGCTAATTTAATGTGAGTATTTGAAACTACTTTGTCTTAACTATCGTCGGAGGCCGAGATGATGCTGCATCTTTAAAAAAAAAAAACACAAATTATAAATATATATATAGTTCCGGTGAGGACATGTGCAAGTCCAGCAGGTCTATTACAAAGTCCGATAAACGATATATCGGCCGAAGTTATGGATGTTTTATCCCACGAAACACAATCGGTCGGTTGATGACACAAAAACTGTCAAATCAGTGTCGGTTAGGATGAACGAAAAGCCCGATTAGATCAATCTACCGATTGCGTTTCGTGTTATAAAACGTCCATAACTTCGGTCAATATATCGTTTATCGGACTTCGTAGTAGACCTGCAGAACAAAATCGATCAACATCATGTTCCGAATTTCAAATCAATTCGTTCAGCCATAATTGATCAACCAACGTCGAAACTTGTACATTTATAACATAAGTAGTATATTTATATACGGTGGTGCAAATCTAACATCTTGTTACATAATACAAATTCTAAAAGACAACTTTTCCCATATTTTTTTTAAATAATTAAAAAACCTTTATCGTTTGTATCTGAATACTCTAAGTTTGTATTAAAAGAGGTGTGAAACAGAAACTCGGCAATTAATTTAATACAGAATCAATAAAAGAAATACTCCCGTCTCGCGGCACCAATAAAAGATCGTAATCAAAGATAACCGAGTCGATTTAACAGATGTGACACGATCGACGAGATAAGACACTCGAATCATTCAGGCACTTCTGTACGCCCACTGCTTTGATAGAGAGGGACTACGCGGAATGGATTATATAGTAGACAGAGACTGAAGTTTTGCGAAGAATATTTCTTTAGAGTTTTATGTGTGCTCGGATAAAATAACGAGGGTGAGTATTAACACAACTAAACAATCAAAAATTTATTAGATGACTGAAAAATATCTCTTCAGAGAGAATTAAAAAAAAAAGAGAACTCATCGTATATACGTTATTGTATGTATTACGTGATAGCTCCGCCAGTGGGGAATGTTAATATGTGTCAAAAATCACTTGAAACTTTGTTATAGTTAAGCTTCTCTGTAATACAGGTACACTAGTTTTTGTTTTGTTCATAAATACCAAGTAGATATAATTTTACATGCATTCAAAGTTCGCAAAAATATCTACTCGTGTGATGTCATTACACAACACTCCGCTCCGCTTAGTCGCCATTCGCTATCAGTAATTTACTTGCACAGTGTTTTGTTTCATCGCTTCCAGTTGTGAACGAATTGAACGAGTGTTGTGGTATGATGTCGAGAGTATCTAACTCGGATCGCTAACTTTAAAATGATATATCTTGGAAACTGATTGACGTATTAAAATAATTATTTGACGAGAATTTATTATGTTGGACGGAAAGTACAGAAAACTAACATTCAAAATAAGTGAACATTTCTTTTTTATTTTATATTATTTTTGGTGTATCACAGTAAAGAGGTAACTTCATATCAAGTTATCGAAATAGATGATGCGGTTTTTGAAATATGAACGAAGAACTAATATTTAATAAGTAGTGAAGTAATTAGTTAAGTTTTCGTAAAAATAAATTATATTTAAGTGCATACAGAACGTTACTGTAATTAATACTTCTTACAATATATTACTGATAGTTCAACTCAGTTGTGCGAGCGGCCCTATGTGTGCGTGGGCTTGTAAATATACAACTTTCATTCGTGTGGCAGCCGTCGTCGTCCGACTGCTTCGTCACTGCCACACTAATGAAAGTTGTATATTTACAAACCCACGCACACATAGATCCGCGCGCACAACTGCGGCGGGAAAACGTCTTAGACTACAAGCCTGTGTACAAAACTTATGGGTCAAATGAACCACCAGGAGACCTATGTCAGACCTACCTCAGTTGGACAGCTTACAAGTAACGACATAGTACTGAATCTTATTACTTTATACCCTTCTATCATCCTACATGGGTCTCCTGGTGGTTCATTTGATCCATACATTTTGTTCACGGGCCTGTAGTCTATCTATTAGGTTACATTGTGCTATGAATAAAAAACTCAACAGACGCTTATAAGTACATTTTTGTTTATAACCGCAAAGAACTAGAGATTAGTCTCTGCAGCTGTGTATTCTCGTGTACAGATATATGTATCTGATAAAGCAGAACGTTTTTCTCTCAGAGGCAATCGGTAGTTGGGCTGCGAGTTACGATAAGAGCTCTTGAATTCCTGACCAATACTACGGAGAAATATGTAGACATAGGACATAACTCTGTACTGCGATTTCTTATCATTTCATTGTCTAAAAAAACGACATCAATTCAAAATTAAACTCGAATAATCGAATAAGTTTTATAATTTTTAATCGATCTTGAGCAAGTTTTTGAAGTGAAAACTTCTTTTGGCGCGCCACAGACAGGGGTTTCGTGGGATGTGAATTGAATTCTAGTGTCACGCTCGGGAATGATTAGAATTTTTTAGGTGAACTCGGAGCCAGGTCACTGGCCATCTAAAAATGCGTCAGCATTTCTTGATGGGCATGTCCTCCGGTTTCACTAGCGTAGTTTCCGAAGCAAGTTATCAAATACTGAGTTATAAGTTTTCACTTCTATCGGCATTTCTGCCAATGACTGCTAATTTTTTTTAGTAATATTTCAAAATATTTAATAAACTGTCACATCGATTTCACTAACTTTTGAAGTATAAACTACCTACCAAAACAAAAATCGTTTCATAATTGGAGGAGCGGTCACGACACACAAAAAAACTTGGTGTCTTTAAATCGAGAGTGAATCGGTTTTTTCTAGGTAAGCACGCTCCATCGTAGATCTCATCATCGCTTAACATCAGGCGAGATGGTGGTCAAGTGCGAACCTATTATAGTTAAAAAAAAAACATAATTCATACAAATAAGCAGCCCACTAAATGTTCCCAGTGCTGGGACTTGGAGCGTTTTCTCTTACAATCAGGAGCTTAGGGTTATAATCTACTACGCTAGTCTAGTGAGGGTTGGTTAATGACGAATGCAGTCGACAGAAATCTTGGGGATCTTAAAACACTCTGGTAACTAAAAAAATGGTAGGACTCTTGGCAGAGTCCGCCTGACCTTTGCCAGTTATTCTACCGCCAAGCAGTAATGTGCAAACATTACTGTGTTCCGGTTTGAAGGGCAATGTTTCCAGAGAAATTACAGGGCTTAGAGATATAAGATATTAGATCTCTGGGTGACGAGCGCAGTGCAGTGCTAGGTAATGATTTGGACTCTTCATGTTCCAATAGCTGCGTGTCACTGTGCTGTTATGTGTCAGGCATGTTGCTTACCATCAGGCACATGTCCTCTCGTGATCATGATCGTCTCGTCACTCTTTATTTAAAAAAAAAAAAGAAAATTCCGATGTTTTCCTTCATTATTAAAACCAGTTTCGATGTCTAAGTCGGACATCTGTACTAAGGAAAATACTGAAAAGTGCAAGTGGGATTCGAACCAGTGACGTGACGATTGTGTATGACAAATTATAGAGCTACAACGCAAACAAAATTTCTTTCTCCTCAAAGGTGTGAGCCAGAGTCCCACTTCAAACATCAACCAAATTAATAGCGACTGGCAGTGCCCCGCGGTTTTACCTGTATAGTCTCCGTTCCCGTCATTTTCTCGCAATAAAAAGTAGCATACAACTATAGGTATGTTTCTTTTTTTACTAATTTTAATCTATTTATAAATAACATAATATTTATTAAAAATTAGTAGTGGTCGCGAAGTAAACAAAATTCGGCCATAAAACAATGTAAATCTGTTGACAACTTGACCACAGAATTTAGCTATAAACAAATTAGTAAAATATGTGTGTGTATGTGTGAGTGTGAGTGTGTGTGTGTGTATCTGTGTGTGTATAATGTTGTATTAGTGGTTTAATTATTTTTTTTAATTTGAAATAAAAATATATGTAATATGCATTATGCACTTTCTCTATAAAACTAAAAGTGAGTCAAATTTCATACTCCCCTGTTCGGGCAATTTTCGTAAGAAGTGGTACATGTGAGGTTTTACATCACGTATTAATGCATAGATTAATATAACATATCTATATCGCCAGTAATGATGACCTAAATCTGACTACTATAGATAATAATGGATAGTGCTCTCAATCTAAGCGTCAAATTTCCATCCAATGCATCCAGCGAGTATGCCAGATAATCAATTCTGCTAAGCAGACTGTAATGTCTACATAGATCGTGTTGCAAATCTGAGATTACCGGTACTATATACATTAACACCTTCAATACAAAGGTACCTGGCCAGATTAAGTAGGTTCATTTAGGTATTTGTACCATAAATTCATATAAGAAATGGCGACAGGTCACAGCAACAACGTGTGACCCACACATGCCTCTTAAACTTAAGTGTCAAATCTATAAAACGGTTATAAGACCTGTCGTCGTGTATGGATCAGAATGTGGGGCAAACAAAGGATCGGATGAAAGACGATTGCATGTAGCGGAGATGCGAATGCTGAGATGGATGTGTGGTGTGACGCGGACAGATAGGGTTAGAAATGCGTATATTAGGGGAAGTGTGAAAGTAGTACCCGTGACAGAGAGGTTAACAAGCACTAGGTTATCGTGGTTTGGACATGTTAAGCGTAGGTATGAATACCACATAACTAAAAGAGTTTTGAAAATGAATGTAGATGGCTGCCATGGGAGAGGTCGACCAAAAATTGTGGATGGATTGTGTGAAAGATGATATGAGTAAGAAAAAAGTGAGCTTAGATCTAACGAATGACAGAGACGAATGGAAGAAACGTACATGTTGTACCGACCCCACCTAGACTGGGATAAGGGTAGGCAAATGATGATGACCATAAATTCATATAAGAATACTAACTTTGTTACGTAATTTCCAAAAACACAAAGAATCTGTGCACGTTATTTATTTTCTCCGAAAAACCAAAAACTGACTACAATTTAAAATTATATTCAGACACTCGACTAAATTTCTACGTCGTCATATAATTGTAAGCAAATCTTTACATGTAAAAACGTTATGTTGGTTTGTGTACGTTTCAAAAACTCAAAAAGTTCTGCACCAATCGCTTTGAAATAATACAATGATATATAATCCGCATCAAGGATTGTTTTTATCTAATTTTTGCATCACAATGTGCCACAGCGAAGCGTGGCAGGGTACAGCTAGTTTTTAAATAAATCAATTTAAAATAAAATTCAGACACTACCATTTTCATAAAAATCAATAACTATGTCGTTTGCATGAATAAAAATATAAAAATAAATAAATAAATATTGGTGGACAATTCACACACAACACTATCTGACCCCAAACTAAGCAAAGCATGTGTGATGGCAGCCAGAAAGCTGATATAATACTTATATAGTTTTAAATACATACTTATTATACATAGAAAACACCCAGACACAGTGCAAACATTTGAATTCATCACACAAATATTTGCACTGGGTGGGGATCGAACCCACGACCCACGGCTTCGCAGGCAGAGCTACTACCAACTAAGCCACTAGGGCAGTCAAAAAGATGTAAGCAAATTTTAGTTTTCTGGTATATTCCAAAAACTCGCACACCGAATTCAATAAAATTTAGGTATTTGGGAGCATCTCTGAACTACCTACTACTTACTATACAATTAGCACATTAGTGGTCACCGAGTAGTTGAAATGCATGATTTTTCCAATAACGTCCAAACTTATTCTATTCTTAATTACTAAGTTCCAGTTAGTGTCATTTTTGTAGAGATAAAACCTTTCATCTTCGCGTAATGCAGCGGTAGTAACGCTGGCAAAACAGTGAGGTCAGTATTCTTGTGATGTGAGCTTACCATCTGGTCAATGTTTTCGTTGGTCCCGTATAAAAGCAACATTAGCAACGCTAGACGGTTTTACTATTTTCCGTTATTTTCCCGATATAAAAATTAGCCTGTGTGTTCTTATAGACCCTATGAGACATACACGGATAAATACCACTTTGTCTATTATTGTTAAAGTATAAATTGGTCAAGTTTGTGGTGATTCCGGACGGATTTTTGACAAGCTAGCATAGTCTTGCGATTTATTTAATTTCAGTAGATCAATTTATGTCGTTAAAATATATCTACAATTCTTAACGGATAGACAGACTAAAGTGTGAATTTTGTCTGTCTTATAGGTTTAATAAATTTTGATATAGACGTTTGCCATAACAAACTTATTTTTTTTAACAGATTTACCACCGAGGAGCAAGTTCGGACTGCAATTAATAGTAGCCTCTATTGCTTAGAAGACAGATTCCATATGAAGAATACGTCCGATTTTTTTAAACTTTTTAAATTCATCATAATTTACTAATTCGCACACAGCATATTTCTGATTTGCCGGAACGATAAACAGAAAGTATGGGTCGCGCAGGACGACAACATGGCGTTCTATTTAATCTTACGTTCTTAGTGTTTGAAAATTATTCGAAATTATACAAAAATTTAATTATGGTCTTACCTCATTTCCGATCTTACCCAAACACACTATAATTAAATATGTATTGAACATTGATTTGTTGTGGAATTTTAAACCAATTGACGACCGCTATTTTAAATGAGTCAGTAACAAAACATTACTGACAAAATTGCATCAATAAATAGGTTCAGTAGAGTTAGTACTGCTGAAACATTTCAACATATCGTCGTTGAAGTTCTAACACCACGTATGTCAAAAATAGCAACTTTTCAGGAGAGAAAAATATTGGAATATCTAAAAAATCGAAAAATACAACCTTTTAATAATGTAATGCTATTTTGTTACCTTTTTTCCATAAATTTTTAGGAGCAACCGGGTAGTCCGTTTCTCAGTATGGAATTAAATGTTTTACGTGCTGTTTCCAAATATAACGCCGATTAGGTGGATCCCGTGTAGTTGCATTTTTTCTTAATTTCACGACTTTTTATTGGTCGGTACGTGTTCCTGATTGGCTTAAACGATGCGTCTTCCGATTCTCTAGCGAATGGCATCAAAAAGTCAAAATAGCCAAAAAGTGACTTACGTGGTGTTAGAACTTCAACGACGATATACTAAGAAATTATCTATTCCCTGTTTATAAGGACATAACATATGTAGTATTTATGTAAGTTTAATAATACGTCAACACATTACATATTAAGTCGAAGGCCGCACTAATATTAGTCGAGTGAAGCTTAAATTGATCACTGAAAAAAAAGCTTAAAACACAAACCCAATAAACAGTTTTTACTCGATGACCTTTTATAGAAAGGCAATTTTACTCGATTTATCTCTGAATTATTATAACAATATCTTCGCCCTCAAGAATCACGTTTTATGACTTCATCTGGATAACCCTATTTGAGTCGGTTGTATTTATCAGAACTATATTACTTAGACTAAATATACGAGTAAATCAGTTGTATGGGATACGCAGTATCTCAACTTTTAATGTTCATTATGTTATTGTGATCTTTTCAGGATTGGTTTGAATCATCATAAACATAACTTTACTCATTTTTTTTTAACTTTGAACATGTCATAAATATTCGCCTTAATAAAGTCATAAGAAGTAATAATTTATCACTAAATGTGCCGTTGCACTTAATCATAAATTATATTAACAATCTCAAAATCATACTCTAAAGTTATTAAATTCACTGAAATCTTAGAAAGACTGCTCGACTAGTAATTTTTTTAAGATTTAAAAAAACAACTAATGACATTTTCTTATTCAGTTACAATTTTTGTATAAATCATGTTTCGCTTTTACACAAATGCACTGTTAATTCTTATTATGCATGCATCGATGTATACTAGTAATATAATTAGCATGCATTCAAAATGCATGATAATAATTCATGTTCTATACAACTTTATGTTTAAGGGGAACACATTTTTTTTAAATAAGTGCATTAAGGAAAACCATCCCAGCTGTATGTTTCTGAATCCCATAGGGCTTAAAACTGCTTAAAAGTACACACACATTACATTTGAAAATATATATAATTGTTTAATATGTTGACAATGTATAAATAGAAAAACGAGTTCAACAAATTCAATACAAATTACTTATTACATATTATGGGTCTCTTCTACTTATAAATAAGAACCTCAGACACATTGTCTGTGTTTATACAGTCGTTTTATTTTGTACTAGATGCCCGCCCCGGCTTCGCCCGTGGTATATTATATAGCACTCATCGGCATCCCGTACATATCCAACGGTGAAAGAATGACTGAAATCGGTTCACTCATTCCTGAGAATATCGATTTCAAACAAAAAACCTCTTCAGCAACCTGCTACGCCACCTGTCGGAAATTGGCCGTACCAACTCAGATTTAGAAAAAAAATTTAGCAAAGGTTTATATTCAAGGCACAGATTACTGAAATTCAATGACGCAATCTTTGACACATGCTGTCATGTGTCATGTCAAAGCACGAAACGTACGAAAACTCTCAAAAGGGGAATATTTTTTCCCGATTTTGTTACATTCTTGTTTCATGCTCCGCTTCAATTTATAGTAGAGTTATTTTCTATAGCCTAAAGCCTTTCTCGATAAATGGACTATCCAATAGAAAAATAATCTTTCAATTCGGACCAGTACTTCCCGAGATCCTAGCGTTCAAGCAAACAAACAAACAAACTCTTCAGCTTTTTAATATTAGTATCGATATAGATTCCTCTGTCTAACAAAATAACAGAATATTATATTTCTTTATAATTACGCGTATAGTATTAACCTTTCATAAATAAATAAAAAATTTAATCGTGATTAGGTACTTTTGTACCCAAATATTTAATGGTTTTAAATATACATACCGCCATAGTTGATTTACTGTCTATAATCTGTAGTGCGTCGAATCGTTTATTCGTCCTTTTCGGTCTCATAAAAGGAGCTATTCCATAATATTTTACGTTTTATAGTCTGTTATTGGACATCCTCGGGTTTCGTATTAACTTGTTTATTGAAGAAGCTGAATTGCTTGCAGTAATTGATGATCCGGATTTCGGGCGTAATTCGACAGAAAGAGGCCAAGTGTAACATAAAGAGGGCTTTGAGATATGTCCACGTTGTCTTCGAATGGCCACTTAACTTTACTTGTTCACTTCACTCGGGTTCACTTTATTTGGCGAGTTTGTTATCTATCTACGAGTGTTATTATAAATTTGAAACTTAAGATGATTTTATAATTTACTAATAGCAAGCCGCGGTTTTACTCGCGTAGTTTCCCGTAGCCGTTTCTGTTATTTTCCACAATGAAAGTTGTCTATATGCCATTTCTGATTTATAATCTGACTTTATTCCAAGTTTCAAAGCGATCTGTTCAGCCATTTCCGCAATAAAAGTCATCATCATCATCAGCCGCAAGACGTCCACTGCTGAACATAGGCCTCCCCCCTAGATTTCCACAACGAACGGTCCTGCGTAACCTGCAACCAGCGGTTTCCAGCGACCTTTGTGAGGTCATCTGTCCATCTAGTGGGAGGCCGTCCAACACTGCGTCCAATAAAAGTAGCCTATGTATAATTCAAGATTATTTCATTTTCTTCCAAATTTTAACCAATCTGTTCAGCCGTTTCGGCATGATTGAGCAACAAACATCCATTTTCACCACCGGTGCATATTCAAATTATCGTATACTCCCGTTCCCGTTGTTGTCGTTATCTTTTCGGGATAAAGAATAGTCTATGTTTTCTTTCGGACTATTTTGTATCTATGTTACAAATTTCAACCCGATTCGTTCAGACGTGATTGAGCAACAAACATCCAAACATTGACATTTCTAATATTATTACCATTATCCCAATAAAGAGTTTTCTATCCATCTATTTTCGGCATTTACATTTTTACTAGTATCGCCCCGCGGTTTTATCCGTGTAGTCCCCGTTTCTGTTATTTTCCGCAATAAAAGTATCCTATGTATAATTCAAAATTATTTCACTTTCTTACAAATTTTAACCCGATTTGTTCAGCCATTATGACATGATTGAAGAACGACCATCCATTTTCACTACCGACAATATATTCAAATTCGTATACCCCGATAAACATAGATATAAACCAATGGATGTGCCCTGAGTAATTTGAAATTGGTAGTAAACTGCGTCTCTATGCGTGTCGTAAGTAGTTTACACATAATCAAACCTAAAATCGCCAGCGGCGCGATATGCTGTGGTTCTACTTATTTTGGTTGTTGACAACGAATAGTGATAAGTAAAAACGTCCGACGTGCACCGCTTCCTGCAACCGACTGGAACGGCATGAGTGAGCTCTTCCCAACAATGACATAATTCCTAGCGCCCTGAAGTTTGGAAAGGCACATCTGTGTATTGAGATCTTTGCCGATAAATAGTTTTCTATCCATCCATTTTCGTTGTTCATATTTTTGTATATTTTTTGTATGAATTCTGGAAGTTTTCCTCAAAATTCATAAATCATTTAAATGTAAACATCCAGTCCTTTTCTCCGCCGCGCCGTCCCAACAGATCGCGTTCCGTTGAGAACAGCGACTAAACGTTATTTTCCCCAATTTCCCGTAAAGCAATACCTGATCCTAGCAACGGATACTTTTAATTAAAATTTCTTCCTACAGAGCCTTGAAGCCATTAAGCCTTTCCAGCTTTTATGATTCTACGATTTCAAACGAAAAGGAACTTTACTGCCTCAATAATGAGATATATTGTTGTGAATTGTTTATGCGTCAAAGTTAAACATTTGTTCTTAATTAGACGAATCAAGTGGCGTTCAAAATTCTGAGTAGATTATATCGATGACAAATAAATTGTTGGAGCCATTTGATTGATTTTCGGAGGGAATTAAATTTTTTATTTCCTGTTGTTTAACATGAAGTAATTTTTTTAGTATGTTCGGTTATTTTGACGTCACTGGAAAGAAAACTGTATGACTTTATTAATAATATAATTTAAAAACTCAAAAAACCCGACTGAATAACAAGTGAACCAAACTACGTACTTACCTACATACTATTAAAACTGAAAAGAATAAACAAGCACTTAGGTTTCTGGTGGTCTAGAATTTTATAACATGTTATTGATAATATATACATGTTATTGATGATATAATATAAGTAACATGTTATTTTCTGGATCAGCCATCTTTCGTGTATCAAATTTCAAAAGTAGAAATTTCAAATGAATGAAATGAAGTTCTGTCGTGATTTATGATTGTACGGAACTCAAAATAAAAGTCCAACTCGTACATGACCGGTTTATTTACAGAAAAGCCTGTTCAATGCTTATATCACTGCTAAATAATGTGGAATCTATTTCTGAATAGAGGCTTTTCCCACGCTGTCGGAATAAATAGAGATTCTCAGTAAATTTGCTATCCAAAATACAGTTATTCTACTTTTAACAGCGATTTTGAACCTTAGCTTATTTGTAGATCGTTATTCATTTGAAGGTTTTAATAAAGGATGGATATTATATTAATCGTAATTTTAATTTATTGAAAACCAGTCGTATAGTTTATGGTACTATGTTTTATATTTATATTAGTTTCCCGCGGTTTTATTCACGTATAAATTATTGAATTTGAATGATGAATGAACTTTTTAAACGCTTTGATCGGCAACGCAGAATAGTGGAAAAATATATCTACCGTGGAAGGATGGAATGACTTGCCATTGTTTGGAATACAAAAACGAGAAGGTGAAAGTGGTACAATAATATTCTGAAATTATTGTTCCAAAGTGCCGTCTATAAAAAACAATAAACAACTTTTTCCTTATTATCTCTCTTTTGCAATTTTTGAGAACTAACTCCATACCTATTTACATAAAGAGTTGGAAGGCCAAAAACAATTCAATAATGTTGTTGAGGTGCTGAGGCATTTCACAGAAAACATGCGACATTCGCACAATTAAAAAAAATATTATTATTATTCAGAAACATTGAATTTTGCACACCAGTGCAAAGGTAAAGCTGAGCAAAGTAAAACTAGAAATTTGGTAAAATTTGTTTAAAAAAAACGTTTTTTTACTATTTGTATCCCTTTCGGCCGCTTTTGTAACTATGTTTATCATCTGTTGAAAATTAGAAGATAATTTATCTTTCCAAAGCTACACTGTCCCAATATACCATTTGTCAGAATAAGCATAGGGTAAAAAACTAGCTTGTCGATCAAGCTTTCTATAAGCTCGACAAATTTCTCAGAATGAAAACCCAATTTTAGACCTCAAAAGTGTAATTCTAATATCATGATTTAACCCTTCATTCATAATTTAAGAACGACGTTTTTGTCGGTGGAGTTCCTTCCATGTTCTTCTACACTCCGCCTTCTCCTTGACTTCCTGATACGACACTACATTTATTTTCTCCTTCACTTGGTTCATGTAACTTCTCCTAGGTCTACCTCTCTTCCTCCTCCCTTCTAATGTACCTTCCATTATTGTTCTAGTGAAGTTGTCGTGTCGTATCAGATGTCCCAACATCTTTCCTCTTCTGTTTTTTATTGTTTTTATTAATGTTCTTTTCTACTGTACCATCTTCAAAACTTCTTCATTGCTCTTCATTTCCTTTTCAAGGAAATGGAAAGGAAATAATAATCCTATAAGCTTTTAATTCAGGTCTCTATCTTTAACTATTGCTAACAATAACTACAATTACAATACAACTAAATTTAGGAGTAAATTGACATTAGAACAACACAGAACACTAATAGATTCTTCGGCCATCAGCAGACTACAAGAAATAGTAAACTTGGACACAAGAGTCACAGAAAAATACGACCAAATAGACAAACAACTGTCAAAATTCAGGGTAGTAAATATAACTAAAGAGGCGAAGTTTGGGGAGAAGACAGTAGCGCTCCTAGAAGAAAGAAAACTACTATTGACAGATAAATCAAAAACTGAAGAAAACCGTCACGCAATATCTAGACTTAGCAAACTGATCCGCGAAAATATAAGAAAGGATAGGAATTTAAGGAGAATGAAAAAGCTAGAAGATGAAATACAAAGAACTGGGGGAACTAGGAAAGCTTTCAAGGAATTAAGAGAATACGGAACAGAATGGATGCCAAAACTGAAAAACGATAGCTCCAAACAAGAAACTCTTCGTAGAAGAATCCAGAGTCTTGCCACAGAATATTATCGAACTCTCTACTCAAACAATGATACCGACCGAGAAAATAACGGCTATAACGTTTCTAATATGAATTATAGTCATAGTGAAGTTCCATTGATACTTTTGCAGGAAGCACAGAAAGCCATAATGTCACAGAAGCTAGAAAAAGCTCCAGGACCTGATAATATAACAAACGAACTAATCAAAGGCACAGAAGAAGAAATACGTCCAATCCTAACTAAGTTATTCAATGATATCATGATAACAGGCACTATCCCAAAACAATGGAATGAATCACATATCATTCTCCTCCATAAGAAGGGAGATAAAGAGAACATCGGTAACTATAGACCAATCAGCCTAATATCAAATGTGTATAAAGTCTTTGCAAAAATAATTCTTGAAAGAGTGACAAGGGTCTTAGACGAAAACCAACCAATCGATCAGGCAGGGTTTAGAAAGAACTTCAGTACTTTAGATCATATCCATACAATCAAACAAATCTTGGAAAAATACAAGGAATACCAGAAGACTCTGTATATCTGCTTTATAGATTACTCCAAAGCATTTGACAGTCTAAAACACGACTCTATCTGGCAAAGTCTAAAAGAACAAGGAGTGAACGAAATCTATATAGAACTAATCAATTCCATCTACAATAAAAGCAAAGCCAGTATCAAATTAGAATCAAAAGGAGATCCCTTTCCAATAAATAGAGGGGTGAGACAAGGGGACCCATTATCTCCTAAGCTGTTTAATGCTGTGCTGGAACACACATTTAGACAATTGGACTGGGAGAATTACGGTATTTCAATAAATGGAAACCGCCTCAACCACTTGAGATTTGCGGATGATATTGTCCTAGTAGAAGAAGACCCCAAGAAACTAGAATGCATGATAAAAGATTTAACGGAGAAAAGTCGAGCAGTAGGCTTAGAAATTAACGTAGATAAAACAAAACTTATGACCAACTCAACAGAAACTAGCATAAAGGTCGACGGAACCAAGTTCGAATATGTGAAAGAATATGTTTACCTAGGACAAATTATATCTCCCGAAGACTCCATGTCTAAGGAAATTAATAAAAGAATAGCCTGTGGCTGGAAGAAATACTGGGCTTTGAAAGAAATAACTAAGAACAAGGGTCTAAGCATGCATATCAAGAGGAAGACCTTCAACACTTGTATTCTCCCCTGCATGACATACGGCTGCGAGACATGGACATTGACGGACAAACAAAGAGAACAACTTGCTAAAACGGAAAGAGCAATGGAAAGGAGCATGTTGGGAATCAGGCTTAGTGACAGAATCCAAAATTTGGAAATAAGAAGGAAGACAAAAGTCATGGATATAATAACTCGTATAGACCACCTAAAATGGAGCTGGACAGGTCATATGCTACGCTGCAAAATCAACAAATGGAGCAAACAGGTAACCTTATGGTATCCAAGAGGAGACATAAGAAGACAGGGGCGCCAGAAAACAAGATGGAGTGACGATATCCGCCTTACTCTAGGACCATGCTGGACCAGAGTTGCGGAGGACAGAGCCCAATGGAGAGAGCTGGAGGAGGCCTATGCCATGAGGCACGTCGAATTACGAGATATAATATAAGGAACAAAAGATAATCAAAAATGTTAAATTGTACGTAGTTCGGAATAAAAAGGCTTTATTATTATTATTAACAATAACTACAAAGCAATCAAACAACAAAAATGCAGTACAAACAATAAATAAAACAAAATAAAACTTAAACTTGTTTAAAAAATTGCAGTTTGCTGTTTTCTTTTCAAATCTGTTTGCCAAGCGGCAAAGGCTTCCTCTAACCTTTTCCATTCTAGTTATCTTTTCTATGATTCTAGTCTTTCTCGAGCCACTCTACTCCAAGTAGCTCCTGCGACTTCTTTAAAGTCATCATCCTACCTTTTCCGTAGCCTACCTCTTCTCCTTTCCCCTTTCTTTGGTGCCTTGGTTTAGTATATAAGTTTTAGTATTACCTTTAATTTGCTTTTATTAATATTTAACAATTTTTTTCTCTCTCACTAGTTGTATAAGTACTGTCAACAACTATCTTTAAAATGTGAAACATTTCGGAAATTTAATGGGTTGCCTAAGATACAGGCTTAGCATAGTTTAGGGCCCAACAGTACGACTAGTAGATTTATGTAAATTTGCAATTTCACCATTGTGTTAAATGTAATGTATTTTGTTTTGGAAATATGAATGAATGAATGAATAAAAACTCTTTATTGTTCACACCTTAAATAGTACAGAAAATAAATATGTACACAATAAAACTAGTGAAACAACTGGCGGCCTTATCGCTGAAAGCGATTTCTTCGAGGCAACCTTGGGGTGGACAAAAAAACTAGGAGAACTTAAATCGTAAATAGACAATTAATTTATGATTATTATTTATATTTTATCTATACAAGATCTCTCGTTGCCGAGGATAGCTAACATTCGCGGGCTTTTGGCCAAACGAATGTTAGACATTTTTAGTAGCATACCTGTCACATTTTTACTATACTTGTCATGACCTCTACGTTTATTACTCCCAAATATAAATTACTAGCAGCAACCTGTATTGTTACGAGTGTAGTTCTTGTTCCCGTTATTTTGCTGAGAAAAAAATTCTTAAACTGCTTCCAGTCTATTCAGTCTTCTAATTTCAGTCCGATCCGTTCATATAACGAGTGCGACCACTACGATTGATATAATGATGGTAAGCAACATGCCTGCCCATAACACAGTGACACGCAGCTATTGGAACATGAATAGTTCAAATCATTACCTATCGTCATCCAGCGATTTAAGATGTTTTATCTCTATGCCCTGGAAACACCCTTTAAACCGGAATATAGTGATGTTATAACATTACTGCTTGGAAAAATAACTGACAAAGGTCAAAGAACCCTATCGCTGCAAAGATGATGCCGGTGGTCGTTTTTAATTCGTTTAAACCAAGAGTTTACATATACTACGTAGAGTTGGCACAAACGCTTTACACCGAAAACACGGGTAGCATGTTTCTTGCCTTGTCGCTCTTGTGGAATTGTCATACTTTTGTCGCGCCACATCCCTCTGTTGCCATAGAAAGTATGCACGTCATCTGCTTACGATTGACACAAAGGAACCGTGCGGAAAATCTAACTCTGTACGTAGTATATGTAAACTCTTTGGTTTATACAGTGTCTTTAGGTCAAATGCTACAACAAGGCAAATATAGTAAAAACACCATAATTTCATTGCAACCTCACTAACTGTCCTTCCTTGTACGGTGATTGCAAGTTTCGGCCTGTTAAAGACAAACGTCGATTGTACAGTTGGGCAAACAAATTTACCATCAGAATGTGTACGCGTGGGTGTCCGTTTGCACAAGTGGGTGGAAGATGGTTTGACATAATAATGATAGTTTGGTTCGCTACCGGCTTCTTGTAAAACATTGGAAGATTAAGAGAAAACGGTGTGATTCTAACGGAAATTGTCTAGTTTCTGTAAACTTGCTATCACCTTTGCCAGTTATTCTACCGCCAAGCAGTAATGTGCGAACATTACTGTGTTCCGGTTTGAAGGGCAATGTTTCCAGAGAAATTACAGGGCTTAGAGATATAACATCTTAGATGGCACATGCTGTGTTTGTCTCGTCGCTCTTTATTTTAAAAAAATCCTTTGGCACAGCCTTAGATAAAGAATAAGTAAACAGGTCAGGTTTTTCCGCACAGTTCCTTTGTACCAAACGTAAGCAGATGAGGTGTATGTTAGCTATGGCGACATAGTGATGTGCCGCGACAAAAGTATGACACTTCCACAAGCGACAACATGAGAGCGATCAGACCCGTACTTTCGGAGTAAAGCGTTTGTTCTAGCTAAATACGTAGTTTATGAAAACTTTTTGGACACAGCCCTGCGGTTTTATTTGTATTCCCTTCCCTTTCGCATAATTTCACTGCAATCAAATATAGCCAATACTACTACTAATACTATTCCAAACTATAGAGGTAGGCTGAGACTCCACCAAAGCGGAGATGTGCGAGCGAAGATGAGATGTTATTATAACAATCAATAGAATTTCGTTATCCACACATCTCGTCTCCGCTCAGCTCTAGTAGAGAACATAAAGCGGAGATGTATTTATTGTATTTGTATGTCGCTATGAAACCGGAAACTCTATAAAAGAAAATATAATTATATATTTATTGTATAGTACACAAAAAGAAAATAGAAACTTATTTACTATCTTAAATATAGGTTCAAGTAATTATTTGTCATATTTGTAGTAGAAATAAAGGCTATTTTTATTTTTTTTTACTTATTTTAGTTTTATGAAACCGGAGATGTGAGCTGTGTGACATGTCTCGCCGACGCCGACGCGCAGCGGAGACGAGAAATGTGCGCAGGCGACGACGCGCGGCGTAAGGCACAGCTTCGGTGGAGTCACCCGAGCTGAAAAACGTATCTTCTCGTCTCCACTTCACACATCTACGCACATGTCCTCCAGCTTTGGTGAAGTCTGTGTTCCAAATTTCAATCCGATCCGTTCGTATCGCCGGCTTGAGCAACAAATATCCAAAGATCTAAAAACCCAAACTTTCGTTTTTACAAAACCTCATCAATCAATCGCAGCTAAGGCAGATCATTCAGTTGAGCATAACGACTGTGGTGTAAACTCTCACACTATACTATTACTCTTCTCATATATATGTACCCTGAGCGACCTGTGCGAAGCAAATCTAGTTGCAGTTTCTGTGGGCTCTCATTGGTCTAAAGCTGTTTAGTTTCTAAAAAGAATACAATTAAAAACAAAAGAAAAACAAAATTTTAAAAAATCTTAAAAAAAAGTTTTAGATGTAGCCAGCCCAAAACTGAACCGTTAAAACGACAAGCAGAAGAAGTAGCTAAGGTGTAAAGTTAAATCAAGGATGTAAGTAGTTATTTCTAGTGAGAGCGTCAGGTATCATTTTGTATCGGCTCAACCTTACACTTACTGTTGTCAACCCTCAACAATGAAGTTTACTTGTAGGTAGTATACCTGTAACAAAAAAAGAACACATTAATTCACGAAACAAGAATATCCCATTATTTTCTTACACTCTGACGCTTGACACAATATGGTTCAAAATATGAAAGAACTCAGATTGTCATACTATTTATTTAAGTCGTGGCTAAAAAATACTACCACTAATCAGTATAGATATACTAACTCTTGACCAATGACTTGCTCTTTTAATAAATCGGTATCGAAGCCTTACTGAAATCGATGGTAAACATCGAAGTATCCGATGGATGACTAACTAGGCTAATTAAAATTTAGTTAATTATCTAAAACGGAAGCGTGGCCATTAAACCAATCGTCGGCGGCCTAAGCAGCTCGTCAAACAACTCTTAGGAGAGAAGACCCTGGTTAATACAATAACGCGTCGATAAATGAAAGAAAAAATACATTTCGCTTTGATAAAATAGTATTCAGGAATATTATAATACAAATGTTTTATCCAGTTATTCAGTATATTGCTGTAGTCAGAATATTGCTACTAAATTCTATTAATAAATTACAAGTTTAGATGTTTGGATATTTGTTGCATATCAGAATGTCAGAAAGGATCAAGTTGAATTTTAAATAACTTATTTTTCCGATAAAACAAAAACCGACTTCAATTTACAATTAAAATTAAACACTCGATCAAATTTTACAAGAATCAAAATCACTATGTCATCTAAATACATGTAAACAAATTTTATACGCTTTCATATTTCAAAAACCAAAAGTTGGATTTCGCACTACTTCTGCACTAGGTACTTCTGCACTATGGTCTACGAAACAAAATAAAAACATCAAAATTGATTCATAATTATATACACGCAAAAAGCTTCCTGAGAAATTCCACCTTTTGTTAAAGTCGGTAAAAAAATTGTGCGTAATATATAGTTCAGGAATACAAAAGCATGATCATTAAAAAAGTGTATGTAAAAAAAAAAGTAATGTTTTAAGGTAACAAATAATTAAAACAAAATAAAGCAAAAACAATCTCATTAAACTAAGAAAACGTTTTTTTTTTAATAAAAGATTTTAGTATTTATCTTAATTAAACCATAGCTTTGACTGATTTAAGCTTTAGATCTAGCGTTTCTTCAAAATAACATGTGAATGCTTAGCTTAGCTTACTGTATTATGTAGGTGGTTTGAAACATAGAACCTGATCCGAAATTCTCGTTATACTAGCAATGCTGTCTCCTTTTCATTTAGACAGTCTAGGCAGATACTTATCTACTTCTTTTACGTTACGATTCGACGTGTCTGTCAAAGAAAAACTTTGCAATGAATGATGTTTCCAGTAAAAGTATTATCCAACAGCTCCCAGACTATGCTTTCATTTAATTTATAGCAGCTAAGCGGATGATATTGGTACGCATTAATTCTGTTATGGCGCCTCAACGTACCTCCCAATTAAATTTACTATATATATCATGTTCAGACAATGTTTACATGTTCGAACGTTAAACACAGTTATTATGTACAATGTTGAACATTAATTAAAAGAGTGACTCGCGTTTTAAACTTGGATTTAAACTTGTCTGTACTAATTTGTAAAATTGAAAAGTGTATGTTAGAATTGATTCAGATGTAAAACTTTTTTTAATATACTACTGGTATTACAAATCTCTATGTTTGGATGTTTGAATGTTTCTTGCTCAATCACAACGGGATGTCTGAGTGATAGGAAAGTTTCCATAAAAATTTAAAAAAATAAATTTGGCATAGGTCAGTACAATTGTACTAGTGACATATTATACTCGTATAATGCTTGTCAATTTTCTGTACAATAATTATTGTAATACAGTAAAGTAGTCATTTCAAACTTTGAAAATGTTTACAATTTGTATGTTCTTTCTTTTGTTTTTATTTTTATTAATTGACGTGTAAATTGTACATCTATGAATACTTTGACTTCGAACGGATGACAGAATAGAGTTTGATAACAGACTGGAATAGCACATAGGCTACTTTTCATCATGAGAAAGCATCGCCCCGCGGTTTTACCCACTTAGTTGCCGTTCCCGTTTATTGTCTAATTTCGATTTAAATATATAATTATGTCGTAATCGAATCATAATCGAGTCGCAATCGAATCTGAATAGAGTTGCAATCTAGTAGTGTCTGGAACGCTAGCGCCACCCGGTGGCGCTCGATGGAGTTGGTGGCGCGCGCGCTGTCGAATGGACGGATTGTTTGAGTCAGTTCTCTCTTGGCTTTCGACGCGTGCGGTTGGCGCTGAACCTTCGCGCTTTCTACGATACGTACTTACCTAGCTGAACAACCAACGTTGTTACCTGTGCTTAACAAATTCGTTTGTGTCTGCGAGTTTTCATCCAATTTCCCGCCGCTATGCCCACAGCCGAAGGAAGCGAAGAGTACAGACGATGGCGAGACTATGTTTGCTGACATATATCATAATCGATAAAAAGTATTTGTACTCTGCCAGACTATTACGAGTACCTAGTTGTGTTACAAACTTTACCCCAATTCGTTCAGAAGTTTGAGCCCAATTCGTTCAGGCATTCCGTGCAATTGAGCAACAAACACCCACACTTTCCAATATTTAATCATTTAAATTATATTATGATTTACACCACAACCCTTTCCGGTTGCTTGACAACTAGCTATAACTGTGAACTGTCATAGAAACTGTGCCATATTAAGCCTATAAGCCTTTCACCATGTTTGTGTCAAAGTAACAATGGTTTCCAAAGTCTCGAACAAACAGACACGACAAACACAATTTCTTTCTATCGGTAAACATTCTGTGTGATGTTTTCATTTACTTAGGTATGAGACTAGTTTTGTCTTTGTTTAATCATTACAAAAGAATACACGTTACGCAGCCGACTGGTAGTAAGTTGAAATTCACGGATAAGCAATTCTTATTTATGTCACAGAAGGATTTAACAAACCGTGTTCATGCAAATTTTTAAAATTTCTTGCGAAATGCCCCAATTTTCAAAACGGATTTTTTTGTGTTCGGAAGACTGACATTTAGCTTTTATTTTGAATCTATAGGTCCTTACGGGATCAATAAACCGTCCACCGTGTATTTTTTCTTATTTGCATTAGCATACCTATAGCATAGCATAGGTAGTCCACTAAATGTTCCCACTGTTGGGACCTTGGGGCCTTCTCTCGCAAGGACCAACCCAGTGAGGGTTGGTGGAAGAGACAACACCTCGAAAGATCCTAGGTACATGTCGGTTTCCTTACGATGTTTACCTTCGCTGTATCTAAGTGGTATTACGCACATGACTTCGAAAATTCAACGGTGCGTGAGATTTGAACCCGGTGGCTCCGGATCGGCAGTCGCCGTTGTCCCAACTAGACCACTGCTTTAATTTGCATAAATCGTTAGCTAATTTGATTAAATGTGCGTTGAAAGTTATCTTAAGCAATAACAACAAGGTAAGAAAGAAATGGAAAAATCGATTTTTTTACATAATAGTACAAATGCTACTCGTAGTTTAACTGTAGTAATTGTCTTTTTAACCCCCGACCAAAAAAAGGGGTGTTATAAGTTTGACGTCGATGTCTGTCTGTCTGTCTATCTATCTGTCTGTCTGTCTGTCTGTCTGTCTGTCTGTGTGTGTGTCTGTCTGTGGCACCGTAGAGGTCAAACGGATTTGCCGATTTCGATGCGGTTTTTTTTTATTTGAACGTTAATATCCGTGCGGATGTTCTTAGCTATGTTTGATTAATATCGATTCAAAATGGCTGCCTCCACAAAATGGCGGACAAAATATTTCTTCACAACCTACCTCAATATGGGTATCAAATGAAAAGGCTTGACTAGTAGAATACTATACATTATAACAAATTTCAAATCCAAGATGGCCGCCACCACAAAATGCCGAATTGTGGTATTTTTTTCACTACTACCTCAATATGGGTATCAAATGAAAGGGCTTGACTAGTAGAGCACTTTGCACTATGAAAAATTTAAATCCAAGATGGCCGCTACCACAAAATGGCGAAATACACTTCTTTTTTCACAACTCCTTTAATATGGGTATCAAATGAAAGGGCTTGACTAGTAGAGCGTTATACAGATGATGCGAGATCCGAGTTAGTCGGGGGTTAATCAAAATTTTTAATTTTGTTCTTGTCTATTTTTCAATTATGTATTTTGCAATGGTAACAGTAGCTTTATAGCTGGTATACATTTATGTCATTTCGTCTAATTTACACATTTTGTTTGGTGTCATCATTGTCCCACACTTAATATTTCGCTCTTGTCGGTTGTTTTGTGTATTAGATAACTTATAAAAATGCTTAAGAACATTTGTATTTCGATTATTAATTTAATTTTTTCATATTATTTGTAATTTAACTGTTTAATCTTGCTGTGTTCACAGCTTAGAGATATTTACCTGCTCAGAACCATTATGTTTCTCTTTGTATTATTTTGTAAATTTCCTGTTTTGTGTATCATAAATAAATAAATACATAAATGCAATGTTGTCAAAAAGATCACATTGACGAAATATATGATGAGTGGTTGATGATATATATTTGAAAAAGTTTTCCCCAGCACAAAGAGAGTAACTTTAAAAACAGCATCAGCACATTTGCGAAGCCAGATAAAACTGGATCCACACTGCCAAGTGGGACAGGGAGCTGCAAAGAATATAAAAATGCATTCCGAATAGAGGCGCCACATAAATAAAAGAGTCTACGATCTGTCTCCGAGATTTTTATGGCTGGATTTTCGCTGAAATTTGTTTTAGATTTGAACTGGCTTTTGGGCTGGGATTATTGAACTTGGGGATCATTGTTTTTATTTCTACACATGCAAGGCAATAAAAGACAGGGTTATGATGAAAGGTTGTAGGTACTAAATTCGAAAGAACGCATTGTATCATATCAAAAATGAGAACAATTTTTACATTGGATTTGAATGTGTACTCTTAGAGAGTGACCCTTTGCAGTTTGCGTAGGAAAATTATACACCTTTGTCACTGTGTATTCCAGAAATATATTTATATTTATGGGTGAAGAGCGCAGTACGTATCCACGTACATTTGATTAGACGTTCTTGTTACGAAAGTTGAGTGAAACCTCCTTGTCCGAATCTTTGAAACATCAACTACTTTTTTTTTAACACTTATAGGTTTACTGAACCGCCATCTCGCCTGATGTTAAGCGACGATGCGGTCTACGATGGAGCGCGTTTACGTAGAAGAAACCGATTCACTCTCGATTTGAAGACACAAAGATTGTAACCAACTGGGAAAACTCAGGTAACGTATTCCACAGCCTAGACGTTCTTATCACAAAAGTAGAGTCAAATCTCTTCGTTCATGTCTTTGGAACATCAACCATGAAACGATGTCGCTTTTTCGAGCTACGAGCATTCCGATAGAAAAAACCTATGTCAAAATGTTACCTTTATGCTTCCGTTTTGGAATTACGAGCAGTCAAAGGCAATAAGGAGCAAAAGGCAAGGTGGTATTAGCCGTGTATTACTGGCCTAGGCGCCAAAAGAAGTTGAGTGTGCGTAATATGAGGCCCAAACCTGGTTACAGGTTTGGACTCAGAAAAGCATGCAGATTTTGATTCTGAATGTTGCAGAAGGTGTACTGGTCCTTTTCTTTTACAAGGGGTGGCCCCTAAGACGAAGTAAAGTGTAACGAACACATGCTTTGGTATCATTATACGTAATAATTGTTTAAGTCGCAATATGAAATTGTTTTTGACGTGACACCGTCTAATAAATCGATAAACACCAACTACATGCACGAAAAATTATCCCGTTATGTCCCATTACGATCATTGTCCCGTTACGCTCATTGTACGCTTGCGCTGCATCTATCAAGGTTTTGCTATGACGTTGTCACGTTAAGCTATCGTCCGTAAGCCAACCGACTTTAGAGACAACCAATTTTTATGATTAACTAGTGACCCGCCTCGGTTTTGTACGGGTGCTTTGCTGACACTATACTAAATCTATACTATATAATCTATCTATTGACGTGTACTTCCTGTATGAATAAATGAATATGAATATACTAATATTATACTTAAAGCTGAAGAGTTTGTTTGTTTAAACGCTAGGATCTCGGGAAGTGCGGATCCGAATTGAACGATTCTTTTTCTATTGGATAGTCCATTTATCGAGGAAGGCTATATAGGCTATAGAAAATAACGCTACTATTAACAGAAGCGAAGCATGAATCAAGAATGTAACAAAATCGGGGAAAAAATCCTTTTTGAGAGTTTTCGTACGATTCGTGCTTTGACATGACACATGACAGCATGTGTCTAAGATTGCGTCATTAAAATATCACAGATTACAATCTTGAATGTAAAACCTTTGCTAATCTCTGAGTTGGTACGACAAATTTCCGAAAGGTGGCGTAGCAGGTAGCTGAAGAGGTGTTTTGTTTGAAAGCGATATTGTCAGGAATGACTGAACTGATTTCAGTCATTCTTTCACCGTTCGCGTTGTATATGTACGGGATCCTGATGAGTGCATAAATGTACCACGGGCGACGCCGGGCGGGCATCTAGTATGCTAATATTTACAGATATGATAAATATACTAAATTAATGGTTATTGTGGGTTATGTTTAAGAGACAGATATATATTCTTGTGGACTTTTTTGTAGACCTATTTAAGGGGTACACCGCTTGTTTGGTATGTCTCCCGTCTCTCGATCGATTCCAGAACCTCCAACTCGTTCTTAGTTCACTAATCCACATGAGCAACATCTGTTTAGATGTGAAATATCTTTACGTCTTTGACATGATACCTATTTTTTTAACCAACTTCATAAAAAGAGTAGGCTTGTGAAGATGGAGCATGAAACTGCGTTAAAATAAATAATAATATAATTAATAATAATTGTAAAAACAAACATATATACGGTCGAATTGACAAACCTCCTTTTTTGAAGCCGGTTAAAAAAACTTAGAAATTAAGCGGAATAAATGAATAACTGAATAATAAATATTGGTGGTCGTTTCACACACAGCACCACCTGCCCCCAAACTAAGCAAAGCTAAGCTATGGAAGCCAGGTAGCTGATATAATACTTATATATTTTTTAAAATATACTTATTATACATAGAAAACACACTTAAAATATCTTTATCCTTAAGATAAATAAAAATAAACCCTCAGAAATAGCATGATTTTGTCGCAAAATGTACCACGAAGCGCATTTAGTCTTCAATTTGGAACTCAACCCAAACTATGTATATCAACGACCACAGAAAGTGTACTCCAGAGTATAGAGTAAGAAATTCAGAAAGGACAGTGAATTAAACAACAATACCCGCTTATTTCACGGCAAGTTCACGGCACTTAACAAACACAAATATTGCCTTAGCACTGGGATTTGTTTAATTTGACGCGGGCGACGAGCCCGTCCAATGCAAAGATTAAACGCACGCAGATATGATAGTTCGTCGAATTGGAATAGTACCTTCACTTGGGGAAGTATTTATTACCTTTGCCAGTTATTCTACCGCCAAACAGTAATGTTACGTATTTTTGTTCAAGCAGTAATGTGCAAACATTACGGTTACGTGTTCTTTCTGCATTTACTGTATTCCGGTAGAGGAGATAAGGAGATAAGGAGATAAATCAAGATATATGTCTAAGCGACAAGTGTAGTACAGTTCTAGGTAATGATTTAGACTCTTCATGGTCCAATAGCTCCGTAACACTGAGCTGTTATCCCTTTCGGACCTGATGCTAAACGGCAAGGTATTTTAAAATGAAAGTTATCATTTCTAGCTAATTATGGGGCGCTAAAAAATAAAAACTGACTGAAAAAAATCTAGGTCAACTGAAAATGGGCTTTTCAGGATACTCACAATTGTGAGGGTTCGGGCCAAATCTTGCTACACTCACGTTTGTGATGGTTGATAAATAATACTATTGAGTTCAAGAAATTAAACTTTATTCATTAAAAAATCAGTTAACATCATTACAAATTATTATTTTTCCAGAGCAACTCCAAGCATCTGTTACAAACCGAGTCAATCAGCGGTTGAACTAGACGTAGCCGATTTTGAGTTTTTTCTTGAAGTGCCTTGTCAATAATGTGTAAATTGGTCCTAATTAAAAAGAACCTGACCCTCGTCAATGCGTCTGTAATATAGGGCAACCTGAATCGCTGCTGCCACGCCATCTTGACCCTGGGATATTCCTCACAGCCAAGGATACTATTAATACCAAAAAACTTCTGAACATCAACTGCAGTGACTGGTCGCTTGAGGACCTCCTCCTTAGTTGTTTGGTAGTATATTTGTGTACAGGGTGAGTTTTTCGAAGGCTTCTTGTGTAAAATACTTTTTGAATTATTCAGCAGGCGACAGTCTTGAAAAAAGTAAAATGGTACATAGAGTTACATAAAACTAGATTACCATGCAAAATGCATACTTCTTCCACAGTTGGAGTAACTGAAGGCATAGGTTTCCCATGAAACGTCCGTCTGGACCATGTATGTGCAGCTGGTGCTACCACAGCAGGAACTCTATCATCTGTCTCCTGGTCTTCATCAGAAGGGCTGTCTCAGATGGGCTCTTCCCCTGGGGGGCATCCAATTTTCGTCTTCATCAGAGTCGTCGACGAAATCCGAGTCATTTATTGCGCCCAAAACAGCATCATCGTCAAGTACTATACTTCTACTACTCATAGTAATTGTTTAACATTAAAACAATACCTAAAACAAAGCACTAATCAGTTTTATATTTGTACGTAATGTTTTACAAATTATGAAGTTCAAACCGAACTCTCACTTTTGTGAGGTTTATTTTTCGGCAACAAAATCTATTGAACTTAATCAATAAAACACTATTTTTTATCTCAGAATCTATTTTTTTATTCCTTCATAAAACAATAAAATAAAAATAATCACATAAAATACTTACCAAAAGGAGAAATTAAAAAAACACCATGACAGGTCCTGAAAAGTTCACCTCGCGGGATCTCTGGTGCACACTGATCCACAGAGACCTCGCATGTTGCCACGCACAAATTCATAGGCATAAAAGACGGCTCGCACTTTCGTGCGAGCTCGCCCGCGTTCGCTTGCCGTGTCAGAGTCAGCTTATAGAAAATTGTAAAGTCATACTCACAAAAGTGAGTACAGGGTCCGAAAGGGTTATAGGCAGGTGTTTTGCTTACTATCACGCACTCGTACTGCTTGTCTATTTACTCTTATAATAATAAAGATGGCTAAGGAGACAATCTTGTATCTGTCAACGAAGTAAGGCTAGTGATGTGTGTTCTTTTTTTAAACGCTCATAGATTCGCGTTGAATTCCGTATTCCGTATTGTGATTTGACTCTATAATAAGAACAGCTCATCATCATAATCAGGCATAACATACCTCTGATTTTATTAGCGGCTATTGATGGCAGTGTTTATTACCGTCAGGCAACATGAACGCTCGTAAGTGAATGGGCTGCCTATATTTATTGGGCTTAGGTGTTATTTAACTAGTAACTTGACGTACGTAGTAACTTGATGAGTTGTGCATGTTCCGTACCTAATAGTGAGCAATAGGTACACATATCATTTATCAATACCAACACAGTGCTAAAACTTGAACACCTACATACAGTTAACTGTCTGGCATTGTTCTTGCCAGAGATATTGCTTGAAAAGTATTAAAACCTATTTTACTTTTCAGCCTGGTACTTAATATGGGTACTTAATTAAGTGATCACTTACGGTTCATTCCGTTTTTTTCTGTGGTACATATAACATTTAGTCAATAGCACGCACAAATAAATACACACCTTATAATATTAGTTAAAATTTAGACTCATACAACGTTCCTATTACGTAATTTAATTGAAGTTAATTTTAATCATAAAGCAACATAGAAAAAAAAAATTCACAGAAGCTATGAACATTTAGGTATTGACCAATAAACAAGGTGTTTAATCCTACTCTATGACCGCTGCGGGACAGAGATAAGCTAACCAAATAGAGAGATAATCTGTAAAGTTTGTATGAGTTTATTACCTACAGGATAGCACAGAGTAATTATAAAATAAACTTTCGTTGTTATAAAACATATTCACTGGCTTTCCAATGTTTTTAACTATGATCTATATCAACGACTCAACTATTTATATTGTTATAACCCCGACGCTTATATACCTACGTCAAATTTATAAGCTTATAAATTTGACGTCCCTCTTTCTCTCTCTTTGTTCGTGTGTGTTTGTCTGTCTTTTTTTAACTGTAATGGTTTCGCACTTGACCGCCATCTCGCATGATGTTGTTTGATGTTGCGTTCTACGATGGAGCGTGCTTACCTAGAAGAAACCGATTCACGATTTGAAGACACCAAGATTGTAACTATTACGGAAAACCCACTCAGGCAACGCATTCCACAACCTAGACGTTTTTATCACAAACGTGGAGTCAAATCTCTTCGTTCGTGTTTTTGGAACATCAACCATGATACAATGTCGCTTTTTTGAGCTACGAGAAGTCTGATAAAAAAGAGCAAGGTGTATTAGTTCATGCAAATCAGTTGCACTCTCTCCGAAGTGTATGTCATAGCTTCCGAGTGGATGAACCGATTTTCATTTTGTTTGTTTATTTGGAAAATAATCATCTGTTTTAAAGTTATCCGTTTTTTATAGCTACTATAAAAATCTTCCCGGTTTAATTAATGGGTTTCCTTTATTTGCAAACATACGTACCAAAAATTTTAAACAATGATATTGGGGTCCCAAAATTTTAAATTTTATGTTTACTTATTGCTTTTGGGAGTACACTTTGCTATATTTTAACACGCTTTTTTATTTATTAAACTACAATTTGAGTTGAAAACTAAAACACTTCATATTTATATATATAATGTTGTCTTATATCGTATCTTAATCGTTATTGCATTATTTGATGTGTCAACTACTAATAAATTGATGAACGCCGGGTGCATGCACGAAAAAGTGTCCCGTTATGTCCCGTTACGCTCATTGTCCCGTTACGCTGATTGTACGTTTGCGCCGCATCTATCAATGTTTTGTTATAACGTTGTCACGTAACTATCGTCCGTAAGCCAACCGACTGTACAGACGATCAGTTTTTTTATTTACAACGAAAAACCGTGATAAATCCTTTTGCTCCGCTACTCACCATCCAGGTTTGCATCTCTGTGTTGAGGTAAAATAGGAGAGGTATGCGACAAGGGCTCAGCTTGCCTCAAATACCAACCCAAAATTCATCATCATCAACATCATTATCATTATCATCACCAACATCATCATCATCACCAACATCATCATCAGCCTGTGTTCGTCCTCTGCTGGACATAAGCCACTCCTATAATACGCCAGCCCGATCCTCGGTCTTACGTTTCCAACCGTCACCGCCATCTTCCGTATATCGTCACTCCATCCAGTCTCAGGGCGTCCTACACTACGTTTACCGATACGTGGTCTCTACTCCAAAAATTTGTTTCCAGCTCTCGAAATACAGTGATATGAAATTACAAATACTACGTGCTACATTGCAAAACAATTTAACTTCAATTTTACTGTAATAAGTATCGTTATTTTTTTATTACCAACGTAAATCTCAATAAATACAAAAATAATTAGTTTCAGGTTTGAAGTTTTGTGTAGGTACTGAATTTAATCTAGCTTCTGATATTGAGGTCTGAAATACAGGGTAAGTATTAAATGAAAATTGGAATTGGAAATTTATGGAAAGGAAAGTTTTTTATTTTTTTAGTTGATATTTGTAATCAACAATTTCATTTGCTGCCACTGACACAATTGTGCGTGATTTTTGTGATTAAATTTTTTCTTAATAAATACGCTTCATTATACACCGCATCGTCAATTAACATCAGGCAAAATGGCGGTTAAGTGTAAACCTATAAAAATAAAAAATAAAGTTGTCCTAAACCATGTCTTTTCTCCCACGAAAAATACCGTAAGAAGCCTCATATTCCATTTATTTTGCATTGTGGAATATAGTCTAATTTACTCGACTTATTGTGTTGTTATTAGTTCCCCTCTCCAAAACTTCAGCCTGCATCGGCGCCTGATTAGTACTCCATAGTCTGAATCTGACTGATCTGTCCGAGTCTAAATGAATACATAAGTACTAATCACTTAACATAGTCTGGACAAAAGTTGTATAATTTTGTAAATCATCATTAGCCTGTATTCGTCCACAGTTCTGTTAGAAGGCCTTCCCATGCGCCACTCAGCCAGGTCCTCGTTCTTGCGTCTCCGACCGCCACCAGCAGCCTTTTGAATATCTGAATATCGTTAAGCCATCATAATAACAGCGCATTTAAATCCGAGCCAGTGACGGGTAGCAGTGTTACCGGTACAAGAAGTTTCGTCCCTGCGGTCGCCAACCCGCATGCCCAGCGTGGCGACTAAAGGCTTGTTCGCATTAGGCTAGCAAATTAGTCTAGTAGAGAGTAATTTAGTAGCTAAAATACTCGCTACTATTAAAAAATCGTTCGCACCGTGCTTTAGTACAGTTCACAAGTGAGTAGCGTTTCGCAACATGAAGATCCCACAACGCAATAAAATAACTGAATGAATAAGCTAATCTTATCGAATCGTAATGGCTATTTTAGAAGAGGTGAATGAGGAAATTTGTGTGATCAATAAAATAAGTTATTCCACAGACAATTTCGTATTTGGAAAATTGTTGGAAGTTATTTTTCTCTCCAGATTAATTCAACAAGTTCGAACCTGTTTAATCGGCGAGCCAATGAGCGCACCGCTCGCAACGAACGCGTGGTGGGGGGTGCTACTCGCCCGTTGAAAATAGAACAAAATGGATTGACTCGACTAAATCACTTCCTAAACTACTCGACTAAATTTTCACTGTTCATAGACGTATAGTTGCTAAACTACTCGCCACTAGGCTAAATTACTAGCCTAATGCGAACAAGCCTTAAGAGCAAACTCTCTAATGATAGGTCCACTAGAATTTTGTGAACCTGTAACCATAGTTTCCAGTCAACCAGCAGAAACGGAGTCAAAACAGTTTATTTGAAAAAATAATTTTTTTTTTCATTGATTACATAGCTATAGAGATAAAACACGAAGTACGAGAGCTCTAATCCAAAACTTGTAAAAATGCTACAACCAGTTTTAGTCCTTTCTGAGTACAACCTACGTTAACAATAAATCGTTCCCGTTGAATACAAAAAGCGGTAATTCTAGTCAACCATTTTTACACAAAAAAAACTTTTATACGTTTTTCATACCATTCATCATGCCACATCACTCGCAAAAAAGCAACAAAATATTTCTAAACCTGCAACATAACTCTTAAAAAAAAAACAAATTCCCGCCAAAACCAACGATAAAATTACATCGTTCACTTATTTCTCGCAGCAATAAAGGCAATAAAGATAATTCTCGAAACAAATGGCGCTCAAATAAACAAAACACGAACATTATCACTTAATTGTAACAGACGAGACAAAAGAACACATAAAACTTGTCGACCAAAAATTAACGAATATTTTAACGTGCGCTGAAAAAGATTGCGAATAGTTATATGAATTCCAAATTTAAATTTCAACGATATATTATGTACATTGTTTCAGTATTGCTACGTTAGGTATTTTAAAACTCAGTTTTGGATATCCCGCACAATACTTTATTTTATAAGAATAGAAAATTGTATTGTCATCATCATCATCGTCAGCCGCAAGACGTCCCCTGCTGAATATAGGCTGCCCCTCTAGATTTCCACAACGAATGGTCCTGCGCAACCTGCAACCAGCGGTTTCCAGCGACCTTTGTGAGGTCATCTGTCCATTTAGTGGGAGGCCGTCCAACACTGCGTCTTCCGGTTCGTGGTCGCCACTCGAGGACCTTTCTTCCCCATCGGTTGTCAGTTCTGCGAGCGATGTGGCCTGCCCATTGCCACTTCAGCTTGCTTACTCTTTGAGCTATGTCGGCCATTTTCGTTCTTTTGCGAATATCTTCATTACGGATTCTGTCGCGCAACGAGACTCCGAGCATAGATAGCCCTCTCCTTAGCTCGCTGTGTGACTTTGAGCTTCGTTATGAGGTCCACAGTTAAGGAATTGTATTGTATAAAATACATATATGTGTTTTTTTTTTACTTTTATAGGTTTAAACTTGACTGCCATCGCGCCTGATGTTAAGCAACGATGCGGTCTACGATGGAGCGTGTTTACCTAGAAAAATCCGATTCACTCTCGATTTGAAGACACAAAGATTGTAACCATCGGGGAAAACCCACTCAGGCAACGGATTCCACAGCCTAGATGTTCTTATCACAAAAGTAGAGTCAAATCTCTTCGTTCGTGTCTTTGGAACATCAACCATGAAACGATGTCGCTTTTTCGAGCTACGAGCATTCCGATAGAAAAAAGGGCAAGGTGGTATCAGATCATGCAAATCAGTCGCACACTCTCCAAAGTGTATCCGATAAAAAAACCGATAAGCTGGCAATTTTTCGGCGATGATCTAGACTTTGTAGTCTTTTTCGCAGAAGAGAGTCATTGCGTATGAGCCTTTTGGCACGTCTCTCGCTCTCTTGATCGATTCCAGAGTTTCCAGCTGATACTTAGCTGATCCATCCCAAAGGTGCGAACAGTACTCCATACAAGAGCGAATCTGTGCTTGATACAATGTGAGCAACTGTTCAGACTTGAAGTACCTTCGCACCATTGAGGGTGTATAATATACCCATTAATTATTTAAAAAATAATAAAAAAAAAGTGCCAGTTTTAGTCATTTCAAGTCCAGTCAGCTTTTGATGATGTTGTTTTGTATCTTTTTTTTTGTAGCCTATTTTGAAGCCAAGAAATTGTACAAATTTGATGTATTTTTTACCAGTTGATATTGGTTTTGGCTAAGTAGATAGCTAGATAACTGGAAAAAAAACTCCTTTTGCTAAGGGAAACACCTTAATTTGGTTTACCTATCAAGGGCTGCAATACTCCGCGCTTTGTGAAAACCAGTTATGTGTAGCAAAATTGCTATTTTGAGATTAACATAGGATTAAACTTTTTTTTTTAAACTAAAACATAGAAGAATATTAACAAAATAAACTCAAACTAATACAAATATTTTGGCGACCTTGTCATTTTAAGCATTCGATTCCAGCCAACAGTGCAAATGCGAATTACTACTTTGTATCATTAAAAATAGTACATTTCAGCATAAAAGCGGGTCCGGTCAAGTCGCATAATTAAAAAGTTAAGCGCTAAAACGTTCCTGACCTGCTTTTTGCAAAGAACCAGTAATTAAATACTTTGAAAGCAAGGAACTGTGTTCGACTGCGCTGAAAAGAAAGTTTTGTACAGGCATGTGCGAAATAATAAATACTTTCAATCTAAAATGTAGTAACGTCTTCGAAATTCTCTTTAAATTTTTCAAAGGACTTCAAAAAAGGGGGAGGTTTTCAATATAGCTGGTTTTTTCACGAGTATTTTTCTCACTTCCGAACTGAATGTCTTGTCTTGTATCTAATGTTTCCAGTGTGCTACATACCAGTGCACATGTCTCGACAACGTCAGCTGCATTCCATCACGAGGATCAAGTCAGCAAATTCAACAGAACACGGCATCAGCAGTAACCCACCTCGTGTCATCTACAATTTGCTGACGCTCCTCATGAAATTGTGACGCAGATGACCCTTCATCAAAGCTAGTTTCCATAATCAATGTCGTTCTTACATCGAAGGCATTCGCACCTAGCCTAGATCCTATGACGTGCGTGTCGTTATCACATCGAGCGCATTCTCGTTTAGGTTAAATAGGTTTAAAATATTTTAGTGTGAGTTTAAGTATAGTATAGTTCGTTCTAAGAAACTTTAGTTTTCTTTTCGAACCGTCCGTCTGTGACTTTCGTAATTAGTGAGAGTACAGGGCATAGAGCATCTTACATCTCTGGGTGATGAGCGCAGTGCAGTGCTAGGAAAATTTGAACTCTTCATGTCCTAACAGCTGCATGTCACTTTGCTTTTATGTGGCAGGCATGGTGCATATCCTGCACGACTGCTGGACTTCTGCCTAAATTAACTGATTTTTTTTAAGTGAAAACTTTCTTAGGCCCACCACACACAGATTTTTCGTTGGCTGTGAATTGAGTTCAAACGTCACATTCGTACATGAAAAAATACTTCGGGTGAACTCGGGACCATGGCCACGCCCTTTCGGTTTCACCCGCGTAGTTTCCAAAGTAAGCTATCAAATTCTGAGTTAAAAAAATCTATTTCCCCTAAATCCCTATGACTGCCAATTTTTTTGTGATAATTTCCTATGATATTCCCACACAAATTTTCTATATCAAAATCTGTGAATTAGTTTTTAATGAAGTTAGATTGGTCCAGCAACTATGTGATATTCCAGACTAGAACCTACTTACTGTATTCCAAATTTGAACTCAATCCGTTGTGCCATTCCGACGTGATCGAGAAACAAACATCAAAACTTTCTTTTTAATATTAAATAGGACTCAGTTGGCAAGTTACGTGGTTTCTCTGCCTCTCTACTTACATGTTCCAAGAACTCTTACTTTGAAAACACGTGTTTTTCTCGGAATAATTTTGTTCGACAATTTCAGAAAGATTTGTGGGGAAACTTTTCGTCTAAAATTACCATTTTGAGGTAAAAACTGCCCGATTTAAGGTAGAAATCAGGAATTTTACCTCCGTTTAGTGGCTCAAGAGTAAAGAATGTATAATTTGGGATGTACTTAGAATATCAAAGTTTGCTGTAAAGAAACGTGGTAGCTCAGTGGTGAGAACGTGAAACTCCTATCTATATAAACCACTAGAGATGTGCCCTGAGCATCTTGAAATTGGTAATAACTCATTTGATCGCAAAGGACGCCGTCGGCGCCGCGACGTCACAAGAAATCAACAATATAGGTTTATTATAGGTAGAACTAAATTAACAATATATGTAGGTTATGTTACAATTCACTAAAACAAATAAAGTAACGATTACATTTAAATTCTATATAACAAGCTATCATATAGCCCGCCTTGCACCGTTACTGGCGCAAAGGAGCCCAAACTGCTGGCAGCATTACCACGCTGAATTGCGATAGCAATATCGCTTGATGATAGCTTGTAATATAGAATTTAAATGTAATCGTTACTTTATTTGTTTAAGTGAATTGTAACATAACCTATATTTTTATTACTGCACCCACCGACCGATGCTTTTTTTTAATAATAAAAGTACCTAGTCCGATTTAAATAGATTGTGAGACAATATGGGACGCGTATTTTTGTTTTCCATGCCTTCGTAAAAATCGTACAACAAATTGACGTCATTCAAAACTTCTAAGCGATTAATAAACTAAAAATGAAGAAGATAACAAGAACAAAATTAAAAAAATTGATTAGCCCCCGACTACCTTGGATTTGTTATCTGTACAACATTTTACTAGTCAAGCCCTTTCATTTGATACCCATATTAAGGGAGTTGTGAAAAAGAAATGTGTTTCGCCATTTTGTGGTAGCGCCATCTTGGCACCAGAAACGAACCAGACCGGGAGTCGGCATCTTTACCGGGAATTCGGCGACCAATGTCTTACACCAGGGCTTTAGCCTCGACTCCCCAACTGCCCAAGGTTTCAAGAGGTGGTTCAAGTGGAAACCTTGGGCAGTTGGGGAGCCGAGGCTAAAACCCTGGTGAAAGACATTGGTCGCAGAATTCCTGGTAAAGATGGTGACTGCTGGTCTGGTTCGTTTCTGGTGCAAAGGATTTCAATCTAGTACTTAGAATGATATATTTTTGGCCCAGTCATTGTGGCAAATGAGAGTTAAAATTAGTAATGTTCCTTCCTGTAAATAGAACTTAATTTCTTCGTATATTTAAAGATACACGAACCATGAAATCCCCGTATTCTCAGTTAAGATGATTTTAAAGGCTTTCACTGAAAACCGTGCGCACCCAATTACCCTATCTCTTTGAACAAACGTGACATATATATTCGAGCTGATGCAGAAAACACACCTACAATTCGAATGAGTTTGTTTAAATTTATTCGAATAGTAAAATTATGATTTCATTTCTCTTTAGTACATCTTAAAGGGAATATGAGCGAAGTTTTGTTTTTAAAATTGTATCCAAGTAATGTGAATGTTGGATTGTTAATGCTTAAGTTATCGTTAGCTTAAAAACCTCCTAGCAGTGGGAACATTTATTGGGTTGCTTATAGGTACTCGATGTAATTGAAAAAATAAATTTACACATCTACGTTCTAATGAAATAATGCTTTATTATTGGGCCTCATTATTCAAATATACCCAGGGCTTCTAGTAGGCGAAAGACGACCCCCACCGTATGTGGTGATGCTATGGGGAGACATTACGAATGACTTTGATTGTCATACTTCGGCTGCAGGTAGTAGTGTGATCTGACCCGGACTCGGCGATAATCCGTGAGGCGGTGCGCGGCAATTAGGCGAGACACGAAAAAATGGGTAACGAACTGTGACGATTGTTAGCCCTGGGGACGCGGCGCAAGCGAGCAGCGGGCAGCGGAGAAAACTTACGTTCTGTTTTATGGCTCAAAACATCTATTTGTTTATTTATGGTACACAAAACAGGAAATTTACGAAATAATACAAAAAGAGAGAAAGCATAATAGTTCTGAGCAGGTAAATATCCCTAAGCATGTGAACACAGCAAGATTACACAGTTAAATTACAAATAATGAGAAAAGAAAAAAATAATAATCGAATTACAAATACAAATATTGTTAAGCATTTTTTTAAGTTATCTAATACACAAAATAACCGACAAGAGCAAAATATCAAAATATCAAGTCCCACACACCAAACAAAATGTGTAAATTGGACGAAATGACATAAATGTATATACCAGGTAAATAGTTACAGTTACCATTGTAAAACACATAATTGAAACACATAATTGAAAAATAGAAAAGACAATTCATACAGTTAAACTACGAATATCCGAATATACGAATACGAATATATAGGATAGCCAAAATATTCCTTCGAAATTTATACAGGTTATTGTTGAAAATATCAATAGTGTTATGGTAACTGGACGAAACTTCATTGTATTGACGACACATACGGACAACAGGATTATAGAATGATGTGTTATTTTTGTAGACCTGTAGAATAAATATTATGGAGTGGGGATTGCGTGACCTTGGTTTGGTGTTTAAGTAAAGGAATGAGAGAAGAGATGGAGAGTCTATATACCCATGAGTTATCTTAAACGATGTTATGAAATCATAATATTTACGTCTATTTTCCAAAGACAACAGCTTAAATTTAGAAAGTCTATCGCCATAAGATGTAAGTTTGCGCTTCAGCCCATGTCTGCAGCACAACATCTTAAGACACTTTCTTTGAACCTTCTCGATGCGATTCTGTGTGAACTTTATAAAATGGAAACATCTCCCCGGCAATCTAGCAAAGCTAGCAAGCTAGTACTTCTAGCTACAACAACGCTACGCTACGCAACGCTAGTTTTGTCTACACGAAGCTAGTAGTACTATCCACGTAGTATCCTAGCTTGAAAAACTAGCCTCGTGTCGCTCTGGCGTAATAGACCAGGCGCTGAGTGGAGTTGAATGTGTGAAATACGAGGACCTAATTCGGTGTACGTTCTTGGACTCGGAAAAACATGCAGATTATAATTCTGGATGCTGCCAAGAGGTGTATTGGTCCATTTTTGTTAACTTGGGTGGCCTTTAAACATCAAGTAAATGGAGTGAACAAATCTTATTGTATAATTAAAGTAATTATAATGAATAGGTTTCTAATGTGATGTCATCAATTAACACATTTTTTTGTACTTACTTTTTTGTGCTGACTGAACCCTACGAGATACATCAAAATAATATATGGCAGTATTGTACCTCTTAAAAAGTCTACAAAAAAATCACTGGTGGTATATGTATATCTATCTCTTAGAGATAGCCCACTATATCAATTTTTATTAATGTATTCAGTCGATTCACTTGAATTACAAGGAAGCAGGGTGTAATAAAAAACCGGCCAAGTGCAAGTGGGACTCACTCACGAAGCGTTCCGTAGCATTAGCAAATAAACGGTGAAGTCCTCTTTTATTAATTTCCTGTGAATTTTAAAGCATCTATCTGTCACCGTTATTAGTATCGAGCAAAACACGTTCGTTCTTGAGATACAACCTGGTAACAGGCGGACGGACGAACGAACGGAGATTTGGGTATAAAACCCTAAAAAAAATGAACCAATATAGCTCCTGGAAATATCTATATCACACAATTATAATTTGCATGCTTGTCTGAGTCCGAAACTGTACACCAATGTCCACCAAACAAATGCGGTCCTCATATTTTGCAAATTTTGCAAACTCAATTCCACCCAGCGCTCACTCTATATGTAATGTCGGTTTACGGACAATAGTTTAACGCGACAACGTCATATCGAACTCAATCGAGTAGAAAAGAGACAAATGCGGTGCAAGCATCCAATGAACGTAACAGGACACTTTCGTGCGTGCAGCTGGCGTTCATCGATTTATTAGACGTTGTCACGTCAATAATAATACGTGCATAATTTATTATTGGTATGTGACGACTAAGGATTGTATTAGTAAGATGTCATTTAGACAATTTTAATGTAAAATTAGAGAAGTAGAAGATAATTTGACATTCTTTACTTTACTTTTTACTTTGACTTTGACTTTATTACACAAATTATATTTATCAATATTAAAAGTGTCACTAATTAATTAGCTTAAAAATGTAGATGGTAGTTTTAATGTATTCTAAATGGCACAACATACTCTTAAATAATATTAATACGTATACATAAAGATAGATAGATAGATAACTCTTTATTGTGACACAAAACAGGAAAAAAATACATTAAATTCCACAGCATATAATATATAATAAGTGCTTTGAAATATAAAGGTAAGAAGCTCTTATGACTTGTACCACAGAAAAACTCTTATTTACACAAAATCGCTAACTTTTCGCAGCGAACGAGAAAACTCAGTAAACGCTATGATTAGACGCTATTGCGATTTTCGCTACAAGAATCTACCGAATTAAGTCTAACGAAATGTTTGCCCGTTCTCGTGCGGACTCTTACAGGTCATTGGGTTTATATCAGATCAATTTTTTTTTTGGAGATTCTTTTGACGCACGTGCTTGTTTCCGTGGACTGTGAATTGAATTCGAGCATCACGTTCGTAAATCAAAGAAGTCTTCAGGTAAACTCAGGTGATCTAGATGACCATGGTAATGCCCAAGCACTCCGGTTTCACCCGCGTAGTTTCCAAAGTGTGCCATCAAATAAAACAGAAGAGGGAAGATGTTGGGACATCTGATACGACACGACAACTTCATTAGAACAATAATGGAAGGTAAATTAGAAGGGAGGAGGAAGAGAGGTAGACCTAGGAGAAGTTACATGAACCAAGTCAAGGAGAAGATAAATGTAGTGTCGTATCAGGAAGTCAAGGAGAAGGCGGAGTGTAGGAGTACATGGAAGGAACTCCACCGACAAGAGCGTCGCTCTTAAAATATGAATGAATGAAATGAGTGTACTTCTATCGGTAGCCCCTATGACGGCCATTTTTTTTTTTTTGAGAACACTAGAAGGTGTTCTGCTTGCTTCTTAAATTATCATTTAACGTACTGTACGTCATCATCATCAGCTGCAAGACGTCCACTGCTGAACATAGGCCTCCCCCCTAGATTTCCACAACGAACGGTCCTGCGCAACCTGCAACCAGCGGTTTCCAGCGACCTTTGTGAGGTCATCTGTACATCTAGTGGGAGGCCGTCCGACACTGCGTCTTCCGGTTTGTGGTCGCAACTCGAGAACCTTTCTTCCCCATCGGTTGTCAGTTCTGCGAGCGATGTGTGTTTTTTGTGTTTATTAATTGTAGCTTTGTAAACGGTAAGTATGAGACGATTTTCTTAGCATTCCATGGATTCACCGTGCGGGTGCCGGGTCCATCGTGTGGCAGAGAGAGAAAACCCGAGTAGACCCCGAGACTTGCGACTCGAGCGTAGGTTTAAGGGGCCCCTTTCTGACGTACATTAACACTCACTTTCACCACTCGTCTTTCTCTCCCTGCCCAGCCAAATCTGATATGAGCCTACTAGTGCAGCTTTAGATACTAGTTCTAGTATAGAACTTACTGCACTTCTGGATAAGCCAAGGTCTTTCAGCAGGTTATGGAGAGATTTTGCTGGTATACCTCTCGCTCCCACTTCTACAGCGTATAAACTAACTACATAGCCGTTTTTTGTTAATTCGTTTAGGAGGTCGTAATAGTTATTTTGTTTCATCGCGTGGTCTTTAGGTATATTAGTTTCCCACGGTACGGTAAGTTCTACAAGGACTATGCGTTTCGTAGCTCTAGAAAAAAGGAAAATGTCCGGTCTGGATGTCGAAACACCCACATCCTCTGGGATCCTGTACTAATATTAGAAATACGAAAGTTTGGAAGTATTTTAAGGGCTTTTTGTTTATTTAACTACGTTTAATTTTTATCAAGTAAAAGTATCAAGCCTAAGTTATGCGATAGAACATCGTCATAATCAGTTCAGCCTTCTCAGAGATGAGTCAGAACCGAACGCTCCAGAACAGACAAAAAAAAATGTTGGTAGGTATATGTACCGTCTATAAATTCATATTATGCATGTCGTAAAAAATAGTTTTTTGTCGATTTCTTCTAGGTAAATACGCTCCATCGTAGACCGCATAGTCGCTTAGCATCAGGTGAGATGGCGGTCAAGTATAAACCTATAAAAGTAAAATAAAATACAAACAGTCACTCTAATTTTACTTAATTGTATAGATTTAATACGGGAGTTACAAACGACAAAGAGTTACGACAAAACAAAATTATAACTTAGTAAAACTTGTTAAGTAAAACTATGACTTGTTAAAATTTGTCCGGGTTTAAGGTAATTTTGTGAGGTCAAGGTCCTCCTCAACTTATTAAGCTAAGTTGAGCTATAACTCGGGAATGAAGCATTAAGCCCTGAGGCAGGAAAGCTGTATTCTGAACTAGTTTAAGCCCCCGATTTGAGTTGCCTTTGGTTTATGACTTCATTTAAAATATTTGTGTGAAGAATTCAAATATTAGTACTGTGTCTGGGTGTGTTCTATGTATAATAAGTATGTATTTAAAACTACATAAGTATTATATCAGCTGTTTGGCTTCAATAGTACAAGCTTTGCTTAGTTTGGGGTCAGATGGTGTTGTGTGTGAATTGTTCACCAATATTTATTTATTATTTATTTTACTATCTTACCTTGGCTAACGTTTATAACCTACGAGAACGACGGAAACAATATTAGGTTACTTTTGTAAAATTATTTTTATAGTATGGAGTAACTAAACGAGCAGGACATGAGCCTGATGGTAAACAACACTAACAAAAGCACAGTGTCACGTAACTATTGGAACATGAAGAGTCCAAATTATGACACTGCCCTCGTCACCCAGATATATACGATGTTTTATCCAACTATTACCAAAATTTATTATGAAGTTACCTATTATAACATGTAATTGTACTAACTTATAATTTATGTTTATATAATTTCACTGTAAAATTGACGTGTACTTCCTGTATGAATAAATGAATATGAATATGAATATCTCTATGCCCTGCAATTTCCGTGGTAAAATTGCCCTCAAACTTGGAACACAGCAAATTATGTGAATTCAAATTCATGAAACAAAGGTTTGTACTTTTTTACGAAAAACAGTGACGATTTTCGACTTCCTCTTTTATCAAGTCGGTTAAAGCGGTCTAAACTCGACACCATTCAGACAGCGTAATTAACAGTTTTACTGCATCCGAGGTACTTTGTAAGACAATTTATAGCGTGGAATAAAATAGAAAATACAACAAAAAAATCAAGATGACAAGCAAATAAAAGTGAAATCTAAGTGGTAGTTAAGTTTAAACGCTTTTAACTGTTTACTTAAGTCGCAATAAAACTTTATGCTACTTGTAGTTACCAAGTCAACTAAATGGTGACCTCTCGAGTTGACTTGGATAACTAGATAAGAAAAGTAATATATTATATTTTGGTATCACTGGATAAAGCAGAAAAATGTGCTAGTATATATTGCGACTTGTCAAAAGCATTCGATTGCCTACGCCATGACATCTTGATTCTGAAGCTACAGCATTATGGGTTTCAAGGAGCTGAGCTTGATATGATGAAGGCATACCTCAAAAACCGATCCCAAATTGTGTCACTGAACGACGATGACAAATCAGAAGAAAGTATCATGGATATAGGCGTGCCACAAGGATCAATATTGGGGCCATTACTATTTCTGATTTACGTCAATGATCTTGCTAACATAATGCCTGATTGGACTTACATAAGTTTATTTGCAGATGACACTCATGTTGGTATAAGGGATAAACTTAAAGATAGGCTAAATGAAAAACTTACAGAGGCTATAGGTATTTTGAGTAAATGGTTTAGTGACAATGGCATTATTATGAACGCAGACAAGACAGCTGTAATGTATTACAGGTCCAAGAAAGGTGGATTCAATGAAAATGGGCTGAAGGAAAATGTTTTTCTTGGTTACACAATTGATAATACTATAACTCACACAGCACATATCGGAAAAGTATGTAGACAGTTGTCAAAAGCAAATTACGCACTTCTGAAACTGAAGCCATTAGTGGATAAAGCTGCTATGCTTTCGTTGTATTTTGCTTATGTACATTCAAGAATAAGGTATGCTATAACAGTATGGGGAAACGGAAAAGACATGATAAGGGTATTACGAGCCCAAAAAAGAGCAATGAGAATAATTTTCGGTTTAAAAAAAAGAACGTCTGTGAGAGAACATTTCAGAAGTAAAAAAATTATGACTGCTATATCGTTATATATCTACAGTTGCTTGTTAGAGATATATGACGAAAAAGTGACCCTCATGAAGACAAAACCTAGGTATATAAGAAAGTGCCGAGTTTATGATGAATTGCAAATACCTAGAAATAGACTGACTAAAGTACAGAAGCAAGGCATTTATAGTAAAATTTGTATGTTCAATAAGCTGCCAAAAAGCGTCACAAAACTAGATAAAAAACGTTTTACAATAAAATTAAAATACTTTTTCGAGTCCAATCCCTTTTACTCACTAAATGAGTTCATGAAACTTAATATGACAGATTCTTCATTCTTGCAAACAAGTGATTTAGTTTCAAACCAATAAGTTTCAGTTCCATGGTTGTTATTGACATAGTCTCATAGTAATTTATAGCAGATATATATACCTATGTTTTTTGTTTTTCTGTTATTTTTAGTTTTTTTTTTTTTTGTATAATTGTGCCCTTTTTTTGAATTTGACAGATGTTTAAAAAAATTTGACATTTACTTTTCCTGAATGAATTTGATAATGTATGCATTTATGTTTAAAAAAAATTGACATTTACTTTTACTGAATGAATTTGATAATGTATGCATTTATTTTAGTTGAATATGTTTATTGTATTATGATCTATATTTGACAGATTTTGTAAATTTTGTGCAAAATTACCATTTGAGCATTTTTAGCTAAGTAATTTTTGACAAAGGTTCGTAATGATGTTTGTTAATTTAAATCTGAATTGTTTAATGTTAATACATACTTAATACATGATTATAACGGTGTAAGAATAATATTGTTGGAATTAATTATAACTTGATCGAATTTTGTATTGACTTACCTAATGTAACAATTTGTTATAAGGCCAATAAATATTTCTATTCTATTCTATTCTATTCTAGAGGGCCGTTTTATCGTGAAACTAGCGTTCGTTCTGATTCTGGACGGGTGGAATATTTAATTAATAATTTATTTTCCTGAATAAAAAAACCGAATTCAATGTATAATTCAATTCAGACACTATTGACTAAATTTCATAAGCAGCTATGACCACGTCGCGTCATCCAGATAAATGAATGCAAAGACACCCACAAATGAGTAATTGTGACAAAAATACACATATAAAAATTATACAGTAGAACCTTGATAACTCAAACATCGGTAACTTAAAAACCTCTATAACTTCAAAAAATTATATGTTCCCTTCCCATCAGAGCCCAAAACTAAAACATTGATAACTTAAAACCTCTATAACATAAAATATTTTTTGTTTCCCTTGGAATTTAACTTATCGAGGTTCTACTGTATATAAATGCATCGTTAACATCTATTCAATTTACACAATTTTGTCCAATTTTAGTTTTAAAATGTTAATATTTTAAAATCTGCTACACCGATTTCGATAAAATGTATGTAGGATTAATGAATAAGTCGAGTAATATATGCAGTTACTTAGCAGTTTTTGCTTACAAAAGCACTTAACAAACATCATTCTTATAAATAGTTTACATGCGAAAGTTTGTACATGCAATTTAAAATACATTTAAAATCCATCACACATGTGATGGATTTTAATTTTTTTTAATTATGTTAATATTTTTGTTTTTTTTTTATCGATAATTGATTTGAACGTCATCTTGCATGATGTTAAGCATCGATGCGGTCTATGATGTAGCGTGAGAAACTAGAAAAAAAAAACAATAAAAAAAATAGCGGACATTTCACACAACACCATCTAACCCCAAACCAAGCAAAACACTATGGAAGCCAGATAGCCGATATAATACCCATACTTTTTAAATACATATACAATTTAAATACATTATTCTAAGTAGAAAACACCCAGGAACAGCACAAATGTTTATCTGCGTCACAAAAATGTTTGAACTGGATGGGTATCGAACCCACAACTTTCGGCTTCGCAGGCAGTCTTACTACCAACTAAGTCATCAAGCCAGCCAAATCCACAGCAGACTTGAAGACACACCATGTAAATAAAAATATTGTACATATTTATAAACGCCATACAATTAATAACTTCACATATTTTATGTGGAACCCAGCCAATGGTGTAGTTCTCTCGCAAAGCCCATTCATTGAAACCCATAATAATAATCTGTGGTTGCGGAAACAACATAACAATCCCGTAAAAACTCGTTCATTTAACGACAAAGTTATTTCAAAAGTCATTGCTTTAAACAAACCAATTCCCATAGTGTGGCAACTGGTTGCACAGATTAGACAATCACAGATGGATACTCGATATTTTCAAGAAAACGAAATATATCTATGAATTAATAAATTACACGCTACAAAATTCGAATTTTGAACAAATCGTCTGTATTGTATCGGCTCGACTGTATATACTCGTAGTTATATCTGGCTCCCATAGTTTCGCACTAATTAGGCTTGTACAAAGTAGCTTGCCTGTAGTGGTAGGACTCGTGGCAGAGTCCGCCTGGGGAAGTACCACACCTTTGCCAGTTATTCTATCGCCAAGCAGTAATGTGCAAACATTACTGTGTTCCGGTTTGAAGGGCAATGTTTCCAGATAAATTACAGGGCTTAGAGATATAAGATCTTAGATCTCTGGGTGACGAGCGCAGTGCAGTGCTAGGTAATGATTTGGACTCTTCATGTTCCAATAGCTGCGTGTCACTGTGCTGTTATGTGTCAGGCATGTTGCTTACCATCAGGCACATGTCCTGATCGTCTCGTCACTCTTTATTTAAAAAAAAAAAACAAAAGAATTACATCACTATGTTCGATAGTTTCTAAGCTAGGCCGCATCTATTTTTGTGTAGAGAGTATTTTATACAGTCGATTTTATTGTGTCACGTGCAAGCAAGGTTTGGGCCTTTCTCATGTAGTTTATCGGATGACGTTTGTTCTCCAGACATGCCTTGTTTAGAATTAAATTAGTTTTTTTACGATGTTTTTTTTTAGCTGTTCATTTTAATACCTATATTTATTTTAATTTAAACACACAACTTAAAATTAAACACAATGTTAATAAAAACTGTATTCTTGCTACTAAGCCAAAACAACATGTAGTTTTTCTCATTTGAAAATAATAGTTGAGATTGTGCCATTGGCAGTGACGGCGTAAAATGAGATTTTAATAACTTCTTTGGGTATTAATTTTGGATTACAACACTGAAATTTTGACCATCTGTTTTGCTACTCAATGACTGACTCTTCGTTTACCTTGCCCAGGTCAACGTTTTTTTTTTCGTTTACCTTTCCGTCTTATCACTTATCGACACTTTTATCTTTGTAAGTATTTAAAAGACAATAGAGATTATAGACAGTAGAGAGATAGAGAAAGATAATAGAGTAAGTTTTCATGAATTAGACACATTGTTAATAAATTAGATAAAAAGAAGAATTAATTGTTCTGAATAGCGAAACAAGTTTAGCATCTGCATTTTTTATTCTGTTAAGATATTGTAGATAGAAACGGAGTGACCGCTCCAAAACGGTTCAAAACACTGTGTGACTTTACACATTCTTTGGGATTTTAACAAGAGCACGCGATTAGACTACAACACGTACGGTCGAAACATGTGCAACTTTCATCATGTACGTACTTGCTTTTACTAGAATTATTAATGATGGTATATATTTCATATAGTATAAGTTATGGTTTGAAGGGAAATGTTTCCAGAGAAATTACAGGGCTTAGAGATATAACATCTTAGATCAGTGGGTGATGAGCGCAGTGCAGTGCTAGGTAATGATTTGGACTCTTATATGTTCCAATAGCTGCGTGTCACTGTGCTGTTATGTGGCAGGCATGTTGCTTACTATCAGGCACATGTACTGCTCGTCTCGTCACTCTTAATAAAAGAAAAATATACCGAAGTTATAAAATTTAACTAAATAGACATGGGTGGGTCAAGTAAACAGAACGCACCCCGATGAATGTGCTAATGAAACTTATGGAACTTAGTGGAACTTATCGGCTTGTCGAACCCAGGGTCATCCTCCAACGCGCTGGAAAGACGAGCAGGAAATGCTAAAGACACATTCGTAGAAGCTCAGGACCAGATAAAGTGGAGGAAATTAAAGGACATTTTCCCAGCAATGGGACAGCTTCAGATAATAAAATAATTGTATTAAGTAAAAAAATGTTATTCCGATTTTGTATCCAATCTTTTGTATCCATTCCGATATTTAAATGCAGTTTCTAGCACTATTTTCAAAACTAAAAACTTTTAAACTTTTCCTCACCTTTACAACTACTATTACCTAAGCCTAAGTAACCCACTATATTTTCCCACTACTGAGACTCAGAGCTGTCTCCTGTAAGGAGAATCAAGGTCATAATTAACTGAACACACTAATAATATTAAGGCCATTTTATGATATAATCGCGAAATCGAACACATATCTCTTCAAAAACAACGGGACTATACGTCAATTTGTGGCAAATTAGTACGTAATTCTGTCTTTAACAGTGTACATAAAACGAGAGTACGCAGTAAACAAAGGTAATACCCGTATTATAGAGACTCGACTTTCGACCTTATGTAGAGGTGAATTTATTTATAGATTAGAGCCCTATTAGGGGTGATAAATGTTGTTTGATTCGGTTTATTCTTGCAAGATTTACGAAATATTGATTACGATAATATCTGATTCTTTTTATATCATAAGGTAGCAGTGCACTGCCAGGTTATGATCATTTATGGTTGGTTATGGTTGGTCTGCGCTCGGCACCCAGTGACCCAAGATGTTTTATCTTTATGTATGCCTTGTTATTTCACTAGAAACATTGCCCTTTAAAATGGAATGCAGCAATAAACTTTAAATTTGGCGTATAGATAAACATTAACATTTAGGCTACTTTTTGAATCAGTAAGAGCACTATATCGGGTAATTTGCAGGTGAAAACGTGGGTTGTTTCTTGCAATTGATAAATAATATAGTTTCTGGTGCAATTAAATTTTGCTGAGTGCCTCAAAATGCAAAAATGTGCAAACCTCACTCAGCGGACACTTAGATATTATATTTATATTTACTTACGTATAGTGTTGAAACATTTGACCCATGTGAGCCTGAAGCTAATTTTTCCAAACATTTTTCTAAACGTTTTGTCAACGACGCGTGACCAAAATGCAGGCCCCATATAAGCGCTGCTATTAAGCGTGGTAATTGTTAACATGCTGAAAATTTTTCCTACTGAACTTGATCATCTTTATTTATTGCGTAGATTGAAAGGACGTGTAAAAGTGATGGCGTCACGCAGCTATTGAATAGAGGTTTGAATTTAAAGAGTTTATCTAGCATTGCTCTACGTTTGTCACTCAGGAACACATTTTTTTGATTTTGGAATCACTTCGATAAAGAAAGATGGCAGTCAAGTGTAGGCCTGAAAATAAAATAAAAAAACCCAGCTCTTAAATAATTAGGGCTACAGATGAAAACAGCTCGCACACATAACTAGTGGTTGTATTTTATAACAGTCTATCTCATAGGTGTGTTTACCGAAATCTTTAACATAACCAATATCTGTTATTTTACAACCATATCACAGAAAGACAGCTTTGGTAAAACCATGAATTCTAAAAAGTTTAAAATTACACATAGTTTATATACCGTATTCATATCGTTTCGAAGGTGATTTCCGCACCAAAAACTGGTGCATTTTGGATGAAATTGATGAATGAATCGGTAAAAAAACAAAGTTTGCAATGTTAGGAAATATATTACGAAATATAATAAATATGAAAGAACACATATGCATTTTTATATAGGAAAAGAACACGAAAAAAGGCAAATACGCGGGTAAAACCGCGGCGGAAAAATGTTACATATTTTGGAACTCAAAATAGCTAAAACAAAATGAATTGATAAAAAATTATTACAATGAGATCTAGCTACACTACATACTACGCATACCTAACTACCTATATAGCTGCACTGAGCACATCTGAATTATCTATAGAGCAATGAAACTGAGACAAATTATTGCAAATTTTTGCACAATTTTATTGTGTAATTGACAAAATAATAAAATTTTCTTTTCGAATTTGGAGATATTTTACTTTGACAAAGTAACATCGTGAATGAGCTATCGTAAGCTTCCTCAGTACAGCTTGAGTTAAAGAAAAAGCTTTGAAATGGGTTTGAAACGTTTTGGCTTTAGAAGTTGAATCAATGGTTTGTTGATAGTTGCGTAAGACTTTCGAAGGGTAGGTATCAGTATCGACGCATTTTAATAGCAAAGCTTTATTAACTAAATATAGAATCTTATAGTTTTGCTTCCTTGGTTCCGGATCTCGTTATTTTTCCCGGAATAAAACAAGTCAAGTCAAGTCAACAACAAGTCTCGGGGTCTACTCGGGTTTTCTCTCTCTGCCACACGATGGACCCGGCACCCGCACGGTGAATCCATGGAATGCTAAGAAAATCGTCTCATTGGCAGCCATAGAAACTGCCGATAGAAACAGCTACAGAAAACTTATAACTCAGAATTTGATAGTTTACTTTGGAAACTACGTAGGTGATAATAGGGGGCGTGGCCACGAGCGTGACCATCTAGATAGATAGATTAACTCTTTATTCTACTTAATAAAAATAAATAAATACATAAAACTTAAAGACTAAAATTAAAGTAAATATAATATGCTGACACATTTCTAGATGACCAATAACGTGTTAAAGTGTATGTGTAAGTGCTGTTATGAAAATGCTAGGTATGTGTATGGGTTTTATGTGTTTTTTTTTTTTTTTTTTTAAATATGGAGTGACGAGACGATCAGGACATGTGCCTGATGGTAAGCAACATGCCTGACACATAACAGCACAGTGACACGCAGCTATTGGAACATGAAGAGTCCAAATCATTACCTAGCACTGCACTGCGCTCGTCACCCAGAGATCTAAGATCTTATATCTCTAAGCCCTGTAATTTCTCTGGAAACATTGCCCTTCAAACCGGAACACAGTAATGTTTGCACATTACTGCTTGGCGGTAGAATAACTGGCAAAGGTGTGGTACTTCCCCAGGCGGACTCTGCCAAGAGTCCTACCACTACTAATGTGTTTACGTAGTGTAAGTGCTGTGATAAAACAGTAATACGAGTATATTACAACGAAAACTGTTTTGCAATGGATGTGAAATGCAAATTAAATATTTCGTGACAAGTTCAATTAATGTGGTAAGGACCTAGAAGTTAGTGTAGCGATAAAAATACGTCCATATAATAAACACATGGACATATGGACTAAAGATAAAGATAAAAGATAATTTATTTGTTCAAAACATGAGTAAATTACAAACACACACAATGCATGATATATAAAATAGGTCACAAAAAAATTTAAAGTAGCTTGTCGTCATGTTTTGCCTGATATGCTAGGCATACAAATATTTTTCAAATTCATATAAAATTGATGACACAGTTTACAAGTCAAATCACCCTTCAACCATACAAATACAAAAAAAATTGAAAACTTTACAAATTCATCAAATCAAAATAATCAAATTAAATCACAAAATTACAAAAATAAATTTATTACCAATTGTGTACAATAATTACCTCATTAAATCTATCATTCAAATACATATTTGAAGATATAAGACAAAAGATAAAAAAAAACTATTCAACTATATAAATATAAAAAAATATACATAAAAATTTACAAATTCATGTCATCAAATCAAAATAATGAAACAAAATTATATTTCTCGCTCTGACGCGCTTGTGCACTGTATTTTGTTTCTTGCTCTAGCATCCCAAGTTTATCCGAAGATTTCTTATCATTCCCGAGCGTGACGCTAGAATTCAATTCGCAGCCCACGGAAAATCTGTGTGTGGTGCGCCGAAAGAAGTTTTTTACTTCATAGAGTAAGTAGTCTATGGATTATTCCAGGCTATTATCTATCTATGCACCAAATTTCACCGAGATCTCGTCAGTAGTCTTTGCTTGAAAGAGTTACAGTCAAGAGTAACATATACTCACAAATTTTAACATCTTTAATACTAGCAGGGCGTTGCAATTTCATTATTTTCCCGAGATAAAAAATAGTCCATATGGTATTCCAAATTATTATCTCCTAGCTATAACCTGCCACGCTTCGCTGTGGCTCATTGTGATGCAAAAATTAGATAAAAACAATCCTTGATGCGGATTATATATCACTGTACAATTTCAGCTCGATCAGTGCAGAACTTTTTGAGTTTTTGAAGCGTACACAAACCAACATAACATTTTTATATATAGAGATTTACATAGTGTAGTTAGTGTACCCTGAGCCTAGATGGAATGAAGATTTACGAAAGGCAGCTGAGAGCAGTAGGAAACATAAGTCGAGGATCGGGCTGAGTGGCGGGTTATTGGACACTTGGACAGGTCTATGTCCAGCAATAGATGACTGTTGGCTGATTATGATGATGATGTATACTACTTTTCGTATCAAATTTCATCCCGATATCTTCAGTAGTTGCATGAAATGGTAAAAAAGTCCATCTTTCCAACGTCACAGAATTTCGCATTATTAATATGAGTTTTTTTTAATAAAGAGCGACGAGACGAGCAGGACATGTGCCTGATGGTAAGCAACATGCCTGCCACATAACAGTACAGTGACACGCAGCTATTGGAACATGAAGAGGCCAAATCATTACCTAGTACTGCACTGCGCTGGTCACCTAGAGATCTAAGATGTCATATCTCTAAGCCTTGTAATTTCTCTGGAATCTAGAGTTGGACTAATAGCAATAGTTTACGGTCAAGTCAACATCCCTCGAGAAACAGAGAACGCAAGTACAGCATACGCCTCGTTACTCCAGCCGTACTAATATCCAACTCACGACGGAACAGTCGTGTCAGTATGTTTGTCTTCGTCTGCTCAACACAATCCTAAGTCAACACCAGCCTCTTTGAACTGCCCTCCTTTGAAACACACACGGTAAATACTGAGATGATCTTCAAAAACTGTTATTCTGCGTACAGATTTGGAACGAACACAGGGGACGGATTTATTGGTGCTTATTTTTGAAATCCGAGTGATGAGAAAATGATGAGTTATCTTTTTTTAAACCCCGACCAAAAATAGGGGTGCTATAAGTTTGACGTCGATGTCTGTCTGACTGTGTGTGTGTATGTGGCACCGTAGAGCTCAAACGGACGCATCGATTTCAATGCGGTTTATTTTTATTTTAGGGTTATAAAAAGCATGTTGTCTGTGATAAAAAGTAGCATATGTATTCTATAATAAAAAAAATCAGTTCCAAATTTCAACACGATCTGTTCAGAAAATACGATGTGATTGAGCAACAAACATCCAAATATTGACTGTAATAATATTAGTAGAATGTTAATTAACTACCTCTACCGGTTACCATCAGTTGATTGGTCAAAGATTTACCGCTCATCGTATAAAAAAGCATAAAACAAAACTCAAAACGTAATATACAGTTGGAAATATCGCCCCATCTTATTTGAGCGTTCCAGTTTCATGATATGGAAATCAAATTGTCGCCCGCGTAGGTACTCGTTAGATCTATATCTGGATCTGCAGGGTTATACAGAAAACATGCAGTGCGAATAAAAATGGTACCTTTTCATATATTAAATACATATATTTAAATATCCTTTTCATATTTTGTAGTGGTAGAACACCTAGCAGAGACCGCCTGAGGATATACGACACCTTTGCCACGTATTCTACCGGCAAGCAGTAATGTGCAAACATTACTGCTTGTTGTAGTGTTCCGGTGTAAACGGCAATGTTTCCATAGAAATTCCAGGGCTTATATGACAGGGCTTAGATATATAACATCTTAGATCTCTGGGTGACGAGCGCAGTGCAGTGTTAGGTAATGATTTGGACTCTTCGTGTTCCAATAGCTGCGTGTCACTATGCTGTTATATGCCAAGTATGTTCCTTACCATCAGGCACATGTCTTGCTTGTCTCGTCACAATATATTTTAAAAAAAACATACATATACGGTTAACTCATGTTTGTCAGTCTAGTCCGACTCAAGTTTCGATCGCATCCGGCGACCATTTTCAAGGAGAGTGCACGCATATTTATTTATTTAAAATGTGTAATAACCACGTTACTTTTCGTACTCTTTTCAATTTTATTTGTCACAATTTTCAGAAATGTCAGAACAATATGCTGTATTTGTTTTAAATAATACTTTTATCGGCTCATTACGTTTTTTTTTTAATTAAAAATCGTACCGCCACTTTCTTCTGGGTCCATGCTTTTTTTAAACATTTTATAAAATTGTTTGGTTTTAGTTATTTTCTTCGGCTCAGTTCGGTTTTAGTTATTTTATCAGACATGCTCCATCACTGCCTGTTTTTAAAAACCAAGCTAAGGCTTTATACTTGTCACAGCTGTCACCTCACTGATTCTACGTGGATTCTACTCTTTATCATATTGTCTTGCTAATATCTTTAATGTATATATATGTTATGTATTAGTTTATTAGTATATTATACTCGCCTACAAATTGTAATATAAGTATTTTAAGTATTAGGATATATATTCCCTTAATATGTATGTGTACTTTATACCTTACGGCACATTAAACCTTACCCCGTCTTTTGCTTTTTAAAATTTTCTCTCCATCCTCCGGTTGCCTGGAAGAGATCGCTCTTAGCGATAAGGCCGCCATTTGTTTTACTATATTTAAGAATTTATCTTTTTGTTTATTCATTTTTTTGTTTTTGTGTTGTGAACAATAAAGTGTTTCTATCCATCTATCTATCTATGTTAAATAGTATATAGGTAAATATGAACACACATACTTTTTTTTTAAAGAAGAATGATGGGACGAGCGTAATGATCCGTGTTTGACCACCATCTCGCCTGATGGTAAGCAACGCGACGGTGTTATCGAACGTGGACCTAGAAAATACTAATTCACTCTAACTTCGAAAAGTTATAAATTGTGTCTCTCAGGGTACACTGAAGTCGGCAACTTAAGGATGTACATATAAGGAGAATGGGCATAAACGTTAATACACTCCGACATGATTGAGCAACAAACATCTACATTTTAACATTTATAATAATGGTAGGATAATAAATACGTTTTTATAGTATACTGCGCACGTTGCTACGCCGCTTGACGAAATCGGTCGTACCAACTCAGAAATCTTTTTGGTTCATGCACAACAACTTTGATCTAGATCAGTATTTCCCAAAGTCATAACGGTCCGTTGTGAGCACTGCAGGCCTAAAGGGGGACGGTAAATGACCCAGAAAAAAAAATGGGCGCGTTGTGTAGAGGCTGGGAGTTCATTGTGTACTACCTGCCAGCTACTACTAGCCCAGTATCAACTGGGCTGAGTACTCAAGTTAACTTATGCGGGTTATTGTAAAAATCTCGTTTAGAATAAATATTTTATCTCCGCTTATCTAACACAACAATGAATTAATTAATTAAATTTAAAGTTACAGTGGTTTTTAAGATTGTCAAAAAAAAGGGGGCGCTAAAAAATAATTTATTTTTCAAAGCAAACAAAATAAGTTTGGGAACCTCTGCTCTAGATCATCACATGATCAAATGCATAGTTTACTACTACATATAAAGGACATACACATATTTATACATAATGCATACCATTCATTTTATATAGTTATGCAGATAAAGCACCCATAATCAAAGATCTCAATACACAGATGTGCCCTCCCAAACTTCAGGGCGTACGGAATCATGTCATTGTTGGGAAGAGTGAGTTCACTCATTCCGTTCCAGTCGGTTGCAGGAAGCGGTGAACGCCGGACGTTTTTACTTATCACTATTCGTTGTCAACAACCAAAATAAGTAGAACCACAGAACAACATCGCGCCGCTAGCGATTCTACGGGTCAAGTAGATTAGTTATGTGTAAGCTACTTACGACACACATAGAGACGCAGTTTATTACCAATTTTAAGTTACTCAGGGCACATCCATTGGTTTATATAGATGCCCATAAGATACTGAATAAATATGATGAGCGCCAAGCGTCTCTTTCGGCTTAGCGTTGTCTTTCGTGTAACCTGATATAGGAATCGAAAGCTCTAGAAATATTTCTAGAGCTATATTTGAGTGGTCTGGCCTAATTGATGGAGTTAGTACGTGTTTTAACTACACTTCGTGATGGATTTAGTCGAGTTTGTTACGGATATACCGCATAATAGCGTAATTTTGGGTTAACTTCATGTTTTACTAACTAACGGCGTAAAACGAGGAAAACTTCTATTCAGTTTAGTGTGGTAATGCTGCCAGTATGCTGGGAACGCTCTCGTCTGGTAGTTGATTGAAAATCTTGATTATCTTAAGGCCCTTATTAGTCTTTGGATAATAATTAGGTTATTATTTAGATTTCTGTGTATAATTTTATTCACATGTGCTTAGTGTAAGTAGTTAGATAGTGTAGTACTCATTGTATTAATAAAATGTAATATTATTATGTAGCGCCTTTACTAAAGGCGCTGTCCGTTTAAAATTTGCAACTAATTTGCATGATCTAGCACCACCTTACTCTTTTTTCTATTGAACTGTTTGAAGCTTGAAAAAGCAACATCGTTTGATGGTTGGTGTTCCAAAGACTCGAACAAAGAAGTTTGACTCCACTATTATAGTAAGAAAGTCTAGACTGTAGAATGTATTGCCTGAGTGGGATTTTCCGATGGCTGCAATCTTGGTATCTTCAATCGATGTGATATTGATTTTATGCTCATATACCTGATAATGCTTTATAAGTTATACATTACTATTCTTTATAAATTACAAATTATATAGTATAGACTATTCGTTATAAATTATAACGAATCAACAGCTCAAACAACAGCTTCAAACGTTTTTGACGTTAAACGTTTCTAGGCGGTTGAATCAAGGGTCAGATTCTTTATGTAAGTAATCCCGGGTTTCACACGCTGCAACCCTAACCACTGGTATATATATCATAAATATTATGACAACTTAGTTTGCTTTTTATTTATCGATAACTGAAATATAATAATAATATACTTTGTTAGATTAAAATAAAAGTTATTGCCAGGTTAAGGGCGACTGCTGATCCGTACACTGTTACTGTCTTTTCGAAGTTACATGCGTAATGCTGCTAACTTAAAATGGGGAAAGAAAACATCGCGAGGAAAGTAATATGCACCTAGAATCTTTCGAAGACATGTTGTGTCATTCACAACCCGCACTTGGCCAGTGTGGTGGATAATGGCCATGACTCTTGCGAGAGAAGCTCCCGAATCCCAGCAGTGGGAACATTTAGAGGATTGCTTATGAGTCTACTTTATAACAATTACATTACTTTCAAAGCATCATTTTCATCATCATCAGCCGCAAGACATCCCCTACTGAACATAGGCCTCTCCCCCAGATTTTCACAACGAACGGTCCTGCGGAACCTGCAACCAGCGCTTTCCAGCGACCTTTGCGAGGTCATCTGCCCATCTAGTGGGAGGCCGTCCAACACTGCGTCTTCCGGTTCGTGGTCGCCACTCGAGAACCTTTCTTCCCCATCGGTTGTCAGTTCTGCGAGCGATGTGGCCTGCCCATTGCCACTTCAGCTTGCTTACTCTTTGAGCTATGTCGGTCACTTTCGTTCTTTTGCGAATATCCTCATTACGCATTCTGTCGCGCAAAGAGATTCCGAGCATAGCTCTCTCCATAGCTCGCTGTGTGACTTCGTTATGAGGCCCACAGTGAAGGACCACGTCTCAGTTCCATGACTATTCTTTATAAATTATATATAAGCGCATTTTCAGGAGATTTCTCACGCTGCAACCCTAACCACCTGTTTATATCATAAATATTGTGAAACCTTAACACTTAAAGTTAATCAACTTATTGACAACTAAAAAATAATAATCAAGTAGAATCCTTTATATTCCCGAATAAAATAATAGTTATCGGCCATTATTATGGACTAAATGTCCGCCCCGGCTTCGCCCGTGGTACATTATTTACCACTCATCGGGATCCCGTACATATCCAACGATGAAAGAATGACTTAAATCGGTTCAGCCATTCCTGAGAATATCGCATTCAAAAAAAAAACCTCTTCAGCTACCTGCTACGCCACCTGTCAAAAATTGGTCGTACCAACTCAGATTTAGAAACAAATTTGATTAACAAAGGTTTAAATTCAATGACACACTCTTAGACACATGCTGTCACGGTGTTATATCAAAGCACGAAAATTCTCAAAAAGGAATATTTTTTCCCGTTTTGTTACATTCTTGATTCATACTCCACTTCTATTGATAGTAGCGTTATGTTCTATAGCCTTCCTCGATAAATGGACTATCTAATAGAAAAATAATCTTTCAATTCGGACCAGTACTTCCCTAAACCCTACCGTTCAAACAAACAAACTCCTCAACTTTATAGTACTAGTATAGACATTAGTATAGATATAAATAGTCAGGTAATGAAGTCAGGTTAACGGCGACTGCTCAACCGTAGCCCCGGGTTCAAATCCTACTCGCACCACTGTCTTTTCGGAGGCATGTGCGTAATGCCGTTAACTTGAAACGGTGAAGAGAAACATCATGAGGGAACTGGCATGTACCTAGAATCTTTCGAAGTCATGTGTCATTCATTAACCCGCAGTGGGTCATCAGTCAGCGTGGTGGATAATGGCCTTAACTCTCTCCTTGCGAGAGAAGGCTCCGAGTCCCAGCTGTAGGAACATTTAGAAGATTTCTTATGAGCCTACTATATAACCAGTCTATTACTTTCAAAACATCATTTTAATATTAATTAACTGTAGAACAATTTAATTCGTAGGTCTAATTTAAATCTAGGTTTTAAAAAAGTAATTGAATTCTAAATAACTAACTTTATGAATTACAAAGTTTCACGCACCCTCGAAACTTTAATTATAATGTTTGAATTTTTCATTTGAACCATTTTTTTTTCATTTATTTATAGATTTACTAGCAGTGATTCGCGCTTTCACCCGCGTAATTAATGTACCTGATATTTTACTGGTATAAAATAGCCTATATCTATTATTCCAGACCACTTCTTCAGTTATTGTACTGCCAAGCAATAATGAGCAAACATTACTGTATTCCGGTTTGAAGGGCAATGTTTCCAGAGAAATTACAGGGCTTAGAGATATAACATCTTAGATCTCTGTGTGATGAGCGCACTGCGCTGTGCTAGTTAATGGGTTCTTCATGTTTCAATAACTGCGTGTCTCTGTGCTGTTATGTGGCAGGCATGTTGCTTACCATCAGGCACATGTCATGCTCGTCTCGTCAATTTAAAAAAATCTATATATGTCCCTACCAAATTTTATCCAAATACCTTTAGTAGTTGCTGCGTGAATGAGTAAGAAACATACATACATACATTCTTACACTTTGGTGTTTTCAATATTAGTAAGATAAAGTTGATCGAAGATATTTTATTACAACACTAGTGATCCGCCACTTCCTCGCCCGTGGTACAAAATAAAAACAATAATAATAAAGCCTAAAGCACTCAAGGATTACGAAAAACGGTTACAGAGTTTTTGAAATCGCTCCAGTAATAAAATCGCCTGATAAAATATTGGCGTTTTCAAACATTACAATATAACATTAAAATATATTAATGTTTTCAGATTTAATTCCACTATTGTATTAGGAACATCAAATATTTGCAGTGCGTTGCAGAGTGGATATCTCCTGATGGACATATTTAGAGTGACGAGTCTAGAGTGAATTGTTTCCCTAGAGTGAATTGTTTTCCTAGAGTGAATTGTTTTCCTAGAGTGAATTGTTTTCCTAGAGTGACTTCTTAGTAAACAGGTTGTAACGTAGACCGCATCGTTCGTCAACATCAAGCGAGATGGCAGTCAAGTTTACACTTACAATAGTTCAAAAAAATCAGTTTTCTCATTTTGTTTTTACTTACCATGAAAACCAGCAACAAGCTTCAAGTTTTAAAAATAGCTGTAACTTATGTGTAGGCGCACTTTGAACCTACAATATCACAATGTTCTTGGTACTATGGCACCTAACCATGGGTAAATAACCATGGCTGGGTGACGCAGTGCAGTGCTAGGTATTGATATGGACTCTTCATGTTCCTATAGCTGTGTGTCACTGTGCTGTTATGTGGCAGTCATGTTGCTTACCATCAGGCACGACCACATAACCATTCAATAGGCTTTTCATAATATATATGTCGTAATCGAATCGTAATCGAGTCGCAATCGAATCTCAATAGAATTGCAACCTAGTAGTGTCCGGGACGTAAGCGCCACCTGTGGTGGTGGCGAGACGATGTGTTCGCCGACATATATGAATAATGTCTGGATAACATTTAGACAATAATTCTTGAACCGTAGTAACAAGTTTGCACAATTTTTCTGGGATGGTTATCATTCCATCAAACGAAGGAAAGTCACCATTACAGATTCTAAGAAGGAGATCTGAAAATCTACCAGCAGACTCAGACAGACCCCGCCCAAATGTGCTCTCATTTTTTTTTAATAAAGAGTTCTCGACTCGTTACTCTTTTTAAAAAAAAAAGTTTCAGCAGTTGTACACATAAAATGTAATAAAACAAAGTACGAGTAGGTATGTACACTCTCAGTACAATGTCCCCGACAGAATCCATCCAAATATTACAATATTCCTCTATCATTTCGCAAATACATTTTCTGACAAATCAACAATACAAAAAGCTACCCTTTTGTATCGACAAAAAGAAAATCCCTATTTAGTCGCCAAAGTACGGACAAATCCGCGCAAATCACACTCGGGCGATGTGAAGGGGAGTGCACACTATTCTAACCAGTTTTTGTATATATTTTCTGATCTCAATGCTTTATTCCGTTGCTCCATCTCTGCTCCAACGCTAAGCCGCTACATGAGCATGTCAGTGATGTGAGAATATAAGATTTTTTTTATTGACCTGCCTTCGAAAACGATACATTATTATTTATAATAGACTACAAGTCCGCACACAAAATTTATAGGTAATTTGAACCACCAGGTGACCTATGTAGAAAGATGAAAGATTTTCTTCTTTTTTTTTAATTTCTAAATACATTGCGTATAAGTTTTAAATATACCTTAAAACCGAGAAAATAAAGAAGACAACCTTTTTTTGAGATCCAATCAACAATAACCAATAAGTGACGGGACAAGATGCGTATCGACGCATCGTGACAGCTGTCAAGCCCATGGTGCCAATTAAACTCCATGACACTCTCTAAGAACATAGACAAAAAAGTTGAACTACACTATTTTGCACCACAGCTTTAACATACGTAATAGTGGCGCCTCTACTCGAGAGTCATCAGTACTGGTGCGGATACATCACCGCTCATTATGAATACAGTACTGATGTTGACTCGATAAGTAGTTAATGAATAGAGTGTTTCTATTGACTCGTTACACGGGATTGTTATCAGTTTTATGTGGGGAACGGAGCGTGAGTGACGCCTGTTTATACACTTGTAAACTTTATCTCCTAAAAATATTGATTTCGATACAAAATATATTTTAATTAAACTTTCACATTTATAATGCATAATGCTAGAAAGTTTTCCTACTTTCTGCTAATCCTATTGTTCCACTAAAATAAAAATAAATACAAATGTTTGGATGTTTCTTACTGGATCACGTCGTAACGTTTGAACTAATTGTGTTGATATTTGAAAAATAATTAGGTTATAGTCCAGAAAAGCACAAGGATTACTTTTTAGCACGAAAAAATGAAACAAGAACTGCGTAGATAAAAGCTTAAAATATTACAATGTCGCTAAGAATGTGTCTCTAAACCGCTCTAAACCTAAAACTGGTAAAACAACAATACATTTCTACCATCTTTTAGTTATATGAAGAAACTGCTCTTAGTATAAGGTTCTCATTCGTTCCCATGTCTGTCGCAAAGTATAATTAAATACGAATGTTTATTTCTCCATAAGACAAACACATAACTTTAAGATACTCGTAGCACACCCGAAAGGCATTTATTTAATGTGTAAACTGTAAAAATCTGAAACTGTTGGCAAAAAAAGATGAATAATATTTTGTTGAAAATAAAAATTAATATTTTCTGTAGGTGTGCTAAATAGTAACACCACTATTAGAAATCTTTATATTGTGTTCTAACCTTTAGTCGATTTTTGTTCTCGATTATTTATTCGACTCGCCCCTCTGTTTACCGAATTGGCGCCTTTTTTCACGGCGCGTATGAAAAATGGCGGGAATTCCTATTGTTCCGGGGAACAATATGTCATAATGTTGCCAGCTTTTACCCGAATCACTTATTTAGCAGCGCTGTTTTTGTTACACGGCAAACTTTTCAGATTGGTTTGGTGAAAACGTGATAAATTTGTTACTTTTAATTTTATTAAGGACTAGTAACATCCCGCGATTTCGTTCGCATAAAATTCCCGAATATATAAATAAATAAATATTGGTAGACAGTTCACACACAACACCATCTGACCACCATCAAGCATTGTAATATGGCGGCCAGATAGCTGACAATATAATACTTGTATAGTTGTAGAAGAAGAGGAAGATCTAGAGATCTAGAAGAAGAGGCCAGTTTGTACGGGTCAACTATTAAAATGTTTTGTGTCACCTTATCTGCAAACAGCAATTAAGATTTACAAACAATAAAAAAATACAAATACAACAATTAGTATTTGTATTTTTTTGTATTTGTAAATACATAGGTAGTTATTATACATAGAAACACCCAGAAAAAGAACAAATATTTGAATTCATCACACAAATATTTGCGCTGGGTGAGAATCGAACGCACGACTCTAGGCTTCGCAGGCAGAGTTACTACCCACTAAGTCACGAGACCAGTCAATATAATAGAATAAATTTACATAACAAGTTGCCAAATGTATTCCAAACTATTATCTATCTATGAACTGAATTTTATCCAAATCCTTTTAGTAATTTTTGCATGCAATAGTAAGAAACATACACACACACAAACTTTCACATTAATAAAATTAGGTAGTAGACTAGCAGCATCCCATGGTTTTACACTCGTAATTCACATGCTCATTCTTTTCCTTTGATAGCTTTTTTGTAACCTATGTGCTAATTTAGACCATAAACTATGTTCCAAATTTAAACTCGATCCGTTAAGGCGTTCCAACGTGATGGAGCGACAAACATACAAACTTTCGCATTTATAATAATAGTAGAATTACTAAACACTTTTGAGACATACAAAAAGTATTTTCTCTGATTATTTATTAGAAATTTGATGAAACAGAAATAGAACATAAAAAAATTCACATAATTTATGTGAGTCAACTCCCGAGAAAACGTAAAACAGGGCGTAAACTCAGAAGCGGAAGTAACAAAGTATCTTCTAAGTACGTCATACCGGAAATACGAGAAAAGATAAAAACCAGTAACTGTGTCAATAAAACGAACCACTATCGCAAACTGTAAAATTATACTTTTTAATGTATAAATGTATTGCCTAGATTTTAAACCAATTGTTATTTTTATATATGTAGTATAAAGTGCCAAAGCCGGATACCCATCTGATGGTAAGCCCTGTTCATTCCAGAAAAATGCCGCATAGCCATAGTCACTTATTTTTATACCGGACTGCTTGTGGCTCAAACAAGTGACGTTCCAAAAAAGTACACAGGTTTAACTACGCCTTTATAATAAAAAAACATTTATACTGAGACTGTTTGTTTATATAAGGTAAATAGATATTTTCACAGTTCAGATTACTTCAGATTATTCAAAGTTAAAAATAACAAGTTCACATAAATATATTTTGTGGTAAGACTTTGATACAAAAATAGTAAATCATTTAACAAACAAAAGTTTTTTTTTTTTATTTGTGTAGTGTTCTATTTGCTTGACAAAAACCCAGTAACATCATAATGTTAAGCACAACCAAATGTACAAAATCAATAAAATCCAGCGCCCACGCTAAAGGGCAGTTATAAACCAAATTGAAAACCCACAGCCCTAAAGACTGAGTGTGACAAAGTACTCTAAGTGCGTAAAACCGGAAAGTACCGGAAAATACCGTAAAGCACCGAGTGCGGGTAAAAACCGATAAGTGCCGGCAATAAAACCGGCCGCTCCGGTTACGTACCGTGACTTATACCGAATATTCGTCCTAGTGTAAACGTGTGGTGCCCATGACCCTTGACTTGTCAAGGATAATAAGTTACAATAGTTTCTGTCAGTTTATTTGCGCTTATACAAATGGTATTACATTGCGTGTAACTATTATTTTAATTAAACGCTCTATCGATAAAGCATTTTAGTTAAAATAATTATTAACAATTTAAATACGGATAACTCCCGCTACGGATGCTTCTTGAATTATAAAATGCAAAAAAAATGCAAAAATTGGCTTATAAAATGCTGTTAACATGGGAAAGCAGCAAGCATCTTAACCACTTTTGCACCCAAAATAGTTTGTTAGGGGATTAATTAGTTTTAAGGTGGAGCTTTTGACATCGTATTTTGACTATTTGTAACAAATCTTACAAAAACAATGTTCATTTACTATTTATAACTCTCCACAGAAAAAAAATACACATCGAATTAGGTCAAAGAGAGCACCGCACACTGATCCCTGGCCGAACATGCCCAGAAAACTCGCTGCAACAAATAAAAAAATACCCCCAAGTGCTATTTACTAACTGTTGAATTCCAAACAATATGATGAACACATAACATTTTCAAATGTACCACTAATAATGTAATGCTTGAATTTGAAAATACAAACAATCGGACTTACAAAGCGCGTGTCAAATCGTTGTAGTGTGAAAATAAGTAATAAGATTATCAATTTTATTCACATTGTGATACACTTAGTCTTATCTTTTTTAATATAGACATTTGGTTGTATTTATAGGAATTAATTTGTAGGTACTTTTATTGTTGTTAAGGTGTATTTTTGTCATTACAATGAATTAGGAGTTCAAAATTCTGCATCACTCAAATGATTGATAGATATATAGATAGATACTCTTTATTGTACACACTAAAACAAAACAATATAGTAAAATAAAAACCATTAAAACTAGTGTTACAATCAATGATTGAATGATGATTCAAAAGGTGTTTATGTTTATATTCAGTCCAATTTATTTAAGCGTAGACATAATTACAAATGGCGTCTTACTTCTTCGACTTAAACCAAACGAAGTAATATGCAAATACTAACCATAAAGAAAACATTAAACCTATACCAGAACCCAGACACCCTACACAAATCCGACATTATCCTAAATCATCCTCACCCTACGGACCGCAGTTGGCGGCGCTAGGATTTTGACAGATAAGGGATTTTGCCAAAACTTGTGACTGATGTCTCTGATTCAACTTTCCGGTCGCAAGTTTAGAAAGAAAAGCGGTTATCAGTCCCTGAGTGGGAGAAGTAAAAACTTTCTCGTTAGGTTGACATGTTTGGATGACAGACATATTTTTCTGAGAATTAGTACAAGATGAACGAGATAGGCATCTGATGAAAAAAAAACTAAATTGAAATTAAAATGATAAAAACACAAATTATGGGCACATTTAAATGTTTAAACCATTGATAGATGGGGCGCAAGCGTACAATGAGTGTTACGGGACATAACGGGACACTTTTTCGTGCAGCTGGCGTTCATCGATTTATAGATGTTGTCACGTCAAAAATCAAAACTATCATCTGATGGAGATCTGATCTGGATAGATTTAAGAGTTTATTACGCTCCAACGCTACTTTAGCATGTCGTTGACGTATACCCACAATATTTTTTCTAACCATGAAATGCTCAACACGGATAATTACGATTTCACTTCAAAAATACCGTTTTTCTGTTGTGAAATTTAATGATGGCGTTAGTAATATCGGTTGACATGTGACAGGTAGCTTGTCTGCACACACGAAGGTGAATATCTCACATTCCAAAAGCTAGATAATATAAGTGTTTAAGTACACATTACATTTCCAAAATGGGAATAGACTCCAAATCTGTTTTTCGCGACCAACATACAACGTTACAAGTGGTGACATTTCATTGTACCACATCCCACTTTATTTGTGTTGCTCTTGATAATTATGAAGAGGTATAATTATTTTGACAATGAGTTACCTAGTTGATGTCAGATTTTGGACAGTTGGATACTTTTGGATGTTTGAAAATACATGCAATAAAAGGTTACTTTCGAATATATTTTGAAGAGAAATCTTTAACATTGAGAGCTCTGAATACTTGTCACATTTTTTTAAATAAAGAGTGTTGAGACGAGCAGGACATGTGCCTGATGGTAAGCAACATGCCTGCCACAAAACAGCGCAGTGACTTGCAGCTTTAGGAAAATGAAGAGTTCACATCATTACCTAGCACTGCACTGCGCTCGCCACTCAGAGATCTAAGATGTTATATCTCTAAGCCCTGTAATTTTTTTGGACACATTGCTTTTCGAACCGCAACACAATAATGTTTTCGCAGTACTGCTTGGCGGTAGTAGCTCTGTTTTAAACTTTAATACATAATATACTTACGTTTCATATTCATATTCTGGTAGGCCTGGTGGGTTGGTAATAAGTCTGCCTGCGAAGCCGCATGTCGTGGGTTCGATCCCTACCCAGTGCAAATGTTTGTGTGATGAATTCAAATATTTGTACGGTGCTTGGGTGTTTCTATGTATAACATGTATTCAAAAATATATGAGTATTATATCAGCTATCTGGCTTCCATGGTACAAGCTTTGCTAGGTTTGGGGCTAGAGTGTGTTGAAATGACCACCAATATTTTTGAGTAGTGGTAGGACTCTTACCAGAGTTCGCCTGGGGAAGTACCACACCTTTCCCAGTTATTCCCAAGCAGTAAAGTACAAATATTACGTGTTCCGGTTTGCAGGGCAATGTTTCCAGAGAAATTACAGGGCTTAGAGATATAATATCTTAGACCTCTGGGTGACGAGCCCAGTGCAGCGCTAGGTAATGATTTGGACTCTTCATGTTCCAATAGCTGCGTGTCACTGTGCTGTTATGTGGCTGGCATTTTGCTTACCATCAGGCACATGTTCAGCTCGTCTTGTCACTCTAAATTATGTACCTATTTAAAAAAGAATTGAAATTTTGATCTGAAAATTTGATTTGAAAAGTTTCGCGTACTTCAAGATTCTCACTAACTTTTTTGCAATTAAATGAATTATTAATTTTAAATGATGTTTTTACTACTTAAACCATACAACAAGACCTAATACTTGAGAGCCCGAGAAAATTCCTGTGTAAATTGGCTCACGTTACACAAGTCTAGAGAATGTTGTGCCATTTGGCATATTTACGTATTAAGATTGCGAAATTCTTGGTGTGTCCGTCGGTTTTCATTGCTCAGTTGTAAAACGGATAAATTAAAGTAAAACGACCCATAAGATTTGTCTCTCCCTAAAATAGCGCAAGGCAAACAAGATTTCACTCCAAGAAATTCAAAATACTTTCAATGTAAATAATTAAATGACATTGAAATGCAAATGAAAATTATTGTTCAATTCTGTCGTTTTTGCTATTATTGTTCAAATCATCGAATTCTTATAAACGGCAGAAGCGGCAAACGCGCTTCTACTATGGCGATGCAAAATCAGGTGACGTCTCCTGATTTAGTCTCAGTCGCAACAAGGAGTTGTGTAGAGATTTACTACGATAACATGGCCCGCCCCTCCAAATGACTGTTTTAATGTGTGTAGTCACATCCTTACGAAAGAGTTTGTATGTAGTTGTAATTATTCGTCTGCAGTAGCAGTACGCACACATGCGTGGTGGTGCGTTGTATATTCTTTCACAAATACTTTCAAACGTTTTGAATTCTGGAGGGGCGGGTCATGTTATCGTAGTAAATCTCTACGTTCGCTGACAATTGTGTACGTTCGCTGACAATTGTGTACGTTCGCTGACAATTCAATTTTCAAATTTTTCAAACAAATTTTCGCCACGTTATGTTGTCTTTAGATTATAGCATACCTCATCTTCGTTTCTTTAATTAAATCGATGGTTCAAATCAATAAAATGATCACACAATTTTGAAAAACAGTAAGACTAGTGAAACAAACTGGTGGCTTTATTGCTGAAAGTAATTTCTTCCAGGCAACTTTGATATGCACAAAAACTTAAAGCGTGGCAAACAAAGATTAGTATTATTATAAGATTACGCGATAAATAATACACATTTTGATAGTATTATTGGATCAATGTATAGAATAAATAAATAAAATAAATATTGTTGGACAATTCACACACAACACCCCCATCTGACCCCAAACTAAGCAAAGGTTGTAAAATGGCAGCCAGATAGCTGATATAATACTTATATAGTTCTAAATACATCCATATTATACGTAGAAACACCCAGACACAGTACAAATATTTGAATTCATCACACAAATATTTGCACTGGGTGGGAATCGAACCCACGACGATCGGCTTCGCAGGCAGAGTTACTACCCACTAAGCCACGAGGCCAGTCTGTAATCAATATGTCAGAATGTAATCAATATCAGTTTTACTGTACATACTGGCAACGGCCCACGGTTTTACCCGCATAGTTCCCTTTCTTGTTACTTTCCCGGAATAAAAAGTCAATGTTTTATTGCAGACTATAATCTAACCGTATTTAAAATTTCACCCGAATCCGTTCAGACATTAAATATCTAACACAATTTAATCTATCTATCATAGACCAGTGTTGCCATTTTTATTTTTCAGATGATCGTACCCAAAGAGTTTATGTATACTACGAATAGAGTTAGATATTCCGCACGGTTCCTTTGTGTCAATCGTAAGCAGATGACGTGCATACTTTCTATGGCAACAGAGTGATGTGCCGCGACAAAAGTATGACACTTCCACAAGAGCGACCAGGCAAGAAAGATCTACCCGTGCTTTCGGTGTAAAGCGTTTGTGTCAACTCTATGGGTAGTAAATGTAAACTCTTTGATCGTACCTTTTTTTTAATCTTCTATAGGCTCACACTTGACCGCCATCTCGCCTGATGTTGAGCGACGAAGCGGTCCACGATGGAGTGTGTTTACCTAGAAGAAACCGATTCACTCTCGATTTGAACACACAAAGATTATAACTATCGAGGAAAACCCACTCAGGTAGGTACCAAATATTATGTATTGGCATTTTTTATTGTATTGCAAATTGTGTTGTATTTATTATTATTGGCCGAGAATATTACTCGTATTAGTATCCCATGACACCACATCTTTTTTTTGTTGTTGGAGCACTAAAACATAGAATCTCTGTGAGTTATGTCGGTGTACAAGTCAAAGCGAGGTAATCCGTACGAGCGCTCAATCGGATAATCCGACCCCGCCGCGGGTAGCTCGCAGCAAACCTTCCAGTTGTACCTTCCTAGTTGTATTGATTGTTTTGAAGTGTCGGGGCTGAGGGAATTATTGTTGTTGTTTTTTAATCGACTCAAAACGGACGAAGTTTTATGGAAGATAGGAAGATAATATATGAAGATGTTTTTTTTTATGTAGGTTTGTAGATATGTTACGCGATAGCACCGCTAATTGTGAATCGATTTTGATCGTCATTTTTTAACCCCTGACCAAAAAAAAAGGGTGTTATAAGTTTGACGTCGATGTCTGTCTGTCTGTGTGTCTGTTTGTGGCACCGTAGAGCTCAAACGGATGGGACGATTGCAATGCGTTTTTTTTATTTGAAAATTAATATCCGTGCGGATGTTTTTAGCTATGTTTTGGTCAATATCGATTCAAGATGGCCACCGCCACAAAATGGCGGACAAAATATTTCTTCACAACCTACCTCAATATGGGTATCAAATGAAACTAGTAGAATACTATAATACACTATAAAAAAATCAAATCCCAGATGGCCGCCACCACAAAATGGTGAATTATATTATTTTTTTCACTACTACCTCCTACCTATATGGGTATCAAACGAAAGGGCTTGACTAGTAGAATACATTGCACTATGACAAATTTCAAATCCAAGATGACCGCTTCCACAAAATGGCGAAATACATTTCTTTTTTCACAGCTCCCTTAACATGGGTACCTAGGTATCAAACGAAAGGACTTGACTAATAGAATTTTGTACAGATAACAAATCTGAGGTAGTCGGGGTTAATCAATTTTTTTTTATTTTGGTCTTGTGTATGATAGATCATGATGTTTATGTTATGATGTAGGTGGTTCCACATAATTTTATCGAAATCAGAGTAGCTATTTTTGAAATATAAACAAAATATTAAAATTTATTTTCATGTATTTAGTGATATATACTTGTGAAATTTGGTCGGACTTGTTCTACAGAAGTTACCGTCAATTTTCAATTTCCTGGCCTACGCGAAGGCAAAAAGTCGTGCGTTGTGGCGTAAAAAAGGCAAGTTTTTGACCCCTTCGGAGTCTCGTGGACTCCACCATACACTTCGTGTAACAAAAAAGATTTTGTTTTATTGAGTCCTTCATATAATACAGTGTTGCTTATTATTTTAGATTGAAAAAATTACATCAAATAATCGAAACGTTAGATCCGTTATAATCTAAATAATAAATACTAATAACACGATTAGTGACTGGCTAGCAAATATCAAAGACAATAAGACGATGAAGAAAAAGAAGACCACTTCACATCTTACGTTCTTCATTCAAAAAACCAAATGATTTGGAGGAAACATAACCTCGCGAACAGAGAAAATACTGATTAATTTGTTAAAAAAAATATGAAAAAACCACGTATTTTTGTAACTCATGTTGCATACCATTATGTTTGATTTGTTCGAAAAAAGATGTAGTGATTGAATCACTACTCGTTTTTTGTTGTTACATTTCTTGTCATAATTTATGTTTTATTTGTTAAGAAAGCTGTTATCTTAACCTAATTTAGAAAGTCTACAAAGGTTCCAGTTGATTTTTTGTAAGTTTAAGCGGTTCAAAATAGCTGTCTATTTTTTGTGATTTTAAAGACTGAATGTAAAGCTTATGTTTAAGATTAATGTAAGTAAATGTTCGAATGTCTAATATTTTAGGACAATAATTCAGTAAATGTTATGTAATGTAATGTTACCATACCAAAGAAAAAAAAAATCTTGGTTACATTGCAAAGTTTTGCAATTATTTGCAAAAGGTTGCAAATATTTGGATTTTGGAGTCCCTGGGTCTCCATATTGTACATCAAAAAATTAGATAACTTTCATCATTTTTTCTTAATTGCGCCAAAAGACATAACTTAAAAAATTAGCAATTTTTCTCGTATATTTCAAACTGTAGCAGTTAAAATCAGACGCCGGCGTCGTTTGTTGCAAATACCAACTTAGAACGCGAACAATCCTTGACACTAAGACCACAAGTAACAAGTTACACAGCGCCTTGTTGCTTCCCAAGCTTGAATGTTATTAAGTGCCTGCTAACTTAGAATAGGCTAATTAAACGGTTAAACAATGGAAAACTAATTAGTGGAAGTTTCATATTAGGTGAGTTTAATATGTATGAAATAATTGGGTTTCCAGAATTTAGTACTATTAATAAACTAACAACACTAGTGGTGCGTATATTCCCGTTATTTTGAAAGTCCACTAAATTTTTGCACTGTTGGGGTTCAGTGCTTTCTCTCACAGGGAGAAAGTCAAAGTCATAATCCACCACGCTTGCCCAGTGCGGTTCAGTGGATAAAATGACGAGTAGCCTTTCTAATTCAGACTGTATTCTGGGTTCCAAATTTCAATCCTATCCGTTCATACGCTACGTGATTGAGCAACGAATATCCAAAAAATTGACTTTAATAATAGTAGTAAGACTAGCAACATCCCGCGGCTATACCCACACAGTTCCCGTTTCTGTATTTTTATGGGATAAAAGGTAGCGTTTGTGCTAATCCAAACTACACTTACACTTATGATTACACGATGATACACTTCGGAGAGTGTGCAACAGATTTGCACGATCTAATACCACCTTGCCCTTTTTTCTATCGAAATGCTCGTAGCCCGAAAAAGCGACATCGTTTCATGGTTGATGTTCCAAAGACACGAACGAAGAGGTTTAACTCTACTTTTGTGATAAGAACGTAAAGGCTATGGAAAACGTTGCCTGAGAGGGTTTCCCCGATAGTTACAATCTTTGTGTCTTCAAATCGAGAGTGAATCGGTTTCTCCTAGGGAAACACGCTCCATCGTTGACCGCATCATCGTTTGACATCGGGCGAGATGGCGGTCAAGTATAAACCTAAAAAAGTAAAAAAAATATAAATATAATGTATTCGAAACTTAAACCTAATCCGTTCATACGTCGCGACGTGATTGAGTTAGTATATCAATAATACGTCACATCTCAAATTCCGGCAAAAACTCCCAGTTTCCCCAGATTTTCCCGTAAAAAACTAAGTCAGAAGCAAACGCGGATCATTAATTCCCATCTGACCTTAAGTATTTTGTAGACAATGTTCCACTAATGCGTTTTTGCTTTACCTTTTTGTCGGACACACGAAAGCGTTGGGAAAAATCCAGTGGGAATTACAGTTAGTGGCGGAAAAACTGGCACGTCCCAGTTTTATAAATATGTAAACGGTATTTTTGCACCTTTTTGAGAGGTAATTTTTAGTGTTTATCGAGGAAGTTATTGATTCATTATCTTTGTGGCGATTCAAAGGTTATTACTATATTTTAAATTGACGACGAAAATATAAAAACGATGTATATAATTATAATGTGGAAGGTAGATTGATGGAAGACAACAGGCAGTAGAGAAAAACGTAAAACTGAGGATCGCCTCAGTGTTGGGCCATAGGATAGACTTATGTCCAGTAGTGAACTGTGATAGGTGATAGATGCTGATGATTTGATAATGATGATGAATAACTTCAAACGGAATAAAGACCAAGAACACAGGAACAGACTGAAAGAGCTAGACAGAGTGAAGGTGGGTGGAAAAAAACATTATTGGATTGGATTTGGATTGGTTTCTCCCATGGTAGGTTCCCTTAATAGTATTGACATTTGATATGAGTCTGTCAGTGCAGACCTGTTATTATAAAAAACGCCAACCTCTGTGATCACGAGAAGTCTTCTTGCAAAATTAGATCAAATAGCAAAAGTTCAAAAACTTAAAATGTGTGATTATAATTTTTCAATTTAATTCGATTGTTTTTTGGTTTTTAATAATTATTTGTTATTATTATTTTCCACTGTAACGAACACTTTTGATTGAAAACTGTTATAAAAATAAAACATGTGTTGATATTAAAATAAATAATCAAACAAAAATGTTTCCAAATGTTGTTTACTTCTGAAACGTGCAAATCTGTTGTCGCGAAGTGTAGAGAAGTCGTCATCAATCACGCGACATGTCGCCGTGACGTCACCCGCCTCTAAACGGCATACTTTAAATTAATGACCATAATCCACTGAATTAGCCGTAGCGTTTGTCGTAGAGCCTCGTTCGTAGCGAAGCTTAGGATCTAGAAACACGCGAGGGTAATGCTACGCTGCAATGTTTAACTTATAAATATTATATTAAACATAATAAAATAAATATTATTGTACATTCTCACACAACACTATAAATCTCCAAACTATGAAAAGTTTCTATGATAGCTATATAATTGTATATATAAACTAATTACACACGTTAGACCCTGTATATCAAATATTCTGTCAAAACGTACACAGACACTTTTTTCCGGTTTGAAGGGCAATATTTCCAGAGAAATTACAAAGCATAGAGATAAATCGTCTTATATCCCTGGGTGATGAATGCAGTGGAGTGGTAGGTAATGGTGACTCTTCATGTTCCAATAGTTGCGGATACTGTGCTGTTTTAGGCAGGAATATTGCTTATCAACAGGTACACGTCTTGCTCGTTTTGTCACTTTATACCTACTATAAAAATACATAATATAAATCTTAAAGCGCTATCAGAGACGTGGATGCGTCAAATAAACGCACCGCTTCACGTTATATGACTAGACCCTTAACAGCACTGCGTGCGCCATTTAACCGTTGTGTCATATCCAACTTTTTGAGGAATTATCCAAGAATTAACGTTGTGTACGACACGGAAGACAAAGGGTTAACTTTTTTATTTATTTCTCGGGAGAATTCGTTACGAAACACATTCGTATTTTCAACTCTAATTCTTCGAAATAAGGTATAATTTTGTCAGAAAACACAATATGAGAATACCAAATCTAACTTTATTGTGAGATAAATAATGTTACTGGCGCGATGACTGACTTTTTTCGAGCTGAATTTAGGTTTCATTTGTTTCTTCTTTTCTGGCAATAATATGGAATATATGTGGGTAACTAAATTCCGCAGTATGTAGTAATCGTAGATATATTTCATTCGCATGGCGCGATACCTATTATAGGTATTTACTTACCGCCATCGCGCCTGATATAAAGCGACAATGCGGTCTACGATAGAACGTATTTAACTAGGTAAACCAAGAGCAAATCGAGAGCAAATCGCTCTTGATTTGAACATATTAAGATTGTTATCAAAGAAACACCCCAAGCACTCAGGCAACGCATTCCACACATCGCGCAACTCGATCTTCCGCGCAAACACGGAAGGGAGTAGTAGCCTTAGCTGAAAAATATTGTTGAAATCTTTCTGTCATTTCTTGCGGGAGGGGACCTACATACAAAACATACCTGTACCTAAAGATCTCAACACACAGATGTGCCCTCCCAAACTTCAGGGCGCACGGAATCGTGTCATTGCTGGGAAGAGTAAGCACATTCCGTTCCAGTCGGTTGCAGGAAGCAGTGAACGCCGGACGTTTTTATTTATCACTTTTCGTAGTCAACTACCAAAATAAGTAGGACCACAGCATATCGCGCCGCTAACGATTCTAGGGGTCAAGTAGATTGGTTATGTGTAAACTACTTACGACACACATAGAGACGCAGCGTTATTACCAATTTCAAGTTACTCAGGGCACATCCATTGGTTTATATCGATGCCTGTACCGATCTATTGTCGATCATACTCACACAGCCAAATCACTAACACATAAAAAATAAAGCACCATTCACAAATCTAGCCCCGCCCTCAGCCACAGTATATTATCCAACTACATGGTCCACGCGGAGTTGTACTTTGATGTACGTTGTCCCTTCCGTGTTTCGTGCTGATTCCACAGCCTAGGCGTTCTTATCACAAAAGTATAACCCAATCTCTTCAGTTGAGGCTTCGGAAAGTCAACTATGAAACAATTTCGTATTTGATAGAAAACAAAGCAAGTTGCTAAGTTGCTATTGGGTGCAGGTCAGTTGCACACTTTCTGATATGTATCAGATACAAAGCGATGAGCTTGCAATTTTACTGCAATTTTTGTTGAAAGCCTTTCTAATTGCTTAATCAAATCAGCAAATTAAATTGTCATCATGTGTTGAAATCAGTAAATTGAAATGTCAAACGAAGTCATAATAACAAAATTGAGTTAAGTAGAGTATATTACATTCTCTTTGAGGAAAATGGCGCTTGGTCGTAAACGTCGTCCGTTTTTTCTTCAAAATTTTAGATTATAAAATATACTAGCTGTATGTACCCTGTAATTTTTGCATCACAATATGCCACTTAAATAAAAACAATCCTTGATGCGGATTATATATCATTGTAAAATTTCAGCTCGATCGGTGCAGAACTTTTTGAGTTTTTGAAGCGTACACAAATCAACATAACGTTATTATATATAGAGATCTATATTTGACATTGTGAGACTAAACCACAATAAAAGCTATAAAAAGTTGAAGTTGAGTTAAAGTATAGTGAAGTGATATTTGTTTTTGGAGAAAATAGCTACCCTAAAATTAACTTTGTAGCTACTGTAGCTACCCCATATTTACCACTAGCGATCCGTCCCGGCTTCGCTCGTGGTACATTACATACAGGGTTACAGGTAGTCAGTTTGCATCCTGTTCTGTATATTTATAACTTGCGCCTTTTGTTAAAACAGTACAATTAAACAAATAAGTGATTATTTTCATATCTAGACCTGTTTAGCGGCTTTTTAGTGTTTATTCACTTTGGCACATAATTTATAGAGCGTTAAACAGCACGCGAGCTCTTGTCTCGAATTATAACGAAGAGTTCGATGCTTTTAGATCGGGCAAATACTCTTTTAAGCTATTGCATAGCTTTTATCGCGGGCCTGGGGACCGAATTTTAGTGATCGTGCATCTCTTTCTTATGTTCACAAGAAAGAGGAATGGAAGACCGTAACGCCGTCCTCCCCACTCGGCCATTCGGCTTTGAATCTTATTTGTATTAGCTTTACAGACTAAATGCTCTTAGCAGTGTTGCCAACTTAACGGATTTCCCGTGATATTTTTTAGGGTAAACAAATGTCACTCTTCAAAATAAAAGCAATTCCGAAAAATTGTTAACATCCCTATTGCTTATGTTGATAAAAATGCATGCAACATGCAATAGCTTTACCGCGGCAGTCCTCGAGTGCCACACTTCTTTTTTTATTTTGTATGGGGAACAATATGTGAATTTTTATAATGTGTAACGTTTTTAATGGACTTATCACCCCCTTTAAGAGCCCTCTCACAAAAAGACAGAACTCAACTTTAGGTAAAATCCTGCAACATTGTCAGCGTGCGTCCGTTCGATTCAGCTCGAGCGTTTAGGCGGACAGAACGATCTTGAGCCGTAACGGCAGTGTACTAAAAATTTTTATGAGATTTTCTGACGTGACAACGTCTACTAAATTGATGAACGCTGGCTGCGTGCACGAAAATTGAAGACTTATTGTCCCGTTACGTTCGTTGTCCCGTAACGTTACGATAAATTATTCTTGCATTTCAAAAATCTGATAACTAGTAAAATTTATTTTTCATTTTAAGGGTAATTTTTGTGCATTGGTTCTTAGCTATGTTTGGTTAATATCGATTCAAGATGGCCGCCTCCACAAAATGGTGGACTAAATATTTCTTCATAATCTACCTCAATATGGGTATCAAATTTAATGAAAAAGCTTGACCAGTAGAATACTATGCACTATGACAAATTTCAAATCCAAGATGGCCGCCACAACAAAATGGCGAAATACATTTAATTTTTCACTTCTCCCTCAATATGGGTATCAAATGAAAGGACTTGACGAGTAAAATACTATGCACAATGACAAATTTCAAATCCAAGATGGCCGCCTCCACAAAATGGTGGACTAAATATTTCTTCATAATCTACCTCAATATGGGTATCAAATTTAATGAAAAAGCTTGACCAGTAGAATACTATGCACTATGACAAATTTCAAATCCAAGATGGCCGCCACAACAAAATGGCGAAATACATTTAATTTTTCACTTCTCCCTCAATATGGGTATCAAATAAAAAGACTTGACAAGTAAAATACTATGCACAATGACAATTTCAAATCCAAGATGGCCGCCACCACAAAATGGTGAGATACATTTCTTTTTTCACTACCTCCTCAATACGGGTATCAAATAAAAGGGCTTGACTAGTAAAACACTACGCACTATGACAAATTTCAAATCCAAGATGGCCATCTTGGATTTGAAATTTGTCATAGTGCATGGTCAAGCCCTTTAAATTGATACCTTCATTTAGGTAGTAGTAAAAATTAATGATGATTAATTAATATTGGAAGTTCGTTGCTCAAACACGTCGGAACAGTCATTGGTCATGGTCATTGCTCATGCTCATTGGTCGTAGTCATTGGTCATATCCGTTCCTCATGATCATTGTAATTGGTCATGGTCATTGGTCATGGTATAGAGGTAGTAGTAAAAAATAAGGACAGTCGCTATTTTGTGGTGGCGGCCATCTTGGATTTGAAATTTGTGACAGTTCATAGTATTCTACTAGTCAAGCCTTTTCATTTGTTACCCATATTGAGGTGGTAGTTAAAAATAATGACAGTCGCCATTTTGTGGTGGCGGCCATCATCTGGACTTTAAATTTGTCATAGTGCGTAGTCAAGCCCTTTAAATTGATACCTATATTGAGATAGTAGTAAAAATTAATGATGATTAATTAATATTGGAAGTTCGTTGCTCAAACACGTCGGAACGGTCATTGGTCATGGCCATTACTCATGGTCATTGGTCGTGGTCATTGGTCATATCCGTTCCTCATGGTCATTGTAATGGGTCATGGTCATGGTAATTGCTCATGGTATAGAGGTAGTAGTGAAAAATAATGACATTCTCAATTTTGTGGTGGCGGCCATCTTGGATTTGAAATTTGTCATAGTGCATAGTCAAGCCCTTTATATTGATACCTTCATTTAGGTAGTAGTAAACATTAATGGTCGGTGGATGGAGGCGGCACAAGATCACAAGAAATTTGTGACAGTGCATGGTATTCTACTAGTAAAGCCCTTTCATTTGTTACCCATATTGAGGTGGTAGAAAAAAATAATGACATTCGCCATTTTGTGGTGGCGGCCATCTTGGATTTGAAATTTGTCATAGTGCGTAGTATTTTACTAGTCAAGCCCTTGCATTTGATACCTATGTTGAGAAGTAGTGAAAATCAATGACATTCGCTTTTTTGTGGTGACGGCCATCTTGGATTTCAAATTTATCATAGTGCGTAGTATTCTACTAGTCAAGCCCTTTATTGATATATATATTGAGGTAGTAGTAAAATTAATGATGATTAATTAATATTGGAAGTTCGTTGCTCAAACACGTCGGAACGGTCATTGGTCATGGCCATTGCTCATGATCATTGGTCGTGGTCATTGGTCGCGGCCGTTCCTCATGGTCATTGGGCATGGTCATGGTCATGGTCATGTGCATGGTCATGGTCATGGTATTGAGGTAGTAGTGAAAAATAATGACATTCGCAATTTTGTGGTGGCGGCCATCTTGGATTTGAAATTTGTGACAGTGCATAGTATTCTACTAGTCAAGTCCTTTAATTTGTTACCCATACTGTACATCCTTAATTAATATTGGAAGTTCGTTGCTCAAACACGTCGGAACGGTCATTGGTCATGGCCATTGCTCATGGTCATTGGTCGTGGTCATTGGTCATGGCCGTTCCTCATGGTCATTGGGCATGGTCATGGTCATGGTCATGTGCATGGTCATGGTCATGGTCATGGTATTGAGGTAGTAGTAAAAAATAATGACATTCGGCATTTTGTGGTGGCGGCCATCGCGTTCATCGACTTATTAGACGTTGTCACGTCAAAAAAAAATTGACAGATTCTGCTTCTTCATGAAGTAAACAAGATCAAATGTGATGGTCCGATCCGAAAAATCAGAATGAAACGTTATAAAACGCCAAACGAATTAAAATTTTGTGGTCGCACTATAATTATTCTAGTTTATGTCATAAACGCGCGAAATATTACGTAACCGACTCCCACGCTAACTGACGCAGGTCCTCCCCCGACGGCCGCTCGCGGCATACTAAATAACTAAATTGCGCAGCGTAATTTATTGTAATTTCGACTGCTGGTAATTTATATTTTTTGAAAAATTGACAACTATGATTTGAAAAGTAACTATAGAATTGGATTCTACAAAGAACAAAGTATTATCGTGTCTAATTTTTATTTTGGAGTTATTGTGTATTTTACACAGAGACAACGCTAAAACTGCAATATAAAACTTAAAATTGGCTTATGATTTTGTTTTTTTTACTAATAAATGGGACCAAAATTCAGATATATGTGACTTGAATGAATTAATAAAATATGTGTATGATGTTCCCCATATTTTTTTAAGTATACATTTTGAGTATCACTTGTAGATTTAGAAGTCTGAAACTGACACGGCGGCGACTTTTCGGCGAAATGGTCATGGGAGATCGTTCCTTACGACTAAAGGCTTTATTATTAGTAAAATTGAAACAAGGAAACGTCAACAAGAAAGATTGGCCTATTTTTTGAACGTAATTTTCTAGATAATACTAAAGATGAAAATATCGGAACACAAACTTTTTGAATTTCGTGCGACGACGTGAGCCGGCTCTTAAAGTATGCTGGCTGATTATCTATAGCTCTGTACAGCCTATAGACTCAGAGATCACGTGCATATGAAGTACCAACGGTGATAGAATTTTTGAAATCTGTCCAGTAGTTCCAGTGATTTGTGCGTTCAAACAAAAAACCTCTGTAGCTTTATATCAGACAATCTATTATAAACTATAGGCCCCTGAACAAAATTTATGGGTCAAATTAACCACCAGGAGACCTATGTAGGATGATAGAAGGGTAAAAAGTAATAAGATTCAGCACTATGCCGTCACTTGAAAGCTCTCCAACTGAGTGCAATCTACCCTCGATAATTTCTTCTTGTGGCATGATTTTTGTACGGCATTGCAAAAGAATGGATTAGAAGAGCTATTGAAACTGTATGAAACCAATGCCACACATAATCAAATGACCAAATTTACTCTGTAAATCGTCGGAAAATTATGATTTTTTCCGACAAACTAATACTTAGTTAAATTTTTTTATTTATATTTTTCATAGTTTCAATACCTCGTCTAATCCATAATTCCGCAATTACAAAAATCATGCGACAAGGAGAAATTATCGAGTGTTAGAACCCCCCCTCTTCAATTGCACTCAGTTGGACAGCTTACAAGTGACGGCAAAGTGCTGAAACCTATTACTTAATACCCTTCTACCATCCTACATAGGTCTCCTGGTGGTTCATTTGACCCATAAATTTTGTTTACGGGCCTGCAGTCTATTAAGACCAAGCCATCTTTTGTCACTACTTGATCTACGTACACTTTCATAAAATAAAGGATGAGATTTGACACACCAGAAGCTAACAAAAACACCGGTGAGTAATGCTAAGTGTTCTGTTTACACGGAGGTCGAAGCCCTCGCATTGCATAATGAGAGATAAATAGAGATAAGTAGATAGCAGACGCTTAGTTTGTTTGGTGTGGTATGTGACGGTTTTGTGGCAAGACGAGTGACCGATGAAAATCTGTTTTAACCTTTAACAAACTGAATGACGTATTGAGAAGATTATGATAATTTTGTGGCAAGAAAACTGACCAATGTAAGCAGATTTGTATTATTCTTCATAACTAACTTCTAGAAAAAAAAAAATAGGACGATGGTGTGCTAAGACGATTTTTTTTTTAAGAAAGAGATGGTATGAACTGGACATGTGCCAGATGGTAAGCAATATGCCTGTAACATAACAGCACAGTGACACGCAGCTATTGGAACATGAAGAGTACAAACCATTACCTAGCTATACTGCGCTCGTCACCCAGAGATCTAAGATGTTTATATCTCTAAGCCCTGTTATTTTTCTGGATACAAACATTGTTTTAAGCTTCGTTAAACGGACTGATTAATTGAGAAGAATATGACAAAACCGTGCCGTAGAAAGATAACTGACCAAAGAGTTTATTACATTACGTAGTATATGTAAACTCTTTGTAACTGACGAATAAACAATTTCTTTTAATCTTTACCCTCAAAATGACTCATTTACTCGTAGCTCAAAAAAGTGACATCGTTGCATGGTCCAAAGACGAGAACGAGAGGTTATATTCTTCTTTTAAGTACGATAAAAACGTACGCTGTGGCATGTGTCGCCTGTGTTTTCCCCGATGTTTACAATCTTGGTGTTTCAAAGCGAAAGTGAATCATCGGTTTCTTCTAAGCAAGCATGCTCTATCGCGTCGTTGCTTAACATCAAGCGAGGCGACGGTCAAGTGTAAACCTATTACCGCAAAAAAAGTTGAAAATGACTTTTTGAAGTGAACACTTCTTTGGCGCACCACAGACAGATCTTTCGTGGGCTGTGAATTGAATTCTAGCGTGACGCTCGGGAATGATAAGAGATATTCGGATGAACTCGAGATGCTAGAGCGAGAAACAAAATACAATGAACAAGCGCGTCAGAGCGAGAAAGATAATAATAGTCCCTGTGTTTATTATATGTATGTCTTTTTGTCGCGACATTAACTTCTAGTGACTTACCACATTGATGCCATTAATTGAACTTGTCACGAAATTTTTAATTTGCATTTCACATCCATTGCAAAGAAGTTTTTGTTGTAATATATACGCGTATTACCGTTTTATCACAGCACTTTTTCAATTCACAGGCCACGAAAATTCTGCCTAGGTGCGCACAAAAGTTTTGATCAGGACTATTAACGAAATCCAATACATTATGTTCGGAAGTAAACTGTTTAACCACTGATCCACTCCAACTTATCTAAGTAAATGTATCTTCTATGTAGCCTCCACCAATTCAATTAAAACGACCCTGAACCAACTTAATCGATATTTATTGGGCAATTAACAATTTTATGGCGTCTTATAGCAGACACTTAACTTCAAGTTATGTTAAGTAAATAACTTAGGTGTCCGACTTGACAAAATGGCTCAAGCAACGATTAATTTATTGGCTGGTGTTGCTATTACTTATTCCGTGCGTAGAGCTAGTTCGTATCGTAATTATGTTATTACATATTATTGTCACCGTAATTAACTGTAGTAATCAATATTCATGATAGGTATGGTGACAAATAAAACTACAATTTCGAGTATCGTCGTGTCGTTTTTATGAAGACGAGACGTGACGTCACGCCCCCCCCCCCCCCCTCTCTGGCAGTTTGATTATTCTATCTATAGTTAGACTAGGCTGTGGAAATCGTTGCCTGAGTGGGTTTCCCCGATAGTTACAATCTTGGTGTCTTCAAATCGAGTGTGAATTGGTTCCTTCTAGGTAAACACGCTTCTTCGTAGATCGCATCATCGTAGGTGGCTGGCGGTCAAGTGCGGACCTATTACAGTTAAAAAAAAATCTGCCGTTGTTGATTTTTATTAATAAAATTATAAAACAAAGTATGTGTGTTGCATACTTTTTTGATAATTTACCTAACGGACTTATTACTGGAATGGTACAATGTTTGACCCCATAAACTACATCATCAAATAAACTAATATTAATTTCTTAAATACTTACGTTTATAGATGTATTTGCAGCGCTGTGTGATTTTAGCCTTGAAGTTTACGTACCTGTAAGGAAGCAGGAGGAATTATAAAATGATATAAAAAACTTGGCGACTGATAATGAGATAATGTTTCAATAACTTGTTCGGTGTGAATTTGAAAAAGCGAAAATTTAACGAAATTTACGACGAATAATAAGTTATAATAAAATTCAAAACAACCTTATAAAATTTTTCTTCAGTCTTCTCGTGACCACGGCGGTTGTAACGCTGCCGAAACGTCGAGGTATTTAAACAATGAATTAAATCGTGATTAAGTCCTGTACATTATAAACATTATGTGTTCAAATCGCGAAAGCTTAAAAACAATATTAACCTTATAAAAAGTGAAGTGTGATTAGGCCATTTTGGATGTAACATTGTGGGCGTGTGACTAAATTACTAAGTAAGCGACTTAAGGCTTGTTCGCATTAGGCTAGTATATTAGCCTAGTAGTGAGAAGCTTAGTAGCTAAAATACTCGCTACTTTTCAAAAATCGTTCGCACCGTGCTTTAGTACAGTTCACAAGTGAGTAGCGTTTTGCAACATGAAGAACCTACAACGCAATAAAATAAATGAATGATTGAGCTAATCGTGATGGCTATTTTAGAAGAGGTGAATTAAGAAATTTGTGTAATCATTAAAATAAGTTATTCCGCAGACAATTTCGTATTTGGAAATAAATATAAATAAATATTTGTGGACAATTCACACACAACACCATCTGACCCCAAACTAAGCAAAGCTTGTAAGATGGCAGCCAGATAGCTGATATTATACTTATATAGTTCTAAATACATACTTTTTTATACATAGAAACACCCAGACACAGTACAAATATTTGACATTTTGAAGTTATTTTTTCTCTCCATACTAATTCAACAGGTTCGAACCTGTTTAGTCGGCGAGCCAATGAGCGCACCGCTCGCAACGAACGCATGGTGGGGGGGGGGGGGAGTGCTACTCACCCGTTGAAAATAGAACAAAATGGATTGACTCGACTAAATCACTTCCTAAGCTACTCGACTAAATTTTCAGTGTTCAGACACATTTAGTCACCAAATTACTCGCTACTAGACTGATATACTAACCTAATGCGAACAAGCCTTTAGTAGCAGTGGTCACCTGGGGGTCTACCGCCGAATGAAAGCTGTCTTAGCCTTGATGTCTTCTCTCTTTTCGTTTGAAATGATAGAGATGGCAATATCAAAACAAAAGCCGATTTAGGCGGTAGAAAGGCTGATTACCCGTCAAGGTGAAGGCTACAGGCATCAGAATAGCAATATAATAGACGAGTGACGACGAGGCGACGTATTCATAAGCACAGCACATGGCACGGCTCGCCATCACTCGTCTGGCACTAGCTTCGTGCCCATGGCCTAGAGCAGCCTTTCCCAAAGTGAGCGATAGCGCCCCCTTGTAGCCGCTGCAGGCCTACTGGTGGCGGTAAAAGACCCAAAAAGTAAATGGGAGCGCTGTGTAGAGGCTAAGGGTCCGTTGATAAGGTTGGTTACTGGGGTCAGGTCTCAAGTCAACATAATTGATTCTCAAAGTGGGCACCACACAATTTTTTTTTGGGAAGCCTTGGCCTAGAAGAACCCGTGTTGGGGCCGTTCGTCTATGTGTTTTTCCAAGCCGACGACAACGCAGCCATGTAGTTTGTGTGATGTCAGCACTGGTGTGACTGATGTGAGCCGCAAGGGGGTGGCCATGGTAGTTGTGGGGTGGAGGCCGCGGCGGGAGAGGACCGCCGATATTATGGTCCACCGGTCTCCCTGCCCGTTGCTACTTTGAAGGGTCACCACCGTTAGATAGATAGATCAAACGGGATGGGACTGCAGGGGAAGAGGAGTGCCTGTATTGCGGTGCCTGTATATTGGTTATCCTCTGCAGCGAAAAAGTGGTGGACAGCGGGACAACAAACCTGACCCTATTTTTGTCAATCGGAATGCTCGTAGCTCGAAAAAGCGACATTATTTCATGGTTGATGTTCCAAAGGCACGAACGAAGTGGTTTGTCTCTTTTGTGTGGCTTTTGTGAAAAGAACGTCTGGGCTGTGGAAAGGGCTGCCTTTGGTTTGGAATGATTTTCCCAATGATTACAAACTTTGTGTCTTCAAATGGAGATTGAATCGGTTTCGCTTAAATAAACACGTTCCAGCGTAGACTGCATCGTCGCTTAACATCAGGCGAGATAGCAGTCAACCTATAAAAGTAATTCGAAAACCCATCGGGGAGTCCAAGGGTTTTTTTTTTTTTCTCTTTATTGGATTTAAACAGGGTTTTAATGAGTCCAAGGGATGGGGGGCCTCTGTGTCTGGCACCTAGTGTAGTGTGATCGTTGGCAAACCTTTCAACGATCACATTAGATTGTTGACAAACCAGTAAGTAAAGAGCGACCATTAGTTATAGAATCAGTAGTACGCTAAGAGTGATCACGGCAAATCTATCTATCTACTTCTTCAGGTAGAATCTGTTAAAAACCCTTGTAATTAGTGCAGAATTAAACAGCAGAATTGTAAGAATTCTTTTATACTTGTACTTAAGTATACGCCCTTGAAATCATTTGAAGATATACAAGTAATTGAAATACTCGAAGAAGCCAGCAAGACGTGAAATTCTTAACTTAATTAAGGTATTAAGTTTCTAAGCGCGACTTATGTGAAGCTAAGTGGGGCTTATCGTTTGATAGCGGTATTGTCATAGATTTGGATTATACCTACTACACTCGGCTCTACATTCCACAATATACAGATACAATACACAGATCCGTAACATTACTACGACCATCCCGCGGTTTCATTCGCTTAGTCCCGTTATTTTCGCGGGCTAAAAACTAGCTTATGTGTTATTTCTGACGATTAGGTTTTTTTTTTTTTTTTTTTTTAAATATAGAGTGACGAGACGATCAGGTCATGTGCCTGATGGTAAGCAACATGCCTGACACATAACAGCCCAGTGACAAGCAGCTATTGGAACATGAAGAGTCCAAATAGCACTAGCACTGCACTGCGCTCGTCACCCAGAGATCCAAGATCTTATATCTCTAAGCCCTGTAATTTCTCTGGAAACATTGCCCTTCAAACCGGAACACAGTAATGTTTGCACATTACTGCTTGGCGGTAGAATAACTGGCAAAGGTGTGGTACTTCCCCAGGCGGACTCTGCCAAGAGTCCTACCACTACAAATATTTATTTATTTGCAAAATTTACTCCAGATCCTTTCAGTAGTATTTGTTTGAATAGGTAACATACATACAAACTTTTGGATTTATTTTATTAGTAGGATACTTACTGAAAAATGGCACAAAGTCATCATTAGATGACATTGATCTTGATTGTTTATCATAATATCTATATATATAAAAATCACTGCCACTTTTGTTGTAAGTAAACTCTTCCTAAACGGCTCGACCGATTTGAATGGTTTTTTCTGTATACATTTAGGTAGGACCCTGGATAGTTTAGATTCACAAATCACCCCGGCAGATGGCGCTGCAGTTGGTATCTAGGTTCTTATCCGAGCGAAGCCGAAATGGTCCGCTAGTTAAATCATATATTTAGCTTGTAGTTTTAGGGTAGAAAAAATACCTTGAGTCAAAGTTGGTATGGACGTTTTCCAGTTCGCATTTTGTCAGCTTAAAAGTTGAATTTATTGTAGTATAATTTTGCGTCTAGATGCTGGTAGTGCGACACCTCCTACTCCACCTGGCAGTCGGACTTTAATGCCGGAAAAAAAATATTCGCCAAATGGAGGTTCGTAAAGTGCTACGCAATCTGGATGTGAACAAAGCCAGCGGCCCGGGCGGAATTCCTGCCCTAGTGTTGAAAGCTTGTGCACCTGAGTTGTCTCCTGTACTGACGCGCCTGTTTAGGCTCTCTCTCCATACTGGACAAGTACCGAAATCATGGAAGCTTGCTAACGTGCAACCTGTGCCCAAGAAAGGTAGTCGTGCTGACCCTGCTTACTACAGGCCCATCTCGGTCACGTTCATACTCTGCAAGACTATGGAACGTGTCCTAAACCACAGGCTCCTGATCTAATAACCTCTTCAGTGACCGGCACTACGGGTTTCACCGAAACCGGTCCACTGAGGATATTCTAGCGTATGTCACCCACATCTGAAATGAAGCCATCGACAAACACGGGGAAGCACTTGCAGTCTCCCTGGATATCTCGAAGGCTTTCGACAGGGTTTGGCATGATGGCCTTATTAAGAAGCTATCCAGTTATGGTTAATCTTCAGGGTTTATTGCGTGGATATCGGACTTCTTGAGGGATCGATCCATACGAGTTGTCATTGATGGCTGCTCGTCGGATCGAATGGGTATCCGTTCTTTTGAAAAACTTTTTTTCACAAATGTACACCTGATAACCAACGTTCGACAAACTCACGGGTCGTAAAATGATTATTACACAAAAAAACATTTCACAAATTGGTTACATCTCAAAATATTTATTTGACAAACTTTCATTACATAACGTATTATTTGACAATTGATTCGTTTAATATTTTAGTTAACTAATAAATATTTAAAAACAAAACCAACACTTGACACATTTTTATTTTACAGAGTGTTGTTTGACAAACATTTCAAATTATATTTTAATTACTTAACAACTTAAACATAAAAACATTTCATTTAACAAAAATTAAAATTAAATTCTACATCATTGGCAAATTTTTTGGCCATGCTACTGCTCTGGATTTTTCTGAAAATAAAATACATAAAAAAGTTGTATATTTCATCGGACCGGTTAGGTAACTTAGGACCCAGATCCGACTCAGAGCACCCCGACTTCACCTAGTCTTGTCGCTACTACCCCTAGAGTGTATATAAAAAGTGCGGGAGCCAGAAGCTCAAGGGAGGTCCTGAGTGGAGCGAGCCATGCGAGGTCAAGCGTAGCGATGGGGGGAGGTGGCGAGCGAAGCGAGCCGGCGACCTCCGTAGTGAAGCGCAGGCCGAGTATGGAGAAGCGACACTCAGAGCTGACCGCAGAGCTTCTGGCGGGAGCCCACCCGGAGTCAAATCTTAGTAATAGATCCTAATCGGACAGGTTAGGTCAAAACTCTGTGACAGGACCTAATCAGAACGGTTAAGTCCTATGGACAATTTAATGGGTACTTTTATGATTTTGTACCTGTACCTAATTTCACAACGGAAGATTTTTTTGGTAAATGTTAAATTTGTAAAATGAATAGTATATGAAACAAAAAATGTACAAATAACAAAATATCATTCGATGCATTGTCTAAATGTAACGTTTGCCGGATAAATGGTTATAAAATGATGGTTTGTAAAATGAAACATTTGTTGATGTAAGACATTTATAAAATAAATATTATGCAAAACGTTGTTTTTAAAATGAAACATTTTTGTGGTGTAAAGTTTTCGTAATGAATATTATACGACTAGTTGGTTTTAAAGTGATGTTTTGTCAAAAAATGTTTGTGAAACATTAGTGAACCGATCGAATGGCTATCAATGCCAGAGTCCCGGAGCCGGAGTTTTCTGCTACATATCAACGATCTGTTGAAGCCCGGTATCTTTGGGTACGCAGATGATAGCACCGTTGTAGAGAGTTACATATCTAGCGCGAGAGCCAGTGGACAACAAACTAAGGTACTGAGAGAGAGTATGATCGAGCGTTTGAACATGGCCCTTGAGGAAGTCTCTGAATGGGGCGAAACCAATCTGGCCAAGTTTAACGAGGGAAAGACCCAAGCGTGTCTGTTCTCCGCAAAAAGGAGTCAATTTCAACTGATTCCTACTTTTCAAAGTGTATCCGTGCCGGTTACTGATCATCTTGAGCTTTTGAGCGTTACCTTGACTTCAATTTTGGGCGGTCAAATTTGGCTCGTATATCGAGTCCAAGGCTAAATTTGCTGCCAAAAAACTAGGTGTCCTCTCATAGGTGCGAAAGTACTTCAAATCTGAACAATTACGTTTGTTATACAAAGCACAAATTCGCTCTTGTATGGAGTACTGTTCGCACCTTTGGGATGAATTAGCTAAGTATCAGCTTGAGGCTCTGGAGTCGATTGAGAGGCGTGCCAAAAGGCTCATAGGCAAAGACATTCTAGCGCGAAAAAAGACTTCAAAGTCTTGAACATCGCCGTAAGATTGCTAGCTTATCGGTTTTTTATCGGATACACTTCGGGGAGTGTGCAACTGATCTGCATGATCTAATACCTCCTTGCCCTTTTTTCTATCGTACTTCTCGTAACTCGAAGAAGCGGCACCGTTTCATGGTGAATATTCCAAAGACACGGACGAAAAGGTTTGACTCTACGTTTGTGATAAGAACATCTAGGCTGCGGAATGAGTTGCCTGAGTGGGTTTTCCCCGATAGTTCTAATCTTGGTGTCTTCAAATCGAGAGTGAATCGGTTTCTTCTAGGTAAATACGCTCAATTGTAGACCGCATCGTCGCTTATCATCAGGCAAGATGGCGGTCAAGTGTAAACCTATAAAAGTTTAAAAAAAATTGAGTTTAGATGTGAGCTTTTTTTTAAATGAGACTTCTGCCAGTAATCCTCAAGTGGCCTATCAGCCTATGCTACTTAGGAAAAAGGAGCGTTAATTTGGCATTATCGTTAGTAATTTACTTAAAAATTAAAGAAACAGCGTCTTGTATGCTTAACAAAGTACACGCACACTTTTTTATTTAAAAAAAATATGTACATCGCACAAATCCCATGTCGACGACAATTTCAGCCCTCGAACCTATTCCCAAGTCAATTTCGAAGCCAAAATTACTGTAGTCGCCTTGAAAACCTAAATTCAGAGCAAGCAATTCACACGGTGACACATGTTCGTGTAAATCTAAAAGAATTATGAAACAACCGCATTGTATCATAACAGAAAGATATGTTTGTCTTTTGGGATTCATATCAACTAATTTAGTTTGCGTAGTAATATTTTTATTATTTTCGATTCCTTGTATAGTCAAAGTCAAAGTACTTTATTCATAAATGTACAACTTACACGTCAATTAATAAAAAAATAAAATAAAAGAAAGAGCATACAAATTGAATACATTTTCAAAGTTTGAAATGACTACTTTACTGTATTACAATAATTATTGTACAGAAAACTGTCAAGCATTATACGAGTATAATGTCTTTATTACAATTGTACTGACCCATGTCAAATTTATTGCTATACATTTTTATGGGAACTTTGCCATCACTCTCTAAAAATTCGCTGTATCTATAAAAAGTTTGATGGATATACATAATAATATGATGATTTCTTGTGTTCTTTGTACCAACCAACATACAGTTTCAAATACGTTCATCTCGAAACTATAGCTAATCTAACTTAAACACATATTAATTATATTCAATAATTCATCAAATCTATGGCATCCGCTATTTTTTTCCGATTCTCCATCTGTGTTCCATTGTATTTATATTATATTATATTATTGGACTAAATTTTTTCAACTTAAAAATTCCAAATTTCTTTGGAAAGCTTTGGTACTTTCAATATTAGTTAGCACTCTGCCATAAACGACATCCTCGCTTCACATCAGGCGAGTTGGTCAAATTCCAACATTTTGCTAAAAAAGTAGTTAAGTGCACATTTATTAATAATGAAAAAACTTAAATACAGAAATAACACTACAAAAGTTTTGAAACTCTTGTAAAATAAGTATACAGTTGTTTTCCACTCCCGATCTAAAATAAAAAAAAATAAGGAAAGTAAACATTATAACACTGTCATAGAAAAGTTGTGTTTTTCCGTCGACCGATTTTCCTGTAAGTTTGTAGTGGTCTTTATTCTGTAAACATAAAAACCTAAACGTAAACATATCCTCAAAACAACTTAACTCAATTGCTTACTCTATCTTAAACACGCTGCCACTGTATTCTAGACTAGACCATCGTTTAACATCAGACGAGATGGCGGTCAAGTGTAAATCTATGTTAAAAAAATTGGCTTTCAATCTAGTATTCATAATGTTTGTTCCCAGTGAACTCTTCACAAAGTCCACCACGTCACTAAAATTGGTATTTATGTGCCATTCCCAATTTGAGTGTGGTCCAATTTGAGAGAAGGCCAATTTTTATTTCAATGAAACATTTTTATGTGATAATATCTGAGCAAACCTGGAACGGAGTGCTGATAATGATACCAATAAATTAGAGCTATAGATGTGCCCTGAGAATCCTGAAATTGGTAAGAAACTGCATCTCTATGTGTAGCCGAGCTATTTACACACCATCAATCTAATTGACCCCTAGAATCGCTAGTGGCGAGGTATGCTATGCTATGCTATGTTATGCTATGTAAGTGATAGGTAAAACGTCCAGCGTTCACCGCTTCCTGTAACCGACTAGAACAAAAAGAGTGAGTTCACTCTTCCCAACGATGAGATAATTCACCGTGCACCGCCACCGTCCGCCTTGAATTTTGGGAGGGCACATCTGTAGTCAGAATCTATGAACGATACGAATAAGACAAATACTCAAAATGTTAAATAAATATTATCAAATCTGAAAATGTCGTAAGATCTCAAACTATGTACACTCATAACAAATTCTCGGGTCAAATTATACTAGTGAGAGACCTTTTGTTTTAATATTTAGTGAATACAAACCCAACTTGTTAGGGTGTTTATTCCGTTCGTGTGGGAGTTTCATCAATTGGACGAAAATAACTCGGCGTTTACGGAAAATGCCCAGTTATTGGGAAAATTTTACTTTGGCTTGATAATTTTTGGTTCAGTGTAATCAATTTCTAATTTTCTTTGTGAGGAACTAAAGGTAGGCCAGTCGAAAAGGTCACGTTGTCTCAGTAAATAAGTATTTAAAATTACCAAAAATAATCCTGAATAATATTCTTGAATGTCTTTTATATTCATCTAAAAATGGAGTTTTATGGTTGCCTATGAATCTATATTTATGACTGAGTATTTAAATAAAGTGAATCAAAAACTTTGTAAACCTAATTTTATTTGTAATTGCGTAGACGGAAGAGTATGAAATTTCGCAAACTTATCCTATAAATCCATTCCAATTATATTATTTAATTAAGCATAAAAGTTCATTAATAAAAAATCATTACACACTTCCATGAATTTTATACACACACAAACATAATATTTTAATACACCTGATCAAATTGAAAATAGATTTTTATTGTTTTACTAGCAACATCCATGGTTACATCCGCATAGTGTCCGTTCTCGTTATTTGCCTGGGATGAAAAGTAGTATGTCCAAATTTCAAACCAATTTTTTTTATTTTATACCAACCTTGTCCTAATAGTAAAAAACATTCAAAACAAAGAATCATCTAATTTGGCGTAGTCGAAAGTTCGATAGTTAAGAGCGTATATAGATTTCGAAGATCCATTTTTATATTTAGTAGATTGTGGAATTTTATCCACTTGGCGACCAGTAGTTTTATGTAATTTTATGAGACAGTGTTATGTGTATTGATACACATCATCGATCTTCTTAAGCCCAGTTTTTATTTGAACATGAGGCCAAAATATCAGGACATTGACTGAGGCTATCAAAATGAGATACACTGACTAACACCGAGAGACACCAACCCATCCCAAAATGCAAACAGTACTATATATATAAACAAGAGCAATGTGCTGATTAGATTTTTAACCCTCGACCAAAAAAAGGGGTGTTATAAGTTTGACGTCGATGTCTGTCTGTCTGTCTGTCTGTCGGTCTGTCTGTCTGTCTGTCTGTCTGTATGTCTGTCTGTCTGTCTGTCTGTCTGTCTGTCTGTCTGTGTGTGTGTCTGTCACCGTAGAGCTCAAACGGATGGACCGATTTCAATGCGGTTTTTTTTATTCGAAGGTTGATATCCGTGCGGATGTTCTTAGCTATGTTTGGTTAATATCGATTCAAGATGGCCGCCTCCACAAAATGGCGGACAAAATATTTCTTCACAACTTATCTCAATATGGGTATCAAATGCAAGGGCTTGACTAGTAGAATACAATACATAATAACAAATCTCAAATCCAAGATGGCCGCCACCACAAAATGGCGAATTACATTATTTTTTTCACTACTACCACAATATGGGTATCAAATGAAAGGGCTTGACTAGCAGAATGTTGTACAGATTACAAATCCGAGATCCGAGGTAGTCGGGGGTTAATCAAAATTTTTAATTTTGTTCTTGTTTAAAGGATAGAGTGACAAGCAGGCTACGTGACTGATAGCAATCAAAATGCCTGCCCATAACAGTTTTAGGCAGTTATTCATACTTTAAGAATCTAAATTTTTTAAATACTACCATGGTAATTTTTACGCTGCACTGTCATGCTTTCATTACCCACAAATGTGAAATGATATAGGTACTTATGTACCCTGTAATTTGTCTGGAATCGATGCCCTTCAAATTGGAACACAATGACGTGTGCACTGTGCACGTTTCTACGTAGCACTAGAATCACTGGCAGAGACATGGTACTTCCCCCATGTGGACTCTGCAAAGAATCTTACTACTACAGAATATTCTATCAATTACTTCTCTCAGTTTCTCCTTTGTTACGATTTTTCTTCGGTAGCAGTGTTCATGTTTACTGCAGGATACAGCTAGTGAGGTATAAATCTAATCCAGCATGTTCCGTAAGTAAATTCCTCGTACCTGCTGTAACCTAGACTTCTTGAAACCTTTATTATATTAACCTACACAGCGGCAGCGGCAAAATGATATGTGGCCTGCGTGCGAAACATACTGACGGCCTGGGGCGACGACGACATATGTGGTAGACTAGCGATAGCACAGGACCTTAAGTTTCAGATACCACATTGGTATAAGTTTTACCTATATTTGATTTTAACATTATTGATCACTCACTCACTCGACTTTTTATAATACATACTTTTTTTGCGTCATTAACATGAAAACCTGCCTCATTTTAACTTGGCACACGCAAAGAATATTATTGCATGTGAAATTTACTTATTTTAACAATAAGCGTGAAAAGGTTTTGTTTAGTTTTCAACAAGGTAGCTATGAAACTGCTATTTCAACTTTAATGTGTCTTTAGTGAGCTGCTTTTCTTCTAACTAATTGGACGTAAAATAGGCTACTAAAATCAATCGTTGTGTGAAAAAGTGTTAAGTAAAATTTAATTCCTTAGTGTTACCAAATATCAACTCAACATATGTATATTTTTTATTTGTTGTACATAATTTAGCATGCTTTATTTAATTATAGTTTAAAATGTTAGGGAGAGCAAGACACTTGTGTGCCTTTTCGTAATGCCATGAGTATTACACATGGCTATTGGAACACGAAGAGTCCAAATCATTACCTATTACCTACCATTGCACTGCACTGCGCTCATCCCCAAGACATATAAGACAGTAATGTGCAAACATTACTGTGTTCCGGTTTGAAGGGCAATGTGTCCAGAGAAATTACAGGGCTTAGAGATATAAGATCTTAGATCTCTGGGTGACGAGCGCAGTGCAGTGCTAGGTAATGATTTGGACTCTTCATGTTCCAATAGCTGCGTGTCACTGTGCTGTCATGTGTCAGGCATGTTGCTTACCATCAGGCACATGTCCTGATCGTCTCGTCACACTTTATTTAAAAAAAAAAAAATATAAGATGATTTAGCTAAATACCCTGTGAATACTCCAGAAACATTGCACTTAGAACGGTATTACAGTGTGGGTGGCGAAAGGACAACTGACAGAGGTGTGGTACTACCCCAGGTGGACTCTGCAAAGATTACTACCACTACAGTTATTTATTGACACAGCGTAGTTCCAAAATATGCACTTGAGATGTTACCTTCTCAAATTGAGTTTTTAAATTCTTAATCATGTTTTATCTTCTATTCGTTTGGTAAATACGTATAAAGAGTGTTTTCCACTACAATTATTTCATTCTCGTATTTCATGTCTCATAATTTTAATATCGTTGGTTGCGCCCTAGCGTTAGGAATTGTATTAAAATTATGTGAGCTACAATATGCTGTAACTGTGTCTCATTTTGCGTTAGGAACATCTACATACATACATTACAAGAACTGCTTTTTATTTCCGAGCTTGTTTAGTTACCATATTAAAAATGTGTACGCTAAATTCTACTTACATCATAAATGCGAACGTTTGAATGTTTATGTGTGGTTGTTTTTTGCTCAATCACGTCGGAATGTATGTTTCAACAGGTCAGATTAAAATTTGTAATACAGTCAGATTATAGTTTAGATTAACGCATCTACTTTTTATCAAGAAAATAACGGTAACGGGAACTTCGCGAGTAAAACCGCGGGACTCTGCTAGTCCTACTTATAATCATAATTTATCTATGACAATGTTTTTATTTTACATGCCATGTTTTTGACAATCATCAAAATTATGTCAAGTAAAGTACTAAATTAAATGGATAAAAGTGTGTTGCACTACTTTATCATAAATTAATTTATATGTGAAACTGAAACCATACAATTATAAAATTAATTATTACAAAAGCTAAAAAATGAATTAAAAAGTATGGATGTTTATTGCTCAATCACGCTGTAAGAACTAGATGTATTAGTGTAGTATATAGCTAAATAATAATTATAGAGTAAGATCCCAGGGCCGCCAGATGTCACGTATTTTCTGGTGAACGAAATGTGGACGATTGAGTAGAGTTAGTACGTACTAAGAATCACATGCTTACCCGCTAACTTGCTTAGACGGCCAATATTGAGATATGGGGTCCAGAAAGTACATAAAAACATTTAAGTACGAGATTATGAGTTTAGGGGGATGACTGGCCCCTTAGATCGGTCTGTCTTTTCGGAAAAGGCTTTAAAATAGTTGCCTGATAAACATATATACAAATGGAGAATGAGAATTTAAGTGAAGTTAAGTCATTATTTTGGGAGTTTTAAAGAGTCTGTTAAGCAAAACGGCCGACGGAAAGTGTCTGGGAGTATCGGGGCCTTATTTTTAAAGATATTGCCTATAACATACGTGAAAATCAGTTATTAGAAAATACGTGAAGTAAGTAATGTATCTTCTGGATCCCATATCTCAAAATTGGCCGACTAAGCAAGCTAGCGTGTAAGTATGTGTTCTTAGTACGTACTAACTCTACTCAATCGTCCACATTTCGTTCATCAGAAAATATGTGACGTCTGGCGGCCCTGAAATCTTGACCATTACTAACTGCACCCCATGTATTACCCGCTTCCGTTATTTTGGCGGGACAAAAAAGGCCTATGTGCAGTAGCACATAGACCAAAGAGTTTACATATACTACGTATAGAGTTTACACCGAAACAAACAAATGCTTTACACCGAAAGCACGGGTCTGATCGCTCTTGTCTTGTCGCTCTTGTGGAAGTATCATACTTTTGTCGTGGTACATCAGGATGGCGACATCCTGATGTAGCTAACGTACACCTCATATGCTTACGATTGATACCTAAAAGAAACCGCAAGACATTGCTAGTATGAATACATTTTAACGTTTCACTACCATTTGCTTATTATACCACGATGTCCCGTGTAGTTATACTTATAATATGTAGGCGTACAAATTGTTATTCAAAAGTATAATTTCCCAAAGTAAAAGCTCGCTGTTAATTCCCAAACACGATTTTTAACTTCTCAAACTTCCTAGAAAGCACATTAATTCCGTAAACGGCCAGAAATTTCAATATAAATAGTGACAAATTAATTAAAGAACCATTTGATCAGTTCTCGATTAGTTATGTCGGTCTTTTCTGAACTAGTTCGTTAATGCGATCATTAAATATATAATTTATTGGAATGATAGCTGTGAAATTAAGAATGTAGATCGATTTTTATGGTGTTGATTAATCTGCGAATTGATCAGCTCATTAATGAATGATTGAGTGGAGGGATTTTATCGCGGTTGGGTAATTTGTGTTTGGGTGTAATTCATCAAGTTAGTGTGTTTAATGCAGTTAGAATATTGATTAACAGCCTCTGTACTACTCAACAACTTGTGACCCCTTACATAGCACAAGTTTTTTGTAGTGGAAGAACTCTTGACAGAATCATATGGCATAAGTGAAAACTAATTATAAGTATTTAAAGCTATTGAATAATTTTAATAATTAAAAATTTTACCAATAATATACATGTATGTAAATTGAATATAGTAAACACAGTGACACAACGACAGACAGATGCGGCTGAAGGACTAGTATCCATGACCAAGAATAAATTAAAAATAAGGCAGTGACAGCAGACTATCTTTCTCTCGGTACACTTGGCGGTCCCGAGTTCACGTGGAGATCTCTTTCATTTCGGAACAAGACGCTAAGCTTCACAGCCCACGAAAAATCTGTGTGTGGTTTTCAGTTTTCAAAGTTGTAGGATACCTGAATATTTATTAAATTACCCCAACTCTAACCCTATCGACACTGTATTGTGTAATATTTTAAAAGTGCTGTAGCTGAGGCCGCGTCGCCACAATGGGCCGCGGTCGCATCGTAAAATACCAATTTGTCAGAGTGGGCGTAAAATACCTATAATACTATAATGTTAGGTGAAGGAACGACGCCGGTTTTACAGGCATCAAAGGATTACGTTTGTGGAACATTTTCTTTTGATTCGTTCTAACACTGTCCATCGAAAACTATGATCTTTAAACAAAACACCTATGAAGTAGATGACGGATTAATTTTGGACCGTGACTTTAGAGCTGGGTTCTTAGATAAAGAATAAGTAAATAGATTAAAGGTTTTCAGCACGATCTCTTTATACCAATCTTAAGCAGATGAGGTGTATGTTAGCTATTGGCAACAGTTTATTTTAGTTTAGTTGTTTATTTTTTGAAAACTACACAGTAATTTTATATCAGCATGTTCACATAATGTAAATCCGTTATTGGCCGTAAGATAGTTTGTAAGTTAATGAATATCTGTTTTTTAAGGGCTTTGGATTTTGTATAAATAAATAAATAATAAACAGAGTGATGTGCTGCTACAAAAGTTCCACAAGAACGATTCCAGAGGGTCTACTGGCTAACGAAAACTATCTTAGTTTTGATGTCGTCCTCTTTGTTCTTTTCGCTTGAATAGATAGAGACAGCAATAGCAAATCTAAAGCCGATGTAGTTAGGCGGTAGAAGGACTGTGCTTTTGGTGTAAAGCGTTTGTTCTAACTCTATAAGTAGTTTATTATGTAAACTCTTTGATTGGGTCCAACATTAGTTTTAATTTGAACATATTATGCTTAATCTCAGGAAAATTAATATGAACATATATTTTTATCACAGGAAAATTAAAGAAGTTACACGAATGATACTGCAAGAAGCTCCTAGTTCTGTACTTAATTTAATTTTCGCTTTGCCAACAGGAAATGTATTTAAGTTCACTCGTTTTTACAAATAACAGTTCGGCATTTAAAGGTTAAGTAATTAAAACTTCATTCTGAAAATAGCAATCTAATACTGAAATAAATACCTATTCCCTAAGGGTCTAAAAAAGTTGCTCTTAGATAATCAAACAAAGGTCGTTTGTCAAAAACGGATCAAATGAGATTTAACTTTGTTAGAATAAAAATAAAAGCGGATTTTTGTAAGTTTATATTTGAGACATAATTCTTTTAGATGATCACTCTACAGTGGATTTGTTGGAGCCACAGAATCTACCTATTCCCTCTGTTCTAGAGGTCTAAAAAGTTGTGATCCACAATTGGAGGAGCTATCACGTAAACTGAAATAAAAATCAGTCGAAATGAAAACTCTTCCTTTTTTGAAGTTAGTTAAAAAAATCTTGACACACATATTAATGTAAAGGAATCGAGTTCAGAAGATTGACTACCAACTAAGCCACAAGATCAGTCAACGACTGGTAACGACTCTGTTATTTCATTTTAATTTCGTCAAGTTTTGTAGTTATATTTCCTACTTTCGCATACTAATAAATCTTTTTTCAATGCCATGGTTGCCTAGAAGAGATGGATGTTAGCGATAAGGTCGCCATTTTTTAAATATTAGTGGACAATTCTCACACAACACCATCTGATCCCAAACTAAGCAAAGCTTGTACTGTGGTGGCCAGATAGCTGATATAATACTTATATACATAGTTGTAAATATATACTTATTATACATAGAAACACCCAGACACCGTACTATTTCACTAACCCCTTTATTTTTAAGTTTTTCTGTACACTACTCAGTGGAAGCCTGATCGCAAGCGACGATGCGGCAGGCCAAAGAAACGCTGGCGGGATGACCTTGACGGCTATTCAAAACACTGGGAAATATTAAGTCAAGATAGAATCAAATGGAGAGAGGGTAGGGAGGCCTTTGCCCAGCATTGGGACAGTATAGGCTAATAATAATAATAATAACTGTACACATTTTTATTTTATGTAAAATAAAAATAAAAAAGAGATTTTCGATATTTTAACAAAGGCTGCTGGTAAAGTTACGTCACTAGCCAAAATATTCCACCCTCCACGTCTAAAATCGATAAAAAAATCATTACATTGCTGTCATCGCGCCTCCCGCCGAGTCCACCAATCAAAACTCTCGATTCTTAATCGGTTATTCATTTAAACGTAAATTAACCGTCTGATTAAGTTATTGCCGAGTTGGCCTGGATTCATTTAGATTAAGTTACGTAGTTAGTATATTTTAGTGATGGTAGACGCAAATAACTATCGACATGAATGTGTACTATTGAAGACAATTTATCTGCTACAAATATCGGATCAAAAGCGAGTGGGACCCTCACCAAATTAAAAAAGCGGCCATATGCGAGTCAGACTGGTTGTCCTTGAAGGGTTCCGTAGCAGCAAGTAAAATAATACATAAGTTCTTGTAGTTCGTTCGGAGCCCCTTTAATTGCTTATTTCATTTTATTTTAATTGTCTTTATTCGAAGAGAACATAGAACTAAATATTCTGTGAATAGTTAAACCGTCTGTCCGTCACCGTTATTAGTATCGAGCAAGAGCGGCAAAAAATCAACTTTGTTGTATAGGAGCCCTTAAACATGTATTTTATTTTTAGTGTTTGTTGTTATAGCGGCAATATACACGGAATTTTCATTCGATTCCAGATTTGACAATTTCAGTGTTGCAACGTTAAGACAAATACTAAATAGTGACTTTGCGAATTATTCGATATGGAAATGGAATATTTCCGGATCGATTCTTCTCGTTTATAATTTTACTCTCGTAAACTAAGTATATCAGGAAATTAAATATTTCTGAACCGATAATTTAGTTTTGACGATTAATTAACGATCTGAGACTTTTCTTTTATAATAGGCATGTCGACTCATTTTTGATTTAATGTGCCCTCAAAAGGGTACTCAATAACTGAAACAAATGTGAAAGAATTACTTTGTTGTCTTAAATTCTTCCCGTGATATCACGATTTTAAAATCACAATTTTGGACTCTCCCAAAAACGCTTCATACAAATCACTACAGAAACGTGACGTCACATTGCCGTAGTTTCTATGCGTCGCGCGTAAAGTTTGTATGGTAGCTATATTAAATATTGCGTTTAGGAAACTGGTTTCATAACAAAAGGGACTTGAAATTGAATGGGTTATCCAATGGTAAATACATTTTTTAATAATTTCGTACTTTTAAAATGGGCTTGCCCATCCATCTTTGAATGATCATAAAGTAAGTTAAACTAAAAAATATCAAAATTAAAATTGGTACATATTTTATTCTATTTAAATACTGTCATTATATCAAATAATTTAATATAATTGCAGGACCTGTCGACACGCCTATTGTGTGTGAAATAAATAAATAAATGTGATCTCGATTATGAAATCGATTTTTGTGTTCATCACTATTATATGTGGTATCATTATTTCACAAAATGACAGTAGCTAATGTCAAATCTGGAATCGAATTAAAATTCAGAGTATAGAAATAAACAGATACATCGTCTGTGAAATTTTCTAGCTATCATATACCATCTGTGAAACTGTCTAGCTACGAGTGTCACCGTTCTTGATATACAGCGTGGTGACAGACGGACGGACGGACGTACAGCGAAGTCTCAGTAATAGGGTCCTGTTTTTACCTTTGGGTACGAAACCTTAAGAATTAGTTTTCTCTTTATTAGTTAGTTAGTAGTAGGTAGTTTAATGATTTTAGAAGCAAAGTTTGGCGTTACTGCAAAGTTCCAAGTTTTTGCGGTGCGCGCGCACACCATCACGAAAAACCGACACCCTGAAGTAAGCTAGTCTACATTTTAATAAGTATTGTAACCAAAGAGTTTACACCTACGTTTAGAGTTGGCACAAACGCTTTACACTGAATGCACGGGTAGCATCTTTCTTGCCTTGTCGCTGCTGTGGAAGTGTCATACTTTTGCCGCGACACATCACTCGGTTTCCATAGAAAGTACGCACGTCATCTGCTTACGATTGACACAAAGGAACCGTGCGGAAAATCTAACTCTATACGTAGTAAATGTAAACTCTTTGGTTGCAACTAACTTCAGGTTAATACTTCTTGCGTTAAAGATATTATCTATTTTAGTTTTTTTTTTATAAAGATTGACGAGACAAGTAGGACATGTGCCTGATGTGCAACATGCCTGCCACATAACAGGACAGTGACAATCAGCTATAGGAACATGAAGAGTCCAAATCATTACTTAGCACATCACTGCGCTCGTCACCCAGAGATCTAAGACGTTTTATCTCTAAGCCCTGTAATTTCTCTGGAAACATTGCCTTTCAAACCGGAACACAGTAATGTTTGCACATTGCTGCTTGGCGGTAAAATAACTGGCAAAGGTGTGGTACTTCCCCAGGCGGACTCTGTTAAGAGTCCTACCACTACTAAATGAACAAGAACCAAATTAAAAATTTTGATTAACCCCCGACTACCTCAGATTTGTTATCTGTACGACATTACAGTTAAGGGAGTTGTGAAAAAAGAAATTGTATTTCGCCATTTTGTGGAAGCGGCCATCTTGGATTTGAAATTTGTCACAGTGCAATATATTCTACTAGTCAAGCCCTTTCGTTTGATACCCATATTGAGGTAGTAGTGAAAAAATAATATAATTCGTCATGTTGTGGTGGCGGCCATCTTGGATTTGAATTTTTTTATAGTGTACAGTATTCTACTAGTCAAGCACTTTCATTTGATACCCATATTGAGGTAGGTTGTGAATATATTGTGAAATATTGTGTCCGCCATTTTGTGGAGTCGGCTATCTTGAAGCGATATCAACCAAACGTAGCAAAGAACACCCGCACAAAAGTTAACCTTCAAATAAAAAAAAGCGCATCGAAATCGGCTCGTCCGTTTGAGCTCTACGGTGCCACAGACAGACACACACATACAGACAGACAGATAGACACCGACGTCAAATTTATAACACCCCTTTTACTGGTCTGGGTTAAAAAGACATTATACAATCGAATTGAGAATCTTTTTCAAAAACTTACGGCCGCGCCAAGAAATCAAATATGGTGGTCGTGAGTTGCGATAAGTCGTAAATAAATTTAAAAAACTAAATAAAATCGGCTTAAGAGCTTACTGAGCATAAAAATTCAGAATTATGTTTTTTCTTTGAGTTTGTGCTAACATTCTGAGGGAATTACTGTAATGGAGCAATATAAATAAGCAAATCACTATTATGACTGTTTCGAATTTGTATTTTGTATTAATTTCAGTTTTGTTATTCAAATTTGGTTACAAAATGGCGATGACAAATGAGGTGACACGTTAACAGCCTACGATTTATTTTCGAACTAAACGAGAGTTTTTGTGTCTCAATTTTGTTGATTAATTTTGTTTTCTAGAATTGGTTAAAGTAGGTTTTTATGGGTAAAAGCGTTATTGATGAAACGCTTGAGGCTCTCACCTGTTACGTTCCAAAAATATACATTCTACTAGTGACCCACCCCGGCTTCGCACGGGTGCAATGCTGACACTAAATATAAGTACCTACTAATAAAATCCCGGTCCGGCGGCAAGACATTTCGTTTTACGTGGTCACATAAGTCACAGTTTTTTGTGATGAATACTTTTTTGGAGCGACGGACGCACGCAATGTGTTGATTGATGGAACGAAACGTGCTTCACACCATAGATGGCGACAACGGTTTTTTTGTCAGTGCAGAATTTAACGAAATTCTCCATAATCCGAATTTTGTAGACATAATTATGTTGTCGACTCAAAATCATTTTTTTTTTATGTTTTGTTATTCAAATAAGGTTTCGATCAAGTTTACCGTACCCCCGAAATTATTAATATGGATTAGCACAAACGGTCGATAGAAGGTCGATTGCGCAAGGTTGTAGATTCCAAAACCCAGCCTTTATCTAGGAGTTATTGTACAAGCAGCCCACCAAATGTTCCCACTACTGGGACTCGGTGCCTTGCAGGGAGAGAATCAGACCATAATCTAACATGCTAGCCAATTGCGGTTTGGCGAATGGTAGTAGGAAAGTGTCGGTTTCCTCACGATGTTTTCTTTCACCGTTTTTTGAGTTAGCGGTATCACGCAACTTGGAAAAGGCAGTAGTGCGCGTGGGATTCAAATCCGGGGCTCAGGATGGTGATGATAAGTTAAAGCTGGAGGACTAGTCAAGAGAACGGCGGCTGCCGATCTGGAGCTCCCAGCTTCAAATCCCACCACGCGCACCACTTTCGAAATCATGTGCTAACCTAAAAACGGCGCAGGAAAACTGAAGTAGTATTACAAAATGTCAATGTTTGGATGCTTGTTGCTCGATCACGTCAAAACGTCTGAAACGTTTCGACGTGATCGTGCGACAAGCGTGATCGTGATTGAGGGCTGGAGCTGAAACTTAGAACGCAGATTATAGCCTGGAATAAAACATAAGCTATTTTTAATCCCGACAAATAAACATTGTTAGACAATTTAGACACCAAACAGTCTGACCCTAAACTAAGCAAAGCTTGTACTATCGTGGGCAGATAGATGATATAATACTTCTATAGTTTAAAAACATACTTATTATACATAGATACACCCAGACACAGTACAAAGATTTGAATTCATCACATAAATATTTGCATTGGGTGGAAATCGAACACACGATCCTCGGCTTCGCAGGCAGAGTTACCCACTAAGCCACGAGACCAGACAATAAAGGGGATGACGGAACAGAAACAACACGAGTAAACCCGCGGTAAATTAATAAAATTCCCTAAAACGCTAGTGAGATCCGTAAACAAGTAATTTTTTAATTTTAACTTTCATTAATTAATTACTTCAATAATAATAATGGTCAGTGAATCCACTGTCGCCTATCTCAACCTAGCAGGCATAAAGTTCCTCCCTCTCTCGTCAGTGTTCGTTGTTTTGTGGCTGAGTCACTCCAACTTTATATTCGTCTATTGGGATTGCGTTTGTCGTCACTAGGTCCTCAGTTAGAAACTTAATGTTGGATTATAAATCCTCCCTTTTTGAAGTGAAAACTTCTTTTGGCGCGCCACAGACCGAGTTTTCGTGGGCTGTGAATTGAATTCTAGCGTCACACTCGGGAATGATAAGAAATCTTCGGTAAACTCGGGACCATGGGGATTGGCCATCTAGAAATGCGTTAGCATTTCCCATTAAATCTAGAAATGCGTGAGCTTATTTCATTGAGCATGCTCACCATGGCCACGCCCTCCGGTTTTACCCGCGTAATTTCCGAAGTAAAACCTTCTACATACGAGCCCTAAAATCAGAGAAAATTACGCCCTCTTATAATTGACCCTTCATCGCACTATAAATCACCAATCATATGGTGCTATGTAGGCTCCTCCCCACTACTTTTACGTCATTTCCTCTGATTTTAGGACTCGTGTGTGGAAAGTTTTACTGCTTTTTTTTTTGTTTGATCTGTCTCCCAAACGAATTCATCATTTTATTTTAAAATTTCAGCCAGTAATCATATTTTAGCGAGGAGTTTTGTACAAGCCTATTTGAACCTCACAATTCGTGGTAGCCAAATAAAATAAACAGTTATTTAAGATACTCACAAAATAAGGAAGTCTCCGTATTGGTAAATAATTTCAAAATCTAATTTAATACGTCCAGTAGTGTATAAATTATGTATTAATTTATGATTTATATGCGAAAGTTTATGATACTCGTATTAACTGTTTGAATTTTAATATGCAATGTTATTTTGATTTGGACGAAAATAATTTGTATTTCGAAAACTAGTAGCGGTTTATGGGGAATGTTTATGACTTAACTATAGGTATGTCGGTCCGTCCACACGGTCAAACTTCCAAAAAAATAGAATAAAATAGAATTTTCTTCAAAAAAACAAAATCTGGATGCATTTTTTTTTTAGTAAAGAGTGACGAGACGAGCAGGACATATGCCTGATGGTAAGCAACATGCCTGCCACATAACTGCACAGTGACACGCAGCTATTGGAACATGAAGAGTCCAAATCATTACCTAGCACTGCACTGCGCTCATCGCCCAGATATCTAAGATGGATATATCTCTAAGCCCTGTAATTTCTCTGGAAATATTGGCCTTCAAACCGGAGCACAGTAATGTTTTCACATTACCTACTGCTTGGCGGTAGAATACTGGCAAAGGTGTGATACTTCCCCCAGGCGGACTCTGCTAGTAGTCTTACTGATACACAAATGAAAAATTAAGTTACATTCAGATAATCGATCAAATTTAATATGAAGCTATCATTAAGCCGTAAACAAAAGTTTATTACTTTTTTTGAAATTGTAGTTTGTTGGTCATTTTTTTAAACTTCCACACTGATTTAGATAAAATTAAACAGGACCACTTTTGAACTATGATCCACCAAAAAAAATAACAATCGCGGTTTTTTCAACTATAATTAATAGGTTCGCACTTGAACACCACCTCGGCAACGATGCGATCTACGATGTAGCGTGCTTAGTGCTTACCCAGAAGAAACCGAATCACTATCGATTTGAAGACACCAAGATTGTAACTATCGGGGAAAACCCACTCTGGCAACGCATTCCACAACCTTGCCGTTCTTATTATAAACGTGGAGTCAAATCTCTCCGTTCGTGTCTTTAGAACATCAACCATGAAACGATGTCGCTTTTTCGAGATTCGAGAAGTGCATACAATCATATGTACAAAAAAAACATCCAACTTAATTAAAAAGCAACAGCATAACCTCCTCCTCTTTTTAAGTCTGTTTAAAATAGGCGTTCTCGTCAAGGCGTGGCAACAGTAGCGAGAACACATTAGGTATACCTACTCGTTATTGGTATACATGTCGGAGCCAACTAGCTTAATCAGTCGTTCAATTAATAGCATGTTTACTAAACAGCGTCGTTTAACTAGCGGCCTGAATGATATGCACCCATTTGATCAAACAGCTAGGCAAATAGCTTGGACCATTGATTTTTAATTAATTGCCTAGTCTGTTCATTTCAATGAGGCGTTTTACAGACGCAAAAAGACTTGTGAAAGATAGTTCTAAATATTGCCAATTGGGGCACCACTGTTGGTTTTTGTGCAATTTCTCTAACAAAACCAAACAGTGGCGCCACCTACGGCGAAATTGGGAACTGTCTTGACAGGTATTTTTGCCCCTTGAAAACTCCCCATTTACTTCTTCTTTCTGCCTCCTAGTGACGAAATTGTCCAAACTGTCAAAATGGTGTCGACAAAAACAAATTGTTTGTATTTTTTTACGAAAAAAACCATAACCTAGAGCTAGATCTAAGACTCTTAGCAGAATCCGTCTATCCCAGTGTCCGTATATGTGAGTTCCCATTCCCGTTATTTTAATTAAAAAAAAATATTGGTTGCCTGTAAAGTCGGTATACGGGCGAAAGTTTTACGTGAAAACGACTTTGAGTGGTAAAATAATTTTACGGAAGGGACGCGTGCCTTTCACTTTTTATGTCTGTCTCTCTCGCTCTTAGGCGGGCTAACCATGCCCGACTGGAAGGGACGCGTGCCTCTCACTCACTCTCGTTGTGAGCGCATAACGTGAGCGGAGCGTAACGCAGTTTGTTGAAGTGTCACCCGGCAAACCAATTTATAAGACGTTGTCACGTCAAAAAACTCTTTTTTATCGCCAACTAGTTGCCAACTACCCACGAAAAAGCCAAAGGGGACACCTTGAAACTAGTTGGAGTAATGATATGCTTAATTCAGCAAACAGTACGTGAAAAAGTAAATCCCTGGCTTTAAGTATTTATGGCAAATGTACAGTTAGTTACCCTCCCGGCCCAGAGCCTCCACCGCCGCATTTCTGTCCCTGATGGCCATCTGTAGTTTGAAATCCCGGATGGTCTTCGGTGATGCAGCCAACGCTCGCCGCACGAACCGGTCGATGGCTTATCCCAAAACTTAGAAACCACAGGGTAAAACACCTTAAAAATATAGGTGACGAGCACAGTGCAGTGTTAGGTAATGTTTTGAACTTTTTATGTTTCAGTAGCTACGTGACACTGTGATGCTATGAGCAAGCATGTTACTAACAATCAGGCACATGTCCTGCTCGTCTTGTCACTCTGAGCTTTAAAAAAGCTGCCAAAAAGTCGAAGCTAATAACTAGATACTAAATTTTAACGTTTCTATCAAAGACCAGTATAAATGAGAAAATGCAACGTTTCATAACTAACCCCGACATAAAACCAATAAAAATCAAGTTATTTCAATAACACCTCTTTATACCCAAAAACTGGTTATAGCCAGTTTAGTCCGGCACACAATACTACCAGTTTTGTACTAAATCGAGGATTTTCTGACCTTATTCTACTAAATCTACCACAGATATTGATAGACACCATTGATAAATCTTTTAAATGAAGGACAAAAGTAATGACAACTTCTAACGAGGGCGGGTGGCTTCCCTAGCACACCAATTGAATGTATCTGACAATCAGTTACTTTTCAGAATGTTGCATTGCACATTTTTAATAACTTCTTTTTTTTACAAACTTCTTTTTAATTTCAGAGCTACAATATTTAAAGCAATAATAATTAAATGTACATAGAAATATGTACTATGTATGTAATAATATGTATTGTTATTATTTTCATACAGTAAAATAAATATATATTTATAAATATTTTGTTAGATTAAGGAGGATGGATAGTTACAAAAATCATTATACGTTTTTTTTTCAATACATCTTGCTATAGTTACAGCCGGGTATGAAATTATTTTATTTACGATCGGGAGTGTACCACACGATTTTTATCAGAAAAAAGAATCCTAACATATTACGCTAAAGTTTATAAGCATGGGTTGACGTGTGGATGTATTATATCTGTGTATGTGTGTGCGTGGTGTAAGATAGATTTTTTGCTGTATAGGCACTATTTTATAAGCAATAAGAACCGCAATATAAATTTTCTCATTTATTTATATTTAACATCAAAAGATAATTCTGAAATAACGTCATTTGCGGTGTCTATTCCAATAGGCATTATTACGTCTGTGAACTACGTATTATCAAACGGACTGCATCGTAAACTAATATTTTATGTATCTCTTTAAACCACCAGCGTAAGATGAACTTCACATAAGCAACTTTGTCACAAAAAAACGTCAGCAGTTAGTGTTATTTACAGGTCAAATTTTACTGGTCGTTTTATAGTTATGGATTAGATTTTCCGTAGAAATACAAAATTAATTCTGTGAAGAAAGTTTTAACGCAATATTAATGTTTTTAAGATCAGAGGTTGTTATATATCTTAAAATGTAGTTTCTGTGTGTTTGTTTACTGAATTAATTATCGTATAATGTTGTCTCATGTGGACAGTGTGGAAATGGGGTTGGGCGTTGTAACATGAATATGATATTGACTTTTGCTTTTTATAAAGTTGCCAACGAACATTCCACAAATATTTTAATGAACCAAGATCTTTTTTTTGACAACTTACCTGTATGTTAGCGAGCTGCCACGATTTTTGTACTGTTTAGTTTGGAAAGAATAAAAACGTGTCAGTACAAGATAATCTCAGGCGTACACATCCACACCATTAGAGCAGGAATCTGGGCCACTAGCAAAACACATCTAAATTGCACTTTACGAACTTTAATTTACTGAATGTGTATTTCTAACACAAAAGAAAGTTGAACAACCAGGGGGAACAACAACAATTTAAACTATGTGGCAGACCAAAGAAACGATGGCGGGACGTCCTAGACAACATTGGTATAGACTAGGAAAGCATACGATAGAAGTAATTTGAGGAAGGGTAGGAAGGACTTTCCACTCAACCTGACGCAGGGTAAACTAAAAATAACAATTGGGATATTGGGGCGTTGGAATGACAGTGCACGTTATTTCATATGTGAGGAAATTGTCCAACAATGCAGAAAAATGCAAGTCTAATATAGACCACTGTATTGTGGTCACGTGATCGAGGGACGCTTCTGTGCGCGGCCATCTTGATTTAGCGCTGCACGAAAACTATTGTTAAGTTAATAATTGTGTGTACTGCTTATTTTTTTGTAACGTGACCAAAATGTCCATTGTCCATGTTGGAAATTGGAACAGGCGTACAAAAAAAGTGTTGAAGCAACCACGCAAAAAAATCACTACGCTTCCGAAGTACCTTTCAAATGGACCCTCACCTTTGTGTTCCAAAACTTTATTCAGGATGAGTTGATATGTCATTTTTTGCTGGAAATGTTGACGCTACCGAGTGCCATCAGGGATTACAACTTCCATATGGCCATAAAAGATCGCAACACGGCGTTGATGGAGCCTGTGTGTGGGAAGCTTGTTTAAAAACATACACGAATAGCTTAGAGATTGGGACTGATGCTATATTTTAGTCTTATATTTATAGTTATACCAACAGCAATCCGCTCTTTGCGGCGCAGTTACTTTACCGGAACAAAAAGAAGTCTCATCATCATCATCATCGTCAGCCCATGTTCGTCCACTGCTGGACATGAGCCTTTCCAATATTGTGCCACCAAATCTGGTCCTCGGCTCGGAAAAGAAGTCTATGTGTTATTTATTCTAGACCGTATTCCAAATTTCAACCCAATCCTTTCAGAAGGTCTACCGTGAGCAACAAAGAAACATATAAACATAAAATAATGTTTGACGGATATAATTTTAATACGATATATAAGTTATTTTGTTTTGCATGCTAAATCAAAAAATACAAGCTACATAGTATGAACTATAACCTTAAAATTAAAATAAAGTTCCAGGATTCAGTGTTAATTAATGTACAGAAAAAACCTTTTTTTACGTTACTTGGCCCTTTGAACTCGTTGACTTTAACCACTAATACTCTCAAAGCATTGTCTTTCGAAGTAGAACATAGCAAATGTTTATAGAAAGAACGACAAAGATGCTACAAAAAAATACAAACCTACAAAAGACCTCAAGTATGTTATAAAGCTGTCAGTACATCCCAGGATGGAAAAAATAAGGGATGATACGCAAATGTTTGCCAAAATATAGACTAAAATATGAAAACTAGCTCCAGAGAACCATAGACTTGTTATTTGTCTCATTCAAGAAGCGACGCGGCCCGATTAATTTTATCAAAGAAAATTAGGTTCAGTTTTTGTGATATCGTGCACGTCTAGCATGGTTTTGATTTGAGACTTGACGAGTTATAGCTTTGGTTCTAATAATGTAGTGGTATTCACTTTTATCTTACGCCAAAATGTCATTACTTTTTTGGGGTAAAAATATTTAACACTATCTTGAAATAAACCTTTCGATTTGTATTATTATAGCTCTTGTCAGACTCTGTTTGGTTATCATACCTTTATCAGTTATTCTACTAGACAAACACCACAGTGTTATAGATTGAAGAGTAATATTTTCTGAGAAATTACAGTATAAAGAGATAAATCATGTTAAGTATATCTCCGGGTGACGAGCGCAGTGCAATTGTAGACAATAGCGATATGGAGATAAATGGGTGAACGATTTGTGTAGTAGCACCGTCTCATGCAGCTAATTCAATAGATGATCAAACCTTTGAGGTTCAATGTACAGCACTCGTCGCCCATACACAGGTCTGGCAACATTGCTCTCCAAATTGAAATGATCAACTTTAGGAGAGAGGAATATCTATACTAATCTATACTAATATTATAAAGCTGAAGAGTTTGTTTGTTTGAACGCTAGGATCTCGGGAAGTACCTACTGGTCCGGATTGAAAGATTCTTTATCTATTGGATAGTCCATTTATCGAGGAAGGATATAGGCTATAGAAAATAACGCTACTATTAATAGAAGCGGAGCATGAATTAAGAATGTAACAAAATCGGGAAAAAAAATAATCCATTTTGAGAGTTTTCGAACGTTTCGTGCTTTGACATGACACATGACAGCATGTGTCTAAGATTGCGTCATTGAATATCACAGATTACATACCTCTTGAATATAAAACCTTTGCTAATCTATTTTTTTTTGTAAATCTGTGTTAGTACAACCAATTTCCGACAGGTGGCGTAGCAGGTAGCTGAAGAGGTGTTTTGTTTGAAAGCGATATTCTCAGAATGACTGAACCGATTTCAATCATTCTTTCACCGTTGCGTATGTACGGAATCCTGATGAGTTCTAAATAATGTACCACGGGCAACGCCGGGGCGGACATCTAGATAATTCATACAGCAAGAAGCTTAAATAAAATTATAGTGGCTCTACGACAAGTTCATCCAATTTCAAATAACACTGATTAGTTGAATAAAATGTCTGTTTAATAAGAGATAGTTTCAGTGACCACGCAAACACTTAATAATTCTACCAATCCACATAAATGTGGAAGTTTTGATGTATGTTACCATCACGTTGTCACGTTAAAATCACTACGCGCATCGGTTCCAAATTAAGAACGTAAAAAGATTATAGTTCGGAATAGCATACAAACTACTTTTTGTCCCGAAAAAATACATAGTTTCTTTGGAACTAACGTACTTAATATACTACATTTTATTAAATCTGTTAGAAGAATAACTTTACAAATACATTTACCACTCATTCAAATCAATAACTAAATAAATCAATCCTTAAACAGACTACATTTAGCAATGCACGCAAACAAAGTTGCGGGTAACAATCAGTCTAGCTGACGACACCGACGACGCCATCGGTCGGTTTGTACGGCGAGCGTTGGCTGCATCACCGAAGACCATCCGAGAGTTCAACTTACCATAAAACAGATCAACAGATGACCATAAAAATGCAGTCGTGGTGCACGCACTAAGCCGGGAAGAGGCGATTTAGACTAAAGAGCGCTAGAATTAGATTGGGAAATGTTCCCTAATCTCCTATTCCACTTTCATTCCCTGATCTAAGATTTATTTGTGCAAAAAAAGAACACAAATGACAAAGATCACGGACCGCGGAATCTGTGGAGTAGCTAGAATATAAATAAATAACTTTAATTTAATAAAAACGACTGCAAAAAATCAAGAGATAAAACTAATATGTAATACAATATACTATTTAAGGACACTCGGGTGATGGAGATGAATCTAACGATATATTAATTGTCAAAATCCATCCAGCCGTTTGGAGATACGTATTGGAAATGTCTTTATTTCCAAATAAAGAAATTTACAAACATACAAGATACGCGCGAAAAAACATAACCCTTCTTTCAGTCGGGTAATAAGAAAATAGTTTAAGATTTCTTTTTTTTTACGGTAGTAAGTTAGGTTTTGGCCTACCGCGGTAAAAACCATCGTATTTATTTCAAAAGCATTAAAAAAGGTAAAATTTACTTCCCTTCAACAATTATGCACATAACAATCACCTAATTTGCGTCAATGCGATTAAGAGACTACCATTACAAAACTGATGGCGAATGAAATATAACCAAATATAGGTATTAACTCCATAAAAAATCTCATAAAAAAAGGATTAAGAAAAAATAATCGACACTCAAAACAAATCTGACAGATTCACAACAAAAACAATTTATCGATTCTGAATACATCATTCGAATTATAAAAATGAGGTATAATTAGCCAATAGAGAATGAGAATCGGCCATTCGTCAGTGGAATCGATTTAGTATCGAATATAAATCGGTTCATTTACATACCGATGCCGGAATAATTTAATTTTTAGGAGATATTTAACAATTCAGTTATGTTGAGGCAAAGAATATTAAAGAATTATAATATAGAACAGAACGGCAACGCGAACTTCATAAGAATCTCCATCTAGAAGCGTCAGCCCATTGCTGCATGCTTATTGCTGATGGTCACGCCTTCTGGTTTCACCCGCGTAGTTTCCAAAGTAAGCTATCAAATTCTGAGTTATAAGTTTTCACTTCTATCGGCAGTTCCTATGTTAGCCATTTTTTTAAACTATGTTTCTGTCGCTTTCACATAATTCTTCTGTTGAAACTTTTATAAAATTGCCGTCTTTTAGTTTTCACTTTCCACACAAACAAAAATATACAAATATAACTTTGTTCTGATTTGAACGACAATGTGTCTTGGGATCATAAGGCAAAAAGATACATTCTACTGATTTTATAATTGTAAAGGGTCATATGTTTGATGCTCAATCAGGACAAAACGGCCGAATGGACCGAAATTAATGTTTGGGCACAGTTACATAGATTATATCTGGAACATCACATTTTTGCTACTTTTTATGACATGGAAATTACGAATATGGGACATGGTCTTTTGGTAATTTGTCTAGTTAACTTAAAAAAGTGCGCGAATAGTACAGAGACAGGCAGTCGCCTGAACTATTTCTCTTAAGAAGTCATTATGGGCAAGATCATATATTGCTCTTTCTGCTACCTTTTACAATAGAAAAATAATCTTTGTTACAATTTTTGTTACTTTAAAAACATAAAAATGTTCACATCAAAAATCTATATATTTAAAAATCAATAACACTTTTCGTTGTAAGTAAACTCCTCCTAAACGGCTCGACCGATTTGAATGATTTTTTTTTTGTATACGTTTCGGTAGGGCCCTGGATGGTTTAGATTCACAAATCAGTTGGTATCTAGGTTATTATCCGAGCGAAGCCGGAATGGGTCGCTAGTAAACTGTAAAATATACATGTTAACACGTACACCGCAACCACAATCCACAAATCCGTTGAAAGCCTATCCCGTAACAATCACTAAAAGCCGGCCCGCAAGTCCACAAGTGACGACTTAATTAACTTAACGGCTTGTTAAGTGTTACTAAGCACCCGCGCAGTGCATAGGTTAATTTCAAAACGGTGTGTACAATCCTAAGTTAAAACATTATAATGAGCCAAAACGACTTTCTAAGCCTATTTGTCTGCAACTAGTATTTTCCTGATATTCTGTTCGCGTAGACTTTAAGAAGCGGTTATTCCATAAGAAAAATAAGCTTAATAAAAAATTAAACTATAATTTGGAACGTAAAAAATATATTAAGTTCCAAATTAGAGTTAGATTGTTTTAGTAATTACAAAGTAATAAATCAAAACTAATATCTCAGCAATTCATGTAACGTACTAGGTAGTACACAGTTTTTCGTAATTTCCTGTGAATTTGCTGCCTATGTGCTACTCCAGATTATAATCTAAATGTGTTCTTAATTTAAATGCCATTGGTTTGGCAGTTCCGACGTGATTGAGCAACAACGTTATATCAGGGAAAAAACGGGAATGAGAACAGCTCGGGTAAACACAGGGCTCTGATAGTTATATGTAATATAATTCGTAAATTACTACAACTTATTTATGTAATTTTTACGCTTACTAAAGATGTTTTTCTCGCCATGAATTTAGGTACAATATTTGTTCGATGTCCGAAATATCAGAGATAATGACAATTTGCGTTATTGTACGAACCACCTCCAAAACCAATATCGATATCTCGATATAAAGTGGCATAAAACTACATACGTTGTCGATTCTCTTGATTCGATACGTGATTCGATAAACATCTCTACATTTGTTTGACATTCGATATTGGATAAAATAGTTTGAATTTGGAACTACGATTTTGGTGTTGACCTTTTTTGTGAACGTTTTATTGTCGATATCTAGTCTTATTTCTTTGTTTCGTAAATTTTATTACCTTTTGTCTTTTAAGTGTGCATTTGATTTAAATAAAAAGGTTTTTAATGTAATAACGTATTTATGAATTTTATGTTGGCGTATTTAAAAAATCGTAAAAACGTTGTTTTAACTATATAGTAATAGAAGTTAACGTGTTATTTTATTATTCCAATTTAATATTATGTTTTTATTTACACGATTCTTTTTATAGAAAATACATTAAAGAAAGTCGTGTAAGTTACACTATTTATAACACAAGAACGGCAGGACCCATTTTGATTTGGCTGTTATTAAATTTTGCCTTCTTTTTGGAATAGGATAATAAGTATACAAATATGACATTCGTCAAGGAAAAAATATCTGTCTTTATTTATTGCTTTTTAGGAGGAAAGAGGTTCACCGAGTCGACTAGTGTTTGCTAAAGCTATACGTGAGCTAAAACTCTCTGAAATAACAGTCAACTCGGTTAAACGATTATTGATGTTTATTTATTTGGGACATACAGCCGCATCTTAATGAGTAGTTAAGTATAATACTTAACGATACACATAAGACCCTGTGCATATATACAGTATCTTAAAAACTACTATTTATAATATATGTACTATTTATAATATATGTTTGTATCGTCAAACGACATAAACATGAGAAAATTGTCAAAAAGTCTAACCTTTACAAATATTAGAAAGCTGAGGAAGTTTTTTTTTGAACGCGCTAATCGCAAGAACTACTGTCCCGATTTCATAATGAGGTTTGCGTAGGTACAGGATCCCTGTGTGCTGTAGGCGATATATTAGGTATCACGGGCGAAGCCGGGGCGGAACAATAGTATAATATGGCCAGTAAACGGAAGCCACTTTTAGGTGTATCTTATTTTTAACCGACTTCAAAAAAGGAGGTTTCTCAATTTGACCGTACATAATATATACGGTCAGCATATTATGCTTTTTTTTATGTGTGTTCGCGGATAACTTCGTCGTTTATGAACCGATTTTGACGTTTGTTTTTTTTTGTTGTAAAGACGATATTCCAAGGGTGGTACCATGATAAAATTATAATCCTAGAAGACCAGTACAGAGATGGCCGATGACTTTTAATGATTGAAGATAAACAATACAACCAAGCTTTGTCATGACAGCATGTGTCTAAGATTGCGCCATTGAATACAATAAACCTTTATTAATCAAATTGGTTTCTAATTCTGAGTTGGTACGACCACTTCCCGACAGGTGGCGTAGCAGGTAGCTGAAGAGGTTTTTTGTTTGAAAACGATATTCTCAGTAATGGCTGAACCGATTTCAGTCATTCTTTCACCGTTGGTATTTACGGGATCCCGATGAGTGCTATATAATGTACCACGGGCAAAGCCGGGGCGGACATCTAGTATCACATATAGCAGAAATCATTTGTAAAGTTAGTAGTGTAAAAATGTCATGTTTACGATACTGCTTGATGGCAGAATAACTGGCAAAGGTGTGGTACTTCCCCAGGCGGACTCTGCAAAGAACCATACCACTACAAAATATTGATTCTACCCCTTTTGAAAGACAAGGTACTTCGTGGCTTAAACCTACAAATAAATATGGCTCCATCAGTAAAATCACCGTTTTGTTATGTGGTGGTCAAGGTTAGGACAGATGTATTAAAAATTCAATTCATTAAAAAAATCCAAAAATTATTGTAGCTAATACTGAAAGAAACATAGAAATAAATGTATTTAACTATTACATTTTAGGTAATTAAAACACAACTAGTCCCTTCTGTAAATATTTCCATCATCTTTGACGTAGTAGTAATAAGGTAGGTATTAAATTAAAATTGGAATTATTATGTTAATATTCAGTCTATATGCATTAAAGATATTGTTAGTTAATAGCCCGAGAGATCATATTTTATATTTTTAAACAATAACATACATATTGATATCGGTAAAACCAAAGGTTTCCAAACTTTTTCTAATCGCGGTGCTGTTATGTTCATGTAGTCTACCATATTTAGGTTGTACATATTATGCCACGGTAACATTGTAAAAACCGTTAGATTACAATTTAAAGACATCAGATTCTTAACTATCCTAACCCAATCTTACCGACCGTAGGATTATATTCTCGCACGTTAGATTACAATCCGACAGTGTTTATAATGTTAAGGTGACATATACAAGGTAGCCTGTAAAGAGGAGTTCGGCTGCTAATATTTTTAAGAGTAACTTTTCAAATTCAAACCTTGTATTGATCAAACCTTGAATAGTGCAAAAATCAACTGTTCCATTTAAAATTAAAACTTTAAATTGGACAAAATAATACGTTTATTTTATTTCCAACTTATGAGATAAGGCTGTATTGTTAATATTCATACATACATCGCATCCTTTTTGGCTAAGTACAGATGTTCTGTATCAATCGTATATAAATTATTGAGACCTTAAAAGGGTACATCTGACATCTACCGCCAAGCAGTAAAGTGCAAACATTACTGTGTTCGGTTAATACATCCAGTTTGAAGGGCAATGTTTCCAGAGAAATCACAGGGCTTAGAGATATAAGATCTTAGATCTCTGGGTGACGAGCGCAGCGTAGTGCTAGGTAATGATTCGGACTCTTTATGTTCCAATAGCTGCGTGTCACTGTGCTGTAATGTGTCATGCATGTTGCTTACCATCAAGCACATGTCCTGATCGTCTCGTCACTCTTTATTAAAAAAAACTGATTCGAAGATCGTAGATTTGATCATAGTTGGTCTGGTGTATGACAGACGTGTCTAACCAAATAAAGCGGATAAATGATGCAAATCTGTTCCATATTTTTTAATCCATCTATACAAACTAAAAAGCATTATTATTAACTATCCAAGTAATGAAGGGACAGCTGAATCAAGGAGACACGCTCTTCAAATGGTGCTCAAAATCATCGAATCACCATGGATCAAAGCATAACCACAGTTTGAGAGCCGTTGGGCTCTCTCGTAACATGAAATACTTAACACATTGGAGTTTCTAATATATTATTAAGTTTAATTTAAATACATTCATAATATGACGCCATAAAATGGTGAACAAGTTTAACGCCTGTTTTTGTGTCGTAAAAAGCAGTAACTACCGTTTTTGTGCTAAATTCACTTTCGCTTGTTCCGTTTTAGTTCCTAATAAACCTGATCAATTTATCTTCAGATAAAAAAATATTTTACTTTGTGATTTCGGTAATTTTATTTTTAGCAAGAAATAGTTTCAATTTTGTTCAAACACTGACGTGTTAGAGTGCTATTTTGACGTATTGCTTACCATCAAACCCACAGTTTGCTCGTACTGTTACTTTCAAAGTACCTGCAAAATAGAAAGAAATCTATTTTACTGGAATATTTAAAAATAATAATTCTTTATTGCACGTAATTCGAAATAAACAACAAATACATAAAGCTAAAACAAAATCAAGTTGCAATGGATGACTTTTTCACTAAGAGCGATCTCTTTCAGGCTAAGGAAAGTCTTTCACCGGCCATTAACTGATAATAAAAGATAAATAAAGTTACCTTTTATGTGAATAGAATGCTACCAGATTACGAATGTAAGTTGACATGGAAAGAAATACTTCCGTGGTCAAAGGTCCAGCCTCACACAGTATTATACTTTATTTTGTTTGTTAATACGTTTTAATATTCCGTAATAAAAAGTATTGGTACAAGTACTGTTTTTATGTTCTCCTGGTATTTCAGCTTCAATATTGACTTACATTTATGAAATATCTATGAATGAATGGTCTATGAATATTTTAATAATGATAATAAATTGTCAAATAGTGGTAAAAGCCCCATAAATATAAGGCGTCAAATAAAATAAAATACCGTTATTTTGTTAAATACTGTTAAATTTATTTATCTAATCTCAAAATCCTTCATTTACAAGGCATAGACATAAATCATCTCATACTCTTATCTTCTCTATACATGAAAACTCCAAATCATTACCTTGTTCAGTGCTAGATAATGATTTGGTCTTCTTGATCCAAATGTGATCCAAATATGATCTTCGTGTTCCAAAAACTGCGTGATATTGTGCTGTTACGTGTTGCTTACCACCAGACACACATCCTGCTCCTCCCGTCACTCCATTCTAAAAAAAAAACACTTATTATTATAATATATTTATAATTACTTAATTTCGGTGTTGCAGTACTAATTTGTACCCGTTGCTGTAGAGACCTTGGGTTGTCAGGTCAAGGTTGGCCATTGCCATTCAGCGTGGTAACGCTGAAGTGGGCACTTTTGCGCCGAGAGCAGTTAGGGGTGGGTTAGTCGGAGATTAGTATTAAATAAACAAATAATACTTAATTATTTTTCGTACAAAATGATTTGAAACCTAATGGAAACCAACAATTATGTCGGTCGCTACGACCACTCAGCCGCCACAGTCTAAAAAATTCAATTTAATTGTAATAATATATTATATGATCGGCACCATTAAATGTAAAAGAGAACAGTAAAACAACGGGGATCCTACACAAAACAGACAATTATGTGTTTCCAATACGCCTTCAAACATATTTGTGAATTGATAGAATATGGAAATCCGACCGTTTTGTTTCTAGAAATTTAAACAATAAATTCTTTAAACGGATTAGTGAAATAGGGCTATAAATGTTGACTTAGAATATATCCTTAAATATTATTAATTAGACATGTTTATACCTTGATTTATAGAAATGGAAAACTTCCAAATTCCACGAAGATATTACGATGGAATTGAGCATCGATACATAATAAAGAAAAATCAGTAACAAGGACTGCCGATAGGAATGAAAACTTTTAACTCAGAATTTAATAGCTCACTTTGGAAACTACGCGGGTGAAACCGGAGGGCGCCGCTGGTATGCAGTAAATCTTCAAAGAATTCTCGTCTGAATGAGCCTTCTAAGCATGACGACTCAATCAATAAATGCTAACCACATTTTATGCATTTGGTCCCGAGTTCATCCTAATAGTCCAGTAGGGGTAGACATATTTAAATAGAAAAAAAAACCGGGGAGTGATTCTTTTGTTTTAAACGTCAGGAAAGCAGAGTTGTATATCGTCTCGTCACTCTTTATTTAAAAAAAAAAAAAAAAACTATCAAGTGTGTGTGACAAATATTGATCGTAGCGTAAAAATGATAATGACCAAACTTGTGAGAAATTAAATTTCCAACAACTTTAGATACCTACTACAATTTTTGCTCTAAAGTTGAAAATTAACGAGTTATTTCAGAAACATGAAAAAAAAACTTTAAAACAATATGGCAGCGAATATTACCGGGATTAGTTAGAAAATCGAGAGTTATACTTCCAACCATCCCCCCCGATCGATGTTTAAAAAAAATCGCTCTTCGGATTTTTTTCTATTTAAGGCTTCCGAGCATGACGCTAGAGCTCAATTAACAGGTCACGAAAAACTGCCAAAATTTTCACTTCAAAAAAACTTTTATGGGCGCAGCTTTTATCATACAATCCTGCTACACAAATGCGAAAGTTAGGTCATTTGTTGTGAACTTTGTCGGAACGCATTTGGTTAATAGAACATTGTTTGATTAGATATAATCTGAAAAACACATACGTTTTTTTTGTCACTCAGTTATGTTGGCACAACTGAACGGATCAGACTTAAATTTGAAATGCAGATTATAGTTTGGGATAGATTCTAATTTTTTTCGCGGGAAAACATAGATTTTGTTTTTGCTCGACATCATTGCGGGAAAATAACTGGAACTGAAATTACACTTATTCCAAGATCCCAGAGCCGCCAGACGTCACGTATTTTCTGATGAACGAAATGTGGACGACTGAGTAGAGCTAGTACGTACTAAGAACACATGCTTACCCGCTAACTTGCTTAGACGGCCAATTTTGAGATATGGGGTCCAGAAGATACATTACTTACTTCACGTATTTTCTGATAGCTGATTTTCACGTGTGTTATAGGCAATATCTTTAAAATTAAGGCACCAATACTCCCAGACATTTTCCGTCGGCCATTTTGCTTAACATACGCTTTAAAACTATTATTATGGGATCCCTGGGGCCTTACTAACTGGTATAATCGCGAGAAACTGTTTTATAGAGGCAAAATCACTGGAACGGGAACTACACGGGTATAACCGAGAAACTGCTGGTTTTATTTCAATCCAAACATTTGCATTAATAACATTAGTAGGATTCCGTTTGAAAGCGCCAGTAAAAATTCAATTTCCTACCATCAAGCTAACGCCATCCGACGTAACGCGGTAGCTATAGCCGTAATAACTAGACGCTGCTCACTTCGGCTTTCGACCTCGATTCTGGTAATCGATGTTCTGAGCGACCTACAACCTTTGAGGTTTTATTACAAGTGTTCGGAATAACGACACAGGACCGGTGGAGCCTTAAGTAAAGACGTGTCGCATCACAATTCATTCTGCTACAAATGTAAGGGTATGCAGAGCGCGTTTGCTAACAAAATGGCCGATTTGCTGATATATTTTTAACCGGCCTGGTTAAAAAAAACTTCAGTGTTAAGGTACAAGTTCGCGCTGAGACTGAGAGATCGCGACCGGAGACCGCGACCGGAGACCGCGACCGGAGACCGCGACCGGAGACCGCGACCGGACACCGCGACAGGCACTTGACATTATGGAATTGTATGGGTGCCAGTTCGCGCCGAAACCGCGACACGTACGTGTCTTGGCCCCCTGTCGCGGTCTCGGCGCAAACTGGCGCCCAGACAATTCCATAATGTCAAGTACCTGTCGCGGTCTCCGGTCGCGGTCTCCGGTCGCGATCTCTCAGTCTCAGCACGAACTTGTACCTTTAGGCCGAGATTTTTGCTTTTATTTCCACACTAGCCATGCTTGCGGTTTAACGCACGTTTTTAGGTTTTTTCACAGAACCCTAATTATTTTCCTTAAGTTTAGCTGTAGTGACCTATGTTATCCCTTACGAGATCAGCTGTCTGGAAGGGTAAGTCCCGTCATAATCGATTCAGTAGTTTCGGAGGTAAGCTGTAAAAAAAAGACAGATATTTTTTTTAATTCAGTAGAACCTCGATAGGTTAAAGTCCAAGGGAAACAAAAAATATTTTAAGTTATAGAGGTTTAAAGTTATCAAGGGTTTTGGTTTTGGACTCTGATGAGAAGGGAACATATTATTTTTTGAAGTTATAGAGGTTTTTAAGTTACCGAGGTTTGAGTTATCGAGGTTCTACTGTAGTTTTTTATTGTATACTCGTAGGTACGGTATTTATAGTTACCAGCATTTGGCCAGTGTGGTGGATTATGGTCTAGACGCTCTCCTTGCGAGAGAAAACCCAGAAGTCTCAACAGTGGGAACATTTAGTGGACTACTTAGCGCCTATACTTATGCAAACAGTAAAGATCGTTTAAATCTGTACAACTGCCACAGAGATAGTTGAAACGGGTTATAGGCGATTCGCCACAAAGTTAATTCGCCACAAAAATAAATGTGTGTAAATTCGCCACAATTCTATTTTTTGATAAATCCTCATTTATCAATTGTAAATTCGCCACAGTGTTTTTTTATGTATAGACAGCAGAAAAATCAAAGAATAAATGTGTAGTATTTTATAGATAATTATTTTTCTTAAGCTTAATACAAAGAGGCACAAAATTAAAGGAATATAAACAGACAACATAATATACAACATACACAGTAAAAATCAGATTTTATTTTTTTACTTTCATTGGTTTACACTTGACCGCCTTGACGACGATGCTGTTTTCGATTAAGCTTACCTAATAGAAACCGATTCAACTCGATTTGAAGATACCAAAATTATAACTATCTGGAAAAGTCTACTCAGGCAGATATTTTTAGTACCTAGCCTTTTTAAGTAATCTGTCATAATATGTTCATGTTATGTTTGTTGTTGTATAATATGTTATGTTCTTTCACATAATATTTAACACGATTTTATTAACTTGGTATGTATGAATCTATGAATCAATGTATCTATTTAACGGAATCTTTGAATATGATTTTCACCAATTTCTAAACAACACGATTAGTTTGAAACTTTGCATTCTTATCAAGGACCGATGAGAATGTAATGGTTTGTTGAGTTTGTCCCACCATCCATTCTTATCGATCACCTCACCACGATCACCCTACCAAGATCATAAGTATTAAGAACTTTGTTTACTACACAAAGTTTTTAGAAAAGCAAGAAAACTTTTTAGTTGGATCTTTTGTATAAGCGTGTTTCTTTAGTTTTTAAACTATTGATTTATTGCATAAAGTAGGGTTACCAAGTAATGTTTGTTGTATTAAGCGTCTAAAACGTTAATTTACAAGATGCGAAGATGTTATAATTCGAGAAAAATAAAATCAAATTATTGAGCAGGTCATGAAGTCATAGGTTTTTATAGTATAGAGTGACGAGATTAGACGGACATGTTACTGATGTTAAAAAAACATGTTTGCCCATTACAGCAAAGGTATCGGCTGTGAATCCCAGGAGGATTCTGCAAAGAGATTCCTACCACTACAAAAAAGGTATCAAATCTACAAACGTTTGTTTTGGAAGGCATATTTTCAAGTTTTTGTTCAGTTTTTAACAGCTGTATATGTACTTCTGGGGATGGTATAGCGCAGACCACATCATTGCTTAGCATCAGGGGATATATCAGTCAAGTGTATCGCTATTCCGCGGTAACCTACACTAGTGAAAAAACAACTTTTTATATAACAGATATAAAATTTACCGAAATGGACACCACATACAATAATTATCGTCTTTGAAATTTATATGATAAATGTCCTAAAGACAGGTTTTCCTAGTATTTAACTACAAAGATTATAGCGTTTGTCATGGAATGAGCCATTAGTTATTTGTTGTCATAGTTTAAAATCTTTGTATCATTTCGAGTAGTACTTACCTTTTTTTTTTTTCCAGGGAAAATTCTTGATAAATTCCACCGCCTCCGGGGGGAGTGCGATAGATATGTGGGACTCTCCGTTATAACGGCCTATCCACTAAAAACCCTGGGGTGTTTCTTCCGTACGCTGAAGTGCCGGAAGTATGGGAACACTCTCGTACGACACCACAATTCCGGCAGCGTTGGTCCCCTGGGACCCATCTCTATAAGGGAGTGGATGTTTCAGCCCTCTTTCCTTGAGAGGCGCGCGAAAACACCGCACGCACCATCTCAGGGGCCATGATCGTCAAGCGACGGACCCCCCCGAGTCCGCCGCTCAAGAACCCATTTCATGGCGGTCTGAGGAGAGCATGGAAGGCTCTCCTCCGACGCCCTGGACGACGTTGGCGCATTGGGAGATCAGACGAGATCTCCCGTTCACGCTCGGCTGTTTCCTTTCTGAAACAAAACCTGTTCGCAGAACGAAACAGCCGCCTCCACGATCTCTCGCATCCGACCATTGAGGTGATCAGTGCCGGGCGCGAGATCACTTCCCAGCTGCGACGAGGACTCGCCGCTCTTATGCCCATGCTGGGCAATCCTGTAGTGTGTGCTGCGCTGTGTCCTCTGCGCAGCTGCAGTGGTGGCACATGATCGTCGGTTCCCTCCCGGCTATGCGGCACAAGTATTTCCCAAAGCACCCATGACCGGTGAGCACCTGCACAAGCCGGAAGGTAAGCGACCCATGTGCCCTGTTCAGCCAATCCTCAAGGACGGGCTGAACAGCCTCAACAATCCAGCTTCCAGCCTTAGGGTGGGCCAGTCGCTCTTTCCATTCTGCTAACATAAGGAGTCGAGCGCGGTTCTTCCAAATTTGCATTTCCGTGTCGTCAACCGCTGTCCCCTGTTGCGGAGTTCCATTCGCCACATGTACATGTTCGAATTGATCTCCGCTTCCAGGTCCCACGGAGGCGATTTGGCCAACAGGCATGCCGCTTCACCGGATATCGTTCGGTATCCCCGTATCACCCCAATAGCCATTGTTCTCTGTGGCCGTTTTAGAATGGCAGCTGTTCGGTTATTTATGGCATCCGCCCATATAGGCGCCCCGTATAGTGCCATGGACCGAACCACTCAAGATAGAGGCGGCGACTGCCAGCCTTCGGACCACCAAGATTAGGCAGTAGGCGCTTGAGAGCACCTGCTGTTTTCATCAATCGGGGTACAAGTAAACTAAAATGTTCCTGAAAGTTCCATCTAGAATCGAGTTGAAGTCCAAGATATTTCATCGTGGACTTCATCTCGATCTCACCCTCGGATAGTGATGTGGAAACCCTGCGGAGGCACCTTACGAGGTCCATGAAATACCAAGACCTCGGACTTTTCCAGCCCCACCTGGGTCCCAACATCTCTATCTTTGATATCGTGCTCTCCACTGACTCTGTGGCAAGACGGGCAGCTTCCTCCAAGGTCTCCCCCCGGGCCGTCACAAGTGTGTCATCTGCGTAGCAGGTCACATTAGCGCCCGGATTGAGAACTCCTCTTAATACCCATTCAGTACTTACCTAACCCAATAAATTGTGGCGGTGCCTATAACCCTAAATATTACTTGCTAACCCTACTTTATGCAAAAATGACATAAAACAAAAATCTGTGACGAATTTACAACAACTTTATTCACCTGTGACATTGTTCATTTGTTTTTTTATAAGTTGTGGCGAGTTTACTTTGAATGTATGGAGTATACAAATTGTGACGAATTTACTTTGTGGCGAATCGCCTATAACCCGTTGAAACAAATATAGCCGTTGCTGCGCCCGACAAATGCCATATATGATATTTTCAAGGTTTTGGGAATGCAATGAATTTGTTTTTTTGCATATTTATTTTGTTGTCAATGGTCGAAACACTTAAAAAAAGTGCTATAATTGTTTCTTTGTAGTTGGAATATCACAAAAAGGAATTTATCAACACATAAAGTATGAAATGGAGATCACATTTTTATGCAAAAGTTAAATCCAAAAAATGCACTTATGGCACTTGTCAGGCGAAGCGACGTATTAGAGCACATACATTTTTGCTTAGATCACATTTTTATGCAAAAGTGAAAATAAATAAAATGCACTTATGGCACTTGTCAGGCGAAGCGACGTATCAGAGTACACACATTTTTGCTTAGATCACATTTTTATGCAAAAGTGAAAATAAATAAAATGAACTTATGGCACTTGTCAGGTGAAGCGACGTATCAGAGCACACACATTTTTGCTTAGATCACATTTTTATGCAAAAGTGAAAATAAATAAAATGCACTTATGGCACTTGTCAGGTGAAGCGACGTATCAGAGCACACACATTTTTGGTTTTATAATAAACTAGCAGCGTCCCACCGTTTTACACGTGTAGTTCCTGTTCTGTATTTTTTACTAATTGATACAGTCCGCGAGGTATAAGCTGAGCTTTGCATTTGTGTGAGTGTACATGGATAGTGTAGGTGTGACAACCGGCCTTAGGCGCGGCGCCATTTTCGCCCGGTAAAAACCGGTTTAAACTGATTTTGGGTAACCGGCCTGAGGCGCGGCGCCATTCTGTCTCGCCGCGCTCCTGCCTGATTGGTGATCACTCACACTACTGCAAAGCTCAGCTTATACCTCGCGGACTGTACTATTTGAGACTTTATTGTGTGTTATAAATTTCAACCTGATCCATTCACGTGTTCTGTTCTGACGTGATTGAACAAAAAACATTTAAACAATTCAAACTTTTACATTTATAAAACTAATAGCAAATTAATAAGATCACTTTTTGTGTATTTTTTTCTCATCTCAAATTAAGGTTACCGGTGTAAATGGGTCAAACATCCAAGTGTCGTGTAAACGTTAACACGTTCACAGCTATTTTAATTTCGACCCCTTGGTCGCACGCACCAAGAAATTTATGTGACTCGATAAAAGTTTTATCTTATCTTGATTTTACCATTTAACAGCTTAATTCGGTCGATGTTGAAGATATTTTGTTGTTTCTAGTAGTATTTTAGATAGTAATTTAAATTAGATTATAATATGAAATAAGTTAGTTTTTATTTATAGTGACGGGATGAAAGCGACAATACATGTTCTCAATGGTAAGCAGCACGCCTGTCCATAACAGCACAGAGTCATGAAACGATAGGAACATGAAGAGTCCAAATCATCACCTAAGGTGGCACTAAAAGCTCGTCACCCAGAGATTTAAAACGATTTATCTATATACAATGTGTTAAGCCGGTATTCTGTTGACAGTTAGTCCCGGGATATAAACATTTAGACGTCGGATGGAAAAAGTTTTAACCTTCTTTGGCTACACACGGACACACATTCGCCGGGATTTTTTTTAATAGGCAAAATTCAAATTATTATTGGATTACCATAAAAGAAAAAGTATCGTGAGATTTTAATATCGTGAGAAGCATGGACGTATAAAAAGTCGAACGTCGCTAAAACAAAAGCTGTGTGACTAGAGTCGGCCACATTTGCACGTGTGCGTTGTCAGGTTGTCACTGATAGGCTGACACGCACACATATACATGAATAACGCGTGTAATGACCCACTGATGTGAGCGTGTCAGCCTGTATGTGACAGCGCACACGTCCATATTATATGGCCGACTCGATGGACACAGTTTTTGTTTTAGCAAGAATACGTCCGACTTTTTTATACGTCCATGGTAAGAAGACAGTTAATCATTTCGAAACAAACAAGTGTGTAAGTAAATATTTACGTACCTACGCACGAAAGAAATTAATCAGTTTTTTTTTATTTTATTTCTCGTGCTAAGATTAACTTCAACTATACAATAGAAAATATTAACTTGAAGTTAGTCACATATTTGATAAAACGTTGACTGGCTAACTTGAGGGTGTCGGTTTTTCGTGACGGTGCGCGCGCGCATCGTAAAAATTTAATCTGATAATTTTCCTCTAATGTTCATGATAATTTCATTTCATTTCATTTCATTTCGTTTCATTTCGTTTCATTTCGTTTCATTTCGTTTCATTTCGTTTCATTTCGTTTCATTTCGTTTCATTTCGTTTCATTTCGTTTCATTTCGTTTCATTTCGTTTCATTTCGTTTCATTTCGTTTCATTTCGTTTCATTTCGTTTCATTTGTTTCATTTCATTTCATTTCATTTCATTTCATTTCATTTCATTTGTTTCATTTCATTTCATTTCATTTCATTTCATTTCATTTCATTTCATTCATTGTTCTCATTTCATTCATTTCATTTCATTTCATTCATTTCATTTCATTTCGTTTCATTTCCTTTCATTTCGTTTCATTTCATTTCATTTCATTTCATTTCATTTCATTTCATTTCATTTCATTTCATTCATTTCATTTCATTTCATTTCATTTCATTCATTTCATTTCATTCATTCATTTCATTCGTTTCATTTCATTTCATTTCATTTCATTCATTTCATCTCATTCATTTCATTTCATTTCATTTCATTTCGTTTCATTTCGTTTCATTTCGTTTCATTTCGTTTCATTTCGTTTCATTTCGTTTCATTTCGTTTCATTTCGTTTCATTTCGTTTCATTTCGTTTCATTTCGTTTCATTTCGTTTCATTTCGTTTCATTTCGTTTCACTTCGTTTCACTTCGTTTCACTTCGTTTCACTTCGTTTCACTTCGTTTCATTTCGTTTCATTTCGTTTCATTTCATTTCTAATGCGCCAAACGGAATATGACTTCAATAACTTTCTAAATGTCGACTTATGAGAAGAAAAAAAGAAGATCATGTCTATTTTCAAACAAAAAAATCGCAGTCATTGGAACTACCGATAGAAGTGAAAATTTATAACTCAAAATTTAATAGCTCACTTTGGAAACTACGCGGGTGAAACCGGAGTGCGTGGCCATGAGCATGGCCATCTAGAGATGCTTCAGCAATGGGAAATGCTGACGAATTTCTAGATGGTCAATGGTCATGCTCCCGAGTTTACCCAAAAAAAAATATCATTCTCGAGCGTGTCGCTAGGAATTCAATTCATTGTCCACAAAAATCTGTCTTGACACGTCAAAAGAAGTTTTCACTACAAAAAATCGGCAATTTCTTCATTTGTATAAAAAGTAGGATGCCAATGTACCAAACCATTTTATTTTCGTGGTGAATGTCATATATTATAATGAAATAAACTGCAAATCATTTGTTTGCTTTGTAGGATTTAGTTGGTTTGAGTTTGTTTGTCTTATGACTATATTCGAGCGAAGCTGGAATGGGCCGCTAGCATTTCTACTAATAAGCTGAAGAGTTTATTTGTTTGAACGCTATATATAAAAATTTGTGAGTAAGTTTTATGAATTCTACTCGTATGTGCATATACGATTATAATGCTACTACTTAAGGAAGCGGTTCGCGCGGAGACCGCGACCGGAGACTGCGACAGGCACTTGACTGTCTGACTGAACTGTCGCCCATACAATTCTATAGTGTCAAGTGCCTGTCGCGGTCTTCGGTCGCGATCTCCTGTCGCGATCTCGTGTCGCGGTCTCAGCGCGAACTACCCACGCGAACACGCCACTAACTTCAGTTTGGATGTTTCTTGTCGAATCACGTGATCGGGCTGAAATTTGGAACACAGATTATTATAATGCGGTATATACAATTTGTACCACGGGTGAAACCGGGGCGGACCGCTAGCGTAATAAGTTAATGGTGAACATTTCTCACACAACATAACTCAAAACATTCTAAAATAACGACTAAAAATGTAAGATAAAAAAACACTAAAATATTCCCAAAATATTATGTTTTGTTCATATTTGCCACCGAAGCTTAGTTTACACTGTTCCAGTAAGTATCCCAGTTAATTGCCAAGTTACGCCCGCAGCTTGTTTGTTCTACAGTAGTTATTTCGGAGTAAACTCGACAGCCTCGTATTTATTTTGGGGATGAAACAATTTGTCAACTCCGGTGGAATCTGCGTTGATTAAAGTAATTTTAGTTATTGTTTAGCTTGATTTTAATCATTTAATTTTGCTAACGAAATTACTATTTAGGTATTTTGTTCGATTTATATTTGTATAGCATACTTTATTATTGTTAGGACTGGTAGCAGAGTTTGGCTGGGGAAGTACCCCACATTTACCGCCAAGCAGTAACGTGCAAACTTTACTGTGAGAACGGTTTGAAGGTCGAAGTTTTCAAAAAAATTACATAACAAAGATAAAACATCTTATATATCTGTGCGTCGGCCGCAATGCAGTGGGTACTAGGTAAAGATTTGGACTCTTCATGTTTCAACAGCTTCATGACACTATGTTGTTATGGGCAAACGCATTGCTTGACATCAACCATATGTCCTTTACTTTTCGTCACTTTTTACTGTAAAAAAAATTAAATTTTAAGAATACTGTGGTGGCAGTAGCTGGAACGATCGACAAGTATGAAGTCGTAAGTTCGAATACGGCCCGCGCTTATGAGTTTTTTTCCACGTGCAGTTTGTATGCATGTATAAGTTTGGTTTCGTGGTAGGACTCTTGGCAGAGTCCGCCTAGGGAAGTACAACACCTTTGCCAGTTATTCTACCGCCAAGCAGTAATGTGCAAACATTACTGTGTTCCGGTTTGAAGGGCAATGTTTCCAGAGAAATTACAGGGCTTAGAGATATAAGATCTTAGATCTCTGGGTGACGAGCGCAGCGCAGTGGTAGGTAATGGTTTGGACTCTTCATGTTCCAATAGCTGCGTGTCACTGTGCTGTTATGTGTCAGGCATGTTGCTTACCATCAGGCACATGTCCTGATCGTCTCGTCACTCTTTATTTAAAAAAATACTGCGAAGTAGAACATTCTGGGGTATGATACGATGGTAATGTTACGATAATTCTCCGTTTTCCTTACGGCATGTAAGAATCTTTGGATGTCATTAGTTATCCGCCAACGCGCTCTGACCCAGCGTGGTGGATTATGAAGAATCTTCAACCTTCACACGAAGTTATTGGAACAGGGAGAGTACATTGCCTAGCACTGGACTGCTCTCGGTACCCAGAAATATAAAGTGATTCACCTCTAAGTCCCAAATTAAGCTAAACTTGTGATATGATGGCTGGTTAGCTATCATATAGTATATAATAATAAATATTAGAGGACAATTCACACACAACACCATCTCAAATATTTTTAAATACATACTTATTATACATAGAACACCTATATATACATAGAACATAATTATTATATATAGACCAGGAACAGTAGAAATATTTGAATTCATCACACAAATATTTGACGTGGTTGGGGGTGAACCCACTACCCACTACCGACTAAGCCACCAGGCCAGCCGATCATAATGCTACTAACACCACAAATGTCAGAACTTTGATGTTTCTTGTCAAGTGACGTGACTGGGCTGAAATTTGCACAGATTATTATTATCAAAGACGTCGAAAAAAATAGAAATCTATGATTATAATGCTGAATAGTACTAGATATATTTATTATCCCGGGAAATTATCGTGAACGAGAACTACGCGGGTAAAACCGCGGGCGCTACTAGTCGTAAACCCATACTTATGATACGTATCATTATCATCATCAACAGCCCACTAAATGCTTCCACTATTGGGGCTCGGGCTTCTCTCGCAAGGAGAGAGTTAAGGCCATAATCCACCGTGCTGGCCCAGTGCGAGTTGGTGGATGACACACGCCTTCGAAAGATTCTAGGTACATGTCGGTTTCCTCACGATGTTTTCCTTCGCCGTTTTAAGTTAGCGGCATTACACACATGACTTCGAAAAAACAGTGGTGCCTGTGGGTTTGAAGTCGATGTCTCCGGATCGGCAGGCGCTGTTCTCCCGACTAGACCAGCCGTAACTTGGATAAACGTACATATTTATGTATATATGATATGATACATATAAACACTCATAATTGCGAGTTTTTCATTTCTAATTTTTGTTCTAAGTATAACGCGCCCCTATCTATCAGCTTAATATCCTTTGTCTTTGTATCCTCATATAATCTACAAAAACACTTCCCAGAATTGAGTAAAAACAGACCGTTTTTACGAGAATCTCTGCCCAGACGTAACTTTTTATCGCTCTGAACATAATCTGGCAACTCTGCGCGTTAAACCGTTATATCTTTCTACAATATTATAATAATTATGAGAACTCCTGTTTTTCAATTCTCGTATTTGTATGGTACAAATGGGAGAAGTTTGGATGCTTCGGTCGGGGGCCAACTTTTGCAATAAAAGCTTTTGGGTGTGGTCTCAGTGCGGGAGTTTCGGAGTTGCTCCGTTGTAGCTGCAATTTGTGGTAAGGGGTGAAAGTCTGGAATTAAAAATGTAATATGCGCTGTATTTTGGAAGCAGGTTCACAGTTTGGTATTATTAACTTACGCCCTGGCTTCAACCGTGGTACATATTAGATAGCCGATACCACTCAGAGATCAAGCTAAATATATCCAACGGTGAATGAATTATCGAGTAGGTCTAGTACATATTAGAGGGCATATAATCAGCTTATATCTCAGGGAGACGATCGCATTGCTCTGATACCAAGGACGTATAAAAAAAGTCGGAACAAAAAAGAAAACAAAATCTGTGTCAATAGAGTCGGCCTCATAATATGCACGTGTGCCCTGTCAAGTACAGGCTGACACGCGCACATCAGTGGTCATTACACGCACAAACTTGTGTATATGTGTGCGTGTCAGCTTATCAGTGACAACCTGACAACGCACGCGTGCAAATGTGGCCGACTCTGTGTCTCAGTTTTTGTTTTAGCGAGACTTCGTCCGACTTTTTACGGGCAAGGTATACAAATCCACTTGATTTAGAATTCTTCACCAATCGCGAGAGAGATGGCTTCGAAGTTTTTAAAAACATTGGTCAATACAAGCTTATGACCATCAAAAGTAGAGGATATAATATATTTGACTAGCATTGGGACAGTGGAGTTTCATTTAAACATTTACTTTAAGAAAATGTAGATCGATTTTTTTTAAGTAAAGAGTGACGAGACGAGCAGGACATCTACCTGATCGTAAGCAACATGCCTGCCACAAAACAGCACAGAGAAACGCAGCTATTGGAATATGAAGAGTCCAAATCATTACCTAGAACTACACTGCGCTCGTCACCCAGAGATCTAAGATGCTATATCTCTAAGCCCTGTAATTTCCCTGGAAACATTGCCCTTCAAATCGGAACACAGTAATGTTAGAACATTACTAATTTAATAACCTCGTCCTGTTTGAACTCTATTAATTAAAAAGCTAGTTAGTTAAGTAAACGGAAATTATAGTCGAATGCAGACACATCCATTAACACTCATAAGCGTAAGCGATTTGTAATGGATATTCGATATCGCTATTCGCTCTCACCCGCGACTAGCTTGCTCCCCAGGCGTTCCTCAATTCAGCGAGCGTTCTACAATACGTGTTCGCTTTGAACGATTGCCCGTTATTTATTTTGTACGGAACCAATTGTTTAGTCCGACGTTAACGCTAAATAAACTTGGGGGTTGATTAATGTGCTTGATGTACAATTTTTATTTTGTTTGTGTTAAAATTCTGATGCGTTTGCGGGCTTGGCGCTCTCGTATTTCATGGTTTCTTAAGCTAATGAATACTAAATGGCACATCGGAGTTGTTGCTGAAAGAATATAATGAAAATAAATAATTAGCTTCGACTCTTACTTTCCTGTAATATTAAATTCGAATTTCTGGTTTTGTTCATTAATTTATTGTATTGTATTTGTATGTATCGCTCTTGATTTTGTGTTTGATATTGACATTTAATTTAGAATATCTTCTTTGTATTTATAAATTAGTTTAATATGTTAGTAAAAATTTACAATTTACAAGTCAACTAAAAAAAAATTTCATAAACCTAAATACTACAAACACAAGTTTGGAGTCATCAATTTAGTCTCAGCACTCGTCAAATCGCCGACCAAAAGTGCCCATCAGACTGGCGGCATTACCCCGCTGTATGGCCAAAGAAATGTTTTGGGTCAGATAAAGACCCGAGCGGGGATCACGTCCTCTGTCCCTAAGAAGACGAGCCAAGTCGGCAACAAAAGCCCTCGCCTCAGAGCCCCAGGGTCCACCCGTTTCCACGGCCAACGGAACGAACTCGTAAGATGATTCCAGGGCAGAGTATTTGAGGTGTTTGCTTCTAGCAGCTGCCTCCGCGTTTTTTTCCTCCGCGCCGTAATTTAGTTTAATTAATTTTGATTTGACTATTTAAGATGTGTAATTAGCACGACATAAACTGTTCCATTTATTTGTAACATTTATTATTTACAATGTTTTGTTACAAATTTAATTTGTTTAAATATCGTTAGTGTAATTGGCGATGTGCCATTCTGACTGATTATATAAATAAATAAATAAACTAAAAAACCGAAACAGACACTGGATAAAGTGATCTTCGTTTTCGCACGTTCGTTCGATGCAAATTGATTGCTACCGATGACGCTGGCCCTCTAGTGGGCTGGTAATATACTTAGTTTTTATAATGTATCTACAGGACTTAATCACGATTTAATTATGTGTTCAAATCGCGAAAGTTTAAAAACAATATATACTTAGTTGTTTTTGAACTGAAAACTTCATCTGGCGTGCCACAGACAGATTGTTCGTGGGCTGTGAATTGAATTCTAGCGTCACGCTCGGGAATGATAAGAAATTTTCGGGTAAACTCGGGCCGTTCTTGATGGCTATTGGCCATCAAGAAATGCGTCAACATTTCCCATTGGTTACATTATAAGTTTTCACTTCTAGCGGCAGTTCCTATGACTGCCTTTTTTTAACTCCCGACCAAATAAAGGTGTTATAAGTTTGACGTCGATGTCTGTCTGTCTGTGGCACCGTAGAGCTCAAACGGATGGGCCAATGTATTGTCCTTATTTAATGTTTGTCAATAAGTAGTAAGTTTGCACTTAACTTTCATCGCTTCATTCGCATCGTTAATCGCATCATTATTCTACGATGCAAGCCATTATGAAGGGCAGTAACGTAAACGAAATCACTAGGTACATAGAATTGAAGCCACCCATAATATTTCAATCAGGAAATACTTAGGCAACGCATGCCAAAGCTTGAATTCTCACTATGAAAGTGGGCTAAAACCTCTACTATTCGAGTCTTGGTATCATCAACCATGAAATGATGCCACTTTCTGGAGGTACGAGCAGTACGATAGAAAAAAAGCATACTATTTTATTAGATGACGCAGTTCAGCTGCACACTCTCAGAAATGTATCCGATTAAAAACCCGATGATGTTCAAATCTTAGACAAATAATGTTACTAAGTAGCGAGAAATCGACGATTAAATTGTGTCTAACATATAGGCCGCCGATTGTAACACTAGTATTTATTATTCTTCTTGCCTGTGTAAGTGTTTTTGTGTTTTTGGTATGTACAATAAAGAGTATATATCTATCTACATAGGGACTCGTCCGTGACCCATACAGAACTCTACCATTTAAACTAATTAAAACTTTGCCCTAACTCGCAGAGTTTTATCGAAAACGAACCGAATGTCTAAGTTTGCATTTTAAAAAGACATAATTGAATCCCTGACCTGATTGGAGTTTGCGTTTCGAATGATAACCAAAAGAGCTACTTTGAGAGATGGAATCTGAACGGCTAAAGTTTAACCTCGAACAACTTTGACCTGGATTTTAGATTTCTTGGTGATTGTCATACGAAATTAGTTTTTTTTGATAAACGTCACATCATAATATGCACAATGCTCCCGCTGTTGGGACTCGGGGTCTTCTCTCTTGGAGAGTGTAAAGGTCATAGATCAATACGCTGATCTAGTACGGGTTAGTGAGTGACACGCGACCCCGAAAGATGCTAGGAATACGTCGGTTTCCTCACGATGTTTTTCTTCAACGTTTTTATGTAAACGGTATAACTCAAATGTCATTAAAGAGACAGGGGTGCGCGTGAGTTTCGATCCAAAGAAGGGTATGGAAAAACAAAACAATCGACTTCAATTTAAAAAATTGAACTAACACATCATCATCATCATCATCAACCTATCTTAGTCCACTGCTGGACATAGGCCTCTCCCATGGCTCGCCACTCAGCCCTATCCTCAGCTATACGTCTCCATCCACTGCCTGCTGTCTTCCGTATATCGTCACTCCATCTAGTCTCAGGGTGTCCTACACTACGTTTGTCGATTCGTGGTCTCCACTCAAGAACACGTCTACTCCAACGGTTATCGGTTCTGCGACAGATATGACCGGCCCATTGCCACTTCAGTTTGCTAATGCGTTGAGCTATGTCGGTTACCTTGGTTCTCTGACGGATCACTTCGTTACGAATACGATCCCTCAGAGAAACTCCAAGCATAGCTCTCTCCATAGCTCGCTGCGCGACTTTAAATTTGTGGACCGCTTTGACTGTCAGTGTCCAAGATTCGGCACCGTAGGTCATGACAGGTAGGACACACTGATTAAAGACTTTTGTCTTTAGACATTGTGGAATAGACGACGAGAAGACACGACGTAGTTTGCCAAATGCTGCCCAGCCCAGCTGAATCCTTCTCATGGCCTCACTTTCGAAATTGTGCTTCCCTAGTTCGAGCAACCGAACAATTTCTAGAGGGACGCCATTTATAGCAACCGGTCCCGGAGTTACACGTTCGTTAACCATGATCTTGGTTTTATCCACGTTCATCCGGAGACCTATGCGTTAAGAAGCATCAACTAGGCCATTCAGCATCGACTGTAAGTCCTCCAACGATTCAGCCATTATGACGATGTCATCAGCAAATCTAAGGTGCGAGATGTACTCGCCATTTATATTTATGCCACGTCCAGCCCAATCCAGCGTCTTAAACATATCTTCGAGAGCGTTTGAGAACAATTTGGGGGAAATCACGTCCCCTTGTCTCACTCCTCGACGAAGATGAATATGTTTCGTCTGCTGGTTTTGGACCTGGACTGTCATCGTTGCGGCGTTATACAGGCATCTCAGCACCTCGATGTATCGCCAGTCGACTTGACACCGTTGCAAGGACTCCAAAACAGCCCAGGTTTCGATCGAGTCGAATGCTTTCTCGTAGTCCACAAACGCTAAGCATAGAGGCCGATTATACTCTTTGGTCTTCTGTATAATCTGCCTCACTGTGTGGATGTGATCTACGGTACTGTACCCGCTTCGAAACCCAGCCTGTTCGGGGGATTGGAACTCGTCGAGTCTTCGCACCAGACGATTTGTGATAACCCTTGAGAACAGCTTATAGACATGGCTTAGTAAAGATATCGGCCGATAGTTCTTCAAAAAAGTTTATCTCCTTTTTTGAAGAACAGGATCACCACGCTTCTATGCCATGCCTTCGGAGTGCTCCCGGTGAAGAGAACAGTATTAAACAAGGCTTGGAGCTCTTTTATCAGTGGTGTCCCACCAGTTTTTATGAGCTCAGTTGTAATACCATCCTCCCCCGCGGCTTTTCCATTTTTGAGCTGTCTAAGGGCCAGCACAATTTCGTCCAGGCTTACGTCAGGCAGATCTTCCGTGTGGTGGCGAGTCAAAGTGGCCCTATTGTCTTTATTTTCCAGTGGGAGATGAGGAGCGTGCGATGCGTACAACTATAGAATTAGGCTATAGAATTTTTCCACTTCCGAAAGGATTTCCGGCTTGGGAAGCTACGATATTTCCCGTCGATGTAGTTATCTTTGTCAGATGGCTCTTACCAAGAGGCTTGGCGAATACTTTCGAACCCCGATTTTGCTCAATTGATTTTTCAATCAAGAGCGTATTAGCGGATCGGAGGTCACGTCGTACAAGCTTGGTAATTTTCTTATTGAGTGTCTCTCGTTCTGGCGAAGATAACGTGGGATTCGTCCGTCGTTCTTCCATTAGCCATAATGTTTCCTTCGATAGTTTCGATTTCTTACCTTTATGTCGCAATTCGCAAAAGTTTTTGCCCTCATCTCTTAAGACTTCAACTAATCGGTCGAGTTTCTGATCCACGTCTTCTGTGGGTTCCAGAGCAACGAATCGGTTCTCTAGCTTTAGCTGAAACGATTCAGATCCAACTACGGTTTGGAGAAGATTTGGACGGAGTGTTGACGTCATCAAACGGGCACGTTCCAGCTTAAAATCGACATTCAGAGTGCCTCTTACTAACCTGTGGTCACTTTCGGTATTAAACCTAGTGAGCACGGAGACATCTCTGAATATACGCTTTTTGTCCGCAATGATGAAGTCAATCTCATTTTTCGTCCGTCCACCGGGGCTTTGCCATGTCCACCTCCTTTGGGGTTGCTTCTTGAAAAAGGAGTTCATCAAAAACAACCCCTCCTTTTCGAGGAAGTTGACAAGCATTTGCCCCTCTCTCACTTCTTCGACCCAAACCGTACGATCCTATGACCGATTCGCTACCAGAACTTAACCCCACTTTAGCGTTAAAATCCCCCATAACAACGTTGAAGTGTGCTCTGGAGGTATGGCGTAAAGCCTTGGTGATGTCCTCATACAGAGTTTCCACCTCAGAATCTGGGTGTCCCTGCCAGGGTGCGTAAGTCATAACTACCTTAAGAGTATACCTCTCGGTTAACCTGACAATAATGTACGCGACCCTAGAAGACACACTTGCGATTTCTAAGACGTTGTTACAGAGGTTTCTATGAACCAGGAACCCGATCCCACCTTGAGACAGCTGATGGCCTTCCCGATAGTAAAAAAGATGGCCTGATTCCAAGGTTATGGTGTCCTCCCCCTCTCTTCGAACTTCACACAACCCCAGAATGTGCCATCTTATGCGTGAAAGCTTTTCTTCCAGCTGCACTAGCCTGTCGTCTTGCCTTATCGTTCGTCCGTTATACGTAGCCAGAGTCAGTGTTGTTTGGCGGCCTCCGGTAGCCCGGGGATTCTTAGCACCCCTTGCCCTGCCGTAACCATAGCCGCCGCCTTGGCTAGGAATAGCAGGGCGGCCGGGAACTTTTCTATTGTGACTTGCCATTTTGGGGAGGGTTTGCCCATAGTCGCCACGCTGGGCATGCGGGTTGGCGACCGCAGGGGCGTAGTTTCTTGTACCGATGACGCTGCTGCCCGTCATCGGCCGGAATTTAAACTACGCCGTCTCTCAGATGGTTATACCGCCATCAGTCGGTGTTCCTCCATTAGTGGGCTCTTACCACAGGCAGGAGGAGAGCCGATGCCGCATTCTATGCCCGGGCACCAGGGCCAACTAACACAATTAATACTAAATTAATAATGTCATCGATGCATGTATTTTTGTTAATATGACAAAAACTACACCATCCATTTAATTAAAACTTATAGGATTCCGGAAGTTCCTTTGAAACAAAACAGGTATTCTTTTTGTATTTTTTAAACAGGTAGAGCATTGATCAAAATTTGTTCTTCCAGTCGTAATTGAATAATTAAGAACTTCCTCCTTTTTAAAGACAGTTAAAAATTACCAACTATTGAACTATTTTTAAACAATACAATTATTATACTTAATTTATTAAATACATAATTATACTTATATCCTGCTGATTACTGAAAATTATTTAAACTTACACTAAAATTACATTACTTTATACCGTGCCAGAAGCTAGTAACAATGTTATAACTTTTTCTGGACCTCCTCATTGACCGCAATTGCCTCCTAAACCCTTATTAATGCCACATAAAGGCGTACATTTAAATTGAGCACATTCATTATGCTAATGCGCTAGTGGACACGTTTACGAGTCGACTCCGGCCGCAGTTTTTGCTGGTGGGATTTATTGGAGATCTGCGACGTATTGGAATGTCGTTGGCAATCAATAGATGCCTGCCTCTATTGGAATAAGCCAGGAAATACATACTGAGAACCAAAATAACAATATATGATTTACCCTTGACTATCACAAATTGTATACAGAAGGGACGTCACTCGATAGCATTTATTCTAAGCACAACAATATCTTCGCCATTTTTTGTATCAGAAACAAAAGAATTGTGTAAATTTTTTTTTGAAGGTAATCTTTTTGTAGTAGTAGTACTCTTGGCAGAGTCCGCCTGGGGAAGTAACACACCTTTGCCAGTTATTCTACCACCAAGCAGTTATGTGCAAACGTTACTGTGTTCCAGTTTGAAGGGCAATGTTTCCAGTCCAATTACAGGGCTTAGAGATATAACATCTAAGATTTCTGAGTGATGACCGCAGTGCAGTGCTAGGTAGTGATTTGGACTCCTCATGTTCCAATAGGTGCGTGTCACTGTGCTGTTATATGGCAGACATGTTGGTTACACTCAGGCACATGCTCAGCTAAAAAATAACGTTGGTTACCACATACAATTTTAGAAAAAAAAGTTTGTGAAAAGAACAAATACCGTATTTTCTGAAATCAATTCAAAAATCAATCTAAAAATCTAAAACTCGTCAAAGTTTAGCAGAAGTACCTCCCACAAACTCCTCGATCTCAGAACTATCCCTCCCGACCTCCCGAGGTTCCATCAAGTCACTAGTCGAAGACAGTGACCGCTGAATTTGCCTTCCAAGAACTTTTCCAATAAAAACTCCGTATAACGAGATATAGAGGTAGATAAAGTACGGGCTAGGGCGAGACTGCACTAACTGTATTGTTCTTGAAAATATAGCACTGATATTATAAAGGTGAATGTTTGTGTCTGTATGTTTGTGAGCATGAATGTTTGTTTCCAATTATGTCGTCACAAAAAACCAATTAGTCCGCTTATTTTTATAGCATAGTATGACAAGACGAACATGCACACTACATAACAGCACAGTGATACGCAGCTATTGGAACATGAAGAGTCCAAATCTTACCTAGCACTGCACTCCGCTCGTCACCCAGAGATTTACAATATTATATCTCTAAGCCCTGTATTTTCTCTGGAAACATTTCCCTTCAAACCGGAACACAGTAACGTTTGCACATAACTGCATGGCGGTAGAATAACTGGCAAAGGTGTGGTACTTCCCCAAGCGGACTCTGCCAAGAGTTCTACCACTACAAAAATATATTTTTTTTATATGTACCTACATTTTTTTTTTCACATGCAAAAAATGACGCAAATATTATAGTGCTTAGAAGTTTCAAATGACATCACTTCTATAAACGATTTTTATGTAGACGTGACGTCACAACTCCTTATTCCGGAAGTATAATGATTGACGAGTGTAATATCTTTGTCGATGACCAATTATTTGACAAAACAAAAATTACCATCCCATATTTTTCCACGGTCTCATTAGAATGGTATATTTTTGACCCAGCCATCTTTTAAAAAAAATGCACCTTAACTTTGATATGTAAGAGTTTGCCCACAGCGGTAAAAGCGTTTGCCACATTAATAGCTTTCATAACCTCTTTATATAAACATCTTTGTGTTGTGGTTAGTAAAGAGTATATATCTTAAAGTTATCATTGGATTTTAATTGGCGCCCTTATCGCTTTCTCATCAAAATTAAATATAAATTGTCATTTATTTTTATTTCATTTCGTACCTTGTTACGGGACGGATACTATACCGTTATTATATAAAATTTATCGTGGGGTCACTGACCATACCTTTAACATATATAGGCGATAAGATAAAATATCAAATCTTGTATCAAACTCAATTGGTTTGACACAAAACACGCAAAGTTTTATAATTTCTCGCTAATGTTCTGCTATAAAAATATAGTACGTATTTATAAGGCTTTTAAAACGCTTGTAATGATCGGCGGGGTCTTGTCTGGTCATTTTGTGGAAGAGCTGTGTAGCGGGAATGTTGTTGTGCGAGATCTTGTTTGTGGTGTGAATGCTCTCGCTAGGACTATGCAGGTTCCGCATGTATCCTGTATTATTAAAAAAAAAAAAAAAACTGTTAACACATTGGGTTTTTTAAAGCTAAGAATCAGAAAAAAACTTCAGCTTGTTTAATTATTTCTATTTCATTTTTTTCCTAATACAGACACATTAAAAAACAATTGAATCTAGATTTATTTTCTACACTATTAACTAACATTTGAGACCATTTTTGTGTTTGAAAGTCCTTTACTTGGGTAAATATTTTTTAATGAATACAAGCACCTATGCTTCGCCAACATTTTTTTTTAAGTGCTATCATTTTTTTATTGATGGAGGGGAAAATCATTAATCCGTGATTTGTCAATAGAATTAATGCTATTGTAACCCTCACAATCTCTTAAACATATGCAGATAAATGTAAAATACAACATGTAATAAACAAAATATCAGATTTTTTATTTGTAAAAGACCAGTTCGAGTTATTATCCTCGTAAATGGAAGTCTACCCTAAGCGTTATCATATATCTACCTACTCGTAGATACGTCGATAGCATCTGAGTTCAAACCGATAAGGATCATTGTTTGATCTCCTCAGTTCAAAGAAAAATCAGCTCCGCGCATTTGAGCAGCAGTTTCTATATTACGTTTTACAATTACAAGAGAAGTTTCTGGAAAATGCTTAGATTTATATTGTAACTAAAAGCGCCCCGTGGTTTTACCTTCGTAGTTCTCGTTCCCGTAATTTTCTTGGTATAAAAGTAGCCTTTGTGATATTCCAGAGTGTAATCTAAATTTGTTCCAAGCTTCAATCCGATTCGTTCATACGTTATACGTGATTGAATAAAACGGAAAGTGCGACCTCACTCTTACCAAGCCCAACGATAACATAATTCCGTGCGCCTGTAGTTTGGGAGGGCACATCCATTGATTTATATCGATGGGTCCAATATCTTCGCAAGTCCCGGCGACTACTATCAACAAATCACAAATTACCCACACAGATAAAAAATAACTAAACACGTTGTATATATCCTATCTACATTCAGTAATAGCTCGCAATAAAAAAAACGCGTAAACTCCTCGACGCGAATTCTCGTAAATTAACTCCACGATAAATATATTAACAAGAAAAGGCCTAAGCGACACAAGATGTAACGAGGTCTTTAAGAGCCATTTGAGATGTGAAAAGGTCTAAACGACACGAGACATAATAGAGTAAGATCCCAGGGCCGCCAGACGTCACGTATTTTCTGATGAACGAAATGTGAACGATTGAGTAGAGCTAGTACGTACTAAGAACACATGCTTACCCGCTAACTTGCTCAGACGGCCAATTTTGAAGTATGGGGTCCAGAAGGTACACAAACACATTTATGTACGAGATTGTTTACGAGGTTATAATCATTGTTTCCATATAGGTAGTTTGACATTCTATTTTTAGTTCTATATAACAATTACGGTTTGACTGACATTAATATTAATTATTTTTTTATGAAAATTATATAGAATTTGTGTGTATTTATTCTGACATTTTAATTTTAATTTTGTGTGACAATTGATTTCATTTGTTAATTTTACATTTATGGGTATGGTAACGGCCTGAAATAAATGAATTTTAATTTTAATTTAATTGTGAGTTTAGGGGATGACTGGTCCCTTAGATCGGTCTGTCTTTTCGGAAAAGGCTTTAAAATTGTTGTCTGATAAACATATTTATATACAAATGGAGAATGAGAATTTAAGTGAAATTAAGTCATTATTTGGGAGTTTTAAAGCATCTGTTAAGCAAAACGGCCGACGGAAAGTGTCTGGGAGTATTGGGGTCTTATTTTTGAAGATATTGCCTATAACAGACGTGAAAATCAGTTATTAGAAAATACGGGAAGTAAGTATGTATCTTCTCGACCCCATATCTCAAAATTGACCATCTAAGCAAGTTAGCGGGTAAGCATGTGTTCTTAGTACGTACTAACTCTACTCAATCGTCCACATTTCGTTCATCAGAAAATACGTGATGTCTGGCGGCTCTGGGATCTTGGACTATAAATGTTGGCTGGCATGTAGCTTCCAAGCTTGCGTCGCTTGATAGTGGCTTCTACAAAACGCCTACGACTACTCCGATAAATAAGTCTATCATTAAAGATTTTGGTAGTGGTGGTAGCGGACTCTTGGCAGAGTCCGCCTGGGGAAGTACCACACCTTTGCCAGTTATTCTACCGCCAAGCAGTAATGTACAAACATTACTGTGTTCCGGTTTGAAGGGCAATGTTTCCAGAGAAATTACAGGGCTTAGAGATATAAGATCTTAGATCTCTGGGTGACGAGCGCAGTGCAGTGCTAGGTAATGATTCGGACTCTTCATGTTCCAATAGCTGCGTGTCACTGTGCTGTTATGTGTCAGGCATGTTGCTTACCATCAGGCACATGTCCTGATCGTCTTGTCACTCTTTATTTAGAAAAAAAAAATGATGGCTTAAAGGATATCCTACTAATGTTATAAATGAAAAAGTTTGGATGTTTGTTGCTCAATCACGTCGTAACGTCTGAATGCATCAGGCGGATTGAAACGGATTTATCCATTACTTACAGCCGGAAACATACTCCAACTTTTTTATCTCAGGATAATACACGAACGGGGGAACTGCACGGGTTAAACTGATGGGCACTACTAGTTTATTATAATCATACTAGCAGCAGCCGCGGTTTTATGCGCGCAGTCGTTGTTTCCGTTATTTACTCGTTATGAAAAGTAGCCTATATGTTATTTTAGACTAAAATCTGTTTTTTTTTTTTAACTTTTATAGGTTTACACTTGACCGCCATCTCGCCTGATGTTAAATAATGATGCGGTCTACGATGGAGCGTGTTTACCTAGAAGAAACCGATTCACTCTCGATTTGAAGATAACAATGATTGTAACTATCGGGAAAACCCCTCTCAGGCAACGTATTCCACAGCCTTGACGGTCTTATCACAAAATTAGAGTCAAATCTCTTTGTTCGTGTCTTTGGAACATCAACCATGAAACGATGTCGCTTTTCGAGCTACGAGCATTCCTATAAAAAAAAGGGCAAGCTGTTATTAGATCGTACAAATCAGGTAAATACTACTAGTTTATTATAATTATACTAGCAGGACCCGCAGTTGGATGCGCGCAGTCGTTGTTTCCGTTATTTACTCGTAATAAAAAGTAACCTATATGTTATTTTGGACTCAAATCTGTGTTCCAAATTTCAGCGTGATCCGTCTATACGTCACAAAGTGATTGAGCAACAAACACCCAAACATAAACATTTATAATATATGATTTTATTACGACAGTCTTAAAAATGTTATATTATCTAAGTATCAGCTAAAAACTAATAAAAAGCCTCAAAGCCGTTATAAGATCGCGAGTTAAGAGGCTACGTGCTGAAAGCCTTATCTACAAAACCTCTAATAAAATCGCAAACCTAGTACGAATCAATAGCACTTCGGTCCTCGCCTTAAAAGATATCCTCAAAATCATTTCCCTGTTTAAAAAGACTTATCTCCATACCCCGTCCGACGAGATTATACCTAAAGTTAATGCAATAAAGATGAGTTTGGGTTGAGTAGATTATGCGTTATTTTGTTTTGGATTTGCGCGTGCTTTGTGAAACTAAATACCGGTAAACGAGGAACGTGAGGGCAAACATTTTTAGGGATCAGAAGAGTGCGTTCTGTTTTTGCTGAATTTTTGGCGTTTGGTAATTATTTTTATTTTAATACTAGCAGAGACATTCCTTTTCTTTTCGACTTTAGTTTTCCTGAATCCGTAATGAGGATATTCGCAAACGAACGAAAGTGGCCGTCATAGCTCAAAGAGTAAGCAAGCTGAAGTGGCAATGGGCAGGCCACATCGCTCGCAGAACTGACAACCGATGGGAAAGAAAGGTTTTCGAGTGACGACAACGAACCGGAAGACGCAGTGTTGGACGGCCTCCTCCACTAGATGGACAGATGACCTCACAAAGGTCGTTGGAAACCGCTGGTTGCAGGTTGCACAGGACCGTTCGTTGTGGAAATCTAGGGAGAGGCCTATGTTTAGCAGTGGACGTCTTGTGGCTAATGATGATGATTAGTTTTCCTGATGAAAAATGGCTATGTGCTTACAGGCATTTTTGCAGAAGGAAACAGCGGTTTATTTCTAAAAATGCATATGCAAAAATACAAAGGCAGTGGATTCGGATAGGGCTAAGTGGCAAGCCACGGGAGAGCCCTATGTCCAGCTGTGGACTACGATAGACTGATGATGATAACAATGGTGTATATCAGCAAACAGGTTACTTTTCTCATCTTAATTTTTATTTAATGTTATATTTCAAAATAACTATGAACTAAAATTTTACTGCGTTCCAAATTTTAACCCGCTCCCTTCATCTGGTCCGACACAATTTAGTTTTGGAATTTATTAAATAATAGTAATATTATGTTAGTTAAACAACGGTGATAGAAAACATCGCGAGGAAACTTACGTGTTCGTAGAATCTATCAAGTGTCATCCACCAACCCGCACTTGGCGAGCGTGGTGGATTTTGGCCTGACTCTCTTTGCAAGAAAATGCCCCCAGCAGTGGGAAACATTTACTGGATTGCTTATTCTTATTACTAAATAAATGTTTAGCTGCGTTAAATACTTTACACAGCCAATTTTATTCTCCTTTAAAAGCTTTTTAAACAAAATTATCTAGTGTAAGAAAGCTAATACAGTGTGTAAGTATACAGCTAAGTGAATCTGCTCTCTACACACAGATTATGAAAACATAGATGTACAAAGAGGGTGGAATATATTTTCACTTTAATATATTTTCCTAGAAAAAACAAAACGAGTCTTTATTTTACAGTTAAATTCAGATACTCGACAAAATAAGAAGCTATTTATTTATTACTAACTCGTCCATATAAATGAAAGTATATTGTAGTTTTATGTACATATTTAAAATACCATAACTCCGATGTCGATAAAATTTGTCAAACTTATAAACTATGCCAAACAAAACCAAAACCAATCAACAATTGGACCTTTATGAAAAAGTTCTTTACTGCTATATTTAAAATGTTTACTTAACGCTTATGAACTAAATCTGCAACAGTTAACGCAATAAAAAATCTGATTCTGAAAAAGGTGTCTTCAACAATATTCGTCGTAGTACAGTCTCTGCGATATTCTGCCCGCCCCCCGTCCTAATGGAACCTTATTAAAGAGATCGGCTGCAGGCTCGTTAGGGCCATAAGTTTCTATAACGAAGTGTACTAACGAATGAATGGTCTTAGGAAACCGTGTTACAGGTTTGTTGCTATTTATTTTCATTTCTTATTGAGTACCCGAGCAATGATGACTAGTTTATTGAGCTTTGTAGCGATTTTCAGAATTCTTTGCAAAGTTTATCTGAAGTAGCAATAAGTGGTCAAGTGCGAGTCGGACTCGCCCATGAAGGATTCCGTAGCTGCAAGTAACATAATATTAAGTTCTTGTAGTTCGTTGTTACTTTAATCAGTGTTTTTAACCCCCGACCAAAAAAAGGGGTGTTATAAGTTTGACGTCGATGTCTGTCTGTCTGTGTGTCTGTATGTGGCACCGTAGAGCTCAGACGGATGGGCCGATTTCAATGCGTTTTTTTTATTTGAAAGTTAATATCCGTGGCCAAAACGTAGCCAAGACCACCCGGTCTTGGCTACGTTTTGTTAATATCGATTCAAAATGGCCGTCTCCACAAAATGGCGGATAAAATGTTTCTTTACAACCTACCTCAATATGGGTATCAAATGAAAGGCCTTGACTAGTAAAATACTATACACTATAACAAAGTTCAAATCCAAGATGGCCGCCTTCACAAAATGGCGAATTAGTTTATTTTTTTCACTACTACCTCAATATGGGTATCAAACGAAAGGGCTTGACTAGTAGAATACATTGCAATATGACGAATTTAAAATCCAAGATGGCTGCTTCCACAAAATGGCGAAATACATTTCTTTTTTCACAACTACCTTAATGTGGGTATCAAATGAAAGGGCTTGACTAGTAGAATGTTGTACAGATAACAATTCCGAGGTAGTCGGGGGATAATCAAAATTTTTAATTTTGTTCTTGTAACAATAGTGAATTTATAACGTATTAAAATAAAACTACTTACTAGATCTCATTCAAACCAATTTTCGTTGAAAGTTTACATGGTAATGTACATCATACATTTATTTTAGTTTTGTTTTTCTCTTATATTAGAAGTTACAGGGGGGGGGGGGCACATTTTATCACTTTGGAAGAGTCTCTCGCTCAACTATTCAGTTTAGAAAAAAAATATGTTGGAAACCTCAATATTATTTTCGAAGACCTATCCATAGATAATCCACACTATATGGTATGGGTTTGAAGGATTTTTTTTGAGTTTGCGTTATTAGAATGGAACACCCCCAAAATTTATTGTTTTTGTGGTTTTTGTCTATTTTATTTTATAAAAATCGTAATGCGGTTCACAGAATACATCTACTTACCAAGTTTCTATAATATATATAGTTATATAGTTCTTATAGTTTCGGAGAAAAGTGGCTGTGACATATGGACGGACAGACAGACAGACATGACGACACGACATCTATAAGGGTCCCGTATTTTGCCATTTGGCTACGGAATCCTAAAAATCACCTTTGCCTCTACCGCTAATCTGCTGTCGGTCAACAGTACCTGTGTTCTGGTTCAACTTATATATGTATAATTTAATATAGGTAAATTATTTTGTATCTAATACCACAAACTGAAGACGATGGAAAATATAAAAATTATTTACCTAACATTTTTGTTCGACTGTCTGACTGACCACGACAATTAGTTAAATTTAGTATCTAATTATGCACGAGTGTCATATTGATTAGCTTCGTAACCTTAATAAAAGCCTAAATATATTTGGACAACTCTTCGCTTATTTATAGTCTCTGCAGCGAACATTTCAGTGGCCTGGCCCAATCTGGGGCAGCGCTAAATGCCTGACTCTCTGCTATTACCAACTTATACCTACAGCTCGATTAAATATTTCAGTATTCAGATTCTACTACGTTATGCTGACCTGATTTTTAAGGGGCAATATTGCTAAATCACAGAGCTAAAATATTAGGATACAAGAACAAAATAAAAAAAAAATAATTTACCCCCATGACCCATGACTGTCTCGGATTTGTAATGTTAACAACATTTTACTAGACAAACCTTTCCATTTGATACCCATATTGAGGCAGTATTGAAAAAAAAAATGGATTTCGCTATTTTGTGGCGGTGGCCATCTTGGATTTGAAATTTTTCATAGTGTATAGTTATACTAGTCAAGCCCTTTACTTTGATACCCATATTGGGGTAGGTTGTGAAGAAATATTTTGTCCGCCATTTTGTGGAGGCGGCCATCTCGAATCGATATTAACCACACATAACTAAAAATCACCGCATGGAAACCAACCTTCAAATAAAATAACCGCATCGAAATCGATCCATCCGTTTCAGCTCTACGGTGCCACAGATACACACACAGACAGACATCGACGTCAAACTTATAACACCCCTTTTTGGTCGGGGATTAAAAATACACTACAGGGTTTTGCTCGATGGTTAAAATCTTCGTGTCTTCAAATCGGAAGTGAATCGGTTTCTTCTATGTAAGCACCCTGTCGTCTACCGCTTAATTCAATAGCAATCGCATCAAGCAATCGGCTATGGTTTTGCTATTGCTGTCTCTATCATTTCAGGCGAAAAGAAAAGAAACACCAATAAAACAGCTAAGACAGTTTTTTTTAGTTAGGCTGGTGACCCTCTGGACCTGGCTGGGGAGTAGCGGGGCGGTACATTAGAAGTATGTGACAAGTTTAAAACTTGCCTCAAATACCTACCCAACACTTGTTGCCAGCTCTCGGAAAACTGTGGCCATCAAGCGTATTATTATTTATTTAGATTACTAGTCAATTATGTAAGCTATCTGGTCGCCATCTTACATGCTTTAGTGCTTATTTTGGGGTCAGATGGTGTTGTGTGTCAATTGTCCACCAATATCTATAAAAAAAAATTACATAAAATTACTAAAGAAATTTACAACAAAATTAAAGTTCTTTATTGATAAATGTACAACGAAAGAAACACAATTTTACACACACACATAACTTAAAAAAAAATTAAGAGCATACAAAGAGTATACATTTTTTAAATTTAAATTGAACATTCTATTGCACGATAATAAGTACAGTAGGTACATATATTTAAACTTAAAAAAATTAACATTAAAATATTTATGTACTTCTTAGAATTGTAATGAACAATGTCAATTTTTCTATTGAACTTTTTCCATTTGTAACTATCTGCAACAGCAATTATTCGTTACAACATTTTGACAGGATTATAATAATAATGCGACAACACAGTCATGTTGTCGGTATTAATTAATTTAAATCAGCTGTGAATGTGTTAACACGTACATAATTATCAATTTTACTCATTTGCATAATGTTTTCTATATTAAAATAAATTATATACTCAACGACTGTTTAAATTGTAATGTTGTATTGGATTTCACAACATTCCGATTTTATTGTATAGATAGAACGAGCAGAGCATGTGCCTGATGGTGATCAACACGCCTGCCCATAACATGACAGTGTCACACACCCATTGGAACACGAATAGTCAAAGGTTAGTAATGGTAGGTCTCTTGGCTGAGTCCGCCTGGAGAAGTACCACCACACCTTTGCCAGTAATTCTACCGCCAGTAGTAATGTGCAAACATTACTGTATTCCGGTTTGAAGAGCAATGTTTTCAGATAAATTACACGGCTTAGAGATATATGTTGAAACTCTGGATGACGAGCGCAGTGCAGTGCTAGGTAATGGTTTGAAGTCTTCATGTTCCAATAGCTGCGTGTCGCTTTGTTGTTATGTGGCAGGCATGTTGCTTACTATCAGGCACATGCGCTGCTCGTCTAGTCACTATATATATATATATATGTAAAAAGAAAAAGTTTATAACAATAAAAATGCCTAGTGAATAATGTACTGCGCTCCTCACCCAGGTGTATACGATTGTTTATTTCTGTGCCTTGTAATTTCTTCTGAAACAATGCCCTTTAAATCAGAACACAGTAATGTTTTGTTTGACGGTAGAATAACTAGCAATGGTGAGGCACTTCCTCAGACGGACTCTGTAAAGGCTCACGTTTGAGTTTTCTCTATTATAATTATCTATATAAATTAAAATATACATACACCAGACCTGTACCTAAAAACAAATTTCTGATAATTAAATTAAGAGTACCTACAAGTAATTTAGATATTTTATGGAGTAATAAAAGTATAACACCACATCATGAAAACATTTCCATTTCTTAGCTGTATTACTCTAATAAATACTAATTTATTAGAGTAATACAGGTTCACTATTTCTGTACAAGGGTTCGCCATTTCTGTACAAGGGTTCACTATTTCTGTACAAGGGTTCACTATTTCTGTACAAGGGTTCACTATTATAAATATGTTATTATGTGTATTTGATGTAAATATGTCTTAAATTATATACTACACTACCGATCCATCCCAGCTTCTCTTGTGGTACATGAATAGCCTACAGCCATCAAAGATCACATACTCGTACCTACATGTCAACGGTTAAAGATCTATTTTATTGAAATAGTTGTTGCTGAAAATAGCGCGTAAACATAAATAAACTCTTCAGCTTTACAATACTAGCACAGTATGAAAAATGTCTACTACTAATAGTGAAGATTTGTTTTATTACAGCATAACAGATGATTTTATAAAAAGGCATAAGACTAAACAAGATGTCAAAATGTATTGTTTTGTTATTTTAACCTTTAAGTGCACTCAACTCGCCATGAGACCATATTTCATATTTCAAACAACTCGCCTAAGGCGTATTCCGAATTAATAAATCAATATCGATGAATAAAAATCTCCATTAACAAATACAATAAAGCTTGTTTAGCTAAAATTTAAATTTACGAGTTCCGAGTTCAAGTAATTTGAGTTTATAGTTATTTTCCGATTGCAAACAAATCCAACTTTATGTTTATTAGTTGATAGACTTTGACGAGTACTTACGAAAATAGTTAAATAGCTTCAAAAATTGTAACAGCTTATTGAAAAATAATTCAATGGAAATATTCTTCCTGTTGGTGGTTTTTATGTAAACGATATGTAAAAATCCAGTGTCACGATGAATTGATACAATTCAGTGATTCTCATTGAATTGTGGTTGACCTGCTGAAGCCAAGTTTTGTTGTTGTCTAGACACAAAGTTTCATGGCATTTTCATTTCAACAATGACAAACTTTCATATAAACTTTCCTTCCCCGATTAAGCTCCCACTTTTTCCATGACAATAGCCTACGTCCATTCTTGAAACCTAGTAGGTATATTTGTGCACCAAATCTAATCAAAATCAGTGGTATAGACGGTAAAGCGTAACATTCAGACAGAGTTACATTCACATTTATGATATTAGTAAGGATTTGGTCCAACTTGAGAGGTAGGACAGTTTTTATTTCAATTATTATTTGTCACAATAATGTATGGTAAGTTGATGAATGATATTGATTGTTGTAAGTTTTATAAGTTTCAAACAGATCGGTCCAGTCTAAGTTTCAGCCGCATCTTGCGACCTTTTTCAAGGAGAGTGCACGCGAGTGACCACTCAATGCCAAACGAGCAGCGGTGATCGGTGACAATATCACAACCGAGTTACCCGTGAATTAATTACAAGTTTTAACCTCGGGAATACGGGGAGATCTTTGCTAAGCAGTGAAACAACTTAGGTTATAAAAAAACTTAGAAATTTGTTAGTTTAAAAAAAAATTGATTTGCCTTAAGAAAATTATTGTACTACAGTAAATTTTATGTATTACGTTTATATGAGGATAGGGCTGAGTGGCGAGTCATGGGAAAAGCCTATGTCCAGCTGTGGACTAAGATACGCTGATGATGACGATAACGTTGTTATTTATCGCACAAAGCTTTCATACATTCAAATATCCATTGAAGCACACTCACACAGAAAATTACGTACACGTACACACACAACAATATAACACAGAGTTACGAAAGAACGCACATTGGGAACGATTACCTACAAAAGAAACGTTTTAAGAAGCAAAAAAGTGTTTTTCACGAAAAATCGAGGAAAATAACACGAAAACACGAGGCTCGCTTGTTTGCTGCGAAAAGAGAAATGCGCGTTAGGTGTGGGGTTCCTTACGTGCTTTGGATCAAAAACCCTTTTACTCATTTTTGTTAAAGTGGTCCCGTGGCTTTTGTGCTACTCCATGGCCGTAGGGGTAAGGTTTTCATCGGTAAAGGCCACTTCAAGTGCTGAGCCTGACATACATGCCGTGTCGCAGCACAGCGACTCTCAAACAATCATTAACCGCCCAATAAATGTTCCCACATCTGGGACTCGGGCGTTCTCTCGCAAGGCCATAATCTACCACGCGGTTACCACCAGTGCGGGTTGATGGATTTAAAAATTAAATTACATTAAAAAGTCATTTATTTCCATAAGAATAACAGCACATGAATACTAATTGATATTGTTGAAATAGTGTCAATAGCTGGCTCCACGATTTATGTGGTGGGTCCCAAACTAGGCTGAGCCTGTATTTTGGGCACCCAAGAGTACAGTTTTTACAGTAGACTTGCGCTGATCAGGTTACAAGGAGTTTTTTATGACTTGATATGTGTAGAATACAATAATAATATTAATGGATTTAAAGACAACGTATTACATTTACATAATTAAATTACTTAATAGATACTTCTTATTCATCTGTCCGTGTCTCAAGTAAAAATATCAAAATTAAATTAAATTAAAATCATATCAAGATCAAATTAAAATTAAACTACAAAAATTAAAAAAAAAATCAAAACTAAATTAACCTTATAACTAAATCAAATTAAAATGAAATCGAATTCAATTAAATTAAAATCAGATGAAAATTAAGTCAAAATCAAATTAAATTCAAACAAAATCAATACAAAATCAAAACGAAATCAAACAGAACCATATTAAAGTTAAATCAATTTCAATTTCCATGCCAAGCCAAGCCAAGCCAAGAAAACTGGCTTTTTGCTGCGCACGCGACTTCGAAAAATTCTGGGTACATTTCGATAATAATAATAATATAATGCTTTATTACACCCACCAAAAATACATAGTCTTAACTAAAATAAATAAAATAACTTAAAAAATATATTAAGTCTAAAAGTGTACATAAAATCAAAATACTCAAACAAGTAATGGACTTAGATAAATAAACAAAATAAAAATTAAAATGAATTATTACGTCTATTTTAAGCTAATTTTAATGTTTACAGTTTTTAAGTGCGGTGTAAAGGCCGGCCTTATTGCTTAAAGCAATTTCTTCCAGGCAACCTTTGTATGGAAAACTTGCGACAGAAATCGTATATAGTGTAGGTGGTATTGATGGTGGTCGATGTTTTTCTTCACCGTTTTATTTCCTCACGATGTTTTCTTTCAATGTTTTAAGTTAGTTGACAGTGACTATACATAAAACATTTGTTCAAAAAAAAAGTCTGGTCTCTGGCTGGTCCAGTGCAATTTTTTTATTATATTATAGAATGACGAGACGAGCAGGACATGTACTATAAAAGTAAAAAAAAAGGATTGGTTTACAACGGTTTCGAAATTCTTCTACTCTTCATAGATAATGCAAAATCTATACTTCGCAAAAAAAACAATCACAAAAAAAAAAATTAAGTGGGCCTAAAACAAAACAACATTAGAAATGATGTGCGAAATTTTCGTAATTGAATCCGACAAAACTACCCTCATTTAACGTAACAGACCAAAAAAAAGCACAAACATTATTATGATAGGACACGTAACAAATCTGTGTTATCCATAAACCGCAAACTTTTGGCATTTATCAAAAGAGCGAACGTACAAAAAAGTTACGCGTCAAAGTTTGGTTGTCATCGACGGAACCCGCCATTATTCTCGCGACACTCCCTTGACGATTCTGTACATCTCGGCAGACAACGCTCTATCGTTTGTTTTCTTTCTGAAGACACTTATTACAGAACAACTTAGTGAGTAGTTATTAGTACAGTTAGCAACAAAGTCTATAATAATGGGTTTACTCCACGGATATCGGGTTTCCTCAGATTACCGCTCCTATTTAACATTTATCTTTAAACGATTTTCTTTGATTATATACTAATATTATAATCCTGAAGAGTTTTGTTTCAACGCGCTTATCTCAGGGACTATTGCACTAATTTCAAAATTTCTTTCACTGTTGCATATGTACGTGTTATACTTTGAGAGTAAAAGTAAACCAATTCAAATAAAGTAAGAATTTAGATTTACAACTGATGGACTTTTCCGTTATACATTTTCAAAAGGAATACCCGTCCCTGGCCTAGCTCCATCTACTTAAAGTCCTAGCTCCTCCAAAACTCTCTTTTAAGATGGTGGGTAGAAGTAGATGGTTCTGCACCAGCGCCCTCTGTACTAAATTTTAACTGTCCTATCAATTTCCTGAAATAACCAGATACTTCTTCTTTTATATTCACATATTTAGACTCAAAACGATATAGGTGATGACATACGTAATCCCTGAGTGCTAAAGGGTATTAATTATGTACCATGGGCAAAGGCTATAAACCGCTGCTACTACTACTAATAAATGCGAAATTTTATTCTATTTAAATATTTCAATAGGTAATAGCTTTTTTTATCTGCTACCGCGAGTTTTAAGCTATTGCATAATATAATAATAATAATAATCGCGGTGTGTCGCGTTGCACGTGTCAAGTTCCCAGACACTGACCGTACAACGCGAACCGCCGGAGATGCACCCGCATGGCAAGTGCGAATAGAACGGCGTATCAGCAAATTCAGGGTTCTTATTGCAAAGCTAATCTGCTTCAGACAGGGGAACAGTCGTCCCCGAGTCATGCGTTTCGTAACACAGGCATTCGCTGGGACTGGTATCAGTCCTCAGCACTATCTTGCCAATGGTACGGAACGTATTGACTATCTGAAGCAGAAAGTTTATGCGTGGGCAAACCGTATTCGCCGCTACAGAGAGCGTGTGAATCGATATCGGCAAAATCGCGACTTCCAGAGCGATCAAAGGAAGGTGTACCGAAGCTGGGAGGGAACTACGAGTCCACGTGTGAACGACACGCAGCTACCGGATGCCAGCGCTATGAAAAGTTTCTGGCGCAGCATCTGGTCGGTGCCTGTCGAGCACACGGAGGGAGCTTGGATGCGTGTTATCGAACGTGCATGTGAGGTTATCGAACCCATGGAGTCTATTACAATCGACTCCATAGACGTTAGTTGTGCTATCCGGACGGCTCAGAACTGGAAAAGTCCTGGACCGGACGGATTGCACAACTTCTGGATAAAGTGGTTTCGGTGCTCACATGAACGTTTGGCAACACAATTCCAAGAAGCCCTGGAGACGGGTTCTCTTCCCAGTTTCTTAACCACCGGAGTCACCTTCCTGCTCCATAAGTCTGGTAGTACCACGGAACCGAAGAACTACAGACCCATTACGTGCTTACCTACCATCTACAAGCTGCTTACATCCATTCTGAGAGCAAAATAAATGCGCATATTGTCGCGAATAACGTTTTGGCCTCCTCTCAGAATGGATGTAAGATTGGGTCCCGTGGTACTAAGGAGCTGCTCCTCATTGACACGACCATTTGCCAACAAGTCAAACGAAACAAGGGAGCCCTCTCTGCTGCTTGGATTGACTATAAGAAGGCCTATGATGCGGTGCCCCATTCATGGCTAGAAAGGGTTTTAGAGTTGTACAAAATAAATCCAACTCTAAAATCTTTTCTAAGCAAATGCATGGGACAGTGGGTCACAGTCCTTCGTCAACCAGGTAGCGTAGACAGCTCTTTTGTTTCGGAGGACTTGATTAGGATTGAAAGAGGCATTTTTCAGGGTGACAGTCTAAGTCCCCTATGGTTCTGCCTAAGTCTGAATCCTCTCAGCACTCTGCTGAAGGATTCAGAGTTAGGTTATCGTCTTCGTAGAGGAGGTGAGGTTATATCTCATTTGTTGTACATGGACGACCTCAAACTTTTGCACCGAAACGCCAAGACTTGTTGGAGCTATTAAAACCACGGAGGTTTTTAGTAACGCCATCAAGATGGAGTTCGGTGTGACAAGTGTGCGGTCATGCATGTACAGCGAGGGAAAGTAGTAAACTCAGAGAATTTACAACTTTCCGAGACTATAACTCTCAGATCTCTCTCCGAAGACGAGACCCTAAATATCTCGGTATGTCACAGTCTTTGGGTATATCAGCAGATGACATTAAGAAATCGGTGAAGGAGCGCTTCTTGTGCCGGCTGACAAAAGTACTCAAAAGTCTTCTGTCAGGCGGTAACAAGGTGCGAGCCTTCAACGGTTGGGTAATGCCTCTGCTGATATACTCCTTTGGCATACTGAGATGGACTCAGACTGAGCTCGACGCCCTGGACAGAAAGGTCCGTCAACTGCTCACAACACACCGAATGCTACACCCGCGCTCATCTGTTATGAGGCTGTATATCCCGCGGAAGTGTGGAGGTCGAGGCTTTTTAAATGCCAAGAACCTTCACAACCGCGAGGTATGCAGTCTTAGGGATTATTTCCGCAACAGTGAGTCCGGGATGCATCGTGATGTTGTGGCAGTTGACAGAAGCTTCACGCCTCTTTCAATGGCAAACGAGAACTGGCGCAAACCATCGGTGCTCAGCACTGATGATCGCAAGGAAGTATGGAAGAGCAAGGAGCTGCACGGGCGGTTCTATCGGGCCCTGATGGGCCCCGATGTGAATTTGCTCGCGTCGGTGAACTGGCTACGCTTCGGGGACCTCTTCGAGAAACCGAGGGTTTTGCCTGTGCAATTGCTGACGAAGTTATCAAGACGAACAATTACCGGAAATACATAATGAAGGACGGTACGGTCGACATTTGTCGGGCATGCCGCCGTCCAGGCGAATCTCTTCGTCATGTTATTTCCGGTTGTTCGCATCTTGCTAACGGCGAGTACTTGCACAGACATAACCTAGTAGCCAGGATCATCCATCAGCAACTTGCTCTTCGACACGGCCTTGTCGAGTCCGAGGTGCCGTACTATAAGTACGCACCTCTGCCAGTTCTCGAGAATGGTCGTGCGTTGCTCTACTGGGACCGCTCTATCATCACGGACAGGACTATTGTTGCCAATAAGCCTGATATCGTGCTGGTAGACCGGTCTCAGCGTCGGCTGTGATCGTCGATATCACCATACCACATGACGAGAACCTCGTGAAAGCTGAGAAGGACAAGCTTAGCAAGTACCTTGACTTGGCTCGCGAGGTTACCGCCATGTGGGATGTTGATTCGACGATCATAGTCCCAATAGTTGTGTCGGCAAACGGCCTTGTAGCGAAAAGTCTCGACCAACATCTCAAGAGACTTTCGCTAGACGGTTGGATTAAGGGTCAGATGCAGAAGGCGGTCATCCTCGACACGGCGCGCATCGTCAGGAGGTTCCTCAGTCTGCAGCCCTAACCACCGGTAGCTTGGGCCCTGCCCCGCTGCTGGCGGCAAACTAGGTTTAGGTTTTTATAATGTTTTTATGTTATTTTATATAAATATTGTAAAAACTTAGACTTAAGGAAATAAAGATATACGTGAATAATAATAATAATAATTCTTTATTTCAGGCACGTAAACCCATAAAACTAAAACCTAAAAATATTGACACATAATTAAAAATAAAACCTTTCGCACTGTATAGGGGTGCTCGTCATTCTAATATTACACATACAATAATAAACTTACTTTTTATTCCCATTCATGTGAACAGACACCCAATGCCTGAACATAGGGCTGTCCACACCGTCAGAGACAGCCAAAAGTATTCCGTTGTCGGACCGACGCAGGCGACGCCAGAAGGCCGCCACTCGAGATCTTATCACAGCAAAGAAATCCGGAACTCCCGCATCAGCGAACATGCTTGACGCACTGCAGTATCGCGGTTGCTTCATAAGAGCCCTGAATATGTCATTATACTGAACTCTTATCGTGTTAAATGACTTCCGTGTGTACGTAGTCCACAATTGGCATAGCTTTTATCGCGGGCCTGGGGACCGAATTTTAGTGCTCGTGCATCTCTTTCTTATGTTCACAAGAAAGAGGGATGGAAGACCGTAACGCCGTCCTCCCCACGCGGTCATTCGACTTTGAATCTTATTTGTATTAGCTTTACAGACTAAATGCTCTTAGCAGTGTTGCCAATGCCAATGCAATAGTTTGTGGGCAGCAATACTCTCAAATCAGATATTTATTTGCGATTTGTATTACTTTCTAGTATGCAAACTACCATTCTGTCAAGGTTGAACGAAGTCAAAGCACTTGTATACAACACACTAGCAAAGTTGAATAACATTTAATTGCTGTCCTGTTATATAAGCGCCAGTAATTCTTTTGAAAATTCAGTTTTAACCAATAGAAATAACTTTAAGTTGCGTTTTTAAAAGAGATCGATTGATAGGTAAACCTTACAAAATAATTTACTAGTTTCACATTTTAATACTATTAAAGCTAGTGCAACTATTAGCAGACTTTACCACCAACCAATTTATTTATTTAATTATTTAAATTAGAGCTGGTATCAAATTTTGGGCAGGTATTTGAAGTAAGTCAGTTGCCACTCACCAGTGTGGTCTGTAGATCTGTGTTGGGGTGTAATAGCTATGTAACAAACCTGACAATTGGCGCCAGCTGTCGGAGTATTAGACCCCTATTATGTGAGAATGATCAAGTGAAAATCACCAATCAGCAAAATTGAGCAATTAAATTTCAAACATTATTTCACTACTGCAATGATATAATATTATTCTTGACTAACATTGTTAATTGATTATGTTTGTTTTTAACCCCCGACCAAAAAAAGGGGTGTTATAAGTTTGACGTCGATGTCTGTCTGTTTGTGTGTGTGTGTGTGTGTGTGTGTGTGTGTGGGTGTGCGTGTGTGTGTGTGTGTGTGTGTGTGTCTGTCTGTGGCACTGTAGATCTCAAACGGATGGGCCGATTTCGATGCGTTTTTTTATTTGAAGGTTAAATCCGTGCGGATGTCCTTAGCTATGATTGGTTAATATCGAGATAATATCAGGATGGCCGCATCTACAAAATGGGGGACAAAATATTTCTTCACAACCTACCTCAATATAGGTTTCAAATGAAAGGACTTGACTAGTAGAATACTATAACAAATTTCAAATTCAAGATGACCGCCACCACAAAATGGCGAATAATATTTTTTTTCACTACCACCACAATATCAACCGAAAGGGCTTGACTAGTAGAATACTTTGCACTACGACGAATTTCAAATCCAAGATGGCCGCTACCACAAAATGACGAAAAAACATTTCTTTTTTCAAAACTCCCAATGAAAGGGGTTGACTAGTAGAATGTTGTACATATAACAATTCCGAGGTAGTCGGGGGTTAGTTAAAATTTTTAATTTTGTTCCTGTTAATCCATTTTTACCTTTGGGAATACAAAATGTACCGTCCGTAAATTTATAAAACCACTAACTATACGTAAAAAACATCATCTTGAAATCTTTTTCATCATTTTTCATACAGAACCCATAAATTTGAACCCTTACTCGTTTAGACCCATGAAAGACTTCTTCCCCGACGCTAAGTGATGGTAAGCACTACTTATATTAAAGGTCTACTTAATAAGTAGCGATTTGTATGGACAAGGGACATCCCTTTTGTAAGGGCAGTACAAGGGTTTGTTACAAAGATGTATTCTGGAGAGGTTACAAGGGACTGAAAGGGAAGTTTGCGTCAAGAGCTTGTATTTATAAGAATATACGGTTATATTTAATTTATGAATGGATAAAAGTTTTAACAGACTTTCACAACATCCAACATGTTTTGAAAAATAACACTGATACGAGTATTGTAACTTTTTGTAGGCTATTTATTTGTCCACACTTTTGCCAGTTATTTTACCGCGACAATATTACTGTGCTCCGGTTTGAAGGGAAATGTTCTTAGTAAAATTTCAAAGCATGAAGACAGAATATTTTATATCTCAGGGTGACGAGCGTGGTGCGGTTCTAGGTGATTTGGACTGTTATTGTTCTAATAGCTGCGAGTGACTCTGTTGTTATGGACAGGAATGGCGCTTACCATTAGACAGATGACCTGTTCGTCACCTCACTCTATATTATAAATTTGGTCGAGTACCTGAGTTAAATTTTAAATGAGAGTAGGTTTTTAGGGTTCCGTAGCCAAATGCCAAAATACGGGACCCTTATAGATTCGTCATGTCTGTCTGTCCGTCCGTATGTCACAGCCACTTTTCACCGAATCTATAAGAACTATACTGTTGAAACTTGGAAAGTAGATGTATTCTGTGAATCGTATTAAGATATTCATACAAAAAATAGAAAAAAAACAATAAATTTTGGGGATGTCCCATACTTAGAACTGAAACTCAATTTTTTTTTCCATCAAACCATAGATAGGGATTTCTGTCATTTTTTTATAAGCTGAATAAATTGCGAGAGAGGCTCTTCCAAAGGGGTAAACCCCCCTACAGTTAAAATACTGATTAACGAACTACAAGAACTTTTATATGTCATTTGCTGCTAAGCCTTCATGGGCGAGTCCGACTCGCACTTGACCACTTTTATTATTTTGATTTTAGGGAAAATAAATTATTTATACTGTGGAGCATTGCGAGACGAGTAGTACATGCGTGTGATGGAGTGAATTGGTTTTATTTTAAGGTCAACGCGATCTATCGTCGATCTCATGGCTGGCTAGCATCAGACGAGACGATATTCGAGTGTAAAAGTTGGCAGTAATGCCTGCCGATAGAAGTGAAAACTAATAACTTAGAATTTGATAGCTCACTTTGGAAACTAAGCGGGTGAAACCGGAGGACGTGGCCATGACTATGACCATCTAAATTATCCGAATATACCCGAAGATTTTTTTTCATTTACGAACATGACGCTTCAGTTCCTTTCACAGCCGACGGAAAATCTGTATGGTGCGCCTTTGTAACTCGGAACCTTTTCTCGCAAGGAGAGAGTCAAGGTCATAATCCACCACGCTAGAGTCCCGGGCTGAGTGCGGATGACGCATGACCTCATAAGATTCTAAGAACGTGTTAGTTTTCTCACAATATTTTTCTGCGCCAGTTTTAAAGCTGGCGACATTTTACGCACATGACTTTGAAAACACAGCGCGTGGAATTCGAAGGTCTAGAGATCGGGAGTTATCGCTCTCTCGAATAGACCAGCAGTAACATATCATTGCGGTGGCGGTGGCGGTTGGAGAGTTAAGACCCAGGACCAGGCTGAGTGGCGTATCATAGGGGGAAGCCTATGGCCAGCAGTAGACGAATACAGACTGATGATGATAATGATGATGAACATAATTTGACTTGATTTGACTCTACGTTTGTGATAAAAACGTCTAGGCTGTGGAATACGTTGCCTGAGTGGGTTTTCCCCGATGGTTACGATCTTTGTGTCTTCAAATCGAGAGTGAATCGGTTTCTTATAGGTAAACACGCTCCATCGTGGACCGTATCGTCGCTTAACATCAGGCGAGATGGCGGTCAAGTGTGAGCCTAAAAAAGGTAAAAAAAAAAAACTAAGCCAGAGTATGAAAGATTTTATTAATCTCCCAGTAACGCAATTTTTTGAATAACTACTTGTAGACAAAAACTTTTCATCTAAACGCCGAATGCTAGTCCACTATTATTTTATTCAACATTTCAACCTACATCAAAATTTTTACTCTTTTTTAAAAATATGAACAAAAAATGGTATTTCCTATGAATAACTTTTCATCCGTGGCTTTTACGCTGTAATTGTTTAAAATAAATGATTGCTCGTATACACACTTTGGGAAAAATATTTGATACATGTGCATTGCCTGTCGTTTATAGTACAAAGATTATAACAGATTGGGTTCCAACACCTAAATGACCTCTGAACTGCCCCAGACAAACGTGGTGTGACGAATAATTATTACAATAAAGATTTGTCCACTGCAGCCGTAGATAGAACAATCTATTTAGAATGAAGGAAGAGAGGCAGTTACCCAAAACTAAGAAAATGTAAGCTAGTATGACCTTGTAGAGCGAATACTAACGACGTACCATCATGACATATATCATGACAATAGATAGCGAGACCTTGCATAAGACTAGTACAGGATCGGAACTTCTGGACCACCTAACATCCTGTCTCTTTTTAACCTTTGATACAAAAAATGCCAATAATAAAAACTGCCGAAAGAACACACACCCTCATAAACATACATAAAATAATATCAACCATTCAAAATACACCCACTTAGAAATTTACTCGTTTATTTCGACGTTATTTTAAATTTAAGAACTAATCTCTGAAATTGCGAACCAAAATTGCAGCAACAACGTGCTTTGGGGTTTCAAATCAGTTTTTGCTAGAAATGCAGCGATAAAAGTTTATTGGTGTCGGACAATGGAAGCGGTATTATAGCGGTATTACTTATATTATAGTCGCGGCTGTGGGGACTGTAGAAAGGATAATCCAATACTACCCAACCTATTTGTCTATCGGGCTGAACTTAAAATTAGATGTCGTTTGCAGCTGAACATTTTGTTGTTTTATTTAATTTTTATAGGTTTACACTTGACCGCCATCTTGCAAGATGTTAAGCGACGATGCGGTCTACGATGGAGCGTGTTTACCTAGAAGAAACCGATTCACTCTCGATTTGAAGACACCAAGATTATAACTATCGGGCAAACTCTCTTCTCAACTACAGGCAACTCATTTCACAGCCTAGACGTTCTTAACACAAACGTGGAGTCAAAACTCTGTTGTATCACACATAGGTTAATTTTGAGTATTACAACAGTTATCTGGCTTCCATAATAATATCACGAGGTTAGTTTGGGGCTAGATGACAGCACCATCAGTTTGTTTGTGAGAAATGTTTACCAATATTTATTTATCTTTTACCACCAACTAGCATGATGTGCCAAAGACGATGCATACATTTTCTGGACTTTTCTTTTTACATTAAGTTATGTTGTAAAACGCAAAGACAGTGCGAGATTATGAGAGGCCCGTAACACTTTCCCCAATATGTATTCTGTAAAATATAAACAGAATATTTATAATGGCATATTTAAAAGCGAAAGCAACCCACTATAAATTCCCAGTGCTAAGACTAGGGGCCTTGTCTCATAAGGAGAAGAGTCAAGCCCATTAATTACTACGTTGCGTTGGCTAAATATGGGTTGATGGATGACATCTAGCCACAAAAGATTTCTTTCTTAAAGCTTACTGGTTCTATTACGATACTTTCCGTCACTGTTAAAGAAATTGGCTATGGCAAACACGTACATTTGCACTTGAAAATATATGTACTCAGAGGTGCACGTAAGGTTCAAAACAAATGTTGTCTATGTATATTTGTATGTATATCGTTCATAAAATTGCATCAAAATATCGGGCACTCGCTTAACGAAAAAAAACATAGACATCCCACATTTTTTTTAAATTATTTTCTCGAACTTAAAATTTGTCCGCGGGCCTGGAGTTTGGAAGTATAGGATAGAATGCTGTCTGACGCAAAATACTATCGACGTGGCGACGTAATTTGCGCGTTATATTACAAGGTTTGATAGCACTTCCGTTATATGAACAATTATACTACGGAATGCATTTTGTGAGTGGGGTCTTCCAATGCATGTAATCCTGGTATGTTCAACTTTAAAGTGTATTCGCTTCATTTAGGTATAAGCGCTCCGCTACGGTCGCAAATCGAGGCATATCAGTCGAAAGTACCATAAAGCGTTATACTACCCATAACTAGGTACCATAATACAAGCTTTTCATAATTTGAGGCTAGTAATTATTGATGTGTAACTGACGTTATTTTATTTGGATAAAAAATGGGTCCATGTGTTATTTCAGCCTATTATGTATGTATTTACCAGATTTCAGCTAGATCACTTCTGTAGTTTTTGTCGTGAAAGTGTAATAAGCACTCAGACAAACTTTTGCAGTTATAATATTCGTTGGAACTATCAGAAACAAAGTTCACCAACAACAGATGGAATGTGTTGCCAGATTGAGTTTCCCAGATGATTTCAATCTTTGTGTCTTCAAGTCGAGAACGAAACGAACGAAGAAGAAACTGTTACTTTTGGGTAAACACGCGGCAAAATAGCGGTCAAAAACAAACCTACTATTGTTCAAAAGCTGCAAAAATCGGAAACTGGAGAAGCGCAAACAAAACATTTTAAAACGGCCAACACTGAACAAATACCTAAAAGTCATTATACAATACACACGGCCGGTTTTGTTTAGTCATTGTACGGGTAATGTACCCACTTGTGCACAAACTGGATCCGCTGACTGTACGCTTCTGTATGCTTGTAGCCCCTTGAATGAGTCAGCTGGGTATTGGGTGTGGTCATTGTGATAGCGGGTTATTTCAGAAGCTGAATTCATTTGGTAAATTAACAAACACTATTTTGGGATAACTTAAAGCAATATCAGTAGATATCGACTTTCTTATACTAGACAAAGAAAAGTGGAGTGAAGATAGGAAGATCATTGGCCAAAGTTGGGGCCTATCGAGCTCTTAATACGTGTTGTTTATAGAAGTTATGGCTGGCCTAGTTGGCTAGCGAGAACGGCGACTGCCGATCCGAACTCCCCCGGGTTCAAATCCCATGCTCACCAATGACTTTTGCTCAAAAATAGGACACATGGGGCTCTTAACTGGAAGTTAATCGGTCGGTTAATCGGCTTTCAAGCACCAATGGTTCAAATCCTATGCCCACCACTGTCTTTTCGAAGGCATGTGCGTAATGTCGCTAACTTAAAACGGTGTAGGAAAACATAGTGAGGAAACCGACGTGTACCTAGAATCTTTGGAGGTCATGTGTCATCCACCAACCCGCACTGGGTCAGTGTGGTGGATTATTGCCTTCACTCTCTCCTTGCGAGAGAATACCCCGAGTCCCAGCTGTGGGAACATATAGTGGGCTGTTTATACTTATGAGCTTTAATAATAATAGTGTATGATCACACACGTTCTGTAGATCACTTTCCCACACTTTTTCTTCCATTTTGCGCAGTCATTCTTATCTTACATGGTAGTTTGGATGATTCACAGGTCGCAAAACGTCAAACCAAATTTAAAATGTAATAATTCCTCAGCACATTACCTTATTATATAGTCCCTTTTGTGTGATTCTGCGAGTTCTATTTAAATACCTGAAATAAAATAAATTAAAATTAGAAGAATTCCTTAAGAAAAAAAATGTATTGTAATTGAAAAATGTAAATATTTTAAATAATGTTTTATGAAAACTCATAAAGCAACGTAAACAACGTTAACAAAAAATAATTAAAAAACATTTATTCACATAAACATGCAAAGGTTTTCCAGTAAATCAAGTTTTATAAAATAAATATAGCCTATGTTTATGAGTGGCACGATTATGGCATGGAATATACATACATTACTTATACATCATGAAATCACTATGTCGCCAATTCAAATATTATATTTTCATCGTCTCAAAAACCAGTCGCGCCTGAAGTAGTTTCCTTTCAATATTTCCGCTGTTAGTGGCACCCCACCTCATTAGCCGCACTTCACTAAACAAGCGGCGATTAGCAACAACCGGGACAAAAACCACCAAACAGCCCTCCCCTTCCCTCTCACCCCTCCATAACAGAGTTTCCAAAGGGCTCCGTAATTACATTACACGAATATTTCGGACCAACTGGTAGGTTTCCAGAGAAATAAGAGCATAGAGATAATTATATCTTAATATATAAAATTCAGTTTCACGGTGTTTGTTCCTAATGAACTCTTCATTAACTCTTCGTCTCTTCACTTGATGAAGCAGGACATATGCCTGATGGTAAGCAACATGCCTGCCAGATAACAGCACACTGAAACGCAGCTATTGGAACATGAAAAGGACAAATCATTACCTAGCACTGTACTGCGCTCGTCACCCAAATATTTAAGGTGACTCTAAACCCTGTAATTTCTCTGGAAATATTGCCCTTCAAACCGGAACACAGTTAAAGTTTGCACATTACTGCTTGGCGGTAGAATTACTGGCAAAGGTGTGGTAGTTTACCAGGCGCACTCTGCCAAGAGCCATGCCACTACAGAAAGTTGTCATATACCTGTGTACCAGGGTAGCAGACTGGGACAAAAATAAACCATTCAACCAATTAGAAGAAAAAAAAATTGGTTGCCTGTAAAGTCAGTATACGGGCGAAAGTTTTACGTGACAACGACTTTGAGTGGTAAAATAATTTTACGGAAGGGACGCGTGCCTTTCACTTTTTATGTCTGTCTCTCTCGCTCTTAGGCGGGCTAACCATGCCCGAGTGGAAGGGACGCGTGCCTCTCACTCGCTCTCGTTGTGAGCGCATAACGTGAGCGGAGCGTAACGCAGTTTCTTGAAGTGTCACCCGGCAAACCAATTTATAAGACGTTGTCACGTCAAAATATAGAACACGTTTTTTTTTGTTTTATCAAATCGTTAATTTGCTGAATTGACTGAAATATAGATCATAAAACGTCCAAAGTGGGGGGGGGGTCGTGACGTCACTTGTGAGTAAAAATCGTACCGACAAGAGACGTCACGCGAAACTGCTAAGCACTGTATCACATATATAGCATAGCTTTTATCGCGGGCCTGGAGACCGAATTTTAGTGATCGTGCATCTATTTCTTATGTTCACAAGAAAGAGGGATGGAAGACCGTAACGCTGTCCTCCCCACTCGGTCATTCGACTTTGAATCTTATTTGTATTAGCTTTACAGACTAAATGCTCTTAGCAGTGTTGCCAACTTAACGGATTTCCCGTGATATTTTTTATGGTAAACAAATGTCACTCTTCAAAATAAAAGCAATTCCGAATAATTGTTAACATCCCTATTGTTTATGTTGATAAAAATGAATGCAACATGCAAGCTTTACCGCACACTTCTTTTTTTGTTTGTGAAATAAAAGAAAAAAACACATGCAATATTTTTTAGCTAAATTTATAATTATGCAATATTTTTTCAACGTCTAATTGACGGACTAATTGGTATTTTTATGGATGTATTATACCCTATTTGGTCCAACTATTTGCAGTGGTAGGACTCTTGGCAGGGTCCGCCTGGGGAAGTATCACACCTTTGCCAGTTATTCTACCGTCGACCAGTAACGTGCAAACATTACTGTGTTGCGGTTTGAAGGGCAATGTTTCCAGATAAATTACAGGGCTTAGAGATATAACATCGTAAATCTCTGGATGACAAGCGCAGTGCAGTGTTAGGTAATGATTTGGACTCTTCAAGTTCCAATAGCTTCGTGTCACTGTGATGTTATATGCACAGACTAAGTAGTACACTTTATATGGCAGGCGCAATACTTACCATCAAGCAGTTCTTTATGCTTGGTACAAAGATGGTCCATCGCTATTCAGCTGAGTTATGCTGCCAGCGTAATAGGCACCTTTGTGCAGGTATCTTTAGTAGCGGGTATATGATTTTATGAACATAGTCAGTTTCATTTTTTAACTGTGTAATTGAAGTATATATTACTATTTAATTTAAATTAACGAAACTATTACTGATGTAAGCAATTTTCGGAATGCTCGTAGCTCGAAAAAGCGACATCGTTTCATGGTTGATGTTCCAAAGACACGAACGAAGAGATTTGACTCTACGTTTGTGATAAGAACGTCTAGGCTGTGGAATACGTTGCCTGAGTGGGTTTTCCCCGATGGTTACAATCTTTGTGTCTTCAAATCGAGAGTGAATCGGTTTCTTCTAGGTAAACACGCTCCATCGTAGACCGCATCGTCGCTTAACATCAGACGAGATGGCGGTCAAGTGTGAGCCTATAAAAGGAAAAAAAAAAAAAAAAAAATTGTATAGTTTTGAGTTATGTCAATTTTTAGCTGAAAATTTTCGCTTGACCACCATCTCGCATTATCAGAAACTTCAACCGCTTTAATGTTTCATAATCATTTCACCTTGCTTCTTCCTCTCATGTTGTCTGCGAATAATAACAAGAAAGAAATACGTAAGTAGTACGGAGATTATCGAGTCCACAGACAGCAAGTAATAACAAGAAACCTTAACTAATACAGGAGTTCAAAGAGAGCATTTAAGGATCTAAGCCTTCACAAAACATGGATACAAAAACATCAACAACAATCAAAAGAAACAAAATCAAGGCAAGACATAATCAAACATGCAACAGACTTCTACAAAGAATTATACGAAAGACAAGTCGAGATAATGCAGGCTAAAGAGAGAAAGGCATGGATAAAGTTGGAGAAGGCCTTTACCCAAAATGGGGTCCATAACCAAAACCCAACAGCAAGCTAACAGAATTACTAACAACTAAGATTAAGATAAATACTAACAACAATTAACAACATTGTAAATGAAATATGATTAAGGTTATGGAATAAATAGCTTAATAATAATCATTTCACCTATAGACCCCAGGACTCAACTGCTCTAACTCGCTCGATGGAATCCAGACATGTAGAAATATTGGACAAGTCTGAGCTTGTATTTTATTACTTTTGTTCGTAAAAGTTTCCTAGCGATAGTTTTAGTCGCGGATCTGAAGCGGCGTTTCGTAGCGAGTCGAAGAGTTATTCTCCTCGTATGCAAAGCTTGGCGAACATTTTTTGTAGCTGTTTTAGTTTAACTTTTAAGGCTGTAAACATTTTCTACTAGCAGATTTTCTCACAATGTTTTCTGTATCTTTTTCATCTTATTTAAGCTAAATAGCAGCGCCCTGCGTCATTCTTTTTCTACCGCCTACTAAAACCCTCTACACACGAGCCTTAAAATCAGAGGGAAATTACGTAAAAGTAGTAGACAGGACCCTACATCGCACCGTATGATTGGTGATTTATGGTGCGATGTAGGCTCCTCCCCACTACTTTTACGTAATTTCCTCGGATTTTAGGGCTCGTGTGTAGAGGGTTTAAGTCGGCTTTGCATTTATTATTGCTTTGTGTTGTCTCTATTATTTTAAGCGAAAACAAGGAAGAGAGCAATAACTAAGCAATGACAGTATTTCTTAGGCCGTAGATCGTCGATTCCCGTTATTTTGTAGTGGTAGGACTCTTGGCAGAGTCCGTCTGGGGAAGTACCACACCTTTGCCAGTTATTCTACCGCCAAGCAGTAATGTGCAAACATTAATGTGTTCCGGTTTGAAGGGCAATGTTTCCAGAGAAATTACAGGGCTTAGAGATATAACATCTTAGATCTCTGGGTGACGAGCGCAGTGCAGTGCTAGGTAATGATTTGAAATCTTCATGTTCCAATAGCTGCGTGTCACTGTGCTGTTATGTGTCAGGCATGTTGCTTACCATCAGGCACACGTCCTGATCGTCTCGTCACTCTTTATTAAAAAAAAAATTACTCGTGATAAAAAAAAACCCAACTGCAAAAAAAGTGAGCCAAACTATGGATACTAAAAAAACTGAAAATAATAAAATAAGCACTTAGACATCTGGTGGCCTAGAATTCTATACTACGTTATTAATTTAATACTGTTGCAGAATATAAAATATTTACTAATATAGGAACATAACAACAGTCGAGATCCATTATTATTCGTCGTGAATACAAAATAAGTTGTCACGTATATTATAGACTATAGGAGGAAGAAGATGACTTTAATCTGCTAAATATTGTATAATTTTTTTTATTGTACAAATTAAGACTAAAATTTGACTAAAACAAATTGTCTTGCCATACATATTGCATGCCTCTCGAAGAGGCCAGTTTGTATGGGTCAACTTTTATAATGTTTCGTATCATCTTATCTTACCAGCAACCAGCAATATAGATTATTGTATTTGTATTTATTTCTCATTGAAATTTTGACTCAAAATAGTCTGCAAAAACGGGTAGGTTCTTCCAATTTTACAATAAGGTATTTTCTCTGGATGTGTACAAAATAAAAGTGAATCGGTTTCTTTTAGGTCGGCACGCTCCATCGTGGACCGCATAGTCGCTTAACATAAGGCGAAACAGCGGCCAAACGCTAACCTACTATCGATAAAAAATGTTTAGTCGATCATAGCGAATAGGACGATGATTGGGTAAAAAATATACCAGTCTAAATAAATCTCATCATCGCTTAACATCAGGCGAGATGGTGGTCAAGTGCAAACCTATTATAGTTAAAAAAAAAAAACCTTCAGATATATTATAGAGTAAACTATTTTCGTACAAAAAATTACACCGTCTTCAAAACCACAAATAGGCACTCAAAAGCGAAAAATAAATTGGTATCATTATTATAAGCGCTACTCACTCATCTATTTGAAGTCGGTGCCAGTCATGTTTAAAAAAGCTAGTAGATTGGTACCATGTACGCACGTGGTAAGTTGTATCTATCCACTACCTGTTAGACTTGGCTAGCACCGACTTCAAATAGATGTGTGAGTAGCGCTTATAATAATGTTATCAATTTATTTTTCGCTTTTGAGTGCCTATTTGTAGTTCGTAGTTTTGAAGTCTAGATATACAAAAATAAATATATTTTTTTAATAAATACACGGGTAGCTCACGTTTAATATAGTCAGTCCATTCCGACTCAAGTTTCGATCGCGTCCGGCGATCGAAACTTGAGTCGGACTGGACTGCCGGCGATCGAGACTTAAGTCGGACTGGACTGACTATATTATACGTCAGTTACCCGTGTATTTATTTAAAATGTGTAATAACCACGTTAGTTTTCATACTAAAATAAATATACCTCTACATCATCAAACTTGTGGTGCAGTTGTTGTGACATCACGTCTTTTTAACACTCGTACAATCAGGCCTATTGCACTGCGTTACGTGTTATTGCCTCAGAGTAGTAGATCCTTCGTATTGGTTCTCGTTTGCGACAGGGCCGGGTCCTCCACATGTGACCTTGTGACGGTTCTATTTGAAGCGACGAAAGCTTTGATTTATACGACTGAAACTGCGCACAAGTTGTTATGTTCACCCATATAATCCGACTTCAAAATTATTTATTTCGATATACTATGGTTTTATTGATAGATAATGTTCTATAATCTTCTTAGTTATAAGCGTTAAACACAAAATGAGTTTTTTCTACGGTATTACTTGTTAGAATTAGATGGTGAACACGGGGAGAATAAAGCTGTCCAACTGAGTACAGGCAAAGATAGGGGGTTGCAATTTCACCTGTTCTGTTTCACCTGTTCTCAGTTGGTTCAAGTGACGGTATAGTGCAGAATCTTGTTATTTTATACCCTTCTATCATCCTACATAGGTTTCCTAGTGGTTTATATGACCCATAAATTTTGTTCACGGGACCGCAGTCTAGAAATCATCTTCCCTTGTATCTATTTTCACCGTAAAAAATGAGTACTAGTTAAGTTTAACTTGCATCAGGCGCCCCTTTACAAAGAGAAGGCCGATTGAGTGCCAGATGAGAACAGCCACTGGACCATCCCACATATGAGTTGCCCGTGAGTTAAATAAATAAAAGTGGTAAAGTGCGAGTCGGGCTCGCCCATGAAGGCTTCCGTAGCAGCAAGTAACATAACATAAAAGTTCTTGTAGTTCGTTGTTACTTTAATCAGTGTTTTAACAATAGTCAATTTATGACGTATTAAAATAAAACTACTTACTAGATATCATTCAAACCAATTTCGTTGATAGTTTACATGGTAATGTACATCATACACTTTTTTACTTTTGTCATTCTCTTATTTTAGAAGTTACAGGGGGGGACACTTTTTACCACTTTGGAAGAGTCCCTCGCGCAAACTATTCAGTTTAGAAAAAAAATATGTTAGAAACCTCAACATCATTTTTAATGACCTATCTGTATCCCACACGTATGGTATTGATAAAAAAAAAATGACTTTCAGTTCTATGTATGGGACTAAATTTTTCTACTATTCCCTATCCTCTACTAGGGACTATCCCCTAATTTTTTTGTATGAAAATCTTAGTGCGGCTTACAGAATACATCTACTTACCAAGTTTCAATAGTATAGCTTTTATAGTTTCGGAGAAAAGTGGCTGTGACATACGGACGGACAGATAGACAGACAGACAGGACGAATCTATAAGGGTCCCGTATTTTGCCATTTGGCTACGGAACCCTAAAAAAGGCATGAAAAATATTTTGTTCTCAAAATAACTAATCTTATAAACAACATAATGTATTTCGAGTCCAAATAATAAGTACTGAATTGGTATTCACAGCTGATAATACAAGTTGTCTGCCTGATATAACCCTAGCATTACCCCGAGAGACGAAAATATTTGCAAAATATTCGTGGGATGGATCCAAGCAGTCTCATTTCGCGCCAGACGATTTGTAGGCAAATTTAAATGGCGCTGGCGCTAACGAAACGAAATATATTGAGGAAAATTGGGACGTATTTATATTTTATCATGATAGGTTTCGTTTGTCCGCCAATTGCTTTATGCGACCTAGCTTGAAGGGTAATATGAACAGTCCATTTTTGTCATGGGATTCTGAGCTTTCTATGGAGGTGGCCATCGCAGACCGTTTTGTCACTTGTCATCAGGCAAGATGGCGGTGAAGTAAGTGTAATCCTATCATTTTGAGGAAAAAAAAAGATTCGCGCATAAATATTTGGTCTGGGTGGGAATCGAACCCGTCTCAGTAAGACGCACTACCGACTAAGCTAGGAGAGTCAGTTTTGTTCAATGACCATACACAAAATATGTGTACCTGATTTTATCAAGTAGATTCGATACTGGACACTGTAGATGAAGATTTTATTACATTTCCAGTAAACGAGGCTCTGTCGTATAGATGGATACATTTCGCAGCACCTATCGAGTTCGTTGACCATTGGCGCTAGTGTCGCATCAAAACATTTATTTAAAACCTTATGTTTCAGTGCTTACTTGATAGCTCTGTCACAGCACTTTACGTGGTGTCTTTGTCGACTGCCATCAACACCTTTTTTTGTTCAATCACTCCCAATCTTTGAAACAAACAAGTATTTTGATGACTTATTCCGGTTAATAGTATGTTTTAAGGAAAAAAAATTGGTTGCCTGTAAAGTCGGTATACGGGCGAAAGTTTTACGTGACAACGACTTTGAGTGGTAAAATAATTTTACGGAAGGGGCGCGTGCCTTTCACTTTTTATGTCTGTCTCATTCGCTCTTAGGCGGGCTAACCATGCCCGAGTGGAAGGGACGCGTGCCTCTCACTCGCTCTCGTTGTGAGCGCATAACGTGAGCGGAGCGTAACGCAGTTTCTTGAAGTGTCACCCGGCAAACCAATTTATAAGACGTTGTCACGTCAAAACTTTTATGAGTATAAAAGAAATAAGCATTTAAAATTTTGACTAGATTGACCTTTTGAAGTAACTTGCCTAGAGTGATAGAGTATGTTTATTTTTTTATCGAACTGTAAAAGCTAGGAGTTAGTATTTTTTCAACCATGACTCAAATTTTAACAAACGCAGTTTGCTTAACAGCCATTTTGTATGATTTATCCCTGCAGTCTGGTGACATGATTGCTAATGACCACATTTGATAAAAAAATCACGGTAAAGAATAAACTTTGAGTTCAGTATAACTAAAGATATGAATTAAGATGCCGATCTTCCACATTCTCAATTTGCCAATTCTAATAATTTAGCCAACTAATGATTTTTTTTTTAATTTTTACTGTAACTAGTCTTTCCCTTTTCCAATGCCTGTTTGGAGTTCAGTTTTAGGACAAAGGACAACCTGCAGATTTTGTATACCGAATGAAATCATTAAAAATATTGCGCTTCTATCATTATGTTTAATACCATTACTACTTTTAAACGAACAATTCTTATATGTATTGCATATATATTTCTTTATAACCTGAATATCGAAAAAGCCTCCAACAATTTACAGGAAATTTAATATGTGGGGGTTTCGGGGGCAATAAATCTGTAACTAGGTTAAATTTTAAGAAAATGTCGTTTTGTCCGTGTTTACAGGCCATGAAACCCGAGCTAAGCTAAATCATTCACGTACTTTAAAAATACAAAATCATACTCGCACAATGTACGAGTATGTTTGCATACATTAATGTGATTTTGTATTTTTTTCTAGTACCTGTTCAAAGACAAAGTCTTGTATTAAAAAATACCTTTACAAAAAGTGAGTTAGTTCAGCAATTTCGCCACAGAATAGCAGTATTGTCTTGGGACAATATATTTAAAGTTGAATGGAACCCATCATTCATTATACGCGACATTTTCATTTTGTCTCCAACTTGTAATAGGAATACCGTGCGATATTTAAAGTGGCAATATGAGATTTACCGTCGTAAAGAATATTGGAAAATGTAGATCTAAACTCTGTGTTGTGACGAACATAAAAACTATAGCTAGAGAAGATTATATCCTGCTAAAAGACATTATAAATGTGAATGTTTGAATGTGTTTAGCTCAATTACGTCAGATGGTCTGAAAATATCAGGCTGAAATTAGGAACATAGTTAGATTATAGACTAGAATAACATAAACGCTACTTTATCAGAATTTGAATTTACGAAATCTCAGAAACTACAATTTATTTATTTATATTTTCACAACAAAAACGATTTACCAAAACCCAATTACATTAGTTGACAGCCTTTCACATGAAAATACGTACATTATGGTATCAAAGAAGGTACATTACATTATATTAACAATGTTGAAAATCCAACAAGTTAAATTGTTATTAGTAAGAGTCAAGTCTTGTACTTATAATTACTGGACCAAAAGGTCATGTCACTACAGCAAAAAATAAAATTAATTAAATTTATATGTCAGTTATACAAATATGTAAAAAGTTGAATAATTATACAATGTCAACATGTTTTATAAAACATTCAAATATAGTTATCATCCTCACCAATCCTGCGCGCCCTCATCTCACAGTACCTCAAACACTCCGACAATATATTCTTCCAATCATCCTTATCATAATCATACAAATGTTAGGAGTCTCAAATTTTGCATGGATGTGCCTTTCAGCACGGAGGCGCTCGCTAAGACAGATTTTTGCGAAATTCAACCCCTAAATGGGTAAAATAGGGGATGACATTTTTTAAAAATACACAGGCTCCTATTCCTCTTACGATGTAGAGATCTACAAAGGAAGGATTTACCAAAATCCCATCTCCAAGGGGGTGAATTAGGGATAAAGTTTTATAAGCTTTTAATTGGTAGTACATTTATGGGATTATCATAACATATTTTATAAACTCTTAGGCCTTACGCCAACGACTTACAAAACACAAGCGAAGCCGCGGATAAAAGTTAGAGATCTACTAAGGAAGGATTTACCAAAATCCCATCTCCAAGGGGGTGAATTAGGGATAAAGTTTTATAAGCTTTTAATTGGTAGTACATTTATGGGATTATCATAACATATTTTATAAACTCTTAGGCCTTACGCCAACGACTTACAAAACACAAGCGAAGCCGCGGATAAAAGTTAGTATACAATAAAGGGGTAAAACCATAGGGTGCTCCTAGTCGATAAATGCGACTTCTTTCAGGCAAAGAAGAGATGCACTTAAGTAAATCTAAAATTAAATTAAAAACTTAAAGAAGCTTGGTGGATTATGGCTTTGAGATTCTCCTTACAAGATAATGTCTCTAATGCCAGCAGTGGGTAATATCTGGCTTGGTAGAGATTGTGATTAATCCTACAATATTACCTCATCTTAAAAGATATAGGAACAACTGATTCCATGTGGCCATTCATGGCTGGATAGTGTGTCCATACGGGGAATGACGGACCGTGTCCCGAAACTATCCCCATGAGGAAGTTAGGGTAAAAATGTATCGAAATCAAATGTCGCTTCCGGGATGACAATATTATTATCTATACTAGAACGAGTATCTTAAGCTGCACTAGTAGGTTCATATCAGATTTGGCTGGACAGGGAGAGAAACACGAGTAGTGAAGGTGAGCGTTGATGTACGTCAGAAAGGGACCCCTTAAACCTACGCCCGAATCACAAGTCTCGGGATCTACTCGGGATTTCTCTCTCTGCCACACGATGGACCCGGCACCCGCACGGAGAATCCATGGAATGCTAAGAAGATCGTCTCGTCTATTGGTAAGCCCCGTTGAAATTTGGTTCGGGAATACTGAACGAACGGAATAATAATATATCTTAATAGTTCTGACGTACTATACTGCCGTATACGGTATGACTATAGAAACGTTACTGACATCGGTCAGTAGTGTGCAAACATTACTGTGTTCCGGTTTAAAGGGCCATGTTTCCAGAGAAATTACAGGCCTTAGAGATACAACATCAGATATTCATTCATCATACAGATATTGGATATCTGGGTGCTGAGCACAGTGGAGTGCTAGGTAATGATTTGGAGTTTCATGTACCAATAGCTGCCTGTCACTGTGCTGTTATATAGCAGGCATGTTGCTTGCTGTCAGGCACATGTTTTGGACTCTTCATGCCCAATAGCTGCGTGTCACTGTACTGTTATGTAGCAAGCATCTTGGTTACCATCAAGCACATGTTCTGCTCGCCTCGACACTCTTTATAAAAAAAAATTGGGAATAAACTTCGATAAAATTGCATTATCCCAGCGTGGCTTGACCCTAACTAGTGAATTACATTATCCGGGCGTGGGACGTGTTTACCGGACTTCGTTCCCGGCTCCAGCTTGGGAGATATTCCGGTATGATAGGAGAGATTGCAAGCGAACGACTTTCATCTTCAGAGAAAAAACGGTATAACGTTTGAGGTATTGATATTAGCTTGACCGTTGGAGAAAACCAATCTGCTTAATTTTGCAACCACATTTTTTTGTAAGTAACTTTGACATCAATATAAAAATTTGTAAACATACACTTTCATGCAATCATCGAAATGATCTTATACTCGTAACTTTAAACGAGCAATTCATGTATGTACGATATATATCTATATTGAATCTGAATCTCGGAAACAGATTGAACGATTTTCATGAAATTATGTACTCAGGGCATTTCGGGGACGATAAATCATCTAGCTAGATGGGTGGTGGTTGTAGGTGGAAGGTGTAATTTAAAAAAAATGAAATTTTATGCGTGTTTTAGAAACATTAGAATGTGACAGTAACTTTCGCAACGTTGCGCGACAGTGTAATAGCTCAGGTAGTAAGTTGGGTGGTCACAAAATAATAGATCCGGGTACAAATCTTGACGGTTCCTGTTCTTTTTCAAGTTCCTTATTTGAAGTTTTTTTTGAGAAAATCTATATTACTGAGAACCCTTTATAGTTCTGTATATACTACACTAAGTGTTTAAACCGAGGGAAGATGGATCGCTCAGGTAATTTTGCTTAGGATTAGAAATGCCTAATTTTGTACATAATGATAAAATGCAATCTGCTTTAATTTATATTCTTATTATCGTAGTGATAGGACCTCGCCGTAAATATTATGCTATAAATATTATGCTACGAGATAATTATAATCAATCTTTATTATAATAAATTATTATTATCTAAATTATTATAATATTTATTAGTAATCTATTTAGTAATTTATTATTAGTGCCGCCAAAGTACAAGTTTTGCTTAGTTTGGGGTCAGATGGTGTTGTGTGTGAATTGCCCACTAATATTTGTTCATCATCATCATCATCAGCCGCAAGACGTCTACTGCCGAACATAGGCCTCCACCTTAGATTTCCACAACGAACGGTCGTGCGCAACCTGCAACCAGCGGTTTCCAGCGACCTTTGTGAGGTCATCTGTCCATCTAGTGGGAGGCCGTCCAACACTGCGTCTTCCGGTTTGTGGTCGCCACTCGAGAACCTTTCTTCCCCATCGGTTGTCAGTTCTGCGAGCGATGTGGCCTGCCCATTGCCACTTCAGCTTGCTTACTCTTTGAGCTATGTCGGCCACTTTCGTTGTTTTGCGAATATCCTCATTACGGATTCTGTCGCGCAAAGAGACTCTGAGCATAGCTCTCTTCATAGCTCGCTGTGTAATTTTGAGCTTCGTTATGAGGCCCACAGTGATGGACCACGTCTCAGTTCCATAAGACATCATTGGCAACATGCACTGGTTAAAGACTTTCGTCTTTAGGAATTGGGGTATTTTGGACTCAAAGATGTGCCGAAGTTTCCCGAACGGGCAGCGTTCGGGAGACTTCGAGTTCCAAGTTGGATCCTTCGCTGGACCTTTCTCTCTTTCCAATAAATCCGCCAGACGTTGTAGTTCGTTGTTACTTTAGTCAGTGTTTTAACAACCGTGAATTTAAGACATATTGAAATAAAACTACTTACTAGATCTCATTCAAACCAATTTTCGTCGAAAGTTTACATGGTAATGTACATCATATTTTTTTTTAGTTTTGTCGTTACCTTATTTTAGAAGTTGCAGGGGAGGGACACATTTTACCAGTTTGGAAGAATCTCTCGCGCAAACTATTCGGCTTAGATTTTTTTTAATTAGAAACCTCAATATCATTTTTGAAGACCTATCCATAGATAACCCACACGTATGGTTTTGATGGAAAAAAAATGTTGAGTTTCAGTTCTAAACGTGGGATACCCCCGAAAGTTTATTATTTTTATCACATTTTTTGTATGAAAATCTTTATGAGGTTCACAGAATACATCTACTTACCAAGTTTCAATAGTATAGTTCTAATAGTTTCGAAGAAAAGTGGGTGTTACATACGGACGGACAGACGGACAGATATGAGGAATCTATGAGGGTCCCGTATTTTGCCATTTGGCTACGGAACCCTAAAAAGGGGCAAGATAACTAAAACTAACCTAACCAATCATTTCAGTACAATATTCAAATGTAATATCACAGTCTGTCAGCTTCGGACCACAAACATTCCACACTAAACTTTTGAGTACATCTTGTAGAACAAGAGCTTGTTACCACGAAACATTTGAATTCATTTATAAGGTGAGAGTTTTGTAATGGTAGGTACTGTGGTATGGTTTCTTTGAAGAATCTTGTTTTTTTATAATTTAGAGTGACGAGACGAGCTGGACATGTGCCTGATGGTACGCTAAATGCCAGCCACATAACAACACAGTGACACGCAGCTAGTACAACATTATGCGTCTAAATCATTACCTAGCACTGCACTGTGCTCGTCATCCAGATATCTAAGATATTATGCCATATATTTTACTTATAGCCAAGCAGAAATGTACATCGAATATTTCAGGTTTGAAGAGCATATTTTTAAGTTTGTATTTGAAACGAAATCTTTTTAAAATAAATATACGGGTAACTCATATTTGATATATCCAGTCCAGTCCGAGTCAAGTTTCGATCGCGTCCGGGGATTTCCAGGAGAGTGCGCGCGCGTGATCGCGTCTTGTTTAGCACTGATCTAGAGCACAGGCCCATGAACAAAATGTATGGGTCATATGATACAGCAGGAGACCTATGTAGGATGATAGCAGGGTATAAAATAATAAGATTCAGCACTATGCCGGCATTTAAAAGCTGTCCAACTGAAAGCCAATTGAAGAGGGGGGTTCCAACCCTCGCTCTTTCCTTTTTTGTCGCATGATTTTTGTACGTAATAATGGATTAGAACAGGTATTGATGGAACTATAAAACTATTTTTTTTTTATTATTAGTTTTTTTGGAAAAAAATCATGATTTTCAGGGTAAATGGACGATGTTCAGGGTAAGTTTGATCATATGAATATGTACGGCATTGGTTCCATACAGTTTCAATACCTGTTCTAAACTATTATTCCGCAACGCCGTACAAAAATCATACGACAAGAAGGAAAGAGCGAGGGTTGGAACCCCCACTCTTCAATTTGCACTCAGTTGGACAGCTTTCAAATGCTCAAAATCAAATTCATAGTGCTGAATCCTATTATTTTATACCCTTCTAACATCCTACATAGGTCTCCTGCTGTAGGTATCATATGATCCATAAATTTTGTTCACAGCCCTGTAGTCTAATCGTGATCGTGTATTTATTTAAAACCACGTTATCACCACGTTAGTTTTAAAATAAAACGAAATCATATAGGTATAATATGCAACTCAACACATTACCGAGCTAAAGCGGCAATGAGCCGGGTATGTATATCGTACAATAAATAACCATTAAAATAGACGTGTCCAAGTGTAGACTGCGTTCTACATGTAGCCGCTTGACACACCAGTGTCATAGAATAGATAATCTAGTGTGTAATATAGTACCCAAAAACTTGGTTGATGACGACAACAAACAAACTTAAAATTGCGTTTTGGGTTTTTGGCGGGAAAAATTTTTTTTACTCAAGTGTCAAAAATGTTAGTTTACATTTTAAGTACATTAATTATAAATAAACGATACCGCTAGAAGCGTCTTGAAACGCTCTTGAGAGTAAATGGGCTCAAACGGATACAAGTAAGGCGGCACTTCATATGCCGAAGCATAAACACAGCACTCATATATATCCTGACACCCGTTTTCCCGCCAAATTTATAAACGCGAAGAGCGGGCGGTGTACCAAGCGGGTAGGCAGACGTGGCTTAGGACGTCCTGAAGTTCAATGGAGTTTTGATATACGTAAAGAAAAAGAAGCAGATAGGGGTTGGAAAAGAAAAGCTAAGAAAAACCCTGAGTGTCGTATCATGGGTTGGGCTTGTGTCTAGTTATTCGATTGGATCGTTTGATAATGATAATGACATATATAACAACCTCTGAGTAACCTTGTAGCAAGGTATCGTTTCCACTCCTATTGGACGTCTAAAACCACGGAAAGGGGCTAGTAATGCATAAAATGACCCAGACACAGAATAAACATCTATAATCATCATATTATTATTCGTCATGAATTGCAATCGAACCGACTTATGGTCTATTAAATATACCTACTTATGTTATGTTACTAAACGAAGTGCTTTGATTGTTATGTGCAAATTATTATTATATTAGCCTATATTGTCCCAAAGATGAGCAAAGGCCTCTCTTCCAATGTGCAAATACAATTTATAATTATATTTTTAAGGAAGAAAGGTTTAGCAGCCACGGACTCTTAGACTATAAATATTTGAAGCGAGTCGCCGTTGCCAAAACACATACAATTTTAAGGCGCAGACTCCTCGGCGCCGGACTTGACAGTAAAGTTAGAAACAGTATGGGAGGATTGGACAGTTTTATTGAGTTTGGTTTTGACGCCGAACGTTTTGTACATTTACCAGCTTGAATCTTTATTTTTGGAAATTCAATCGAACATTGACGCTATGTTACCGTTTAACAGTAGAATGATGAAAAAGGAAAACACGGTCGTTCTTACAAGAATAATAAAACAAATAGTTTAAAAAACTAAAAAACATTTCATTTTCAACACAATCCTTTCATTTGATACACTTTGAGATTTTGAGTATAAAAAACATCAAACATTTTTACACCGATATTATAACATTTACAAGACGTTTTTTTTACCTTGTCTAAGTAATTTATTTATTTTCATTACGCCGAGTCTGTCTGGAGAATTATCACCACTTTGCTAGTTATTCTACCGCCAAATTGATATGTGCAAACATCACTATTACGGTTCGAAGGGTAATGTTTCCTGAGAAATTACACGGCACAGAGATAAACTTCTGTACTAAAACCTACAGACCTGTTTGCTTTTCAAAAACAACTCATTCTACCCTGAACTCATGACTTACTTTTGGTTCCGGAAATTTCAACCAATAACAGGGATGTGGGCAACAACTTTAAACCCATACTGGTCTGATTCTGTAGAGCGACTGGCTCGGCCAGTCTAATACAATTTACTCGCTTGCAGGCGCCCGGTCTCTGCCCCCAGCTAGAATCAGGGCTGTCCACTACGGGCTTTCAGTTAAAGCTACAAAGGATCTACCGGTTAACTAAAACTTAGCTTTGACATTGCTTTCTCCTTCCTTTTCGCTTCAAATAATAGAGACAGCCTTAGCCAAAGCTATAGCCGATTTAGTTAGGCGGTAGAAGAGCAGTTCTAAATCACTGACACACCTGTATCCTGCCTGTTGAACCTGATGGTACGCCGTGACTACCTCAAGGCCCAACTGGTAAGTAGAAGGCATATGCCCCTGCGTCTAGAACCATTTTTTCTCAACCAGGCGTAAAATTTTTGGTCTCACCACTTTTCAGCAGCAGACGACAAGGAAACCGGCTCATTGCAATATCGGTACTCAATGAGAAAACACAAATTTGCCATAGAAAAGGATATTTTATACACATATTTTAAGTCAACTCAACTTTGGCGTCAGGGTCACATAGTCGTGATCAAGTCACAAGAACATGCGACAAGTACGTGCGTGCGTTTTAATTAGTGGTCCATCTAATTTCTGGACTCTGAATCCAGCCCAGGGGGTCATGACCCCCATAACTCCCACCCTGGATCCGACCTTCGCCGTAAGCGCAAACTAACCAAAACCTACTTCCTACTGATATTATAAATTTAATGTCAAAGTTCGGATATTTGGACGTTTGTTGCTCAATTACGTCGTAACGTCTATACTGATCAGGTTGAAATTTCGAACACAGTTAGTATGTGTCAAATGCATAAAATATTACAATAATCAACATAACAAAATGTCAGCTTGACTGAGCAATGTTTAGAAAATGGGGCTGAAAGCGTCCACACACGAGTCCTAAAATCATAGGAAATGACGTAAAAGTAGTGGGGCGGAGCATAACATCGCAACATAAATCACCAATCATATCGTGTGATGTAGGATATGATTGGTGATTTATGGTTCGATGTAGGCCCACTACTTTTACGTCATTTCCTCTGATTTTAGGACTCGTGTGTGGACGCTATTACTCTTTATTTTAACATTAACTTGCAAGTTAACACTAACTTGACCAACTGCAACCCCTGTTGCAGTTAAAATTCGTCAGTTCAATCAATACAAAGGTTGCTCCCCCAAAGATGCTACCAGCGGTCGGTTAAAGTACGCATCAATGGAGCCGGTTGCATTACTTTGTACTCATCGTGGCAGAGACAATGGGCAGTTCGAGCATAGAAGCGGGGAATTTAGTGAAAAAATTGGGTCAAAGAATTATTGAAGGCGGCGGTGGCTCTCGGACAGGCTTATCCTTGGTACAAAGGTTAGCTACCACAATTCAGAGAGGCAATTCCCCCAGCAATACGGGAACTTTTGAACCAGGAGCAGTTAGAGACGGGTTCTTTAATTCATTCCACTATATTTGTATCAAAATCTTTTGAAATTTCAAGTTAAATAAATTTAAAATACACTGATTGTTAATTATTTTCAATAATTAAGTGTAAGTTCTCAATAGAAAGAGGCACTCAAACCACCCCCTTGTGTTACCGGTAACAAAACAGACAAGCAAGACGCCGGCAGCTCATTTCACTTGACGCAATCCCTAAGTGCTTCCGCTACCGTTTTAGAGTTCCGTGTCCAAAAACTCAAACAAAACGAAACAAAATTCCAATAAAATACAAGGAAATACGATAAACCCTATCGTTTAAACTTAATGTACGTGTACTTATTAATTATCCGTCACATTGTTTATCTGCGGTGGAAACTACTTAAAACGATTCACTAGTTAATATTATAAATGTTAAAGATACGAGACAACAAAGTCGTAGACAGTTAATGATATATACTCTTTTATTATACAGATCACAGCAAAACAATACAGTAGAAAAAAAAAAAAAATCAAGTGGGCTATATCGCTAAATTGCCTTTTTATCAGTCAACCTTTAGAATGGAAATAGTTTTAAGAAAATGTCAAAAACTTTTACCCAATCTGTATAATTTTATTGTCCTGAGCTTTCATCGTCTAATCATTTCAAAGCTCTACGTTCGTCTTTGTCAAATAAGTTTGTAAAGAGCAATGACATACAAAACTTTTGGTAATCCGGTGGCACCATGGGCTTTAGCTAGTTTTACTTTCTACAAATGGTATAATTGGCTATTTAAACAAAAAAATAGAAAAAAACCCTTTATACTTTTTATAACTAGAAAATAATGAAAACGGAAACTATGAGGGTAAAACTGCAAGACGCTGCTAGTAAAAACGTCCTATGAGCGTTTTCGGTCTTAAACTGTATGTATAAAAAATTTGTTGTACAGAACCCACAGCTCACGAACACTATTCGCACTTGGCCAATTTTCTTACGAAAACTTCGCTTCCAATTTTAGTGTCGAGACAACCCTGCTCTTTGCACCAACTTATTCGTAGCTATACTTAGTTATCCTCAAACTTCAAACGAGGCGACACTATTGCTTTCTTTTAGCACAACTATAATAAATGTTTTAGAAACGTTTTAGTTCTTTCACTTTGTCAAGGTTCTTTGTTCACTGGTGTAGAAACCGTGCTGTATAGCTTGTGTTGAAAATGTGGAACTACGTAACTTTCATACGATTTTGAGCTGTCTTTAAATATTCGATCGTGGTGCCATTGAGTGTCGATTTTGAACTGTAGTCGGTACTAAAGTAGATATTCTTTTTAACCTACTTCCAAAAAGGAGGAGGTTCTGTTTTTGGCTGTATGATTCTTTTTCTTATGCAAAAGAAGACGTATTTGTGCATTATTACCCTCTGATGTAGCGGAGCTAAATTTGCTGAAATAAGTTTTGATATGAAGCCGTGTTTTTTGTGTTATAATAATGTGGTTACCACACTATGTATTGTGACTAAACTGTATATTGAAAAACATAAGTCAAGCAGCAATGTATGCGCATTACTGCTTAGCTGTAAAATAACGAACATACTGTGGTATTTCTAAAGTGGTATCTGAAAAGAAGGTCACTACAAAATGTATATTTAGCAGTTTTCTTGTTTTTATATCACAGGTACTAGCGCCGGTAGTGTCACCCGTATTTTTTTTTATATAAAAGTTATCTTATGTGTTTTGATAACGTGACAACGTCTATTAAACCGATGAACGCCGGCTGCATCTACGAAAAATTGTCCCGTTATGTTCCGTTACGCTCATTGTACGCTTGCGCCGCATCTATCAATGTTTTGCTGTGACGTTATCACGTTAATCTATCTTCCGTAAGCCAAACGACTTTACAAACAACCAATCACGTTATCAAGTCACCCAGAGATCTAAGATATTATCTTTAAGCCCTGTAATTTTTCTGGAAACTTTTCCCTTCAAACCGGAATACAGTAATGTTTGCACATTATTGCTTGGCGATGGAATAACTGGCAAAGGTGTTGCGAACTCTGCTAAGAGTCCTACCACCACAAAAAATCCAGACTATTATCTATCTATGAATTAAATCTTGTCCAAATCGCATCAGTAATTTTTGCGTCAAAGTGTAACACTTCCATATACCCTCACAAGCTTGCGCGTTTCTAATATTACTAGCAGCTGCCCGTCGTTTTACCTGCGTAGTTCTCCTTGCAATTTTTCTAGGATAAAAGTAGCTTATGTGCTATGTCTGAGTATAATCTAGCTATGTTCTAAATTTCAACCCGATCCCTTCAGGAGTTTTGCGTGTGCGAGTAACAAACATCCATCTATCCATCTTAAAAACATTTGCATTTATACTATTAATAGAATATAGTAAGCGAAGCAAGCTGAAGTGGCAATGGGCAGGCCACATCGTTCGTAGAACTGACAACCGATGGGGAAGACAGGTTCTGGAGTGGCGACCACGAACCGGAAGACGCAGTTTTGGACGGCCTCCCACTAGATGAACAGCTAACTTCACAAAGGTCGCTAGAAACTACTGGAGGAGAAGGACAAGTGTGTGAAGGTAAGCAGCACGTCTGCCCATGACAGCGCAGTATCACGCGACTATTAGAACAAGGAGAGTACAACAGAGAACAGAAGATTCAACGCAGCTGACTTATTGCTAAAAAGGATCGGACAAATAACAAAACAGGCATACACAAGAAAATTGAACTCGCAGCTGGAATTGGACTTTTAAACGATAACATTTAAGAAAATGGTACGATTTTTTTAGACGAATGAAGTCAATTTTAGATAGTATGGTATAGCTTAATATTAAGCGAGATGCCAGTCAAACTCTACGTTAGTAATTTTAGAAAAACGCGTTCAAAGTTTTTAAGTTGGCTATTACAAAACACAAGGCTCTGATTATATTCGGTAATAAATTCAAAGGGCCCTAGGGCTTTTATTCCTTTTGAAAAGTACTTATTTCTGCACAATAAGGTTATAATTCAACATTCGCCCGGCAACTGTTCCTCGTAAAATTATTTATTACTTAAACCTCGAAACAAACGCCTCACCGCAAACCGTTCAATGTCAAAAACCCAATTTCTGTTCCGAAGTAAACAGAGAAATATTTCTCGCGCGAAAAACAACATTTATTCTCTTATTTACGATAAAGTAGCGTCTCATAAAATACACAGCAAATGGGAACTGTTTGGGCAAACATGTAGTGATGTGCGCGGTCGCTTATCGAACTATCGATAGTTTCCCCCCTATTCCCTTTTCTTCCTAATCCAAGATTCATGTAAAAAAAAAGATAACAAATGACAAAGGTCACGGACCCCGGAGTCTGTGGAGTTGCTAAATTTAATAAAAAAAAAAAAAAAAAAAAACGATAGTTTGGATGTTACATGGTGTACTGTTATTGCGTAATTTGAATCTGCAACAATCTCTGTTTTGTTTTGAAGGCTAATGATTTCTGAAAAGTTACAGTGTTTAAAGATAAACCATCTTTAGTTTCTAGGAGACGAGTGCGGTGAAGTGCTAGGTAACGATGTTGTCTATTTGTATTCCAATAGCTGAGTGTTCTTATGGACAAGTGTTGTTTACAATGTCTATCGTCCAAAAATGACAAAATAATAAAATTATAATTAAAATTGCGACTAAGTCCTGTATAGTATTTAAGTTAAAACATATGTCTGTTTTAGCGCCATCTTAATTAACAATTATGTGCCTAACACCATTTTTAGACCTTTTAGTGTTTAGTTAAATAACCAAATACTATTTTGCTACGTTACAAATCAATTTAAGTATTAGATGCATTTTTAATTTTTTTTACAGAATGGCAATAATAAAACATTTTCTACACACACTACGATGTTTTTTTATTTATTTTAGTAACCAGTTTGTTTTAGTACACGACCGTAATAAATACACCATTTGATTCTTCGTTTTGAAATTCGTCAAAATCAGTTCTCATTGACGTTAACATCACATCAGTGTCATCAGTGTTTATGTCAATGAATAACGTATGACGTGGTAACGTCACTAAAATTTATCGATAAGTTCCGGAAGCGTTCCTCATCGCTAGCCCGATCTCCAGCATGAGTACTTTGTGGTAAATACTGTGAGATGAACCCTTCAAGAAGTTTTTGTTAAGTGAAACTTTGATCATCCGCCGCTTTAATAATTATCTTGTGTTAAAATTGTTCTGCTTCGTAGAATACCTCATAAACATTATCATCAGCAGCCTTACAAAGTCAAAGTACTTTATTCATAAATGTACAATTTACACGTCAATTAATAAAAAAATAAAAACAAAAGAAAGAGCATACAAATTGTATACATTTTCAAAGTTTGAAACTACTACTTTACTGTATTACAATAATTATTGTACAGAAAACTGTCAAGCATTATACGAGTATAATGTCTTTATTGCAATTGTACTAACCTCTGTCAAATTTATTTATTTACATTTTAATGGGAACTTTGCCATCACTCTCTAAAAATTCGCTGTAACTATAAAAAGTTTGATCGATAAGCCAGCACTTTAATCTGTTTTTGAAGCTGCCGAAACTTGGGGCCGATATAAATTCCCAGTGCTAAGACTCGAGGCTAAGAGAGTTCCGGCTGGTATAGTCGGTAGAACAGCGACTGCACATTCCGGAGCACCGAGTTCAATTCCCAGGCGCACCGCTGTCTTTTCTAAGCCATGTGCGTAATGCCGCTAACTTAAAACGATGAAAAAAAACATCGCGAGGAAACCGACACGTACGTAGGATCTGGGCTAGCATGGTAGATTATGGCCTTGGCTCTCTTCTTGCGACAGAGCCCGAGTCCCAGCAGTGGAAGCATTTAGTGGGCTAATCATTCTGAGACTCGAGGTTCCTCTCATCACATCACATCGTCATCACTCATCAGAAGAAAAGAGTCAATCAATTAATTGTATATTTCATAATAATACAAAGATGATGAAATAAGCTGAGCATTTACTTGGTTATTGCATAGCAATAATAATTTTAAACATGGATTAAAGGTGAATCTTGATTTTGAATTTTGTAATTGGTATTTTTTTTAAATAAAAAATTACCAATTACAAAATTACCATGCTGGTATGTCTAGAAAAATGAAATTGAAATTAATGCTAGCCGAAAATTACAGCTTTATTCTTTTACATTTAGCAATCGAATGCAGATGTGCATTTTTTTAATAAGAAACTGAGGTTTTTAGCAATCATAGTACATATTTGTTATATAATTACAATACATAATACTCGTAGTTATATGAGTACAAAGACATATTGTGTATAACTAAAAAATTCTGAAACTACTCAACTTATTTTAATAAGGTCGCAAAATGATTGTCCGCAATACAGAACAATAGGTATATGTTCTGTGGTCCGCAATCAGTCTGACAAATTGACAGGAACTCGCTATCGAGCTCAGTTGCAAAAAAAAATGTAAGCCTATGTTAAAGCAGCAGCTTACGACAAAATACTGATAATGATAATTTTACAAAAAAATAATTATGCCATAGCAAAAGAATAAAGATCCACAAGAAAATGGAATTACACGTTTGATGCGCCAGAATATGTTATGGAGTAAGCTTGAGTATGTGAATTATCTCAAAACCCTTATTGGTCCAAGAATGCCCAACAACAACCAATAAACTTTGTGCATAATATGTTGGGTTAATTTAAATTTGGCTTTCATATTCCAAAGGAACTTAATGAAATAACCCGATACATCCAAAAAACATTCACCATTCATGCGAACACAAAACCAGATTTCCGAGCTTCCATCAAAACTCCATCAGAGATTGTCAAATGAAAAGAAAATACTCCGCTTCGTCAGGTAGGTGCTGAATCCAGTCGATTAAAGCAAAACAATCTCGAAATGTTTTAATAACACAAAAAGCACGTCAATTACTTGGGGGGTGCACTTACTTTAATTTGCTGGACCCCCTTCGGGCCCTACTACGGGTCTGATATTCAAATAATACTCACTGGCACAGAACAAATATGTTTATTATTTGTTTGCTTATTATATGAATACTAGCGGCCCGCCCCGGCTTCGCCCGTGGTACATATATATAACCTACAGCGTTCAAGGATTACGAACATATGAAAGAACGGTGAACGATTTTTTTTAATCGGTCCAGTAGTTCCCGAGATTAGCGTGTTCAAACTATATATATGCTATAGGCTACTTTTGATCCTCAAATTATCGTGCTGTTTACTGGGTCAGAAGTGACACCTGTAGACATCTGGCGGGGATAACTAATTAAATGACAATTGGTCAGTTTTCGACCGGAGAGGAAAAATGATGAAATTACTAAAATGGCTATTAAAAAATAAGGGTTGATCGTAGAAGGTTGAAAATTGAGGATTGTATGTATTTTTTTATGTTGTATCATAAAAAAATAGAAATTAAAAATTTTGTCTAAAAAATAAAAATAAAAATTTTGGGATGGACTACCCCTAACATTTAGGGGGATGAAAAATAGATGTTGGCCGATTCTCATAGATACCGGATAAGCACAAAAAATTGCATCAAAATCGGTCAAGCCGTTTCGGAGGAGTATGGCAACGAAAACTGTGACACGAGAATTTTATATATTAGACTAGCGACCCACTGCGGCTTCGCACGGCTGCAATGCTGATACTAAATATAAGTACTAATAAAAATGGTTATTATGGGATATTCCTAAGAGATAAACATATACTATTGAAGACTTTTTTGTAGACCTTTTAAAGAGGTACAATATTTTTCTACATTATTTTGATCTAGGTCATAGGGTTCAGCCAGCGTTTCCAGTGTAAGCGCAAAAAGTGTGTATATTTATGACATAACATTAGAAACCTTTAAAATTATCCGTGTTTCTCTGATGTTTTATGCACGTAACATATAGCACGTATACATAAAATATAGGTAAACCTTCCTCTGAATCACTGTATATATTAAAAAAACTAGCATCAAAATCTGTTTGGTGATTTTAAAGATCTATAATATACCTATAGACGGACGGGCAGACACGGGAAGTGACTTTGTTTTATACTATGTAGTGATTATTTCATTTTTATATCTTAAGTGAGAAGGCATATAGTAGGTTTTAATTTTTTATTTATGTCATATATATCTACAGTTTTTTGAATTTGTACTGCCCAGTATTCTACGACTGTCTCTCTACAGCGAGGCTTATACCTATTGTTCTCTTTTTAACATCACTAAATTAACATTAATAATACAAGTTATGTCACATTCATCAAAGATCTGCTTTGGTTGTTCATTCAAACAATACGTTGTTTTTATCGCTCACTTATGTTACTTAACACTTGGTTTCTAGCCTATGACAACATACCTACACTATTTAAATTATGTAATCGTACATAATAATATTCAGGTCAGGACGGGTAGTTTAATCATAATATAGACACACGCGATACAGGTGTAGCTTAGTGCGGAAACTACAATTTATCATTTTATTGTACCTACCTACATGATGTGTTATTTTGGTAAATGATTTTATTTTTCTTTTTTTTATAGGTTACTTCAACTAACACTAGAAAATCAACAATCTGTAAATGTTACTATTAAGTATTCTCCATCAAAATCATGGATAACATATCCTATCATGGATATATATTATATAAATAATCCATAGAGATATTATTATCAACAGTTCCCATCACTACCGCATCCCCTCAACCCATTACAATCGACTCGACAAAAACGGCACGTACGAAAACAATTAGTAAGGGATCGAGTTGAGGGTCTAATAAATTTTCCAAGGGGCTATATTCAAGGGAATATTTAATTGTATCAAAGTTTTACCCCTTCCGTCACCGTATCAGATAGAAATAGCATATTGTAGTCGGATTTCACGACGAATTTCGTTGTAGACGAACTTTTCGTTTTAAATTCTGTTACAAATTTTCTCACGAAATTGATGTAATGTCTTATACTCATTTACGAGTATATATATTCAAATCTTATTGTTTGTTTGTTTGAGCGCTAGGAACTACTGGTTCGAGTTGAAAGATTATTTTTCTGTTGGATAGTCCATTTATCAAAGAATACTATAGGATATCATTACGCTACTAACTATCAATATGAGCGGAGCATGAATGAAATGTGTGACAAAAATGGCGAAAAATATTCTTTTTTGAGTTGAAAACTTTAAAGTAAAAAAAAAAAATATTCAGTTAAAAAAAAATGTCTGTCTGTAAAGTCGGTTGGTTTACGGACCATAGTCTAACGTGACAAGGTCATAACAAAACATTGATAGATGTGCAAGCGTACAATGAGCGTAACGGGACATAACGGGACACTTTTTAGAGCATGCAGTCGGCGTTCATCGATTTATTAGACGTTGTCACGTCAAAACAAGAGAACACATAAACTGAACAATGGATATACAGTCATGAATCGCAACCAATGTTTTGCGGTTAGTAGCGTCATGTCATTCCGGTTACAATCGTAATTGTTTAGGCGGGAAAACTCAAAACTATTACTCTATTATTGTACGTTTACTAATTGAAAATAATATTTATATTTTATTTATATTTTTATTTAATATTTTCAAACAAAATTACTTTACATGATTATAGTAAACAAGTCAATCATTCTATTTTTTTTAACATTCCTTTAATCATCCATTAATTGTAGTTCTCAATTTCTTTATCTTTTTCCAGCCCACGGATGCCCGGAGGAAATCCGTTTGAGCAATAATGTCGCCAATTGTGTTTTTTGTATATACGCGTTTTTTTTTGTTTGGTAGATCAAAGATAAAATATTTTTTATCGAAATCAATGTGGTAATGTTTGAAATATCAAAAAAAAAAACTAAAATTTGCTTATTTATCTGGACAGCTTATAAATACTTACAATCTCACAAAAAATAAGCAATTTAATCAATCGAGTTGAATTTTAAATAGTTTTTTATTTTTATCTAATTAGGTGTAATAAAAAAATAATCTATCTAATTTCTGTTTACGAAAACAAATCTTATAGATTCCTTTCTTCTAGCCTCATTTTTTAAGAGTGACTTTACCGGCAAGAAATGTTTTTTGCCGGACCCTTTTAATTTCTAAAGCAGAAAGTTTGATGACACGCGGCGTCTTCAGAGAATCCAATCTGTCATTTGAATTTCTGAAACCGAGGGCTCGGAAGTTGCGTTCGGGCCTCAGCTTCTAGAGCAGGAGCCAACGACGGCCAGACCTTCGTTGTTTCATAACTAAAAGTTTTTTCTGTGGAGGTCTCCTATCGACGTATGATCAGCGACTATGGAGTTTGAATTTTGTTTACTTCGGCAGATATTAGGTACCTAGTAAAAGTGTATAAAATAGAACCTTAGTTTTCTCAAAGTATAAAGTTCAATATTTTTGTATTTTGTTCGGGATAACTTTGCAATCTTGTCATCTATTGTCGGACACTTTTAACACTTGCTACCCACTGGTCACACACCCACACGTCTAAACTGGACTAAATTATACCAGCACAAACAACAAAAAAATCTGTGTCAAAATTGTCCGGCAATAGATGACAAGATTTCGAAAGTTGCGCTAACAAAATATAAAAAAAATTGAGCTTCATACTTGTGCTTTGACGAAACTAGGGTACAATTAATTACACCTTTATTACCTGATATCTCCTAAAATAAACACTACGACATGTCAAAGCACGAAACGTACTAAAACTCTCAAAAAGAAATATTTTTTCCCGATTTTGTTACATTCTTGATTCATGCTCCGCTTCTATAAATAATAGCGTTATGTTCTATAGCCTTTAGCCTTCCTCGATAAATGGACTATCCAATAGAAAAATAACCTTTCAATTCGGACCAGTACTTCTCGAGATCCTAGCTTTCAAACAAACTAACAAACTCTTCAGCTTTATTATATTAGTATAGATAACGTAATCTTAGACTCATGCTGTCATGTCAAAGCCCTCCAGGCCACGTGGTTCGACAGCGTACTTCGATCAATCGGACCACGTGAACTTTTTTTTCCTCTTGGTTCGATCAGTCGAACCATGTGCTTTTGAGATTCCTGATAGTTCGATCAATCGAACCACGTTAACTTTTTTTTCCAGCTGGTTCGATTAATAGAACCATGTGTATTAAAGACTCCTGATAGTTCGATTTATCTGACCATGTGGACTTTTTTCAATAGGTTTGGTTAATCGAACTTAGTCAACCCTTGTAAAATTGCTGAACTTAGATGAATAAAACAACACAATAAGCATATTTTAATCTTCATTTAACCATGTTACATTTTTACTTTACTTCGTAACGTTTCCAAGGACATTATAACTTTATATACAGTAACTAACATTAATAAACTCTTTTTGTACAAAAAATTATACCGTCTTCAAAACCACAAACAGGCACATACTTAATCCCAAGTTTTCTTAGTCCGAGTTAATTGTGCCTGTGAGTATACTTCGATGAATCGAACCAGATGAACTTGTCATAGTGGTTCGACGATGGAGTCGAACCACGAGGTCCCAAGAATTAGTAGTTCACGTGGTGCGATTCTAAAATCGAACCAAGAGGAAAAAAAAAGTTCACGTGGTCCGATTGATCGAACTACGCTGTCGAACCACGTGGCCTGGAGGGTCAAAGCACCATATGAAAACTCTCAAAAAGGAATATTTTTTTCCCGTTTTTGTTATATTCTTGATTCATGTTCCGATTCTATTGATATCAGCGTTATGTTCTATAGCTTATAGCCTTCCTCGATAAATGGACTATCCAATAGAAAAATAACCTTTCAATTCGGACCAGTACTTCCCGAGATCCTAGCGTTCAAACAAACTCTTCAGCTTTATAATATTAGTATAGATGAAGGTCTGGCCGTCGTGGGCTCTTGGGCTATTCGGAACGGTTTGAAGGTATTGTTGGATCCCCAAGTTAAGATTAATTGTTTAAAGCGTAAATAATATTGTTTTTGATTTTATTACCTATGAAACTTTGTTGGAGTTTGTAATGATTTATACTTGAAATGGTAGTAAATTAGAATTAACAGGGTTAAGTAGAAGACGACTACGAACTGAAGTAGCAATGAGGTGGTCATATCTATCGTAAAACCAACACCCGTTACAGTTTTTTTTTAACTCTTACAGGTTTACACTTGACCGCCATCTCACCTGATACTAAGCGACGAGGCCGTCTACGATGGAGCGTGTTTACGTAGAAGAAACCGATTCACTCTCGATTTGAAGATACAAAGATTGCAGCCATCAAAGAAAACTCACTCAGGCAACGTATTCCACAGCCTAGACGTTCTTATCACAAAAGTAGAGTCAAATCTCTTCTTTTGTGATAAGTATCTTTTTGCGATGATCAAGACTTTCTAGTCTTTTTCGAACAAAAGTGTCGTTGCCTACGAGCCTTTTGGCTCGTCTCTCGATCGATTCCAGAGCCTCCAGCTGATACTTAGCCGATTCATCCCAAAGGTGCGAACAGTACTCCATACAAGAACGAATCTGTGCTTGATACAGTAGAGTTGTTCTTGAGTGGAGCCACATATGTAAGTATATACGCACGTCACTTGCACTCACAAGATTTTGCTCACCCATCATGCGTCTAAGCAAAGAGAATATGGATAAACCTATTTGACTGATCGTACGACGACGATTGGTTGTCTGTAAAGTTGGTTTTGTCATAGTGCATAGTAGTATTCTACTAGACAAGCCCTTTCAGTTGATACCCATATTGAGATTGTGAAGAAACATTTTGTGGAAGTGGTCGTCTTGAATCGATATTAAGCAAACATAGCTAAGAACCACAACACAGAAATTAACATTTAAATAATAAAAGAATAATTAGGTACTTGAAATTATACTCGTAATCAGATTTTTGAAATGCAAGAATAATTTAGCAAGCCAAAAGAAAAAGTTGATGTTGAAGTCGTATTTAAAGAAGTTCCAACTTAAATATCTTTTCTAAAAACAATATTTCCATATATTAACTCAGGGACTAACGCTCAACATTTTAAGATATGTTTTATGTGTTACTAGCGTCCCGCCCCGGCTTCGCCCGTGGTACATATATATAACCTACAGCGTTCAAGGATTACGAACATATGAAAGAACGGTGAACGATTTTTTTAAATCGGTCCAGTAGTTCCCGAGATTAGCGTGTTCAAACTATATTTATGCTATAGGCTACTTTTGATCCTCAAATTATCGTGCTGTTTACTGGGTCAGAAGTGACACCTGTAGACATCTGGCGGTGATAACTAATTAAATGACGATTGATCAGATTTCGACCGGAGAGGAAAAATGATTAAATTACTAAAATGGCTATTAAAAAATAAGGGTTGATCGTAGAAGGGTGAAAATTAAGGATTGTATGTATTTTTGTATGTTGTATCATAAAAAAATAGAAATAAAAAATGTTGTCTAAAAAATAAAAATTTAGGGGTGGACTACCCCTAACATTTAGGGGGATGAAAAATAAATGTTGACCGATTCTCATAGATACCGTATAAGCACAAAAAATTTCATCAAAATCGGTCAAGCCGTTTCGGAGGAGTATGGCAACTAAAACTGTGACACGAGAATTTTATATATTACTAGCGGCCCGCCCCGGCTTCGCCCGTGGTACATAATATATAACCTACAGCATTCAAGGATTACGTACATATGAAAGAACGGTGAATTTTTTAATCGGTTCAGTAGTTCCCGAGATTAGCGTGTTCAAACTATATATATGCTATAGGCTACTTTTGATCCCCAAATTATCGTGCTGTTTACTGGGTCAGAAGTGACACCTGTAGACATCTGGCGGGGATAACTAATTAAATGACGATTGATCAGTTTTCGACCGAGAGGAAAAATGATTAAATTACTAAAATAGCTAGTAAAAATAAGGGTTGATCGTAGAAGGGTGAAAATTGAGGATTGTATGTATTTTTGTATATTGTATCATAAAAAAATAGTAATTAAAAATTTTGTCTAAAAAATAAAATAAAAAATTTTGGGGTGGACTACCCCTAACATTTAGGGGGATGATAAATAGATGTTGGCCGATTCTCATAGATACCGGATAAGCAAAAAAAATTTCATCAAAATCGGTCAAGCCGTTTCGGAGGAGTATGGCAACTAAAACTGTGACACGAGAATTTTATATATTAGATAGATAGACGCTATGATTTCGTCTCAACTATTTTAAAGTATGAAAGTTTGCCATTGTTCTTTAAAGTGATGTGTTTGATGTAATATAAATTTCCAAGCAAATATTTAAATCATTTAACCTCAATTCTAAATTGTTAATTAAAACTATTAATATTCACTTCAGCTCGTATTGAAAGCTTTGAGCTGTGAATAGTTTGTAAGCTCTGATAGCAAAGTTTGCTGAGTAACCTGTCAATTAAAACAGTTCTTCTCAACCCTAACAGATTGTGAGGTAAATAATTTATTTTCTGAGAAAAACGTATACCAACTTCAATTTCTAATTAAATGAAGACACTTAGCTAAATAAACTGGTATATCGGACGGAAAATAAACCATTTAGTCCGTCAGCTGGATCATGAAAAAATTTGGGATATGTATTTATTTTTATATTAAAAACCGACAAAGACATAGATCACCAAACTTCCAGAGTGGGGAGCCGTGACGTCACTTTTGGGTAAAAATCGTGCACACAAGTGACATCACGCGAAACTTCCAGGCACTGTATTTTCGTCAGTTTTTGTTTGTGAAAGAAAATTAAATACTTGAACATTATTTTTTGACAAACAAGCTGACGGATTAATTAGTTTTTTTAGGAAAGTAGCCCATTTCATGAGAGGCTATCACTGAGTCGCGTCGTCCAGATAAATGAAAGTAAATTTTAGTTTGTTGTTTTTTAAAAACCGTCGCAGCGATTTCAATTTCAAAATGTTAGGATAAAAACTGACTTTAAATGTAAGTACAAAGACTGAACTATTATCTACCATACAAAAACGAACGATCAAAATCGATTCACAGTTGTCGGAGTTATCGAGTAACATATATTATGTACCTACAACCAAAATGAGAACCTTCTCTTTTTTTGAAGCCGATTAAAAATATCTCCTTCAAAATAAGAAGATAATAAAAAAATGCTTTTCGATACTATATTCTAGATTTATTATTTACTAGCAGCACCGCACGGTTTGACTCGCATCTTCCTATTCCCGTAATTTTTTCTGCAATAAAAATATCCACATATTTATCTTCTATTCCAAAGTATATTTTATCCCAAATTTTAATTCCTTTTGTACAGCCGTTCTGACGTGATTGAACAACACACATCGTAACATTAAAACTTTTCCATTTGTAATATTAATAGGATTTACCTTTTAGATTTATTGTAAGAACACTTAGCAATAATATGCAAACATTACTGGATCTAACAATGTCAGTGTTTGGATATTATATATTTGTAGCTCAATCACGTCGCAACGTATGAGCGGATCGGGTTCACATTTGAAATAGTCTAAAAAAAAACACAATGGCTACTTTTATCCCAGGGGAATAACGGGAACGGGAGTTACGCAAGTAAAACCACGAGGTAATGTTAGTCTTTAAGAAAAACAGTATATTAAAGCTACCACTGAAACTAAAGCAAGGCAAATATTAAATTACTAAATATTAATATTACGCATAAAAATGCTGGAGCGGGCCAAACGTTAACCATCCCTGTTTGTAGTAGTTAGAGCTTTACAAAAGAGCAAACTGGCAGGTTTCGACAAAGCTCGCGGCTTCCCAAGAAAACATCAAAGGGTTGTGTGTTCTCACAAGCTTATCCTCAGCTTTGGCAGTAGAACCACAGTATTAAGAAATACTACCAGTAGTTCATCGCCTTTGATCGAACGACTGTATGATTTAATAGACTGGTAGAACTATGAGAACAACCAAATTACGCATAGTTTGACGATAGTAAGTATATTTAATTGGATAACGGGACACTCACGTATATACGGTCGGTCAATGCGACTCGAGTTTCGGCCGCGTCCGGCGGCCTTTTTCAAGGAGAGTGCACGCGCGCGACGGCTGCCCGTTTGGCACTGCGGGCTGCCGCACGGCGCGCACATAATATATAGTAAGTAGTATAGGCGATAGTAAGTAGTAGTAGGACTCTTAGCAGAGTCCGCCTGAGGAAGGTACCACACCCTTGCCTATTATTCTACCACCAAGCAGTAATGTGCAAACATTACTGTGTTCCGGTTTGAAGGGCAAAGTTACCAGATCTTAGATCTCTAGGTGACGAGCGCAGTGCAGTACTAGGTAATGATTTGGACCCATCATGTCCGAATAACTGCTTGTCACTGTATTGTTATATGGCTGGCATGTTGCTTACCATCAAGCACATGCTCAGCTCGTCTCGTCACTCCAAATTATAAAAAAACGATAAGAACTCGAGGTTATTTAGAAAAATGTCAGTGTTTCTTAAAACCTTCTTTTGGCGCGCCACAGACACATTTTTCGTGGGCTGTGAATTTAATTCTAGCGTCACTCTCAGGAACGATAAAAAACCTTCGGCTACACTCTGGATCCTGGCTATTGGCCATGCTCTACGGATTCACCCGCGTAGTTTCAGGTATCAAATTCAGAGTGCTAATTTTTCACTTGTATCGACAGTTCTTATGACTGCCAAGTTTTATTTTTAACCGACTTCCAAAAAAAGGAGGAGGTTATCAATTCGACCCCTATGTTTTTTTTTTTTTTTTTTTTTTTTTTTTTTTTTTTTTTTTTTATGTATGTTACCTGATTTCTCGAGAACCTCTGAACCGATTTTAAAATTTCTTTTTGTGTTCGGATGGGTATGCTTCCCGAATGGTCCCATATAAATCTTTTTGAAATCGGTCAAGTAGTTTTTGATATATGAACCAAAAACTGAAAAATTGCGTATCTGGATGACGTTGTAGATTTCACAAAAGTTATGAATCTCGACCCTGTCAATACAAAATTGTGTAAATGCTTTAATAAAAACTTGTTTTTAACCCCCGACCAAAAAAGGGGTGTTATAAGTGACGTCGATGTCTGTCTGTGTGTCTGTCTATCTGCTGTGGCACCGTAGTAGAACTCAAACAGATGGGCCGATTTCGATGCGGTTTCTTTTATTTCAAGGTTAATACCATAGCAGATGTTCTTATCTTCTATGTCTGGTTAATGTCGATTCAAGATGGCCGCCTCCACAAAATGGCGGACAAAATATTTTCACAACCTACCTCAATTTGGGTATCAAATGAAAGGGCTTGACTAGTACAGTACTATGTACTACAACAAATTTCAAATCCAAAATGGCCACCACGACAAAATGGCGAATTATATTATATTTTTCATTACTACCTCAATTTGGGTATCAAACGAAAGAGCTTGACTAGTAGAATACTTTTCACTATGAAAAAATTCAAATCCAAGATGGCCGCTTCCACAAAATGCCGAAATACATTTGTTTTTTCACAGCTCCCTTTATATGGGTATCAAATGAAAAGGCTTGACTAGTAGAATGTTGTACAGATAACAAATCCAAGGTAGTCGGGGTTTAATCAAAATTTTTAATTTTGTTCTTGTACACTAAAAAGAGTAAAATAAACAATTTTCGTACAAAAAATTAAACCGACTTCAAAACCACAAATATGCACTCAAAAGCGAAAAATAAACTAAAATCATTGTTATAAGCGCTACTCACTCATCTATTTGAAGTCGGTGCCAGTCAGGTCAAAAAGTTAGTAGATTGATGCTATGTAGGCACAGGTAAGTAGTATCTATCCTATACCTGTTAGATTTAGCTGGCACCGACTTCAAATAGATGAGTGAGTAGCGCTTATAACAATGATTTTAGTTTATTTTTCGCTTTTGAGTGCATATTTGTGGTTTTGAAGTCGGTTTAATTTTTTGTACGAAAATTGTTTTATATTTTAATATTAATTTTTGTTTGTATCCGAAATGCAGATAAACTATGAGAAGAACAGCTGCAGATTACTGTTATGAGGTCGTGCATACTCGGTAGCAGAGACGCGGTCCGCATACGAAAGCTGGGTGTACAGCAATGAATTACTTTGATGATAGCCATCATTGCTATCATACAATACAACACAATTCCATGCAATGAACACAACGCTACGGAATGAAATGCAAGAATACTTTGTTATACCATAAAACCAAAAAATTAAAAACCATAAAAGAAAACCAGTAATTTAAATAAAAATTGGAACATTTTGGGCACAAACCCGATCTTTTTGAGAATAACAATCTCTTTGAGATAACTTTTGTCATCTTTTTACCAAAGAAATCCAAAATTAAGACATCAATCACTATTACGAATACAACTGGTGAATCTACTTATACCTGGGTCCTGCCCATAATTAGGAAGATTTATCTAGTTCAACAAGCAGCGATGGCGCAGCGGTAAACAAGGCACTTTGTTCAAGTCCTTTGTTCAGTTCTTCAACTCCTCTGACTTTTTTACCTAGTACGTATTTTTTTATTTCACTACTCACTTCAACAGTAAAAATCATTTAACTTTTAAGCAAAGCAGTCCTTAGTAGGCTACATTTTACGATTGGTGAGACTTGTCGCCTTCTCTCGCAAGACACCACATAGAAGACACCACAGAACACACTACAGAAGACACTACAGAAGACAGAACAAGAGATAAAACCTCTACCCTGTCCTAGCGTAGATTGGGGAACGACGGATGACCACGAAAACTTCTTGGAATATGCCTGTTTTCTCGCGATGTTTTCGTTCACCACATCAGCCTGTGTTGATGATACATAAAACACTCTCAGCACTTGGAAAATTATTCTTAGCTACAAACCACCAAGGCTCACAATATTAAAGACACGATGTCAAACAACAAGAAGAAATCAGCAATAGGGTCGGCATTTGTGGCGCTAGTTCATAGGTGTTCTACTGTAATATTTATTTATTTATTTGCCATCATAAGGCTACAATTTCAATGAGGCAAAGTGAAGTGGGCCTGAGCTGTGAAAAGAGGTGGATGTTGCTATTGAAGCGGACCGAGGCGAGGTGGAGCGGAGCGGAGGTAAAGTGGAGCTGCTTTGGCTATTCGCATTGCCTGGTGCGTGCGTGCCCAGTGACTCGTGTTTTCTCAGTCAAACCACACGTAATCACTAAAATGAAATGCGCGTACTTTGCACTGCTCCGCCCCTCCTCTCTCCACTCCTCTCTCGGCGCTAGCTTGTTTTCTCGATATTACAAACAATTCCGCTCCTTTCTCCCTATTTTCCCGTTTCCTTTTAAGCGGAATGGAGAAGAGATGTGGATTTCAAGCCATGTCATTGGTGGATCGCGACACAGCTCGCCTCAGCTCTGCGGAACCTCAGTTATCTCAGTGGAACCGCAGCCTAAAGAGTTACATACCTATCTATCTGAATAAGATGTTTTTTGATGCAGTTGGCCTAAAATTTACTTTATTGCCAAAGAAAATTTATATTCAGCTAACGCAAAAGGCGCAGAGTATTACTAAGAAATAGGATCTCTAAACTTTCTGATACGTCACAAACACGTAATACTTACAACTCATCACTAAAGGTAGGTACACTCACAGTTGAGACTCCGATAGTAACGCCATCAATAGATAAGTTGGGCGAGTCTTAGCATAATTTCTGCCGTTTATTTGGAAAGGTTATCGTGGAATCGGTAATTGGAAAAGGTTAAAGTTTGTCGATTGATTTTGTTAAGAATTTCGTAAAGCTTTGTGGTCGGAACAGTTTCGAATGGATCGGTAATAATAAATGAAGGCTGACAGGATAGGTATTTTCAATTTTGCTCCAATTCGAGTTTTTGTGTACATGTAAACTACACAATATTATACCGCCTGGGGAAGTACCACACCTTTGCCAGTTATACTATCGCCAATCAGTAATGTGCAGACATTACTGTGTTCCGGTTTGAAGGGCAATGTTTCCAGAGCAATTACAGAGCTTAGAAGTATCACATCTTAGATCTCTGGGTGACGATGCAGTGCAGTGCTAGGTAATGATTTGGTCTCTTCATGTTCCAATAGCTGCGTGTCACTGTGCTGTTATGTTGCAGGCATGTTGCTCACCATCAGGCACATGTCCTGCGCGTCTCATCACTCTTTTTTTAAATAAAAAAATGTCGTAATTTGTAGTAGGTACTCGTTCAAAAGTATATAATATAACTAGCGGACCACTCCGGCTTCGTCTGTGGTACCTAATATAATACTCACATGTAAGTACATATTCAATAATGACACGTAATTCGTACTAGTATTTTTGTTTTATAAAGAGTTTTCTACACATATGTAGGTATCATTTATTACATTATTTGTAAGTCTGTCTCTCTGTTATGCTGTCGCGCTTAGACTACTTAACCAAATCAAATGTAATTCGGTATAGAGATAGACTAGAGCCTGAAAAATAATATCTTAGGTTACTTATTAATACTAAGAAATGGTTTTAAATAATTATAATAGGGTATGTAACTATAGGGGATTACGTGGGAAATAACAATAGTACATTATCTTTAACAAATAACCCACTGTTTCCCGTTAAAGTTAATTATAATGAACTAGCTGTACCCTGCCACGCTTTGCTGTGGCACATTGTGATGCAAAAATTAGATAAAAACAATCCTTGGTGCGGATTATATATCATTCCAAAATTTCAGCTAGATCGGTGCAGAATTTTAAGTTTAAACGTACACAAACCAACATAACATTTTTATATATAAGATTATTGCTACGCTACAGTGAAAATCTAAATATTGATAAAAAAATGTGATTTCCCTCCAAAAACCACTAGAAAATGAAACATAAAGCAAGGAAACAAGACACAAAATCAACATTTCCCGACCTTCCTAATCTTCAAGTCGTTTTACCAACACAGTCACTTCACCGGAAAAAACTGGAACAATCAAATTATATACAAAAACAGCACCCGGTGAGTGAGCTCTAATCCTAACTAATAAAAACATCTTATTTTCGGGCCATAATAAAATCTCGTCAGGGATTGAAACACAGTAAACAGTATGGAATCTAAATAGAAACCTTTTAAAATTTCGTAAGCAATATTAAAGGGATTTCGGGAAAGTTGACAAAGTTTTTTTTTGATAGAACAGTATAAAGTGAGCATAAGTTAGTATGGACACATTTCTCTAAACTACACAATGAAATATATCGAAATGAAGATATTTGACTTTGTATTTCTTTGAAAAGCCATAACTCACCTCTGATATCTATTACAGCAAACCTGATTTGCAAGAAAGTGAGGTTACGTTACAAGCACTCTTGCTTGTAACGTAACCTCACTTTCTTGCAAATCAGGTCTTGTCTCTTGCTTGTAACATTACCTCACTTTCTTGTAAATCAAGTTTGCTGTTTCTTGTCTAGACAAGTATAAACCTTAGATATTTAGATAATGGTTACTCCTGATTTCTATTTATTTTTGTGGATTAATTACGGATTTACGTGTTTCGCGCTTCAGTGGTAAGTGGCGGCCATCTTGGATTTGAAATTTGTCATAGTGTATAGTATTTTACTAGTCAAGCCCTTTCATTTCATACCCATGTTGAGGTAGGTTGTGAAGAAATATTTTGTCCGCCATTTTGTGGAGGCGGCCATCTTGAATTTATATTAGCCAAACATAACATGCACGGATATTAATCTTTAAATAAAAAAAACGAATTGAAATCGGCCCATTGGTTTAAGCTCTACGGTGCCACAGACAGACACACAAACAGACATCGACGTCAAACTTATAACACCCCTTTTTTGGTCGGGGGTTAAAAAAGGAGTGGGTACTCGATTTGATTGTTTGTTTTTTTTGTGTGTATGTTTATATGCGATAGTTCCGCCAAGTATGAATGATGGTTCTTTTTTTGTTTGGAAGATTATAGTTTAGAGGTGGTCTCATATTTTTTTTTTCGAAACCGGTGTCGGGTTTTATTTGTTTCTGAGAAAATAAATTATTAAAGATAAAGTCTCCTTACTGCATTCTGCGTGTATTATGTTGTTTCCTGAAACCACGACTATACTTATTGCAGCTAAAGTAATATGAAAATTTTCTCAAGAAAGCCCTTTGTATGAGCGAGTTCAGAACTCGCCGCCGGAAGAAGGCGGGGTGCCAGTGCTAGCGGGCCGGTTCAACATCATGCGACCAACTTATCTATAGGGTGTGCGATGGCGCCACGATCAAAAACTGTTGGCTGGCTTAATTGGAAGTAAGTCTGCCTGCGAAGCCGTGAGTTGTGGGTTTGATCCCCACCCAGTGCAAATATTTGTGTGATAAATTAAAATATCTGCTATCTGGCTTCCATAGTACAAGCTTTGCTTAGTTTGGGGTCAGATGGTGTTGTGTGTGAAATGTCCGCCAATATTTATTTTTCTAAAATGTTACAATGGACGTATAAAAAAAGTCGGACGTAGTCTCGCTAAAACTGTGTCCATCGAGTCGGCCACGTAATATGCACGTGTGTGCTGTCACATACAGGCTGACACGCACACATTAGTGGGACATAACCTATTAGCGACAACCTGACAACGCACACGACTATATATCTGTAATATGTAATTATGTCACATATTTCAATCTGATCCGAAAGTTATTGTATCTTTCTCGCTCGGATACACTCGGGGGTCACGATTTCTTTTATTTCGTAGGCTGTGAATGAAGCTCAGCTTCCCGAGCTTCATTCACAGCCTACGAAATAATCTCTGTGCTTTTTTACTTTAAAAAAATCTAAGTTCTACCACCCGCTGTCACTCGAGCTCCACCCCTCGTTAAAGTTACGCGCTCAGTTCTTGTCCCACATGAGTTCAGCTCAACTTTGGGCGCGAAATTCTCCACTCAAAAGATTGTTCCGAAACGTTGTTGATCCACTCGTTTGTCTTACCGCAGCGGTCGAGGATGTGTAATGGGCCTTTGTTTTTTCGGGTAAGGGTTGGGATTCATTCGTGCTTACTTTTAATTCGTGGTTAACATGATCTTTTTTGGTATTTCTTTTTGTAATAGATAATGCTTTGGTACTTTTTAAGAATCCTACTAATGTATTATAACACATGTTGTTTTTTTTTTTAAGACGATACGAGCTAGGCTCGTGCTAAGCAACATGCCTGCCACATAATAGCTCAGTGTCATTCAGCTATTGGAACATGAGTCAAAATCATTACCTAGTACTGCACTGCCTTGTCACCCAAAGATCACCCTGTAATTTCACTGGAAACATTACCCTTCAAATCGGAACACAGTAACGTTTGCACAGAACTGCATGGCGGTAGAATAAATGGCAAAGGTGTGGTACTTCCCCCAGGCGCACTCTGCCAAGATTCCTACCACTACTAAAATGTAATAGGTTTTTGTCGTTACTAATATTATAAAGCTGAAGAGTTTGTTTGTTTGAACAGAAGGATCTCGGGAATTACTAGTCCGAATTGAAAGATTCTTTTTCTGTTGGATACTTCATTTATCGAGGAAAATTATAGGCTATCTGTGTAACATTGCGCTACTATTAATAGGAGCGGAGCATGAACGAAAAATGTAACAAAACCGGGATAAAATATTTAAGAGCTTTTGTTGACGTGCGGCGAAGTCTGTGACAGCATGTTTCTGTCTATATTTTAATGTTAAGTCATTATGAGCTAAGCTAATTAAATTTGTTTAAAATCTGAGTTGGTACGACCAATTATCGATAGGGGGCGTCGCCACGCGCGCAGGGTTTAGGTAGTAATATTTTAAATTCATTTTTTGTAATATAAGGAAAGTTTTTTTTTTAAGTTACCGCTGGTCTAATCGGAAAACGGCGACTACGAACAAAGCCGGAACACCCAGGTTCAAATCCACGCGTACCACTGTCTTTTCGAAGTCATTTACGTAATGCCGCTATCTTAAAAACGGTGAAGGAAAACATCGTTAGGAAAATAATTATGTATCATTCGCCAACCAGTACTGGGCCATGCGTGGGGAATTATGGCCTTGACTCTCTCCAGTGGGAACATTTAATGGGCAGTTTATGTTTGTAGCCTATTATCTCTACATAAAAAAACGTTATGTTATGTTGGTTTGTGTACGCTTCAAAAACTAAAAAAACTCTGCACCGATCGAGCTGAAATTTTAGAATGATATATAATCCGCATCAAGGATTGTTTTTATCTAATTTTTGCATCACAATGTGCCACAGCGAAGCGTAGCAGGGTACAGCTAGTTATTAATAAAATTATTATATTCGTCTTTCGCTCTGTATAAGTATTTTCTTTTGATTTCTATTCTGTGTCTTTTCTTTCTTTCATTGTGTCTCTTGCAACTTAGCAAGGAAGTTGCTAATCTCACGTACTAAGCACGTACGAACGACCACACGTATTGCGGAGCTTAGGACAAACAGACACTGACGTCATCTATCTGACGTCATTTGCTGGCGTAGAAATAAAGTAGACTACATACGTGGTACACTCCGCGAGGTATAAGCTGAGCTTTGCATTAGTGTGAGTGATCACCAATCAGGCAGGAGCTTGAAGTTTTGTCCGCGAGGTATAGGCTGAGCTTTGCATTAGTGTGAGTGATCACCAATCAGGCAGGAGCGCGGCGAGACAGAATGGCGCCGCGCCTAAGGCCGGTTGTCACACCTACACTATCCATGTACACTCACACAAATGCAAAGCTCAGCTTATGCCTCGCGGAGTGTACACTCATTTATTAATAACCAGGCGTTACACTTCACGTTATTTATAATAATCAATGTTGATAACAAACATTCCAAAATGATTATTATGCAGTCAATAATAACAATAAATAATGTCTGGGTGTTTCTATTTATAATAAGTATGCATTTAAAACTATTTATGTATTATCAGCTATCTGGCTTCCATAGTACAAGCTTTGCTTAGTTTGGGGTCAGATGGTGTTGTGTGTGAAGTGTCCACCAACATTTGTTTATTCTCATTTATTTAATAAATAAAGCTGATCCCAATAATAGTCGCACAAAAAAAAAGGTCGTAATTAACAATTAATAAAAAAAGAAAAGAAAAACGAAAACACATACATTTTAAAGATTAAAGTAGCCACGATTACGAACACCATCCGGTGAAATGTGACAATAGTTATTTGTTATAAAAGAGTGCAAAGTTGATTTTTAACCGCGTGCTCAATTTTGATGACCGAGCAAGTGAAGGATTCTAAAATTGAATCACGACCGCAGCGAGTGATTTAAAATTAGAATCCTGAGCGTAGCAAGGGAATCAAAAGAGCACAAGATGAAAAATCTTTGCGCTCGAGTGCAACACGTAACTTTTCATTCCACCTCAGCGAGGAAATGACTAAATGCAAATTTTTAAATGTTTTCGCGCTAAGCAAATTAAAAAAAAGTAAGTACACCAAGGAGGTTCCGAGTCTGAGTTTTTAACATATTAAAAAAAAATATGATGCATTCGGCACCAAGGAGGTAGAAATAAACAGGTTGAATTATGTTTTGAATTCAAAACCTCAGTACACATGATGTTCTAAATTCAAATTTACTTTAACCTCTAGAGGGTAAAAACGACTTTTGCGCCCTGATATCGAGGAGCAAAAGTACTCTTTCCGAGCTGGTGGGATGAAAAATATTTAATGTCATGTCCTCGTCCTACTTACTCTATGGCCCTGGGTAAAAAGTCATCTACTCTGTGGAATGACTGTTCTACCAGCCAAGTTTTTAATTTACATTTAAAGGTATATTTGGAGGGCGATTTCTTTAATTCGTCCGGAAGATGATCGAACACCTCCGGAGCCATCACGTGGACCTGCTTGGATTCTTTCGTGAGCCGGCGTGGCAGCGCGCGCAGCAAATGCGAATGTCATGTATATTGACTAACTATCGTGTTATCAAACACTAGCGGTGCGTCTCGGCTTCACCCGTGGTACATAATTTATAGCTTATAGCACTCGGAGATCATATACGCATCTCATCATCATCATCAGCCTATCTTAGTCCACTGCTGGACATAGGCCTCTCCCATGGCTCGCCACTCAGCCCTATCCTCAGCTATACGTCTCCATCCACTGGCTACTGTCTTCCGTATATCGTCACTCCATCTAGTCTCAGGGTGTCCTGCACTACGTTTGCCGATTCGTGGTCTCCACTCAAGAACACGTCTACTCCAACGGTTATCGGTTCTGCGACAGATATGACCGGCCCATTGCCACTTCAGCTTGCTAATGTGTTGAGCTATGTCGGTTACCTTGGTTCTCTGACTATATACGCATCTAACGGTGGAAGAATTTTTGAAATAGGTCCATTAGTTCCTGAGATTAGCGTGTTCAAACAAAAACCTCTTCAGTTCAGTACAGATTGGTCAAAATTATCTTCGTTTCCTAAGTCTGTTTCTAGTGGTAGGGCAATATTTGGATATTTGGATGTACAAATACAAAATACAAAAATCTTTATTGCTGTTTGCAGGTAAGATAAGGTGATACAAAACATTTTAATAGTTGATCCATACAAACTGGCCTCTTCTTCTAGAGGCATGCAATGTGTCTGGCAACACAGTTTCCATTGGTCTGAATTCATACAAGGATAATAATGGTCAGCTGATAAAGTCTGCTTCTATTAATTTCTGGCTTCTATCGGGATGTTTGTAGCTCAATCACTTCGAAACTTATGACGTTTTTTTTATTATGGGAAAACAACGGGAACGAGAACTATGCAGGTAAAACTGGGGGGGGGGGCAGCTAGTTTAGAAAATGTGTCACATAAAAAATAAGTATGCTGTATAAAACTGCATCGAAATATCTGAACCTCTTTTCACTATACAACCCTAGTAAATACACTATTACTGATAATAACCCTAATGAAGCCCTGTCAAGCTAATCCTTGTCAAACATCTTTACAACATATTCAAAGAAAAACCAAAATAACATCAACAATTCGTTAGAATTGTGGAACTAAATTTATAAAAGCGTCTCTCAAAGTTATGCGAAGATGGCTCCAGCAAGTAGCTCTCAAGATAACGTGGTTGTTGTGTAAAGGAGATAATTAGCAACATGTCCGTAACAATTACGGTTCCTTTTACGCAAGGCCCGAATAGAAATGAGGTATAAACAGCTGTTGCCGAAAACACTCTACACTCCACTACATTAGGACAAGTAGAAAGTCGGCGCACCCATACATTGTGGATATTCGCAAAATTCATACGAAACAGTTTGAGTCCACTTTCCTAATACGTATCGACAACTTAAGAGTGGGATAAGTTCCATGAGAGATGCATTCTGGAACTTTCAAGGTAAAAGTGAATAGGTTATTTTTCAGCGTCAGGCCAGGGCTTCTAGTCTGGAGAACGGCGCCCGCCGATCCGGAGACTCCGGGTTCAAACCCCATACGCACCACTGTCTTTTCAAAATCATTTGCGTAATGCCGCTAACTTAAGACGGCGAAGGTAAACATCGTGAGGAAACCGACATATACCTAGAATCTTTCAAAATCATGTGTCATCCACGAACCCGCACTAGGCCAGCGTGGTGGATTATGGTCTTAACTCTCTCCTTGAAAAAAAACGGCCGAGTCCCAGCCGTGGGACATTTCATCATCATCATCATCATCATCATCATCAGCCACAAGACGTCCACTGCTGAACATAGGCCTCCCCCCCCTAGATTTCCATAACGAACGGTCCTGCGCAACCTGCAACCAGCGGTTTCCAGCGACCTTTGTGAGGTCATCTGTCCATCTAGTGGGAGGCCGTCCAACACTGCGTCTCCCGGTTCGTGGTCGCCACTCAAGAACCTTTTTTCCCCATCGGTTGTCAGTTCTGCGAGCGATGTGGCCTGCCCATTGCCACTTCAGCTTGCTTATTCTTTGAGCTATGTCGTCCACTTTCGTTCTTTTGCGAATATCCTCATTACGGATTCTGTCGCGCAAAGAGACTCCGAGCATAGCTCTCTCCATAGCTCGCTGTGTGACTTTGAGCTTCGTTATGAGACCAACAGTGAAGGACCACGTCTCAGTTCCATAAGTCATCACTGGCAACACGCACTGGTTAAAGACTTTCGTCTTTAGGCATTGGGGTATTTTGGACTCAAAGATGTGCCGAAGTTTCCCGAACGCTGCCCATCCGAGTTGGATCCTTCGCTGGACCTCTTTGTCGAAGTTGGATCTACCTAATTGGATCTTTTGCCCCAGGTAGACGTATTCGTCAACAACTTCGAGTGTGGTATTCCCAACAATAACCGGTACAGGTGAGACATGAACATTTGACATGACCTTCGACTTGTCCATATTCATCCTCAAACCTACCTGATGGGATACTCTACTGAGGTCCCTGAGCATAGCACCGAGGTCCTCCATCGACTCCGCCACAATGACTATGTCGTCGGCAAACCGAAGGTGAGTGATGCATTCGCCGTTGATATTGATGCCATATCCGTTCCAGTCCAGTAGCTTGAAAACATCTTCCAGCGCGGCAGTGAACAGTTTCGGAGATATAACATCTCCCTGTCTCACGCCTTTCTGTAGCTGGATATGTTTTGTGCACTGGTCCTGTAATCGGACAGACATTGTGGCTTTGCTGTAAATACACTTCAACACTTCGATATAGCGATAGTCGATGCGGCATCGCTGGAGAGACTGAAGCACTGCCCAGGTCTCGATGGAATCGAAGGCTTTCTCATAGTCCACATACGCTATACATAGTGGCCGATTATACTCCTCGGTTTTCTGTATAATCTGCCGAAGCGCATGAATGTGGTCTATGGTACTATAGCCTTTTCGGAAACCGGCTTGTTCGGGTGGCTGGAAGTCGTCAAACCTGCGTGCGAGACGATTCGTGATTACCCTCGAAAACAACTTATAAACGTGGCTCAGAAGTGAGATGGGTCTGTAGTTCTTCAACAAGGTGTTGTCACCTTTTTGAAGAAGACCACCACACTTCTGCTCCACGCTTCTGGCGTACTACCGTTAAGTATGACGGAATCGAACAGCTTCTGGAGGACTTTAAGTACCGGTTTTCCACCCGCTCTCAGAAGCTCAGTCGTAATTCCGTCATCGCCAGGTGCTTTGTTGTTTTTAAGTTGTTTGAGGGCCATCCTAATGTCATACAGGCTGACTTCTGGGATATCTTCGGTAAAGTGTCGGGTCAGCTTGGCTCTGGGGTCTTTTGCCATACTAACGACAGGTTGTGCTTGCGTAGAGGTGTATAACTGTTCATAGAACCTCTCAATCTCCTCCAAAATCTCAGGCTTCGACGAGACAACGTTACCACTATCGGTCTTCAGTTTGGTCAGCTGACTTTGCCCAAGAGACAGATTTCTTGCGAACACTTTTGAGCCTTTGTTCTGCTTGATCGCTTCTTCAATACTCGAAGTATTGAAGCAGCGTATGTCGCGTCGCACACAAGTAGAGATCTGTCTATTGAGCCGTCTGTATACCGTCATGTCGACCGAAGACTGTAACCGCATATCTCGTCTGACCGCCATAAGATCTAGAGTTTGATAGGAGAGCTTTTGGGTTCTGTTTTGGCGTCGGCTCTTATAAAATTTTCTGCCAACAGCATGAACAGTTTCCACTAGCCTGTCGTTTATTTCGTCCGCCGTTACGCACTCATCTAAGGATTCGAAGCGATTTTGAAGTTCGAGTTGAAAGTTATCGGGATCTTCGATCTGAGCATAATTTGGTCGGAGCGTGGACTTCATTAGACGTGATCTTTCGAGCTTAATGTTTAAATTCAGCGTGCCTCTTACAATACGGTGATCGCTGCCGGTCTTAACCCTGCTGATCACAGAGACGTCGCTGAATATTTGCCGTTTAGTCGTCATAATGAAGTCGATCTCATTTTTGTGGAACCGTCAGGGCTAATCCAGGTCCACTTTCTTTGTGGCTGTTTCTTGAAAAGGAGTTCATCATAAAGAGGCTCTCCTTTCCAAGAAATCCGTTAGACGTTGCCCTCTTGGGTTCCGCTGCCCATATCCGAAATTCCCACTCTCAACTCATCACCGCTACGTTTGCCCAGTTTCGCGTTGAAGTCTCCCATCACAACTGTGAAATGTGTTGGCGAGACATGTATGGCTTTGGAGATGTCCTCATACATGGCCTCAACCTCTTCGTCGGGATGTGTCGAGGTCGGTGCGTATACTTGTATGACCTTCAATGAATACCGGTCGCTAATTTTAAGTACAAGGTATACCACCCTGTTCGACACACTCTCGATCATTATCACGTTGTTGACGAGAGACTTGCGGACGATAAACCCGACACCCCCTTGGGATTGTTGATCTCCCTCCCGGTAGTAGAACAAGTTGCCGGATTCGAGGGTTATCCTGTCCTCGCCCTGTCTACGGACTTCGGATAACCCCATGATATCCCATCGCAACTTGTCCACTTCTTCTTCCAGCTCCACAATCTTTTCGTCAGCCCTCAGCGTCCGTGCGTTATATGTTGCCAGGTCGAGTCGTTGGGTTAGGTGGCGGGGCGTCTGCCGGAGATTCTTCGCACCCCATGCTCCGCCGGAACCTAGGCTGCCACCAGCGCCTGGAATAGCGGAGCCGCCGGGGACTAGGGGCCGTTTTCTGGTTGTGATTTTCATAGGGGGGGTGTTTGCCATAGTCACCACGCTTGGCAAGCGGGTTGGTGACCGCGGAGCCAGTCCTTTGCACCGATGACGCCGCTGCCCGTCATCGGCCTGGTCCATTTAGGACTGGCTTTTAAATGGATATACCGCCATTGGTTCGGTCGTCAGAGCCTCGTTAGTTGGCAGCAGGGTGTACCACGCGCAGGAGAGGTTGACATTTGGGGAAGCTAGATGTTAAGCGCTTCCCCCTTACACCCCATTGGTGGGACATTTAGTGGGCCGTTAATGATGATTGATGAATTTATCAGCGTCCAGCGACTAAGTCATCGCTTACCATCAGGCGAGTTGGTAGTCAGATGCAGATGTATGCGCTAAAAAAACTTATTTTGTTTCAGAGAACTGAAAAAATGAGAAATAAGAACAGATTAATTCAGATACTGTTTCTTAATTTCCGTAAAACATGAAAAAATATTTTTTTTGCAAAAGTGATACCTGTCGAAACTGCATTCAAGAGAGCAAACGGTCGTATACTTTATCTAAGGCAAAGATAGATAACGTGCAATCGTTATTATTTTTCGGTTTGAGGTGCATGGTTCCAGGGAAATTACAGGGCGTAGGGATATATCATTTATCATCATATAACAGTGTTTTATATACGTTAAGTTATTACTTTGCTATAAAATCTGATGGCAAAACTTATTAAAATTTTAAAGAATAAGAAATATGTTTGATATTTAACTACAAAATTTTAGAAAAATATGTGAATAATATGTTAATCTTTTTAAGCCGCGGTTTATCCCAATACCGTCCGGCATAAATGACCTTCCGTATAGATTATGTATTAGCCGGAAACATTATAATTACTTATTCATCCCTACGCTACAAACGCTGAAACTTCAGATAAATAATAATCCGCCCCTATTATGGAAGGGTAGGAAGATTGACCGATATATCGAAATAACTCGATACTAGTAGTGTTATTCTGGTTTACCTGCTTGTTTACAAGATATGCTCGCTTTAAATATATTAAGGCCAGGTATTTCTGTCAAAGTAGGCATTTAACGCTGTCTTGTTCTCGCGACCGTCATCGACCGCGGAATAGGTGCCAAAGTGCAGAAATAACATTAAAATATTGGACTATGTAATTTAATCTCATTTTTCGTTCAAGATTTGTTTATGTTTGTTTGTTTATGATATGAGTTTTGTTGCTATACAAACGAAGAAATACTAAATTTATCTATACTCGTAGGTATTAAAACTCAACCTTTTCTTTTTTGGTCACACTATAGTTGAGAACGGCTTTTCCAATTTCATCCATTTATTTAAAATGTTTCCTAATAATTCACAAGTTCGTCAAAAATTTAAAAAAATGTGCTGAAACGTAATGAAAGGCCAGTAAAAATAGAAGGTTTTTTGGTCAACTTTGCACTAAATTTCTAAACCAATTTTTTTCTATGAGGTAAAGATTACTTACTGAGCATAAAATTACAAAATGCTCACAGATCCAAGTAGAGCTTCAAACGCCAATTGAAAAAAAAAACTGTTTTAGCCGATATTTTGGAAACTATATATTTTGACAATAATTATTGTAGAAAATAAAATTTTGCATCTTTTGTTGCTAGTAAACTTTTTTGTAAAACTTACCGTTTACGATTTATAACCCATTTAATGATACGATTGCGATGATGCCGATAATAGTAGATGAAAATCATGTGGTCTACGATGGAACTTGCTTCTCTAATAGAAACAAACACAGTGTACCTCGTAACTCCAAGGTTCGATCGAACCTTCGACAAAAACCCACTCTTGCAATGCGTTTCACAGCTTAGTTGTTCTTATTACAAAAGTGGAGACCAAACTTCAATCATGATGATGAACGGTGCTGTTTATTCGAGCAACGAGCAATATGATAGAATAACTTTAATTTAAAAACCCCGACTACAAAAAAAAAACTACACGTAAAAAAATATTACCTACTATCTAAGGACACTTTGGCGAATGAGACTAGTCTGAGAATATCTTAGTTACCAAAATCCATCCAGCCGTTTGGAAGATATGTGGAAATAAAAGTTTTACAAACATAAAGATACATAACATAGAGATAGGAAATGATTCTAAACCTTATATAAAAATACGAATCGGAAATTTAGTACAGAGTTAAATTCTACGAGTAATTTTACTGCCTAAAAGGCTTCTTATCAAATTTGGTCGAGCGTCTAAATTTCATTTTAAAATAAGTTTTAAATGAACGAAGTTGGGTTTTTAGGGATTCGCAGGCAAATTTTAAAATATACGTCCATCCGTATGTGACAGCCATTTTTCTCCGAAACTATAAGAAGTATACTATTAAAACTTGGTAAGTACATGTATTCTATGAACAATATTAACATTTTCATATAAAAAAGGAAAAACAATAAATTTTGGTGGTGTCACAAACTTGGAAAAGAAATAAAATAAAAAATCTATCAAAACCATAATACGTGTATCTATGGATAGGTGTTCAGAAATTGTATTGAAGTTCCTAACATTTTTTTTTCTAAATTGAATAGTTTGCGCAAGATTCTCTTCCAAAGTGGTAAAATCTGTATGTGAGGACTTTTCTTCCAAGTACTAAGTACCTTACTACCAAAGAATTTACCTAAATGGCATATAAATGCAAGTTAGGTATCATTTATGATACCTAACTTGCATTTATATTACGGGATTTACGCAGGGGATTTCTCCCCTCTCATTATTTCCTTATCCCGATCTCTGATTTGACGGACGAATATTTTACCGATACTTATCTATTTTCCATTGCATCCGCATTGAATTTTTTACTGATGTGTTATCGACGTCAGTTTTTTGAGACTCCCGTATTGGTCTACAACATAAAGTAAACAGCGTACTAATTAGTATCAGCGTCTATTTGCAATTCCAATGAAAACGGTATCAAAAATCAAGATCATAGCGTGCTTCACTAGTAATACCTGCTGATATTGTTATACTGTGGCACTATGATCGTAATATTTAAAATTTATTGGTTGTCAAAATTGCAAAATCAAGCACAGGCCCGTCGTCCGTGAGCGCCGAAACGCGACTGATCAGGCCTGCCGAACGGCGCGCTATATATATGGTAGATATTAAAACATAGTGAATAACTGATACTTTTTATCAAGTCAAACTCTGCGAATGCATCTATAACTTTTTAGTGGCTTTCGTTGAGTACAAAAATTTTGTAAAAAAATTCATTAGTTTAGTCATAAACTTGAAACAACTTTTTGAAATAGGGTTAATTTTGGGATTTTTTTCTATCAAGTAAAATTCATTAAATCGTGTTATTGACTGCGAATTGCACTAGATTAAATCCTTAACTAATACATATATTTTTTTCAGAGTTTAATACACTATTTTAAAGGTCTTAAAGTTGTTTTAAAAATTCAAAATTACAGCCCACACGCCCTTAACGTGGAGAAAATGCATAAATTAATAATAATTCTTTCACCTGGGGGAGACAGTAGGATATGTCGAACTCGACAGGGATGGGCATGGGGCTGCCCGTACTGACTATCTCCATACTATCTTCACGGAGTTTCATTTTTAGTGCTTATAGCGGAAACACGGGACCGTTCTCACCCTTTTCTGCGTACCTGCCGCTGCTTGCATGTCTCTGGGCCTTCTTAAGGGGCATAGCCCCATCACTTGAACCCGAGATACGCCATGTCTACCTCAGGGACCAATCACTAAGTGGGTGTCCTCGCGCCTGGACACCCTTGGTCCCCTGCAAAGAGTCAGGTCTGTGGTCCTGTCGCCTACCACTTTTCGACTGCAGAAGATAGGGAGAGCGCCGCACCGCAACACCGGCAAAGTATGACACTTCCACAAGAGCGACAAGGAAAGAGCGATCAGACCCGTGGTTTCGATGTAAAGCGTTTGTTCTAACTCTATTCGTAGTATATGTAAACTCTTAGCCAAAACCTCTAGAAGTTAAAAGTTTCACTTCTATCAACAGTCTCTATGATTGCGAATTTTAGATTTTTATACCAACAAACCGCCATATTTAAATCTGTATGAAATATCCGCCATAGTTATATGCGAGTATAAAGTTTACGAGGCTCGGTTTATGTCCACGGATGGAGTCTCCTGAATATTTGATGGGACTCCGGTCGATGCCGGCCCGATCATCATAACTCTCGTTTAGCTGTACACTGAGCGAGTCTAAGGCTGCTTTTCAAGTATAAGGTTGCCAATTCGAACCCTTTATGCACTTCTAAAAGAGTACAGAAAAAAAAATTGTACATATTTTTTATTATGCTTGTTAACTACTGGCAGCGCGCTGGTTTTACCAGCGCAGTTCCTGATTTCGTTATTTTTTCGGGATTAACAGTAAAAAGTAACCTACGAGTATGTGTTATTCCAGACTATACATCTGTGTTCCAAATTATACCTAACCAGATTCTTATGCTACAACGTGATTGAGCAGTAAATATCCCAACATAAATAAAGTTAAATAAGTTACAAGATAATAATAAAAAAATATACATATATATTAAAAACATTTATATATGATTAAATAATTCCGCGATCGTCAACTCCTCGACCAAATGTTCCCATCAGGCTTGCTACATTTCCCAACATTGATATCTATAATATTAGTAGGATTATTTAGCTCAGGCTATGTGATATTGTAGCATGATTGCAAACATCTAAATTTTCACATTTACAAGAACAAAATTTTAAAAAATTACTTACCCCCAATACCTCAGATTTGTAATCTGTACAACATTATACTAGTCAAACCCTTTAATTTGAGACCCATATTGAGGGAGTTGTCAAAAAAGAAATGTATTTCGCCATTTTGTTGTAGCGGTCATCTTGGATTTGAAATTTGTTATAGTGTATATTAATTTACTAGTCAAGCCCTTTCATTTGATACCCATATTGAGGTAGGTTGTGAAGAAATATTTTGTTCGCCATTTTCTGGAGGCAGCTATCTTGAATCTGTACTAAGCAAACATAGCTAAAAACATCGGCACTGAAATGAACTTTCAATTAAAAAAACCGCATCGAAATCGGCCCATCCGTTTGAGTTCTACGGTGCCACAGACAGACAGACATCGACAGCAAGCTTATGACACCCCTCTTTTGGTCGGGAGTTAATAAATAAAGTAAGGTTTTATAAATTCCAATAACAAACGTTATCGAATTTCGAAAACAATTTGTTCTCAATCAGATATTTACTTACTTAAAGGAAGATGTGAATTGGATACGCTGTTATTTTGCTACATTTTCTGTTGTAGATATTCAATCTATTTTATTTGCAGGATTGATTGATACAAGATTACGTAGAAGGGTTTCGTAAACTCAATGTTGACGCAAAGTAAGTAGGAACCATTGTTTTAATAAAAGACACATACATATATGTACTCATTTTATTTACTGGACAGAGCCTTTATTAACAAAACTAAAATACAATGAGAACTATACTACACTACAAGCCTACCTAACTACTTACACTAAGCACACCTGCATTATCTATAGACCACTGTAAGTCTACAGATTGATCAAGATGTTCAAGCCCACTACCAATCGGAAGCGTAACCAACATGCTAGCGGTATTACCACGCTGAATGGCAATGCTTATGCGTTGGGCCAAATAAACGTACTCATAATTGTATTATCTTAAAGTACTATATTAATTTAAAAAATAATTGACAGTAATAGAAAACTTATAACCTAGAATTTGACACTTTGGAAACTAAGCGGGTAAAACCGGAGGGCGCGGATAGTCTGGAAAAAATCTTTAAAGCATTGTCCTCAAAATAATTCTTTGATGACCATGGGTAGACGTGTAAATGTGTAATGGTAACCATGGCAACTCGCCATAGCCATCTATGGCCAGAAATGCGTTAGTCCCGAGTCACCCTCCCGAGTTCACCCCATGCTAACCATGGCCATATAGACTACATGGCCATGTTTCTAACCGTGGACCATGACGGTCTAGAAAACCGTTAGTATGGGCCTATGGGTCATGATCCCGAGTTCACTTTCATTTTCGCTGAACGCTTGAGGCTTGAGCTCAATTTACAGGCTACGAAAGTGGTCTGGTTTTACCTGCGCAGTTTCCAAAGTGTGCTGTCAAATTCTAAGTTATAAGTGTTTGGAACGAAGTTTCTTCTCACGCGTTGTGAAAGGGGGCTAGACGGAAAAAAATCTTACGAAAAGTTGTCACGACACTTTTTGCTATTGTAAGCTGTGCGGCGTCGCATGTTTTTCTGTCTGTCTCTCTCTCTCTTATAGCAAAGCAAGCCAGATATTTTCATTTCTATTTCGCATTGAACAGTGTGGTGTCGCGACGATTATTTTTGTTGAGTGTATACAGGTTTTTTGTAAATAATTAAACAATAATAATAATAATTCCTTCACTAATTAATCGAAAGGAACTTCGTTCCATCCGGGTGTCCCTTGACACCTCTCAAGTTTTTTTGTGTATAATTTAAAATTAAACAGAGATTTTAAGTCTATTGGTAGGTATTGTATTTAAAGAGGTTTCGCAAGGCCCCTCTAAATGCGCGGCCGCGGGCCCACTTCGACCAGCCCTTTTACCGCCTAACTTTTGCTGGCTTTCGATTTGCCATTGCGGTCTCTATCATTTCAGTCATAGGTTTAGTTTAGTTTAGTTTAGTTTAGTTTAGTTTAGTTTAGTTTAGTTTAGTTTAGTTTAGTTTAGTTTAGTTTAGTTTAGTTTAGTTTAGTTTAGTTTTTAGTTTAGTTTAGTTTAGTTTAGTTTAGTTTTAGTTTAGTTTAGTAGTTTAGTTTAGTTTAGTTTAGTTTTTAGGTTTAGTTTAGTTTAGTTTAGTTTAGTTTTTAGTTTAGTTTAGTTTAGTTTAGTTTAGTTTAGTTTAGTTTAGTTTAGTTTAGTTTAGTTTAGTTTAGTTTAGTTTAGTTTGGTTTAGTTTAGTTTAGTTTAGTTTAGTTTAGTTTAGTTTAGTTTAGTTTGGTTTAGTTTAGTTTGGTTTAGTTTAGGTTTGTTTAGTTTAGTTTAGTTTAGTTTAGTTTAGTTTAGTTTAGTTTAGTTTAGTTTAGTTTAGTTTAGTTTAGTTTAGTTTAGTTTAGTTTAGTTTAGTTTAGTTTAGTTTAGTTTAGTTTAGTTTAGTTTAGTTTAGTTTAGTTTAGTTTAGTTTAGTTTAGTTTAGTTTAGTTTAGTTTAGTTTAGTTTAGTTTAGTTTAGTTTAGTTTAGTTTAGTTTAGTTTAGTTTAGTTTAGTTTAGGTTTAGTTTAGTTTAGTTTAGTTTAGTTTAGTTTAGTTTAGTTTAGTTTAGTTTAGTTTAGTTTAGTTTAGTTTAGTTTAGTTTAGTTTAGTTTAGTTTAGTTTAGTTTAGTTTAGTTTAGTTTAGTTTAGTTTAGTTTAGTTTAGTTTAGGTTTAGTTTGGTTTAGTTTAGTTTAGTTTAGTTTAGTTTAGTTTAGTTTGGTTTAGTTTAGTTTGGTTTAGTTTAGTTTAGTTTAGTTTAGTTTTTAGTTTAGTTTAGTTTAGTTTAGTTTAGTTTAGTTTAGTTTAGTTTAGTTTAGTTTAGTTTAGTTTAGTTTAGTTTAGTTTAGTTTAGTTTAGTTTAGTTTAGTTTAGTTTAGTTTAGTTTAGTTTAGTTTAGTTTAGTTTGGTTTAGTTTAGTTTAGTTTAGTTTAGTTTAGTTTAGTTTAGTTTAGTTTAGTTTAGTTTAGTTTAGTTTAGTTAGTTTAGTTTAGGTTTAGTTTAGTTTAGTTTTTAGTTTAGTTTAGTTTAGTTTAGTTTAGTTTAGTTTAGTTTAGTTTAGTTTAGTTTAGTTTAGTTTAGTTTAGTTTAGTTTAGTTTAGTTTAGTTTAGTTTAGTTTAGTTTAGTTTAGTTTAGTTTAGTTTAGTTTAGTTTAGTTTAGTTTTCAGTCCTAGGTTTCTTCTAGGTAAACACGCTCCATCGTAGACCGCATCGTCGCTTAACATCAGGCGAGATGGCGGTCAAGTGGAAACCTATAAAAGTTTTTAAAAAAAAGTCATAAAGAAGAGCGAGATCAATATCAAAGCTAACATCGTTTCAAGCTCAAAAATGACCCGTCATGCGTTTGCGAAGGGAAAGGGACAAACGCCTTTACATGTTCTAACGGAGTGCTACATACAGCAGGGAACGGTTCGAGATAGAACAGGAAATAGGAGAACAAATCACACTCGAAAACCTGCCCAAAATTATAGGAGGTAAACAAACTTGTGAAAGATTTATCGATTTCGGTGAACTATATGCAAAAAAGTCATTAACAGAAACAAATAGATACGATATATAAATAACAGACTGAGGCATATATTTTCAATATTTGCTCCCAGTCTGAAAAATGTAAACGTACAGAATAGATTTTCAGATAAGTATAGTTAAGCCAAAATGTAATAAGATAAATATAGTAAAATGTAAAAATGATAGGAAAAAGTAGATTGTTAAGTAGTATAATTAAGTTACTCTTTAAAAATATAATAAAGGAAGAAAATCCCTAATCATCCACGTTAGGGAACAGCTCGAAAAAAAAAAAATTGGTTGCCTGTAAAGTCGGTATACGGGCGAAAGTTTTACGTGACGACGACTTTGAGTGGTAAAATAATTTTACGGAAGGGACGCGTGCCTTTCACTTTTTATGTCTGTCTCTCTCGCTCTTAGGCGGGCTAACCATGCCCGCGTGGAAGGGACGCGTGCCTCTCACTCGCTCTCGTTGTGAGCGCATAACGTGAGCGGAGCGTAACGCAGTTTCTTGAAGTGTCACCCGGCAAACCAATTTATAAGACGTTGTCACGGCAAAAATATATCAAAGCTAAAACATTTCTAGTTAGGCGATAGACCCCCAAGCCTAGCTACGCCACTGTCCTTGTGTTCGAACGAGCAGACTACAAAGGGATGCAGCAATCGACGACGGTGACAAGTTATAGACATGTTTACCGCATGTCTCCCCCTCGGGGTCATCCACCCTTCTCAATGGGCTCGAAAACTAGACGCTGTCCGCGGCTGCGGCTGTAAACATTCCAGTGCAACAGTCCGTTCTTAGTCGACATCAAAAATGAGGAGGTTGTATGTTTTGAAGTGAAAATTTCTTTTGGCGCACCACAGACAGATTTTTCGTGGGCTGTGAATTGAATTCTAGCGTCACGTTCGAGAATGATAAGAAATCTTAGACTAAACTCGGGACCATGGCCATTGGCCATCTAAAAAGACGTCACCATTTCTAGATGACCATGCTCATGGCCACGCCTTCCGGTTTCAACCTCATAATTTCCAAAGTAAGCTATGAAATTCAGAGTTATAAGTTTTCACATCTATCGGCAGTTTCTATGACTGCCAATATATATTTTTTTTGCTAAGAGTTGCTCCAACATTTGAGAATCTATAGATTAATGATAATAAGAGATGGTCCCATATAAGTTTATCGAAATTGGTGTGGCAATTTTTGAAACCAACAAAAAACGAGCACTGAGTATGTCTGTATGTCTCTCGCACATTTCCGATATTGAGAGAGTGAGATAGGTCATTAGTCGGGGTGGTACCAAAGTTTTATTCTTATTTCAAAATTGCCAAAGTCCGCAAATACTATGAATTTCGTTTATTCATCTGTTTTCCGTATTACGAATATCAGATTTAGTTGTCGGCTTTCATCGGCGAAATCTGACAAAACAGAATTATTTGTTTTACAAAGTTTGGCTAGTAAATTGACCTGGAAAACCTGGGTCAATGCTAAATTACATTATTTTGAGTAATAACTTATGGGGTTATTTGAACCGTAATTTACCTTTAATCATAACAAAACATTAGAGTAGTACTATCCAATATTAACAACTAGTTACAGCCTGCAGTTTTTGCGGCTTATCAACCACTAACTGTAATGAGATAATAAGTAAGTTGTGTAGCAATCCTGGTAATGTACTAACTATACGTAACTACTTAGTTTCAATGAAATCTGTTTAGCCGTTAGAGCTGTATTTTCTTTTAACTTGTGTGCGTCACACTTGACCACCATTTCGCCTGATGTTAAGCGATGATGAGATCTACGATGGAGCGTGCTTACCTAGAAGAAATCGATTCACTCTCGATTTGAAGACACCAAGATTGTAACCATTAGCGAAAACCCACTCAGGCAACGCATTACACAACCTAGACGTTATTATCAGAAACGTGGAGTCAAATCTCTTCGTTCGCATTTTTGGAACATCAACCATGAAACGATGTCACTCTTTTGTGGAACGAGAAGTCCGACAAAAGAAAGGGCAAGGTGGTATTAGATCATGCAGATCAGTTGCATACTCTCCGAAGTGTATCCGATAAAAACCGATAAGCTAGCGATTTTGCGGCGATGATCAAGACATTGAAGTCTTTTAAGTTGTGCAGCAATTGTGGTAATGTACTAACTATACGTAAGTATTGAGTTTCAATTAAATCTGTTTAGCCGTTAGAGATGTACTACCTACTTTTTTTTAACTTTTAAAGATTCACACTTGTCCGCCATCTCGTCTGATGTTAAACGACGATGCGGTCTACGATGACACATGTTTACCTAGAAGTAACCGATTCACTGTCGATTTGAAGACACAAAGATTGTAACCATCGGGAAAATCCACTCACGTATTCCATAGCTTTGACGACACAAAAGTAGAGTCTAATCTTTTTGTTTGGAACATCAACCATGAAACGATGTCGCTTTTTAAGCTGCTACGAGCATTCCGATAGAAAAAAGGGCAAAGGTGATATTAGATCGTGCGGATAAGTAGTACACTCTCCGAAGTGTATCCGATACTTATACTCGTTTGGTTTGTTATGCCGTCAAAAATGTATTCTCGTTTGTATTGTTTGTGTGTTTGTAAGGATACAAACATGTAGGTATACTTACAGATATACAAACTTTCGCACTTATAACAGCGATGTGATATAATATCGTTAATAATGTTATTAAAAATCAATTAGAAAACGTATTAATCCAAATTATATCCACTACTTAGATTCAATCATCTTAGAATCATTCGAGTTTCAATCGAGAACTTGGTTCATAACAGCATAAGCTCAGCTTATTTTCCCACTGTTGGGACTCGAGACCTTCCTCACACAGAGAGAGCCAAAGTCTTAACCCACCACGCTATCCAAGTGTGTTATACAGTATAGAGTTACGAGACGAACAGAACATGTGCCTGATGGTAACCAACAAGCCTGCCCATAACAGCACAGTGACACGCAGCTATTGGAATATGAAAAGTTGAAACCATTACTTAGCACTACACTTCGCTCGTCAAGATATAAGATATGTTATCCCTATGCTCTATAATTTCTCTGGAAACATTTCCCTTCAAACCGGAACACAGTGTCGTTTTACATTACTGCTTCGCGGTAGGACAACTAGCGAAAATGTGGTACTTCCCCCTGGCAGACTTTGAAATGAGTCTTAGCACTACAATTATTCGGGTAACGTAGCGATAGGGGCGTTCATTACGTCATGAAATGGGTCGACTAATTTTAGTATCGTCCAAGACCTATAATCGTTAATTAATTGTATGTCTGAATGTTCGTCCCTCGTTCTACTTCTGTATAATGACATCAATGGTTTTCAAAGAGGCTACTACGTGTTTTCAATAAATTGAATTTTTTTTAGCATGTTTTAACCGAACGAACAAATAACACTACTTCCTATTATTAATTATATTATTCTGCTACTATTATAATGTTCAATGTTTGGATATTTGTTGCTCAATCACATCGTATCGTATGAACGGATAGGGATGAAAAAAAAGGGCCTGCAAAAACACACTTGTTATTTCGAAACAATAACAGACAAAGGAGCTACGAGAGTAAAACCGCGGGGCGCTAATAGTAGTGTAATAAATAAACACGACGTAAGAACTGAACGACTGAAAATCTTACTTCATGTTATAAATCTTGATAAGTTTTTAAATCCGATGACTTGAATGTTTGTTACGCAATCATGTTGGAATTGCTAAACAAATCGATGTGATACACATTGAAGTAGAATATAGTCTGGAACAGCAAATGAGCCACTTTTTATCGTGGAAAAAATAAGGGAACGGTAATTACGCGGGTAAAACCATGGAACGCTGCTTTATATTACGGTATATATAAAAATATTTCTTAAATCATAAATTCAATTGCAGACTCCATTATCGTTTAACATCAGGCGATATGGTGAGGCGGTATGAACTTACTTAAATTAAAAAAAAAAATTAGAAGTTAGTGGATTCTTCATGTTTGGCGAGTTCTCAAAGATGACTTGCAGGTGACGCAATGTTAAAAAAAGCTATCGAAAATGTTGTATTTGACTATGTTGTATGATACATTTAAAAAAAAACTTTCTTTATATATGTATAATTTTACAACTGACATATAATTTACTCAAAAGCTATTTTTATTATTCCATATGCCAGAGATCTTGGCAAAATAGAATGATCGCTTAATTAAATTTTATAAACATCTTAATATTGGACTCCATTATATTATATGGAATAAATTTCATTTCATTTCTCAGTGAGTTTTAATAAAGCTACCGATAGTAGCCCCCTACAAGTTCCGAAGGGTCAAACACTGAATTTCGATTACCATACGAAGGGACTGTCCATTAATAATGTATCGCGGATTTCCTACCGACCGACGATAACGAAAATCGACTTGTCTTGTAGCAGAAACCGTTTAGATTATTCTGAATTCAATTCTATGGTTAAGATGTTCCTCGCATTTGAGATTTTTGTGGGCTATAGTTGCTTGAAATTACTTTACGACAAGGTTTTGTCGATGTTGTTTTTTATTTGTTCAGCTTTGTAACATGTAGAATGGCGTCGTGGCTTAGTTGGTAGTAAGTCTGCCTACAAAGCCAAGGGTTGTGGGTTCGATTCTCGCTCAGTCCAAATATTTGTGTTGATGAATGTTTCTGGGTGTTTCTATGTATTATAAGTATTTTACAACTATATAAGTATTATATCAGCTATCTGGCTTCCATAGTACAAGCTTCGCTTAGTTTGGTGTCAGATGGTTGTTGTGTGTGAAATTACCACCAATATTTATTCATTTTATTTTTTATTTTATGTTTTCATACATTTTACATAGAATTGTAATACATTGAAATGCTTAATTTTAACTTAACGTGGTAGTTTAATACAAATACAAATAATTAATTGATAATGGTGGATTACAAGTTATAAAATTGACAAACAATGTTGTCGGTTACACACAGCACCGCGTATACAAAAAATAATAATAAAACAATTACAATTTTGATAAATTTATTTTTACGTATACGTCGAAATAAAATAACAAAAACAAATTCTAAGAAGTCTGGCAACTTCATTAAGTCATACAGAGAATAAAAAATCTGATCGTGCAGCCAAGTTTTCAAGTTCCGCTTAAAACTCATAGCGGAAGGTGCGTTCCGTACAACTATCGGCAGCCGGTATTATTTAGTTAGCAAAATTGATTTTTTTTTGTTATTTCTGCACTGGTCCTGACAACCAACCAAGAAAACCTGACAATCTTGCAACTTTACAGCAATGTTTAAGACTTCAAAGTTTTAACAAACAAGAAAATGGTTGCCTATGACCTTTCGCTCATTTCTCTCGATAAAGTCGAAAGTCTCTAGCTGGTACTTAGCCGACTCATCTGAAAGATTCGCTCACTACTCCAACGTTATTCGAAATCCTTCTAATTTTATTAATCTGAAATATTCGTTATTTTGATTTTTGTTGCTCGATGACATTGGAACGGCCGTATTGGTATTGATATGGGTTAGGCTGAAATTTCGAACATGGTTATTAATCTAGAATTGCATATAGGTTGCATTATACATATATCGGGGGAAAATATCAGCAACTTCAACTGTACGGGTAAAACCACGGAACGCTGGTAGTTCAAACTTCTTTTTTTGTAAATAAGAAATGACGAGACGTGCAGGTCATCTGCCTGATGGTAAGCAACATGCCTGCCACATAACAGCACAGTGACACGCAGCTATTGGAACATGAAGAGTCCAAATCATTACCTAGCACTGCACTGCCCTCATCACCCAGAGATCTAAGATGTTATATCTCTAAGCCTTGTAGTTTGGCGTTACAAAGTTGTGGTAGGCGGACTCTGTTAGGAGTCCTACCACTACAATCTACTACAGTCTACTATACTTTTGCAAATTCAAAGTACTAGATATAATAGTATAGGGCGACGACATAAAATCTTTTACTTCCAAATACGCGCAGTAGACAAAATTGAAGCAGCAATAAAATCGCCGATCCAATAAAGCAGTGGAGAACGTGCGGTGGCGCTTAGATTTTATCGAAATTAAATTGTTGTTTTAACGACCGCTATGGATGCCAGTTTTGTAATATTTGAATTAATTTTGATGAACAAATGTAATACTACTCTGTTGAAATTGTCAAATCACACTCATGAATACAGAAATGTGTACCGTATTTTAAAATTTGTCCCGACTGATAGAAAAATAATTTAAGAAAAGGTAAAATGTTTATAGTTCAAAGTCTTGAACATTGCCGCAAAAATGCCAGCTTGTCGGATATATATCAGAGATTGGTTAACAGTTTTACATCATCATCATCATCAGCCGCAAGACGTCCACTGCTGAACATAGGCCTCCCCCCTAGATTTCCACAACGAACGGTCCTGCGCAACCTGCAACCAGCGGTTTCCAGTGACCTTTATGAGGTCATCTGTCCATCTAGTGGGAGGCCGTCCAACACTGCGTCTTCCGGTTCGTGGTCGCCACTCGAGAACCTTTCTTCCCCATCGGTTGTGAGAGGTGAACAGATTTACATGATCTAAGCTAATACCACCTTGAATTTTTTCTCTACTAAAGGCCTACTCGTATCTCCAGATAAAGATAAAGTTTCATGGTTGAAGTTCCAAAGACTAACGAGGAGGTTTCATTCCAAATTTGTAATACGAACATCTGTTTTTTTTTATATAGAGTGACGAGACGAGCAGGACATGTGCCTGATGGTAAGCAACATGCCTGCCACATAACAGCACAGCGACACGCAGCTATTGGAACTTGAGTCCAAATCATTACCTAGCACTGCACTGCGCTCGTCACCCAGAGGTCTAAGATATTATATCTCTAAGCCCTGTAATTTATCGGGTAACATTGACCTTTAAACCGGAACACAGTAATGCATATTACTGCTTGGCGGTAGAATAACAGGCCTTAGTTACTTCCCCAGGCGGACTCTGCCAATTGACCCAAGACACTGTGGGTTGTGTTATCTGAAAAGGTTTTTTCTGATATATAATCTAATACCACCTTGCCTTTTTTTCTATCGGAATGCTCGTAGCTCGAAAAAGCGACATCGTTTCATGGTTGATGTTCCAAAGACACGAACGTAGAGATTTGACTCTACTTTTGTGATAAGAACGTCTAGTGGAATTCGTTGCCTGAGTGGGTTTTCCCTATCGGATACAATCTTTGTGTCTTCAAATCGAGAGTGAATCGGTTTTTTCTAGGTAAACACGCTCCATCGTAGACCGCATCGTCGCTTAACATCAGGCGAGATGGCGGCCAAGTGTAAACCTATGAAAGTTAAAAAAATATATTTAAATCTTGGTTCTAGTTAAATCTCGATGGAATCGATTTCTATTAGATAAGTACGCTCGATCGTAACTCGCATCGGCGTCAACGTCAGGCGGTCAACAAACGCAAACCTATAAATGTTTGTATTTTTTTTTTTTTTTAAATAAGGAGTGACGAGACGATCAGGACATGTGCCTGATGGTAAGCAACATGCCTGACACATAACAGCACAGTGACACGCAGCTATTGGAACACGAAGAAGTCCAAATCTTTACCTAGCACTGCACTGCGCTCGTCACCCAGAGATCTAAGATCTTATATCTCTAAGCCCTGTAATTTCTCTGGAAACATTGCCCTTCAAACCGGAACACAGTAATGTTTGCACATTAACCTCTATTACGAGTATGTTACGGTTTCCTTTACACTTTTGACTGGCCTCGTGGCTTAGTGGATAGTAACTCTGCCTGCGAAGCCGAGGGTCGTGGGTTCGATCCCCACCCAGTGCAAGTATTTGTGTGATGAATTCAAATGTTTACACTGTGTCTGGGTGTTTCTAAGTATAATAAGTATGTATTTAGAATTATATAAGTATTATATCAGCTATCTGGCCACCATATTACAAGCTTAATTTGGGGTCAGATCGTGTTGTGTGCGAATTGTCCACCACCAATATTTACGAAATTATTTACTTTCTCAGCGAAAAAAACAACTTCAATTTAAAATTTAATTAAGTCGCTCAAACAAATTTATTTCATGAAAACAACTTTTTTTGTTGTCATTTCAAAAAACTCTTCAACGATTTCGAAAAAAAATGTGACCACTTCTGAACTATGATCTACCAAACAAAAAGGTACTTTTAAAATCAATTCGCAATCGGTGGATCGTTATATCGCAATACATAAATAGAAAAAATAAAACGAATTGCGAACCTTCTTTAACTTATCATTCATTAACTTAGAAAAAAATAATTAACCTCAAACCATTTTGGCTTGACTTGACATTGACTTGCAGGTGACGCAATGGTAAATAAACTATTTTTTACAAAAAATTAAACCGACTTCAACACCACAAATAGGCACTCAAAAGCGAAAAATAATTTAATATAGGTAACTATTATAACCGCTACTCACTCATCCATATGAAGTCGGTGCCAGGCTAGTTAAGATTAGAAAAAGATATACTATGTCCGAGGTAGAAAGTAAGTAGGCATAGGTAAGTAGTATCTATCTACTACCTGTTAGATTTGGCTGGCACCGACTTCATATAGATGAGTGAGTAGCGGTTATAATAATTACCTATATTAATTTTTTTTTCGCTTTTGAGTGCCTATTTGTGGTGTTGAAGTCGGTTTAATTTTTTGTAAAAATAGTTTATTTTACCCTTTTTAGTGCTAAACAAGTTTTCACTAATGCATTTACACGATTTCGTGTTGAGATCTCAATACATGAATTAAACCCAAACACTGGGTAGTTCCTGTAAGCCGTTAAGAAATTCCCTTGACTGTCCTTTATCTTCATCATCAGACTACTAATGACAGTCACAACCCATCTATGTAAAAAGTTCTCATCAATACAAATTCATCGAGCCCAAACACAAGGTAACTACTATGTACCGTCGAGGAGTTCCCTCGACCGTCTTCCCGTTCCCTCATCAGATCGACTCCAGACCACCTTTAAATTATACTGCTTTAAAATGCTCAAGCAAAAACTTAACTAACGCACTAGTCATCTTTACAATTTTCGAAAGTTATCCTCGATTTCTCTAAGATACCATCATCAGATCCTGGTTTCCTTATCATGGTACCACCCTGGGAATATCTCCTTTACAACAAAAAAAGAATCATCAAAATCGGTTCATAAACGACGAAGTTATCCGCGAACACACATAAAAAAAAAAAAGAAAAAAAACATACATACGGTCGAATTGAGAAACCTCCTTTTTTGAAGTCGGTTAAAAACCTCCTTTTTTGAAGTCGGTTAAAAACCTCCTTTTTTGAAGTCGGTTAAAAAGCTATCGAAAATGTTGTATTTGATTATATTGTAAGGTACATTTAAAAAAAAATCTTTCTTTATTACTTATGTATAATTTTTCAACTGACATATAATTTACTCAAAAGCTATTTTTATAATTCCAAATGCCAGAGATCTTGGCAAAATAGATTGATCGCTCAATTACATTTTATAAACGTCTTAATATTGGACTCTGTTTTGTATGGAATACATTTCATTTCATTTCATTTCCTCCTTTTTAAAGCGGTTAAAATTATGAATTTCATTATAAAAGAGAACTGATTATTCGAAAAACTAACTAAGAAACCCTGAAATACCACTTTTAGCATTACTTCACGCGTTTCAAGTTGTATTTTTAATTTTGATGACAGAAGCCGTTTTTATACAAAATTAAACCTATCCCTTTATCCTTTGGGCATCGTGAAATTATATAAAATTGAATTGGCGTCCCTAAAATTAACTTTACCTACAGAATTAACATTTTGCCTGCTTCCTCGCCGGTGGAAAGAAAATCCTATATTATAATTTTAATTAGGTCCATTTTTGAAGGTTCTATTGGATCCACTTTGTTTTAATTTTCTTTGTAAGCAATGAACGAACGAATGAATGTTTAAACGAGACAAAGATAATTCAAAAATACTATTAAACCGGTCAAGTGCCAGTCAGATGGGTATTTAAAAAACAATATCATGTCTGTTGTATCCCGTTCAATATTTGTTTTATTTGAATCTACCTATTTATTTTAAATAGTATATAAATTAAAATAAAATTCGCCGTTTCAGCCACGTATTAAGGGTTTTTGTTCATTTCGCGAAACCTTTTTTGGTTTTCTCAAGATAAAAGTAGCCTAAGTCCAGCCGTTTTGGAGATTAGTCGGAACAAACAGAGAAAATTGTAAAAAAAACGTTATTTTGCTACCAAAATCAAACCAAATGTACCTTCTATGCATTCATATATGCATGTAGTAAAAAGCGGTTATTTGGATATTGAAACCGCTTCAATTTTATTGATTTGTGTAAATTTTGTCTCACACCCTTTCCGCGCATCCTTATTAACGCACAAATTTGAGTACTAGTGCCTTAATGCTGGAACATTCGATTCACAATTCTAATCTAAAATCTAGGTTAAATTCTCGTCTGTACCTCTGAATACTTTCGCTAAGTGCAGATGTGTGAATTTATCATCATCAGTAGTAAGTTACCAGTAAAAATAACACAGTGTTCCAGTTTGAAGGGCGATGTTTTAAACGAAATTACAGGGCATAGAGATAAAAAAACATCTTATATCTCTGGGTGATCAGCGCGCTGCAGTGCTAGGTAATAAATAATCAGGACTCTTCAACTCTTCATGTTCCAATGACTGCGTGTCAGTTTTATGTTATGGAAAGGGATATTGCTTACCATCAGGCACATGTGCCGCTCGTCTTGTCACTTTACACTATAGAAAATCCAATGACTTTAACAGGAAAACAACATAAAATAACCGAAGCGTTCCAAGAAAGACATCTTTTGGGAACATATTTCATCCACAAACCCGTGCCTGGCCAGCATGGTGGGTTATGACCTTGGATTTATTCTTGTACGAGAACCCCCAGAGTCCCAGCAGTGGGATCATAAAGTGGGCTGCTTATGCTAAGGAATCTAATATCACTAATTTTCCTAAGTCCTATTTAAAATATTTGTATACCCAATGAGCGGAGACTTTGAGAGGAAATTAAATTAGCTTGGCTACTTATCCGAGCTATAAATCCTGGTTTGTTATTAATATACGTAATTGAATTATGTTTTGGCCGGGCACGAATATCTAATCGAGTTTGAGGCTCTTAGAAAAACTTGTAATATTGTTTTGTAGTGGTAAGGACTCTTTGTGGAGTCTATCTACCAGGGAGAGTACAGATAAACAGAAATAATTTATTATGCAAAAAAATATTTTTTCTTAGTTTTTTTTCTTTTGTTTTATTTAAAGTATAGTGTGACAGGAAGAACATGACATTTCCCTGATGGTAAGCGACATGCCTATCCATAACAGCACAGCATAACGCCGTTATTGGAACATGAAAAATCCAAATCATTACAAACAATTTTAACAATATCTTATTCTGGGGCTTAACCATGCCTTTAAGGATGGTGGTTCGACAGAATGGACAGGCAGCCTTAGAGTTACACTGGCTCACTGCCTACATAACAAACTCGGACATTGGTATTTAAATAAAATCAGACAAAAAAAACATACAAATATTATTTACAAATAAACACAATGGATTTAACAGTTCAGAATAAAATGAATGAGAATTAGTAGACATTCTCGGCACTAGGCCAACACGGCTTATCTAAATACTTGACCGCATATAACATCGTACAGTAAACACAGCGAAGTCAAACCCAAAAAAAATCCCTAAAATACGGCCAATATTACATACGTATCACGGATCCTTTCATCAGAAATCTAAACGTAAATTTCGCACGATTTGTGGACGAACTCAGGATGAATTTCAGCGGGGACGTCTTTGACATAATTAATACTCGGTTCAAAGAAAGTGATTGCACTTTAGAAACTATGTCGTAAGCCTGTCATGGGATTCAGTGCCATCCATTATAAAGTTGGCATTGTGCTTGTGCTGAATAAAATGTGACTTTTGAAATAGACTGTAATAATTGAATGTTTGAAGTCTTGAACAACACAAAATTTGCTAGTTTATCGGCTTTTTATCGGGTAGGTACACTTCGGAGAGTGTGGAAATGAACTGCACGATCTTTTTTTTTTTAATAACGACTACAATAACTTTTTTTAAGTGACGACCAGCAGGACATGTACCTGATGGTAAGTAACATGCCTGCCACATAACAGCACAGTGACACGCAGCTATTGGAACATGAAGAGTCCAAATCATTACCTAGCACTGCACTGCTCTCATCACTCAGAGATCTAAGATGTTAGATCTCTTAAGCCCTGTAATATAATGTTTTTACATTACTGCTTACCGGTAGAATAACTGGTAAAGGTGTGGTACTTGCCCAGGCGAACTCTGATAGGAGTCCTACCACTACATTTAATACCAACTTGTACTCTCTATCGGATATATAATATTTTACCAATATCTTTCTATCGCGTTGCTTGTAGCTCGAAAAAGCGACATTATTTCATAGCAGATGTTCCAAAAAAATTAACAGTAAAAAACCTTAAAATTAGAGAAACAAATGGCGACCTTATCTCTACATCAATCTCTTCCAGGCACCTAACCGGAGTACACAAAAAGTACACCGACACTTTTTTATGTTTATAAAATGTTGCACTTGACGTTTTATCCCATCCTGAACTACGTCCCTGTCCCATTCCCACCTTCCTCGGGATGCCAAAGGAAAAAGGGTTAATATTTTATACTTGCCTCTTAAAATTCATGCCAAATGTCGCTCCCGCCCCGACCTTTGGAAAGCTTTTATTTCATTCGATATTCAGTACCCTTAGTACAAGTTCTGAAAGTTAACTATGTGGAATTTTGTATCGTTGGAGTATATGGATTTTGCGACTGTGCTGCTTTCAGAAATCATGGCACTGCTATAGGAAGGCGCAGCATTGTTGATTTTCGAAGCTCAAAAAAGACGATATTTTTGTAAATTACTACCTACATACAATAAAATAAAGTCACTTCCCGCGTCTGTCTGTCTGTCCCTATCTTTAAAACAACTGATATTTTTTCTATTTAGTAGATTTAGTAGTATTATTCACAGTAGCTATTGTACGCATAATGTATAGGTAAATATATATTATATACTAGATGCCCGCCCCGGCGTTGCCCGTGGTACATTATATTGTACTCAGGATCATCAGGATCCCGTACATATACAACGGTGAAAGAATGACTGAAATCGGTTCAGTCATTTCTTAGAATATCGCTTTCAAACAAAACACCTCTTCAGCTACCTGCTACGCCACCTATCGGAAATTGGTTGTACCAACACAGATTTAGAAAAAAAAATTGATTAGCAAAGGTTTTATATTCAAGAGGTATGTAATCTGTGATATTCAATGACGTAATCTTAGACACATGCTGTCATGTGTCATGTCAAAGCACGAAACGTACGAAAACTCTCAAAATGGAATATTTTTTCCCGATTTTGTTACATTCTTGATTCATGCTCCGCTTCTATTAATAGTAGCGTTATTTTCTATAGCCTATAGCCTTTCTCGATACATGGACTATCCAATAGAAAAAAAATCTTTCAATCCGGACCAGCACTTCCCGAGATCCTAGCGTTCAAACAAACAAACTCTTCAGCTTTATAATATTAGTATAGAAGTATAGATATGCCGATAGATCAAAGTCAAAGTTCTTTATTGATAAATGTACAATTTACACGTCAACGTATAATTATGTTACATAATACAGTTTAGTCTTTTTTTATTGTTAGTGTGTTTTACTTTTACTATTTAGAACAGTTTATAAGGGCCGTTTTGGTATGCCATCTCCTGTCCTTACGCGGCTGCCTAATTGAGATAGCTCTAACCGATAAGACCGCCAATAAAATTGCTTTGATATTATTTTTTCTCTTTATATGTATAATTTGATATATGTTTTGTGCTTGGTAGCTTTTTAATAAAGAGTTATTGTAACCTAACCTTACACATAAATACAAAATTGTCTCAATTACAAAACTCCAATTATAGGTACTCAATCTACAGTAATAACTTCATCAAGTAAATCATGATATTTTGTCTACGTCGTCAAGCACACGTACAAAAGGTTATTTAATAAAACATTATAACAGTAAGCAATATCGTTTAGCTAAGTAGGTAAGCATTTAGCGTAATCTACCCAAGTTAATTAGTGAAATAACAGGCGGATCCAAACAAACAGACGAGCTCTAATTAGGAGATATCATATTTTAGATGTCTATTCCAATTAGCAATTCGAGCAAAAAGGTTCGGGATATTCCGTGACGGGCGAGGCTTTATGTTCTATAAATACTATAAATCTCTTTCATGTAATGCAGGCTTAGCGAAAGTTATAGTTGGTCTAGTCGAGAGCACGGCGACTGCCGGTCAGGAGCCCCCGGTTCGAATCCCACGTGCGCTACTGTCGATTCGAAGTAATTTGCGTATGCTGTTAACTAAAAACGTTGTACAAATAAATGTATTTCCACTTTTTACCTTTTATAAGCTCCGCCTGATGTTAAGTGAAGATGCAGTCTACGATGGAGCATGTTTACCTAGAAGAAACCGATTCACTCTCGATTTGAAGACTCAAAGATTGTAACCATCGGGGAAACCCCACTCAGGCAAAGTATTCTTCAGCCTAGACGTTCTTATTACAAAAGTAGAGTCATTGTGAGGAAACTGGCGTATACCTAGGAGGTCATGTGTCATCTACCAATCCGCTCTGGGCCGTGGTGTCCTTGCGAGGGAAGGCCCCGAGTCCCAGCTGTGGGAACATTTAGTGGGCTGCTTATGTGCTTATCCTTACACCCTATCGATTTCGCAAAGGTGCGCTGCACAACCTATTAGCTGATATAATACTTTTTTTTTAATTTAAATTATCCACTCCACAAACTCCAGGGTCTTTGTCTTGATCTTTGTCATTGCAATTATATGTTTTTTAACACATTTCTTGGATAAGGAGAAGAAGAAATATAATATATATACTTATATATATTTTAAACACATACTTATTTTACATAGAAAACGCCCAGTACAAATATTTGTATTCATAACACAAATATTTGCACTGTTTGAGGATCGAACCCATGACACTTGGCTTTGCAGGCAGACTTACTACCAACTAAGCCACCAGGCCAGCCAATAAATCCTTAAATTTATTGTATTTGTATCGAAGTAGCAAACGCAGCTAACCTAGTTGCGTGTTTCTGTCTATAAATCGAAATAAACACAACTAATTTATCGAAGCTTGAAATTGAATTGATCGGCTGTGTTATTCTTTGAATTAACTAATGAGAATTGGAGTCCTATGTCCTAGATATAAAATAAATAAAATAAACGCGAATGTTTGTCACACGCTTTCACGCGAAAACTACTTAACCGATCCTATATTTTTTTTTTTAAATTAAAAACTAAAAACCAATAAAAGTAAAAAAAAACTAATTTATGTGAAATCTCTCAGATCCAACATCGACAGTCCATTCCAAGACGACCAAACTGTACATGACCTGTGCGTCATTTTAATTTACATTTTAATAAAGTCTTGTCCCAAACGACACCGCTACCACATTTCACTTGAACCCACGGGTCGTAGTGTTGTGGTCACATAGTTAAGTTACGTGTAAAATAAGAAGGCTTCCAATTTCGCATAAATAAATACTATTGGACATTTCACACACTACCATCTGACCCCGAACGAGTCAAACCTTGAACTATGGAAGCCTGGAAGCCAGATAGCTGATATAATACTTATATATTTTTAAGTACATATTTAGTTACTAGTACCCAAAGACAATTATCAATCTATGTTTCATCCGTGGTAAGACTATTCACTGTAGTGGTAGGACTCTTAGCAGAGTCCGGTCTTAGCTGGGTAAGTACCACATCTTTGCCAGTTATTCTACCGCAATAATGTGCAAATACTTACAGGGCTTAGAGATATAAAATCTTAGATCTCTGAGTGACGAGCACAGTGCAGTCCTAGGCGATGATTTTGACTCATGTTCCAATAGCTGCGTGCCACTGTGCTGTTATGTGGCAGGCATGTTGCTTACCATCAGGCACATGCCATGCTCGTCTCGTCATTTGTTATTTAAAAAAAATCCAAATTGCTTTGGTAGGTATTACGTGAAAAATTAACAAATAAAGGCATGTATGTATGTATGTTACATGATTTTAAAACAATTTTTTCATCTCTTGCTACAAAATAGTTTTTTCAAAGCCAAAATAATTTTGCGTTGGTATTGGCATAGTAGGGCATTGGTTTAGGTTGTTTAGATGATCAGTTTAGATAGTTTTGTTTATGTTCAATAAAGTTAAGTTACTCTGATCATGTTTTATTCAATAGCAAGACGGTTTTTAATCAGTTTTTGAAGTAAAATAAAATAACTAAATATTCACCACACTACCTATTTATGCACAAGTGATTTTTGAACCATTCTTCTTACGCATGTAAAATGTATATTTGCAGTAAACGACTACAGTTCTGTTTTCAGTGAATGCACACTGCTTCCAACAGGCGCACACCACGAACGAAGTGCTAAATGCGTAAAATATCGATTTAGCAATTAGATTCGAAGCGGCCACGTTGAGATAGGCCCGAACTTTCGATTTCACGGTAGCCCGATAAAAATCACAAAATTATTCGACACACGAAACTGTCATTAACACAATGACATACGATTCAAAATACCGTAACAATAAATTTAACTTAACCACGCCGAATTGGTGAGCCATAAAATTAAGAATGCGTTTTAAACTAAACATTTTAACTTAAATAAATATCTAAGATAATTATATCGCCTCGTAAATCTTTATATGAGCGAGTTTCCTCAGATTTCAAACTAAATTGTGGCGATATTTTTGAGCGATAATATCTAAATGTGTTATAGAGTGACGCCCATTCCATAAACTTGGAATTTATTCATGTGTTGATAATGTATCGGGTTTCAGTATAATCTGCTATTTGGGAAATCGCCCAATGATCAATGATCACCGCCATTGTGGCCGATTTAAGTTCAAGATAATTCTGGTGTTATATGCAAGAACTCTACTTTTGGAGTTTTATAGCAACATTTTCGCTTTTAAACGGAAAAGGTGTGTTTGTTTGTTTATTTCTGATATTAATGGGTAAATGCGAAAGCTGTTGAGTAAGACGTAAAAACAGTTACGGCGTAGTGGCTCGAATTTCCAAATTTCAGAATCTTACGATTGTAGGTTCGAGTCCCTCTGCACTGTGAATGTTACTATTCAAGGTCTTTTTTAACAGTTATTATAAAAGAGGCACGCTAGTTATCATAAGTCGTTGATTTGAAGTGTCACCAGTGTGTTTTTGGGAGCATTGCGTGCCCCCGCGTGCCCTCACAAAACAGCCCAGGATTATTCCCAAGTTGTCATCATCACCTCTTAACCACGCTGGTCTTAACGTTGAAGAAAAACATGGTTAAATGTTCCAATAAAGAAATCTTTCGAAGACTTGCGTCATCTGCTAACTTTTAGTATGCCCGCAAAGTGGATTATTATCACTATAATCAGTATTCCATACTAGAGCAAATCTGTTCTTGACATTACATGAGCAACTGTTCTGACTTGAAGTATATTCGAAACTTTCATTGTCCTTGCTAGAGAAAGCTCAGAATCCCGATCAAAATTATTATGTAACTAGCGGTTTACTTCGGCTTCACCCGTGGTACATGTATTTAGCCTATACCACAAAGGGATCACGAATGAACCTGTTATACCTAATGTTACCGGACTCTACTTTTGTGATAAGAACGTCTAGGCTGAACACGTTGTCTGAGTGGATTTTCCCCGATGGTTACAATCTTTGTGTCTTCAAATCGAGAGTGAATCGGTTTCTTCTAGGTAAACAAGCTCCATCGTAGACCACATCGTCGCTTAACGTCAGACGAGATGGCGGTCAAGTGTAAACCTATAAAAGCTTAAAAAAAACTAACAAAATTTCGAGTAGGTAGTATGTACAATAGGGTATTTTTATAGCGATAAAACAACTGATAAGATCGCGGTTTCACTGTGTAGTTCCTAATCCCGTTATTTTCCTAGGAAAAAAATAGCATTTGTCTTACTCCAGACTATTATCTGTCTTTGTACTTACAAAATTTGATCAAAATTTCTACAGTAGTTTTGCGCGACAGAGTAACAAACATACATACACGTTTATAATATTAGTAGACGACCACTCCTGGTTAGGAGTCGATAAAATACTTGCTAAAAAATTCTAAATCTATGGCTAAAAATATAAACAATGATTTTGTATTTGATTTGTTTCTATTTGCATTTGAAGTTGACACATCAAAAACTCTCGTACCGGCCACAGACCACAGATAATCACCAATAAAACTTATCAATCTACATCTAAATTTGAAAAGATTTGTATAATCTCAAGATTCCATAGATAAAGATCAACCGATGGTGTCTGATTATATGATCCTATAATCATATTTTAAGCTACATTGGGTGATGATAATTGGTTTGTTTATGGTCATGTGTTAGTAGAAGGCGTGTAACTTGATAAATATGTATTTATTTTAAATAAATTACCAATACTCATGGACGTATAAAAAGTTGACGTAGTCGGCCACATTTGCACGTGTGCGTTGTCAGGTTGTCACTAATAGGCTGACGCGCACACATATACACAAGTAGCGCGTGTAATGGCCCACTAATGTGTGCGTGTCAGCCTGTATGTGGCAGCGCACACGTACATATTATGTGGCCGACTCGATGGACACAGTTTTTATTTTAGCGAGCCTCCGTCCGACTTTTTTTATACGTCATTGCTAATACTTTGAAAACTAACGCGGTTTTGCACATTTTTAATTAAATGTTGGGTTCCAAAAGTTTATTAGTCGCCCGAGTTCTGTAAGTAACTTCTGTAAGTATCCGATTGCACACATTTTGATGAGGGAAAACTTATGGATTCCTTGCTGGCCTGGTGGCTTAGGTGGTAGTAGGTCTGCCTGCGAAGCCGTGGGTCGTGGGTTCGATCCCCACCCAGTGCAAATGTTTGTGTGATGAATTCAAATATTTGTACTGTGCCTGGGTGTTTTCTATGTATTATAAGTACATATATTTAAAAATATATAAGTAATATATCAGCTATCTGGCTTCCATAGAACAAGCTTTGCTTAGTTTGGGGTCAGATGGTTCTGTGTGTGAAATGTCCACCAATATTTATTTATTTATTTCCGTCACCGACATGGTATTGTAGCGGCTTAGCGTCGTCGGAGCCGCAACGAAGAAGCAGAGCAGAATGTACATGCTAGACGCTATTTAGGATTCCGTAAAACTTAAAAACGGAACCCTTATGAATCCGTCCTGCCTGTCTGTCCGCCCGTATGTCACAGATACTTTTTTTCTGAAACTATAAGAACTGCGCTGCTGAAACTTTGTATATAAGTATATATATATACTTACAGATAGATGTATTCGCATTAAGACTTTTACACAAAATTGAAAAAAAAAATTGGGGGGGGAAAACTTCGAACTGAAACTCAACTACTATTTTTTTTCATCAAACCCATACGTGTGGGATGTTTATGGATAGGAAATCAAAAATGATGTTCAGGTTTTTAATATCATTTTTAACTATATAATTTGCGCGAGAAACGCTTCCAAAGTGGTAACATGTATAGATTCTACTTTGATAAGTGAATTTTGTTTATACAATACAGGCAAGCGTTAGACCTGAAATTCCCTGATGTTGAAAAATACCACAACCTAACGTAGATCACGCTTACATAGAAGATATTTATTTATCTACACAAGATTAAAATAAAAATGAATTCATAACCTCCTTCTTTTTACAAGTCGGTTAAAACTGGAAAAATAATTCAAAGCGCTTGGTTGAAATTTGGGTAAACATATTGGCTATAAACACTTGTCTTGACTATAAATACTAGGCTATAAACACTAGGTTTAACGGTAAAAAAACATAGTAAAGAAGCTATAATCTTCAAAGAAACGCCAAATAATATAGGATATCCGCTGACACGCATTTGTCCAGAGCACAGAATTATGATTGACTTTTTTCTTGCGAGCATATTAAACTGGGCTATTTAAGAGTTCATCAAGCATTTTTCGTTACTTCACTCAGTTAAAACTAGAACTTGCTACAATATATCAAAATAATCTTTATTAACAATTACCTAAGCGCTAGTTACCGTGTAGTGGAATCGTAAAACTACAAGTATACAGTTCCAACAGCGCTTAAATCGCTTTAAACGTTCAGAAAATTCGTGAAAACAGTAACGTTAGTTGTGTGGTTTTCTTTAATTGTCGACGGCACGCCACGGACTGACCCCGTGTTCTAAATACAAACTCGAAAACGCAGAACGCGGGCCAAGCCTATGTGATATAGATAAGTATGTACATTCAAAACTCAGAACACGGGCTGCACCGTGAACCCAACTCAAAACACAGAACATGGCTTGCACTTATGCTCTTAACATACATTAAAATGCAGTATATGTACTTTATAAATACCTTTTTCATCCCACCAGCTCGGAAAGAGTACTTTTGCTCCTCGATATCAGGGCGCAAAAGTCGTTTTTACCCTCTAGAGGTTAAAGTAAATTTGAATTTAGAACATCGTGTGTACTGAGGTTTTGAACTCAAAACATAATTCAACCTATTTATTTCTACCTCCTTGGTGCCGAATGCATCATAAATTTTTTTTTAATATGTTAAAAATTCAGACTCGGAACCTCCTTGGTGTACTTACTTTTTTTAATTTGCTTAGCGCGAAAACATTTAAAAATTTGCATTTAGAAAAAGCGGCACCGTTTCATGGTGGATATTCCAAAGACACGGACAAAGAGGTTTGACTCTACGTTTGTGATAAGAACGTCTAGGCTAAGAATGAGTTGCCTGAGTGGGTTTTTCCCGATAGTTATAATCTTGGTGTCTTCAAATCGAGAGTGAATCGGTTTCTTCTAGGTAAACACGCTCCATCGTAGACCGCATCGTCGCTTAACATCAGGCGAGATGGCGGTCAAGTGTAAACCTATTAAAGTTAAAAAAAAAAATTTAGTCATTTCCTCGCTGAGGTGGAATGAAAAGTTACGTGTTGCACTCGAGTGCAAAGATTTTTCACCTTGTGCTCTTTTGATTCCCCCTTGCTACGCTCAGGATTCTAATTTTGAATCACTCGCTGCGCTCGTGATTCAATTTTAGAATCCTTCGCTTGCTCGGTCATCAAAATTGAGCACGTGGTTAAAAATCAACTTTGCACTCTTGTATAACAAATAACTAATCTTTATAAATTAGTGGTGGTAGGACTCTTGGCAGAGTCCGCCTGGGGAAGTACCACAACTTTGAAAGTTATTCTACCGCCAAGCAGTAATTTACAAACATTACTGTGTTCCGGTTTGAAGGGCAATGTTTCCAGAGAAATTGCAGGGCTTAGAGATATAACATCTTAGATCTCTGGGTGACAAGCGCAGTGCAATGCTAGGTAATGATTTGGACTCTTCATGTTCCAATAGCTGCGTGTTACTGTGCTGTTATGTGACAGGCATGTTGCTTACCATCAGGCACATGTCCAGCTCGTCTCGTCACTCTTTATTTAAAAAAAAACCTACTAAGCGAAAACACAGGCTGACTCTGTGTTGCAAAAAATATAAATTTCCACTAGGGAACTATTTAAAATTATAACTTGTTATGGACCTTAAGCTCAGGTTTCTGCCTCTTTTTTGGGCTTACCGAATGCCTGTGTACCCTCCGACACCCAATCAGTGGCGATTTTTTCCCATAGTAGATCTGGCATACGACAGACATGTCCTGCCCAGTCCCATTTCAGCATTGCACGTCTAATAAATCGATGAACGCCGGCTGCATGCACGAAAAAGTGTCCCGTTACGCTCATTGACCCGTTACACTTACTTTACGATTGCGCTGTATCTATCAATGATGTGTTATGACGTTTGTCACGTTAAAATATCGTCCGTAAACTAACCGACTTTATTCGCTCGATTGGATATCGGCTCGATTGTCAATGACCAAATTTAGGTGCCGTAAGTGAGAATGAAGAGAATACACATGTCCAAGAGCTTACGTTTCAGGTGCAAGGATAAGTTATCCGTCATTAGGTTTTTCAGGGCGTAATAGCTGTTTTAGGCGTTTGCGGTGCATTGAGCAAAAATTCTACGAGACCGTATATTCTTATATCCGTATACCTATTCTTTAGACCGTAGAGAATAAAGGTTTTGGAAAGGGTATAATGACGATGTTGTGCTAGTTTACACTGGTTATTTCGATAAACGGGTTCTTGTTTTATTTCATATTGTTTAAGTGTGTTACATGAAACGAAATACTGTCTTCTAGTTTGAATGGCAATGTTTCCAGAGAAATTACAGAGCAGAGAGATAAATCATGTTATCAGAGTGAAGAACGCAGTGTTGTTCTGTATAATAATTGGGAATATTTAATTTTGTTTAGTTAGTTAGTTTAGTTTAATTAAAGGAATGTTCAGAGTTGACTCTAATAGTGACTAAAACATCTAGGCTAAAGAATGCGTTGCCTGAGTGGGTTTCTCCGGATGGTTACAATTTTGGTGTCTTCAAATCGAGAGTGAATCTGTTTTCTCTAGGTGATCACGCTCCATCGTAGACTGCATCGTCGCTTAACATCAGCTGAGATGACAGTCCAGTGTAAACCCAAAATAGTTAAAAAACATCTTAATATATATAAATCTCGTATCACAATGTTTGTCCTCAATGGACTCGTAAGCCACTTATCCGATTTTAATCAAATTTGGACACCGTGTGTAGATGGATCCAAGTTAAAAGATAGGATAGTTTTTATTTCGATTAATAGGCTTTATGTGACCATATCCGAGCGAAGCCGGAACGAACCGCTAGTATACATATAAGTACAAGTATTACTCACATTAAAAATAAGTATTTAGAAGACTAATATAACTGTAAATTGTTATTGATGTAAAAATGTCAATAAGCTTTAATTTAATAATTTGTTTTGTGAGGGTGTTTAATAGATAATGAGTACCTGTGTACTCACTACCTTCCTAATTATAAGGCACAACTATTATATGTTGTACGTCCGTTAGGACAAACTGTTGATACTAAACTTTTATAACACCATCAATGTACACGGTTTTAAGCAATAAAATTTATTTATATTTCTATTATAAAGCAATGCACCCAATTTCATCGAAATCCTTTCATAGTGTTTGTTTGAAAGAGCAACAAAAATCCATATAAAAATAAACAGTTTCACATTTATAATTTTGGTAAGATAATGTCTATACTATAGAAAAAAAAACAATTCCCGTATTAGATATCGAGATGTTTATCTAAAGGATTGGTATTAGGAGTTAGAGAGCGGAAAGGTTTCGGTCGGCCGTTTTATTGAAACAGGACCAATCATGAGGTACTCGGATGACTTAATAAAAGGTTTTTTTGGTTTGGAAGTAAAAAGGTTTTTATCACTTAACTCGTTAACTAGACCGCCCGCTCAAGGAATTGGGGTATGATACCTCCTCTATTACCAAAGCTCAATTATTTTTTTATTTTAGTTCTTCTGACGTCACAAAACTTGTTTCTGAAGTCAATTTTTTTTTGGTGAGCTTAAAAAAATGATGTGTTTAACAATGGGCATGGACTGTCAGCTAAAACAGACATAATGAAGTGTGCTGACTCTCTCTTCCTATTTTTTAACCGACTTTAAAAAAATTTGGAGGTTCGATGTATTTTTTTTTAATGAAAGTTCAATTTTATTTGCATGTGTTCTTCTGTCGTTACAAAACTTGTTTCTGAAGGGATTAATGTTTTTTTGTATGTTACACGACAGCGCCGCCAATTGAGAATCGATTGTACTAATTCATTTTTTTTTGTAGACCTTAGTTTAAGACATATAAATTTTATCGAAACCGGTGGTAAAGCGGTTTTAGAAATATGAAAAAAAAAACTAAAATTTGCTTGCATGTTTTTGAACGACATAGTCATAGATTCTTATAAAATTTGTTAGGATCTTAATTTAGGTAATCTTATATTGAAGTTGGTTTCTGTTTTTTTTCTGTAGATAATAGATTATTTTCCCTATACGCGCACACAAATTCGATATACTGAAAGTATTTGCGCGTAAATAGATTATTTTCCTATTTTTTCTATACACACACACACAAATTCAATACACTAAAGCTATTTGCACGTTTTTTATTTATAAGACATCTATTTACTTCTTTTAACGCATTAGGAAAAAATATCCGAGTAAATATTTACGACACGAGCGCACGCCGTCACGAGAAACCGACACCCTTAAGTTAGCTAGTCGCCATTTTATTAATCATTGTAATTAGCTTCAGTTTTAGACTTCTTGTGTTGAATACATTACCTATTTAACAACTTCCAAAAAGGAGGAGGATGAGGAGGAGGAGGAAAGGAAGAGGAGGATATGAATTCTACCACTATGTTTTTTTGTTATGTAATGATGTAGGTATGTTACCTGATTTCTTTACGAGTATGTTTGAAGTTACACTTTTTTACACGAGAAAGAAGTATGAACTTTTTGCGTACGTACATTAGTAGACACTCCATGGACGTATAAAAAAGTCGGACGTAGTCTCGGTGAAACAAAAACTGTGTCCATCGAGTCGACCACATAATATGCACGTGTGCGCTGTCACATACAGGCTGACACGCACACATCAGTGGATCATTACACGCGGTACTTGTGTATATGTGTGCGTGTCAGCCTATCAGTGACAACCTGACAGCGCACACGTGCAAATGTGGCCGACTCTAGTGACACAGTTTTTGTTTTAGCGAGACTACGTCCGACTTTTTTATACGTCTATGAGACACAGTTATTTTTTATGTCAGTCTAGCGTCTTGTAAACCTATTTGAAATGGAAGAAAAAATATCACCGCTTACCATAAAATAATTAAGGTTCTTCGCGCGTCTTAAGTTACAAGTTATAACTTATAGCCCATTAGGTAGTACTAAGCACCACGGCGCACGTGACCACCATCGTAAGCGCCTGTTAATTCACTAAGCTGTCCTTAAGTAATTATAATTCAGGTATGATTAGTATGAGCGGAATATTAAGTAAGTTAAGTTATGCTTTGTTTTACTTGGACTTCAGCGAATAAACAAGTTGTTCCCGCTATGGTGCCATTATGATAGACCTACAAATATAACTCAAAATGTTTTTGAAAGATCGCACGGCAGAAGTGAAAACTAAAATAAGAAATAACTAATAAAATCTACTGAATAATTTTACTAATGAAAAATAAATATAATGTATTGAATACAGTGACACGATTTGACATGACAGCAGACAGGGAGCAGCAAATGACTATCTTTCTCACTCAGGGTAGGATTTCACGGAGCGGTTTCAAACCGCGCCCGCGCGCGGGCGCGGGCCCGCGTCTTCTGTAGGATGCAGATTTGTATGTAAAAATTGAATTCAAAACTCACGAGGCGGTTTACGCCCGCGCTACCACGCGGGTGCCGCGCGGCGCCCGCGTGGCGACCGCGCTGCTGCGCGCGCAGCGGCGCGTTAGCCATCTGCAGCCAATGATTTCAAAAGGAAGGATGCGCCCTACTATACATTTTTTAGAAAACTTCTTAATACAAGCTAAAACAGCGAGATCTGTAAATCATACGAACTACGTTAGTGCCGCGTTGACGACAAAAGACGGCATAGCATTGTACAAAAAAAACCTAATTTCATGCATAATTTTTTTACTTGCAATTGGAATTATATATGTGAATAAAATTTTTACTATAAATTCTAAACGAACTACATATGTATAGGTATTCAAAATAGTTTCTCAAATATTTAAATACAATAACAAACATAGCAAAAGTATTTTTATTAATGTACGAGTATCATTCATTTATTTTTTTTTCAAATCGGTTCATTACTTTCAAATCCTATTCAATGCAAACACAAAAATTCGAAAGTATTTACGAATATTTTCTCTTTGTAATGTACTCAAACCTAAGTGTAGATTAAACCTACTGTCTTATTCCAAGAAACTAAGATACTCGTAGTACAGGTTTAAACCAGGACTAACTAATCCAGGTTTGATACGGTCCCAATTACAAAACTCAGACTATCCAAAGACTACTTAGTCCAAGGTTAAGCCTGAAATAGCCCAACGGTATACAACAATATTAACAATTTTTGGAACTGCTTTTATTTTGAAGATTGACCCTTGTTTACCGTAAAAAAATACATTTAATTTCAAAACATTAGTATTTTCGATGAGTAAATATACAATATTAGACTCATTTTGAAACACTAACAACTGACATGACGTCACTAGTCGCAAAATACTGTTCGCGATTCATGACTGTATGTTTAGGTTATGTGTTTTCTTATCATTACTTGAATACAAACAATCAAAATTGTTGTCGCTAAGATCGCAAACTATAATAAAAAAGTAGAAATGTAAACAGTTTAATCAGTTTTGACAGTTTGTTTTGCGACTAGTGACGTAATAATTTATATTGGTGTAGCCAGTCACGTGACAACAGATTAAAAATATAGGGTTTAAAATCATTTATAATAAATTTACTACGTAATATTAAATTATAATAATGTGATTCTCGATATTCTATTAATGCAAACTATCATAAAATCAACATTAAACATTAATGTGTGATTAGTGTTAACATCCCTATTGCGAGAGTTCAAATTGTTAAATATGGAAGAAATAAGTGTTGTCCTAACCTTAAAATGACAGATGCGAAGTAAGTCCATAGTTAAACTAGGGGTTCCATGGTTAATCTTTAGGATCATAGATAGTACGTGGCTTAAACCTGGCTTAATTCCAGTACTATAATTAGTCCGTGTTTTGGAATAAGACGGATTACGTTTTGTTATATTATGAAATCCCAAAATTCAAAATCACTTGCACTAAATTCGATAACAATAAAACAACAACAAAAATCACGTTTGTACAAGGCTACTTCGTCCACTTCACGCGTTCAATGGCGGTTATTTTGTGGAAATCCGTAGAAAAATAATATCACTTTAAAATGGATGCCTATTAATCTAACAGCAACAAAAGGAAATTAAGATTACATACTTACTGATGATACCATATCCCATCTTTCTTTGTGTCGTAGTTTTTGCAACCTTTTAGCACACAATTATGAATTTTAATGCCCACCAAATACTCGTTTACTTCCGCGTATTGAACGCTGTGAACTGAGTCACACTGGCCCTAAAAATGTTTTTAGGGCCAATGCGGTGTTTTTTTTGTACGGTTGGTCTGGTCCATACTTATATAAGTCAATGTTCTGGCAGTCGGTTGAGGGGGGAGAAACAAAAATAGTGCTGCCCTTAGTAATTTACTTTTCGCTTTTGAATGCCTTTTGTGGTTTTGAAGTCGGTTATTTTAAACGTAACTTTTATGTTTTTTATTTTAACTTTTGTACTTTTTAGTGTTTGTAGGCTATTCTGTAAAATAGGATAGGGTTTTCTACGTCTCGAATGCATCAAGTATTTGCTTGCTTGTAATCTATTATCTGCAATAAAATATAAGTTTATTGCAGATTAGATAATAGATTACATGTGGGCTACTTTTCATCACATGAAAATAACGGGAACTTTTTTTAATTTAATAAATAATGTAATATGGCTAAATTAATTTGACTTTATCACTAGAACTAGTGAATTTTTAATGCCTGGCGGAACATTTTTGTATGATTTAAGGTTAAGGTAAAAAACCTGTGTTTATTTTAGTGACTTTTTCATTACCAACGCATCAGTTATGTCAAGTTTTACTGAAACATGCTAAACTTATGGTTGACCTCGAGGACACAGTCAACTTCCGCTTGTTTTAATACGTTGAGCTATGTCAATAACTTTGGTGCTCTGATGGATGACTTCGTTTCGTATACGATCACTCAGAAAAAACCAACCATTCTTCGTTTCACAGCACGCTTTTCAACTGGTGCACGGTTTTATATAGGTTCATTTGCAGACCGATGCGCTGGGAGGCGTAAACAAGGCCCATCAGTATCTCTTGTAGATCCCCGCCATACATAGATTTCGGCCATTACGACGATATCGTTTGGTGAGATATGCCTGTTGCCATAATTATAAATGTCACGTCCTGTCTAATCCAGCGAGTTTCGAACTTGAACAGTCATAGTTGCGGCGATATACAAATATCTCATTACCTCGATATATCTCGGCTTCTCGGCTGTCAATTTGGCATCGATGTAGGGATTCCATGACCAACCAGACTTTCACTAAGTTATCCGTCATGCTTTCTCATAGCCCACAAACGCTAAGTCAAGGGGCTGATTGTACTCATTGGTCTTCTATACAATTTGCCACACAGCTTAAATAGATTCTTCTTCTTCCATCATTTCCAAAGTCTGTTTCGAACGCTTCGACTTTAATCTTGCTCTTACGCCTTATCGCAAAACATTTCGTGGCCTCCTCCCGCAAGACTCTACGAGTAGAGATTCACTCTGACAAGTTCTTGGTCAATATCGTCGGAGTCAAAAAAAAGTTTCTCAGAAATCGTCATAGAATAAGAAGTTAAAACAATTTGTGGAATAAAAAACATATACAGATTACAGATAATACAAGCTTTTCTTAATTTGCGGCTGCGATAAAAAAATATTATTTATTTCCTTTATTGCCATTTTACCCGACTGAAAGAAGAATTATGGTTTTCAAGTGTATCTGGTATGTTTGTAAATTTCTTTATTCCCACGTTTGTTCCAAACGCCTGGATGGATTTTTATAACTAAGATATTGTTAGATTAGTGTCAATCGCCAAAGTATCATCACATAGTACATAATGTTTTTATGTGTTGATTTTTTGCAGTCGGGTTTTTTAAATTAAAGTTTTTCTATCGTGTTACTCGTTGCTCGAAAAAAATAACATCGTTCATCATAGATTAAAGAATCTAACAAAGAGTTTTATCTCCACCTTTGTAATAAGAAGGACTACTTAGGCTGTGAAACGCATTGCCAGAGTGAGTTTTTCGTGATGGTTCGAACCTTGGGATTTTCGAGTCGAGAGTGTATTTGTTTCTGTTAGAGAAGTAAGCGCCGTCGAGATAAGACCATATCATATTATTATTTATTTATTATTTATTTACTTAGTTCAATTTATTCAATACTTTAGTGGTATTTCTGCACTGTGGCACCGATTCCGCACAAAGTGGGACATCAGAGCGCGCGAGGCAGCGTAAATGCCTACCTTGGCAGAAAAATCTGACCTTAAATATATTATTATTTAATCTAAAATTTGCCACCCCCTCAAAAGTGCCGCCGCGAGCGGGCCGCCCCTACCGCCCTCCCTACGCTATGCTACTGACTTCCAACCGCACGTCCGCGCGGTTTCCAACCGCGCCCGCGCGCGGGCGCGAACCGCTACAATCAGCGGTCTCGTGAGTTTTGGAAAAAAATCGTCGCCCGTCGCGGTTCGCGCCCGCGCGCGGGCGCGGTTTGAAACCGCTCCATGAAATCCTACCCTCAGGCACACTCGGCGTTCCCGAGTTCACCCGAACAAATCTTTGACCCCAAACGGGGCGATGAGCTTAATTCAGCCTACGAAAAAATCTGCGTGTGGTACGCCAAGAGAATAACTTCAAATACGAATTCAATCATCAATTTGATGATTAATAATTTACAAAATTGTACACATATATTTTTCTTTTATTTCACAAACAAAAAAAACCAACGAAGATACAGTGTTTAGAAGATACGACAACAGAAACGCTAAGAATGGTTCAAAAATCATTTTTAACTCATTCACAGTTTTAACTCATTTTCTTGGCAGCTCATAACATTGGTGACAAAGTTTGAATTCCCAATCGTGGGGTCATAAGTTTAAACCCCAGCTGTACCTCTGAGTAAAAAATGTTTCCTTAAACGTATCAACCGAAAAAATAAAAGAAAAAACCTGATTAAGCATTTAAAACTCAATTTCTGAAGGTGAACGTATCAAATAGATACTCCGGTATCACTTTGTGTCAGTAAATAGTGTAGTAATTGTAGCGATAGGACTCATTTCAGAGTCCGTCATGGGAAGTACCACACCTTGGCCAGTTATACTTCCGCCAAGCAGTAATGTGCAAACATCGCTGTGATCCGGTTTGGAGGAAATGTTTCCAGATAAATTGCAGGGCATAGTTTAACATTATTCAAAAGTTCCGATGTAATTGAGCGACAAACATGCAAACATCTAAACTTCCAAACTTTCCAAATAATATCGAAAGGAAGTATTATAATATTAGTACATAATATAAGTAGTATTATAATATTTAAACTACATAAATTTAGATTATTAATATGGAAACGTAAATACTTGATGTCGATTGAACACCGGAGTTTACTTGATCATTGGTTCCTACGGAAATAGATATTGAGGTTTGCTACACTTCGGTTTGCTTCAGGCACCGTTTAGATTTTCCAGTTACTTTAACAAGGTTTAATTTTAATTTATTTTTAATTTAAATTATAAAGCACCTTGAATCTAAAAAGTTTAACGTTTTTTTAACTTAGTTTTCGTAAATAATACAATCCACATCTTTCAATCTATCAATCAAAACCAACCAACCCATTAATCAATCAATTAAATATTTTATAAAGTAAATTTAATACTAAAAGAAATCTTCTCGTGACCACGGCGGTTGTAACGCTGCCGAAACATCGAGGTATTTAAACAATGAATTATTCGTGATTAAGCCCCGTAGGTAGGTACTATATAAACACTATGTGTTCAAATCGCGAAAGTTTAAAAACAATAAATACTAAAAGGTATAGTAAATACTTGATTTCGGTTGAACACTGGAGTTCGCTAGATCCATTGGTTTCTGCGGAAATAGATATTGAGCTTAATTACATCTCGGTTTGCTTCAGGCACCATTTGCAACTTCCAGTTGTTATCATTTGATTTATTTTTCATTAAAACCTTTACAAATTTGATTTATTTTGAATCTGAAACCTTCACTTTTTATTTATTAAGGTAATAAGTTAAGTTCATAACTTTCAATCAGTAATCAATCAATCTATTAATCAATGATCTATTTTATTACTTAAATACTAAAAGGTTACTTAAATACTTGCTGTCGTTTGCATGCCACTTGATCAATGGTTCCGACGGATATAGATGTTTAGTTTTCCTACACTTCGGTCTGCAGAGAGCCATACTTTGCACCTTCTAGTTAATACAACTGAGTTTAATTTCCATTAAAAAAATAAAATCATAGTATCTTAAGCTTACAAACTTCAATGTTTTTTCAAATCAACCAACTCATCAATCAATCAACGAATCGATCTATGATCTATTTTTAATCTAAATACTAAAAGGCAACTATACTTGATGTTGGTTGAACACTGGAATTCACTTGATCGTAGATTACTAAGGCAACAGATATTGAGGCTTGCTACACTTCGGTTAGCTTCGAACACTATTTGTTGCTTCCAGTTGCTATAGTTTTTTTTTTAAATTAAAAACTTTGAATATTGTATCTGGGATCTACAAACTTTAATGTTTTTTTTTTAATTAGTAACTAGTGAACTCCAAAACCTTCAATTAATAACCAAACAACCAATCAATCAATCAAAATTATCACACCAAAATCTTGTTCCGTTGCCACTCCGACGTTTAGCCGCTACACTGCTCGGTAGCGCGAGCTCGTAATATTTTCCGCTGCCAATTAGTGCTTGACACAGCTATAGAAATATTCACTTGAAAAGTTAAATAGTTTTTTTTTAATAAAAAAGTGACGAGACGAGCAGGACATGTGCCTGATGGTAAACAACATGCCTGACACATAACAGCACAGTGACACACAGCTAGTGGAACATGAAGAGTCCAAATCATTACCTAGCACTACACTGCGCTCGTCACCCAGAGATCTAAGATGTTATATCTCTAAGCCCTGTAATTTCTCTGGTAACATTGCCCTTCAAACCGGAACACAGTAATGTAAGCACATTGCTGCTTGGCGGTAGAATAACTGGCAAAGGTGTGGTAGTTCCCCAGACGGGCTCTGCTAAGAGTCCTCCTACCAGTACTAAACTTAACTTAAGTATCTTACTTGTTCCAATTACTGGCGCAATTCAAGCCATCAAATCATTGGAGCGCTCCACTCCAAGTTTACCGCGCGGGGTTAGATTCAATACTTGGGAATGTGCAACTAAAACTGTCTTCGATCCAAGCTTCACGGGAAATCTGTTTATTGATCTAATGTATTTGCAATGGAAACTAACGTAGTTTTAGGTCTATATTTGCGTAATCATATACTGGACTTCCCGTCGTATAAATTGAACGTTTGTATAATCATATGTAATTTACTCGAGGCCGACTCTCGAAAAGAGTCAAAAGGAATTAAGGGTCATTTTCGTTTTTCTGTTCCGTTGTCTGATAGAGATTGCTTTAACCGATAAAGCTGCACATGAAGATACCTACTTACATAATAGTTTTTTTTTTTTAGTTTCTATTCTGTGCTTTGTGGCTTTTTAATAAAGAATCGTTGTATTATATTGTATTGTATTGTTGTAAGATTCTAAAAACACAATAGGAATGCACAGAGTAAGTAATCACTGCGTGAATGTTCGGTTTTTGTGACGTCAAACGAACTCAAAGAGAAAAAAATGGCAGTCAAAGGAACTGCCGATAGTAGTGAAAAGTTATTTGAACTCAGAATTTGACAGCTTACTTTAACTTAACTTTTGCATAATCGTTTTTGGCGTAATGTGTTTTAAGCATAACTAAGTATCTATTGTACTATTTTCAATTCGACTATTGATACCCATAATGGTCTTTAAGCATTATTTATTTATTGATTGTGCTACTAAATAATATATAGACTCAGGTTTGGGTTACCTAGGACCCAGATCCGACTCGGAGCACCCCGATTCCACCTACTCTTGTCGCTACTACCCCTAGAGTGTAGTAGTTTATTTTAATTTTTTCAAAGTTAGCTTTATGCCATATTTGTTTATGCTAGTAAAAATTATGCAAAAACAGTTATGCGTTTAGTTGTTATGGCAAATTATCATTAGCCCTTACAACGTTATGCCTACATATATTAGTACACAGATTGTTATGCTACTACATAATTATAGACCCAAGATAAGATGATACAAAACATTTTAAAAGTTGACCCATACAAACTGCATAGTAGAGAAGTATGTAATACCTATGTCTGGCAAGACAATTTGTTTTAGTCTTAATTTACACAAATGAAAAAAAACAGTCAGCTGATTGAAGTCGTCTTCTTCCTCATCTTCTTTTTATTTCTGATATTTATTCGGTTGTGTGGTTCACTTCAGTAATGTTTTATATCAGTCTAACTTCAACTGAATTAGTACGAGTATATTACAGATTACAACCAGTGAAGGTCAAACCCCACTAAGCATTTATCATAACAGTCAGGACTACGCACAGTCCGAGCAGATAACTTAGTAAGTTGACTCGCTGATTACTCCAACTTACTTGCTTGGGGTGAAAGGGCTTGGTTACTGTTATTTTAAACTGTGGCATGATTGTGGTAAGAATGTTTCTCAGACTATGGCATTTGCGAAAATTACGCGTCTGTATGTGTATGTGGCATCGTAGCTCCGTGAAAGACTGAACTGATTTTGATATTTTTTTTAAAGTGAATACTTCTTTTGGCAGATTTCCGTGGGCTGTGAAGCTTGTGAAGTTGAGCTCAAGCGTCACATTCGTAAATGAAAGACTAAAACTCTTCGGGTAAACTCGGATGATCTAAATGGCCATGGTCAAGGCAACACCCTCCGGTTTCACCCGTGCAGTTTCCAAAGTGAGCTATAAAGTTTTGAGTTATTCTTTTTCACTACTATCGGTAGGCCCTATAATTGCCAATTTTTTTTAACCCCCGTCCAAAAAAAGGGGTGTTATAAGTTTGACGTCGATATCTGTCTGTCTGTCTGTGTCTGTCTGTGGCACCGTAGAGCTCAAACGGGTGGGCCGATTTCGATGCGTATTTTTTTATTTGAAGATAGATATCCGTGCGGGTATTGTTAGCTATGTTTGGTCAATATCGATTCAAGATGGCCGCCTCCACAAAATAGCGGACAAAATATTTCTTTACAGCCTGCCTCAATATGGGTATCAAATGAAAGGGCTTGACTAGTAAAATACTATACACTATAAAAAAAATCAAATCCAAGATGGCCGCCACCACACAATGGTGAAATATATAATTTTTTTTTCACTACTACCTCAATATGAATATCAAACGAAAGGGCTTGACTAGTAGAATACTTTGCACTATCACAAATTTCAAATCCAAGATGGCCGCTACCACAAACACAAAACGCTACAATGGCGAAATACATTTCTTTTTTCACGACTCCCTTAATATGGGTATCAAATGAAAGGGCTTAACCAGTAGAATGTTGTACAGATAACAAACTCGAGGTAGTCGGGGGTTAATCAAAATTTTTAATTTTGTTCTTGTCTTCTTAAAAGATTAATTGCTTGGGAATGCTTTAATTTAAGCCGCTACCGCAAAATGGTGGATTAGATTTTTTTTCACAGCTCATTCAATAATTATGGGTATCCAATAAAAGTACTTGACAAGTAGAATATAATACGTTGTGAATGAATGTATCTTTTTTTTGTTATGAATGAAGACTTACAAAATATGTATGTAGGTACTAATCGAATCATAAAGTTAGGACGCCAAATTTCATCAAAATTTTTCAGACATTAAAAAAATCTATTTACAAATACAAATATAAATATAAATTTGCAGGTCATACAAATTATTTTAAAAGTTAACCCATACAAACTGGCATCTTCTCTAGATGCATGCAATATGTATGTATAAATATTTGCATTACAATGTTTAAGTAAAATATTTGAACTGCCATCGCACCCTAGACATTTAAGATATATCTCAATTTAACAATATTAGCAAGCAATATTTATATTAACAGGGTTATTAGAGAGTATTAACATTTTAGTATTACTATCATAGCGCACTCTGTAAATTCCATAAAGGGCTTGATAGGTTGATAATGCGAGTCCAAGTTGGTCCTAGTCCCTCGCTAATATTGATACATAAGGGTTAACTACGTCGCCGGTTGTAGGGTTAATCATAGCTATAGCGATTAACATCTTCTCTGCCGTATAAGTACACATATTATTTATATAGAACTCCGTACGTAAGTACGGAAGGAGCAATCTTGCGATTGCGAAAAAGTTAATTGTTCCATTCAAAAGTATACAATAATAGAGAATAAAAAGACTGTATGAAATATTTTATTTCCAAACAAATAATGCAGCGTTGTCGATACCAGTAAATTAATTTCTTTTTGAAGTGAATACTTAATTTGTCGCACCACGGACAGATTTTTCGTGGGCGTGTAAATTGAGTTGTAGCGTCACGCTCCGATGATCGACCGCCTAAATAAAACTGTCTTAGCTTTGATATTTTGCTGTCTTTGTTATTTTGGCTTGAAATCACAGAGACAGAAATAGCAAAGCCATAGTCGATTTCGTTAGACGGTAGAGGGGGAATGGTAAGACATCTTCGGGTAAACTTGGGACCGTGGCCATCGGCCATCTAGACATTTGTCAGCATTTCTAGATGCCTATGTTCATGGCCACGCCCTTCGGTTTCACCAATATAGTTTCCAAAGTGAGCTATCAAATTCTGAGTTATAAGTTTTCACTTCTATCGACAGTTCCTAGGAGTGCCATTTTTTTCTTTTGTACGTAGAGTAGGTAAATGCATTTACGCATACCCTTCCACCTGGGTGATACGGTCGCGTTATGTCAACTCGACACACTCGACACCACGGACGGTGATGATGTGATGATCTAAAACATACACGGGGTTTGATTCTTGCCGCTTAAGGCGGGAACGTTCTTCCGTGAACCCGCCGCGGCTGCTCTTCTCTGAGGCACGCCTCCATCGCCGGCGCACCTGTATGTATGCTGAGTGGGAGTTTTCTCGACGTTAAAACGCGTTTTACCGTGAGCGCGTAAACTTAACATTTGTATGAAGAACTTCAGCGACGATAGATGCGCTATTGCACGGGGGGTAAACCTCATACAAATCTAACGTCATTTTCTTTTTTTTTTCGTTATGTCATTCGAGTTTGACGTCCAGCCTAACAAATCTGACACTTCTGCTCCCCTCGCTTTTTTCACAGACTAAGTAGACTTTACTTCAGTAGACACAATTTTATTTCATGCCAACGTCAAACCTTGTAAAATAGAAATATGTTAGAGCGCGCACGATAAATTAAGAAAAAAAAAGTACTTAGCACAGACTAAGTAGTACACTTAGTCTGTGAATCCAATAAAAAAATCGAAAGTCCCACGTTAGGGATACCTAAAAATTAGACGGTATCACGACGGTATCGGTTTATCGATTGTCACTAGATCGAATGGATCGAATTCATGGTATTCGTTACATATCACATGGGATTGAATCAGTAATGCATGTTTTTAAAAATTTTTTAGCCATTAACTCATTCAATGTCGTCCAATCAACCAACCGCCGCGAACAATGTACGAGTACCTAATATTATTAACGTACGTAAATTATTAATAACAATATATATCTGTAATTGGATCCACACATCTTCATCTGGGAAAGGCGTTTATTTCATACATGTTATTTTCCTTTTTTATTGATAGAGACAGATTTTGGTTTAGGTATCTACACGCCTGGCATGTCCATGTAATTTCATTGTGCTTAGATTTGTGTGTAGATTTTTTGTATTTGATTGTGTGTAGATTTTAGGGTCACGAATCGTCTTTCAAAGTGCTTATGGCACACTTGAAGACAAATTAGTTCATCGTATGTTTTTTGTCTTAAAGTTGCACAGTCTATGTGTTTTAGCCATTTTTCAATATTTTCTCTATTTTTTGGAAATTAGTGTAGTATCATATTTCGTCGCGTACTTTTGCATCCCCTTATGCAACAATATTTGTACCACATATTTGTATTATGTACACAACGTTATTGTAGATTTTTGCACAAGTTTGGTAATGTTGGTGATTACAGTACTGCTGAGGCGCATTTAATACAGCCGAAAACTGTAATCATCAATGAGTACACACTTGTATCATACGACGTTTTTTCAACACACTTAAAAAATTACAATTATAAATATTAATTTCAACAATGAAAACGAGTTGTTAAAAATCTTTCGTTTCGTTTTGTTATGGCGGGAAAAAATAATCAGTGCTCAAATATGCGCGCGCAACTAACAATGGCGGCCAGCCATAGACTATTCACTTATCAGGCTAGACATACATTTCATAATGTGGAACGTATCTCATAGCCAAAATTTTGTAATAGGTATCGATATTCCGCTTAGTTTCGATTTTAAGATTTAATTATCATATATTATCGGGCATCTCTTTACCACTTCTGGTTTTGTTTTTCATAAAATTATAGTGTTTCTCTACTTAGTCTGTGCTCCCTTTTTAGCAACTTAGTCTGTGCTTTTTAGTTGTTATGACGTTTGTGAGTTATCATAATTGTTATTGTTTGATTTATTTTCGTATATTTCTGTTATTTATTAGCTGCAAATGTACTTTTTGCACCTTACCTAAGATTTACCTAACAAGTTTATTGCACCAGGTTGGAGTTACATCGGAAAATAAGTGTGTTTTATACGTATCCACATTGGAAAGAAAAATACTCAAATTATGACATATCCTATGAAGTGGTGATTCTTTTGCTGAGAAAACTCTGTTGTGGAACTTAAGAAGAAATAAATGCATCAATTCAATCTATGTGTATATTTTTCTCATAGACACTAGTTCCTTTTAGGCGCAAAAAATTAAATAATGTATGATTTGCGTACTGGCACGAAAGCACCAGTTGGCAAATGAAATCTATGTGTTGATACAGTTTGTGTAATTTAAAAAAAAAGAAAGACAAAGTCAGATATCATTTTCAGCACAGATAAAGTAGATTTAGTCTAGAACCATAGACCAATTTCCCTTGTTCCCGACATGTCCGTCTGAGTGTACTACTTAGTCTGTGCGCTATTGTAGCTGTTATTGTTTTTCTTTGTCTGTATTTCTGTTTTTTCTTTTGGTGTGAACAATAAAGAGTATCTATCTATCTATCCATCGATATAATTAAAGAAATGAGGTATGCTATAATCTAAAGACAACATAACGTGGCGAAATTTGTTTGAAAAATTTGAAAATTGAATTGTCAGCGAACGTACACAACTCCTTGTTGCGACTGAGAGTAAATCAGGAGACGTCACCTGATTTTGCATCGCCATAGTAGAAGCGCGTTTGCCGCTTCTGCGTTTTTGAGAGTTCGATGTATCTATCTATTTAATTTCTTCATACATGTCATGTTTATGCGCTCTCGGTAGAACGCGTTTTGTTGTCATTGAAACTGGCACTCAGCATACTGAACTCAAGATATGTCGCGACGACCTAGGGGATCAACCAGTAGAGTCACACGGGTCACAGCTACCTATGCTCCATCCGCCTACCACATGTAGCCTGCAGACACAACCTCTGATGTCTCACTACTGAAAGGTCTCCCCAATTTTTAAAATCTGGTCCTGCTTCATTTTCCAATCTGTTTAAAAAAAAAAATTAAAAAAAAAAACATTTATTTCGAGTTTCAAATGACTCATATTCGTAGGCACAATTACAATTTCCACAAATGAACAAAAATTAAAAATCCAGACATCTATTTATTTATTTATTTAACAAGGCGCACATCAGTAAACATATCAAATCATCAAATCATTTTAAACGCGTTTCCTTTGCTATCTTATTGAATAGTTATAATATAATAGTTGTACCTAAATAGTTACTATTTGAACTTACAAACGTAGTGTAGGACACCCTGAGACTAAATGGAGTGACGATATACGGAAGACAGCAGGCAGTCGATGGAAAAGTATACCTGAGGATAGGGCTGAGTGGCGAGCCATGGGAGAGGCCTACGTCCAGCGTTGGATTAATATGATGAAGAAGATGACCATTTTAATTTACGTTATTTATGTAAATTTATAATAATTATCTAGTCTAGTTTTGTTATTATAAATTTAAAATAAAATGTCAATTAAAAAACAGGCTTGTCAAAATTACATCACAATTCATACAAAAAGTATACGTCATTAATCTAATATAATAATTATCTTGATATTTATAGAGCATTCGTTTATTTAATGTTTGAAATCTAGTACAAATGAAGTAGAGTTTTGCTAATTTAGTTTTAGCTGTAGTGATAAATATGACCACAGACATGGGTTAGACAGACACCGCAGAGTTAGAAACATCAGCTGCAGACTTTGTTAATAAATCTGGTGTGGTGTGCCATTTCATTTTGTAATTTATGTACATAGTAAACGAGTCAATTAGGAGTACATGGTTTTCTTTTCAGTCTTAAGTTTTATTCGTATTTAATGGTCTTTTTAAGGGTATAATAATGAAGTTTACCATGTCATACGTGTCATGTTTTCAAAACTTAGAATACTTTTCAAAATAGATTTCAATTGCGCCGCAACTAGCGTTAATGTTTATTAGCCGACTTCAAAACAGGAGGAGGTTCTCTATTCGGCTGTATGTTTTTTTTAAATTAAAAATTTTGCATTAGCATACGTTAGTATTATCAATCCCCCGACGCAAAAAACGAGATGCTTCGCTTGCTTGCGAGTTTGATGCGTCTTTCTCTGTGTGAATGTGTATTTAGCATTGTAGCTTCCGAACGGATGAACCAATGTATATTTAGTTTCTTATTGACTTAGTGAGAAGTGTTCTTAATTATGTTTCAACTAAATCGTTCAAATTTGTCTGAAAGTCATTCGCTATTACGTTAGCTGCGGTTGGAATTTTAGACACCTAACACCTTTTTTTTAGACCCCTTTTTTGTTAAATTGTTTCACTCATCTATCACTCAAATCTGTTATTCTGAAAACATCTTAATTCTACATATTGTGGTATGTAGTAATAAATATCATCACCATCGTTGCGATGTCTACCTCTGTCTGTGGTGACAAAGGCCAAAGTTTAAAGTTATATTCAGCTATTTAGACTATGAAATAATAGCAACAACGAAAATAGGTTTAGAGAACGAATGCTAAAGCAGTTTAATTTAGACTAGTCTAGCCTCTCGGTAGTTATGACCAATTCATGGGCCGCATCAATTTATTCTCATGACCTGCAGATTAATATTATATCATTTTAATTATAGGAAAATGCACTGCAGTTTTATTTCTTTTAAACTAATACTAGTAACAGAAACTATTTTTAAAGAAATAACATTAAATAAATTTTATTTTTACTTATAATTTTGATTGATTATAATTAAAGATTGTACTTTGAATTAAAAACAAAAATTCATCAATGAATAAAAAAGTTATAACTGACCAGTAGTAGTTAACTTATCACACATGATAGGTACTATTATCATCAATTGCCCATATTCCAGCATATCACTAACTATCGATTATCACAATGTCGTAAGAAATATAGGTATATGTCACCGTAAAGTTGTAAATGTCGTTAGTTTGCAATAAGCTGCCTGAGATTAAATATAAACCTATGTAAGATTAATTTATAATATAACGTCGTTAGATTCTAATCTGACGGCATATACAACTTTACGCAGACATTTACAGGCGTAGTTGTAATTTACTCCAGCCCAAACTCCTTTGACAAAGGTCACATACAACTAATAAACAACAAAAAAAAATCTACGACCTCTACTTCTAAAAAGTTTGTCAGACCTGCCAGACTAGAAGGAATGGCCCAGTATAAATAACTTTGTAACGACACATAAATATCTAGCTTTTGGCAACTGAACACTATCGCACTACTCCCGGCAGGGGGATGTATTTTCCTCCTCTCTCCCCACTTTTCCTCCTTTTCTCCTTGTTCAATTGAATTAACGAATGGAGGATAAAATATTATGTAGTTATTCTTCTGATACTCGATGTAGTGGTTCAAAGGCCTCGGAAAGATAGGAAGGTAACAAAAGCAAGAGTTTTTAGATCGTTTTTACTGGTAAAACTCTTTGCAAAGTGTGCTTGGGGACGTATCATACTGCTGCCAGTTATTCTACCGCCAAGCAGTAATGTACAAATGGCACTGTGTTTTGATTTGAAAAGCAATGTTTACTGATAAATTACACAGCATAAGCATAAAGTATCTTATGTAACTGCAAAACGAGCGCAGTGCAGTGCTAAATAATGATTTGTACTTTCCATATTCCAATACCTGCGTGACAGTGTGATATTGTGGTTGCGCGTGCTACTTACCATCAGGCACACGTCCTGTTCGTCGACAAGATAAAATATACTATAGAAAAAGCTGTAGACACGGTCCAATAAACCGAAACCAGTCAGCTCTTCTGAATACATTTCAATGACTACAGATGTGACAAGTTAAAATCTCTAATTTCAACCCCGAACCAAATCCACAGAATTGGATAATTTTACTTATTTTACTTGAAAAATTAAAATGAAAACAAATGAAAAAAAGTTTATTTAGACAAATACAGAGTTTGCAAAGGTGGACTGACAAACTTGCACGATTATCTTTTCTCTCTCTTCCTAAAACTTATCTCACTATCTGAAAACTTTTTTATAGTATAGACAGCAAGTGGTAAGACGAGCAGGGCATCTGCCGGATGGTAAGCAACATATCTGCCCATAACAGCACAGTGACTCGCAGCTATTGGAACATGAAGAATCTAAATAATTACTTAGCACTGCACTGCGCTAATCACCTGGAGATATAAGGTGTTTTATCTCTTAGCTCAGTAATTTATCTGGAAACATTGCCCTTCAAATTGGAATACAGTGATGTTTTGCACACTACTGCTTGGCGGCAGAATAAGTGGAAAAGGTGCAGTGCTTCCCCAGGCGGACTCTGCGAAGAGCCCTACCACTACAGCTGGAAACTGTGACTTTTATCAATACACAAAGGTATGTTTTTGATCTGTTAATTGGACAGACTTACAAATAGACTTTTCAATTATTTATTATTTTTTTTTACTTTTATAGGTTTACACTTGACCGCCATCTTGCCTGATGTTAAGCGACGATGCGGTCTACGATGGAGCGTGTTTACCTAGAAGATACCGAATCACTCTCGATTTGAAGACACAAAGATTGTAACCATCGGGGAAAACCCACTCAGGCAACGTATTCCACAGCCTAGACGTTCTTATCACAAAAGTAGAGTCAAACCTCTTCGTTCGTGTCTTTGGAACATCAACCATGAAACGATGTCGCTTTGTCGAGCTACGAGCATTCCGATGAAATTAGGGTTCCGTAGCCAAACGGCAAAATACGGGACCCTTATAGATTCGTCATGTCTGTCTGTCTGTCCGTCCGTATGTCACAGCCACTTTTCACCGAAACAATAAAAGCTATACAATTGAAACTTGGTTAGTAGATGTAATCTGTGAACCGCATTAAGATTTTGATACAAAAAATAGAAAAAAACTAAAATTTTAGGGGTGTCCCATACATAGAACTGAAACTCAAACATTTTTTTATCAAAACCCTACGTGTGGGGTATCTATGGATAATACGTCATAATAGGTCATCAAAAATGATATTGAGGTTTCAAAAATATATTTTTCTCTCTTAACTCTTGGACTCTTCCAAAGTGGTAAAAAGTGTGTAACCCCTCCCCCCCTGTAACTTCTACAATAAGAGAATGACAAAAATAAATAAAAAATATGTATGATGTAGGTTACTATGTAAACTATCAACGAAAATTGGTTTGAATGATATCTAGAAAGCAGTTTTATTTTAATACGTCATAATTTGACTATTGTTAAAACACTGATTAAAGTAACAACGAAGTACAAGAACTTTTGTATTATGTTACTTGCTGCTACGGAAGCTTTCATGGGCAAGCCCGACTCGCACTTGACCCTTTTGTTATATATACGGTGTATAGATAACATTAGGATATAATGAACAAATTATAGTCCACTATGTAGTTGGCATGCAAAGGGTCGCAAACGCGCGGCATGTGAGTGGGCTCGTTCGTGACTGTCTCGCGGTATTCGGGGAATTGAGGCACGGCGGCCGTGATGTCAGGGCAACGCAAATTGTTATTTGTAGAGAAAGCATATATAATATTATCTAGCAGGAGAGTTTTTTTTTAAATAAAGATTGACGAGACGATCAGGACATGTGCCTGATGGTAAGCAACATGCTGACACATAACAGCACAGTGACACGCAGCTATTGGAACATGAAGAGTCCAAATCATTACCTAGCACTGCACTGCGCTCGTTGACACCAATAGGCAAGACTAAAAGATCCTTATTAGTACATCATCGCTAGCTTATCGGTTTTTTTATCGGATACACTTCGGAGAGTGTGCAACTGATCTGCATGATCTAATACCACCTTGCTCTTTCTTCAATCAGTCTTCGGCGACATCGTTTCATGGTTGATGTTCCAAATATGCGAACGAAGAAATTTGACTCCACGTTTGTGATAAGAACGTCTAGGTTGTGGAATGCGTTGGCGGAGTGAGTTTTCGCCGATGGTTACAATCTTGGTGTCTTCAAATCGGTTTCTTCTAGGTAAGCACGCTCCAACGTATTTTGATCGCAACATCGCTTAACATCAGTCGAGATGGTGGTCAAGTGCGAAACTATTATAGTTAAAAAAACAGATTATTTAAAAATATTGTAGACGTAGTTTTTCTTTTACAAACGAAAAATGACAAAGATACAGTGCTTACAAGTTTCGAGTGACGTCATTTTATTGTACGTATAGACAAAGACGTGACGTCACAACCCCTGACTTTGGAAGTTTGGTAACTAATCTTTGTCTTTACCGACTTTTGACAACTTTATAAAACAAGAAATATATGTCATAGATATATTTTTCTATAATTTATGTGGCAGACTAAATAGCATGGTATACTCCAGTATTCATCACAATAGGCATGTCGACTCATTTCTAATTTAATGTGCCATCAAAAGGCTACTCAATAACTGAAACATAGGTGAAAGAATTACTTTGTTATCTTAAAAACTTCCCGTGATATCACGATTTTAAAATCACAATTTTGGACACTCCCAAAACGCTTAATACAAATCACTACAGAAACGTGACGTCACCCTGTAATATTTTCTATGCGTCGCGCATAAAGTTTGTATAGGAAACTGGTTTCATAACAAAAGTAACTTGAAATTAAATGGGTTATCCAATGGTAAATACATTTTCTAATAATTTCGTACTTTTAAAATGGATTTGCCCATCCAGCTTTGAATGATCATAAAGTAAGTTAATCTAAAATAAAATCAAAATTAAGTAAAATTGGTACATATTTTATTATATTTAAATACTGTTATTATATCAAATAATTTGATATAATTGCAGGACCTGTCGTCACGCCTATTAGTGGGTAGGTTGGTTTTTTATAGCATAGAGTGACTAGACGAACAGGACATGTGCCTGGTGGTAAGCTTAATGTCTAGCCATAACAGTACAGTGTCATATAGCTGTTGGAACATGAAGAGTCGAAATCATAACCTAGCACTCCACTGCACTCATCACACAGATATATGTATAAGATGTTTTATCTCTATGGCCTATAATTTTACTGGAAACTTTGCCCTTCAAAACGGAACACAGCGTTGTTTTTCACATTGCCAACAGCTTGGCGGTAGAATAACTAGCAAAGATGTGGTAGTTCCCCAGGAAATCTGCAAAGAGTTTTACCACTACAAAATATTTCTTGACGCTACGCTGTGCTAAAATGATTACCTACGCGCATCGATAAAAACCAATGAATGTGCCCTGAGCACCTTGAAATTGGTAATAAACTGCGTTTCAGTGTGCGTAAGTGATTTAATTACACACAAACAATCTACTTGACCCCTAGAATCGCTAGGGGCGAGATATGATATGGTTCTACTTATTTTGGTTATTGACAACGAATTGGTAAAAACGTCCGGCATTCACCGCTTCCTGCAAGCCACTAGAACGAAAAGAGCGAGTTCGCTCTCCCCAACGATGACATAACCCCGTGCGCCTGATGTTTGGAGAGGCACATCTAGTGGTGTATATCGATGCCTATGTATGTATAATTCTGCACACAGTAAGTAATACAGTTTTAACTCAATTTAGACGTAATTTTCCTCAGCGCTCTCAAGATAATTTTTAAAAGCAAAACCTTTTAAGTTTAATTATAAGTTGATAAATAAATTCAGATCAAAATTGTTAATGTTTCAGTAAATATATGAGGTCAAATTTCGAAGTTCAGAAGTTGGCCGCACAGTTGAAGGGCTACTGATGTACGTAATTTACTTCACCCGATCGTTTTTTTACTGGCCTCGTAACTTAGTTGCCTGTAAGTTTTCTCGCAAAACCGAAGGTTATGGGTTCGATTCCCAACCAATGCAAATATTTGTGTGATGATTACAAATATTTGTTCTTTATCTGGGTGCATCTATGTATAATAAGTATGTGTTTAAAACTATATAAATATTAAATCAGCTATCTGGCTTCCATAGAACAAGCTTTGCTTAGCTTAGTCAAATAGTGTTGTGAGTGAAATATTAATTTATTTTCTTATATTTGGCTGACTGGCCAGTCATTATCAATATCAACTCTTTACGCCCTGTATTTTTTATTAAAACTCTATCTAAAACTAGTAGGAGGATTAAGTACTTTGTATTCCGGAATACAGTGATTTTTGCACATTACTGGATAGTGAGTGGTAAAAGAACTGGCTTTTTTTTAAAGATGTTCTTAAATATATTTAATTGTATCCTGAATTCCGTACCCGCCGATGTCCGTCGGGCCGTCTTCGGGGAATGTTCGTCCGAACAGCGGACATTCGGACAACGGTCGGCCACATCGTAGAAATAACGAACATTCTAGAGAATCGTCGAGATTCCATCCAAACAACAGAAAATACCAAAACCGTTACGAAATTCAAACTATCAAAGATTTTTCTAGTGAACTCTTTGCAGAAGTCGCCTGTGGAAGTTCCACGCGGTTTCCAGTTATTCTACCGCCATTTGCAAATACTATTCTTGTACGTTTTTGAAGAAATCGCAGGACAAAGAGATTATCTTTTATATTCGGTTGACGAGAGCAGTGCAGCTCCTGATAGTGATTTGAAAGCTTTGTGTACAAATAATTGCATGGCGCGGTCATACTATCAGGAGGTGCTGAGTTTTTTTGTACTTGTATCCCTATTTACAAGATTTGACTTCATCGCACAAATTTATTTCGCAATTATTCTACTTTTGTTAGTTTTAAATACAACGTTCATCAAAATTGTAAACGTAACCGCTCACTTTTTAATCTTCAACACAAAAAGACGGAGTGTTACAAGTTTGATTACGTCATACTCTTTCTAGTTCCTGAACGGATGATCTGATTTTTATTTAGCTTTTTTTTCAAGGGAGAATTATTCAGGACTGTTCTTAACTTTGTTTTATCAAAATCGGTTCAGCCGTTTTAAAATCATTACCCCTTTTATTACCTATAGGTAGTAGGGATATTTGACGCATAATAGGTATTTGTTATACTAGCAAATTTAAGTGACACGAAATAAAAAAAAAAGTCAATTTATGGTTTTCTTATTTTTATTGCACAAGCAACCCACTAAAAGTTCCCACAGCTGGGACTCGGAGCCTTCTCTCGCAAGGAGAAAGTTGAGCCCAGTTAGTCCATTAGTACAGGTTGGTGAATGACATATGACTTCGAAAGATTCTAGGTACATGCCATTTCATGATAATTTCCTTCACTGTTTTTAAGTTACCGGCTTTACCCACATGATTTCGAAAAGACAGTGGTGCGCGTGGGATTCGAACCAGCCGATTAGAAGGGCCGGAGCTCCTTCTACCGCCTAACTAAATTGGATTTCGCTTTGCTATTGCGGTCTCTATCATTTCAAGCGGAAAAAAAGAGAGAGAAATGTCAAACTACATTTTTCGTTCGGCGGTAGACCCTCGGAACTGCAGTTGCCGTTCTCCTTACTAGACCAGTCTTAACTAATTGAGACGATCTTCTTAGCATTCCATGGATTCACCGTGCGGGTGCCGGGTCCATCGTGTGGCAGAGAGAGAAAACTCGAGTAGATCCCGAGACTTGTGACTCGGGCGTAGGCTTAAGGGGCCCCTACATACATACGTGTAAAAAAAGACGTAAATATCTCAATACATATTAATTTATTTTGTCGTAAACACACACATTATGTGTACCCGAAAGTCAACAAAATAGTTTTGAGCGATAGAAACTTCTGAACATCTTATAATTGCTTGGTTTATTGATTTAGTTTTGTTGTTTTGAACCGTAAATAGTTCTAATAGAGTTAAACTTACAACGTTTTTGATAAATTGAAATTCTTAGGTTTATTTCAACCTCCCTGTCTTTAGTCAAACATAGTTAAAGATTTTTAGTAATGAATTGAAACTTAATCACAGGCTTAGAGATATAACATCTTAGATCTCTGGGTGATGAGCGCAGTGCAGTGCTAGATAATGATTTGGACTCTTCATGTTCTAATAGCTGCGTGTCACTATGCTGTTATATGGCAGGAATGTTGCTTACCATCAAGTACATGTCCTGCTCGTCTTGTCCCTTCTTATTATAAAAAATAAAAAACCTACCTATATAAAATATACCATAGAAAATCGAGTAAGTATTCAATAAAAGTTTAGGATATTTTCTAAATAAACTTTACTATTCGAAGTCCTTAATCCTAGTCCTTATCCTAAGTCCTTGAGTGCTGTCGGCGATATATTATGTGTATAACACGACCGAAATCGGGTCGAACTGCTTGTTTATTATATTATCTTATTAGCTTTGTCATCACACTTGTGTATTATAAAGGCGATAAGGTTCGTAAGTGTGTATATTTGTTATTTCTTCACGTCTAAATGGCTGAAGTGATTTTAATAAAATTTGGTATAGAGTTAGATAATACTCTGGATTAATACATAGGCTACTTTATATTCTTTAAATTACAGATGTATAATTATAATTTTACTAGTGGCCCGCCCCGGCTTCGCACGGGTACATAAACACACACACACCCTTTTTTTTGTATCGGTTTTAAAAAAAAGTAAAATTATAAAGGAGTTTGAATTTTTTTATGTTTTTTTTTATTAATGTTTTTTTGTATTTTTTATTTTAATATTTTATCCATACATAATATTATTTACAAAAAAAAGCCATTCGTTTTAGTGAGTCAGAGCTTCCCTGTGAACGATATTTGAAGTAGTTTTATTTTGTGGCAGCAAAATAAATTGATTTTCAGGAGCTCCGACACGTGGGCCAACATACAGTTGGCCATGAGTGAAACATTCTTTTCGTAGGTCGATCCCTAATAATTCGAAGGTTTGGCCCTGGGACTTGTTAATAGTTAACGCGAAAGATGATTTCACCGGAAACTGAAGTCGTTTAAAAGGGATTGGCAGATCAGTTGAAATCATCGGTATCCTCGGTATATGAGCTAGTTGACCAGCTGCTGGGCCAGTGATAAAATGACATGTAACAACACCGTTATGAATAAAGAACTATGAACTATTCCGAAAAATGTTCTCGAAATTAAATGATATAACAAACGGAACGGAAACGAAAAATAACGCGAATAATGCGAAAGGTAATTTCGCGGGTAAACCCGGGGGCCGCTGGTAGTATAAACATCACATCAACAGCCCTCTAAATGTTCCCACTACTGGGGTTCGGGCCTTCTCTCGCAAGGAGAGAGTTAAGGCCATAATCCACCACGCTGGCCCAGTGCGGGTTGGTGGATGACACATGACTTCGAAAGATTCTAGCTACATATCGGTGTCTATCATAACATAAATGTATCTAATACACAGTTATATCTAATTATATTTGGTCTACCAATTACTGTGAGTAACATGTATGTTCTCTCAATCTCGTTGGCGTAGGTACTAAAAAGATTCCCCAAGGACTTTGCGTTTCTTCAAGCTAATATGTTTATGCGTTATTCGTAAACGTAATCTTTCTCTATCCTAAATTTGAGCCTGATTCTTTCTTCTTTTTCTAAAAGTAGGTACTTTCTTACATATTTATTGACATACAGATTTTCCAAAGGCTGTATTTAGGGCTTGATTGAGGTCAAGCGTCAAGTTTGTAAATGAAAGAAATCTTCGGGTAAACTCAGATGATTTAGATAGCCATGGTCACGGCGACGCCCGCCCTTGTCACCCGCGTAGTTTTCAAAGTAAACTATCAAATTCTGAGTGATTAGTTTTCACTTTCATCGGCAGACCTTGTGACTGCCAATTTTTTATTAGGTATGTTCTAAGGTGGTAAGTGTAATTAAAACGCTCCACACAAGAGTCCTAAAATCAGAGGAAATTACGTAAAAGTAGTGGGGAGGACCCTACGTCGAACCCTATGATTGGTGATTTATGGTGCGATGTAGGGTCCACTCCACTAGTTTTACGTGATTTCCTCTGATTTTAGGGCTCGTGTGTAGAGGGTGTAACATATCAATTAGTGAATAAAAAACAAATATAAACAAATAGAGTAAATGAAAATTTTAAAAGTAAAATTTCACTGTACGATAATAATTACCGCCCAGATGAGGGTCAATTGATATTCATTTATATTACAAATGGAATAAAAAAAACTGTTCTATCCTAGCTTTACTGTCACTTTCTAAGAACTCGCTGATGCTTTAACAAGTTTGGTCGACATCGCTACGTAATTGAGCATCAAACATCCTTGTACATATCATGTTTTACTTCTTTATAATAATGATTAGATTTAGGTTTTTGCTTGACATCTCACCTGCTGTTAAACAACGATTTACAGTAGCGTACAGTCTTATCTAGATGAAAGCTATTCACTCGCCAGACTATATTCATCGGGAAAAGCTCACTCGGGCAACACATTCCATAGGCTAGCTGGTCGTATTAAAAAAGTAGCATCAAACTACTTCGTTTAAGTCACACGATTACAGGAAAAGTAAACGACCAGATAAGAGCCTTAACGTATAAATTTAGATAACGTCAATGATACAGAGATTTGTCATAAAAAGGAAAATAACCTCAGAAATTATTTTTGAAATCCCTTTCAAGTTATTTGTCCAATTTTATTTACTGTTTTATTAAGTTCTACAAATAGATAAATTAGCATCTAAATAGATTTATTGAATAATGTACTCGTATATATATCTATTTAATAATTAATCTAGAAACATCTATTCACGTTATTATTGTTTATAGCAAATATAATAATTAGCTAGGATCATCGAAAAAAAAATGTTTCAAAATAAAACTACGAGATGGAATTGGGGTATGAGCTAAGAGAATAATTTAAAATGTAAGGTTACTAATTTGTTGAAATTTAATCTGTCACTGGTTTAAATCAAATGCTAGTTAGATACCATAAAATAAATTATTTGTACTTAACTACGATATAAAAAAAAATATGATAACTACGTTTCGTTTAGAGTTTTTATTTTAAAAAGTATAAATAGTTACGATATAAAAAAAATATGATAACTACGTTTTCGTTTAGCTTGTACATATAACTTGATCAATATGAGCGTTATGAGTTATAAAATAGCAGCGAAAAATAACGTGGCCTAAATTCAACTCCGCCATAAACAGCGCATAATGTTGCCAAAAAAACAACTTACCGTTCCAGCCGCAACACTAAGGAAAAAACACAACACTCACAATTTATGATACCTCTTTACGGCAAACACGACAGCCTTTTACTGTCAAACACGAACACAAAAACACTGGCACAAAACACTGTTTCCAAAAAAAAATGTTGTAATAACACTTTTGATAATGTCACTGTCAAATCACATTCAAATTTCGAAAAGTTTGATTCGAATCGCGCGCGTCTCGTTATTTCGGATACGTAAGGGCGACTACAAACGACACAGCCTCTCCGAACAGTGGCATGAGACCGAGTGCCTTTTGCGCATGGTTGTTCTTGTATGCCGAAACGACGTACGTCGCAATGCGTTAGTTCGTTTGAAACTAGCCTTAGAAGCCTTTGTCGATAGCTGGACGTTTTTACTTTGAGCTTAAAAGTGTTTAGTTATATACAATATGAACATTTAGTGCTTGTAATTATGGAGCTTTTGGAAAATTCATAACATTGGCGTAGCTTGGAAGCTCGTAATTGTAGAGCTTGGTCGCTTGCTACGTATTTTCTTTTTAGATTCATTCCAGAGTCTTGTACCGTTTTCCATTTTCTGAAAGCTTATTTCAAAAAGCTTTTTTTAACTCGTGTAAGCTCTAAATACTTAAATCAAAAAGTGTGTTTTATATTACTTTAATTAAAAACGCCTAAAAAAGTCAAAGTTAATGTTAAAAGTCAAATCAGTATAAGACAATATAAATATAAAGTGTATGATATCAACGAAACATATTTACATTTTAGACAAGTTTTGTGTCATATTACAGCAATCGGCTTTTTTTCTTATCCGTCTAAAAATACATTTTATGCTTTACACAAAATTAATTAATTAATTTTAATTTGTTCATTTTTATTGAATGGTATAACAATATTATTTTGCTTTTATACATATTTAAATGTTGTAAATATTAAGACTTTCAACTTTACACACAAAAACTTACGAGAACTAGTTAACGATTTGAACTCTTCATGTTCCAATAGCTGCGTGACTCTGTGGCGTTATTGGCAAGAATGTTGCTTACCATCAGGCACATATCATGTTCCTCCTCGTTACCTTAATATATAAATAAAACTTCGTAACCCTTAGGTCGAACTTACGGTTCGACCCCAGTTTGTACCTCTGACTATTTTTAACCCCCGACCAAAAAACGGGAGTTATAAGTTTGACGTCGATGTCTGTCTATGTGTATGTCTGTCTGTAAGGGTGTGTGTGTGTCTGTCTATCTATGGTACCGTAGAGCTCAAACGGATGGGCCAATTTCGATACGTTTTTTTTATTTGAATATTAATTTCCGTGCGGATGTTCTTAGCGCCTATAGAAAATGGCAGACAAAATATTTCTTCACGACCTACCACAATATGGGTATCAAATGAAAGGGCTTAACTGGTAGAATACTATGCATTATGATAAATTTCGAATCCAAGATGGCCGCTACCACAAAATGGTGCAATACATTTCTTTTTTCACAACTCCCTCAATACCTCAATATGGGTATCAAATGAAAGGGCTTGACTAGTAGAATGTTTTACAGATTACAAATTCAAGGTAGTCGGAGCAAATTTTTTTATTTTATTTTGTTCTTGTTAATTTAACTTCTGTTAATTGCCGTTTTCTAAATCGCCTAGGTAGCATATACCTCCTCTCTCCTATAACAGTAATCTTTATTCATGACGATCCCATCCACATAATCTTTGCTATAGATCTGATGTGGAAAACAAATTTAAACAAACTTATTTACTATGAAAACTAACGTGGTTATTACACATTTTACATAAATACACGGGTAACTCACGTATAATGAAAAAAAAAACATTATACGTGAGTTACCCGTGTATTTATGTAAAACTTATTTACTTTAAAACGACTGTATTGTTATTTCTTCTGTTTTTCATTTTATTTGGTACATAAATACAAAATACAAAAATCTTTATTGCTGGTATATTGGTGTATCAATAAAGAGTATATTTATTTATCTATACTATGTAAAAGTAGGCAGATACCCGATTTCATAATAAAATAACAATAAAGTAATCGATACTAAAAAACAGTAAAGGAAAACATAGTGAGAAAACCGGTAAATGTTCCAAGAATCTTTCAAGGTCACATCATCCACCAACTCGCACTGGGCCAGTGTGGTGGATTACGACCTTGACTCTCTTCCGACCTTACGAGAGCAGACTTCGAGTTCTAGCAGTGGGAATATTTAGTGGGTTGGGAATGCTGTGGTTTGGAATAAGCTGTCTGAAGCTGACTGAAGGTTATTAATTTATTTTAGTTTATTAATCGTAAACTTCTACATTCGACATTCTAGTGCGAAAAAGACTTCAAAGTCTTGAACATCGCCGCAAAATTGCTAGCTTATCGGTTTTTTTATCGGATACACTTCGGAGAGTGTGCAACTGATCTGCATGATCTTATACCACCTTGCCCTTTTTACTATCGTACTTCTCGTAACTCGAAGAAGCGGCACCGTTTCATGGTGGATATTCCAAAGACACGGACAAAGAGGTTTGACTCTACGTTTGTGATAAGAACGTCTAGGCTGTGGAATGAGTTGCCTGAGTGGGTTTTTCCCGATAGTTATAATCTTGGTGTCTTCAAATCGAGAGTGAATCGGTTTCTTCTAGGTAAACACGCTCCATCGTAGACCGCATCGTCGCTTAACATCAGGCGAGATGGCGGTCAAGTGTAAAACTATTAAAGTAAAAAAAAAAAAAATAACTTACATTTCTATCTAATTACACCATAGGGTCTACCGCCTAACTAAAACTGTCTTGGTTTTGACATTGCTCTTTTCTCTTCTTCTTCTTCTCTTTTCTTTTCGCTTGAAATGATAGAGACACCAGCAGCAAAGCCATAGCCGATGTAGTTAGGCGGTAGAGGGGGGGGCGTCATAACTAAAGACCTTTCCTGATGTAATCGTAAAACAGGCATGCTGACTGTAACAAACTTATGATTCCGTTAGTTTAATTTTTTAAACTCGATATTAAAAAATATTTTTTTTAATTTTGTTTCACAAATAAAAAATTACAAGGATACTGCTTAGAAATTTCGAATGACGTCACGTCTATGTACGATAGTTTTGTAGGCGTGACGTCACAACTCCCCACTCAAGAAGTTTGCTGATTTTCACTAATTTGTGTTTTTTATAGCATAGAGTGACGAGACGAGCAGTACATGTGTCTGATGGTAAACAACATTCCTGCCACATTACAGCACAGTGACACGCAGCTATTGGAACATGAAAAACTTAAATCATTACCTAGAACTGCACTGCGATCGTCACCCAGAGATCTAAGATAGGAGTATTATATCTCTGAGCCCTATAATTTCTCTGGAAACATTGCCATTCAAACCAGAACACAGTAATGTTTGCCCTTGGTGGCAGAAAAGCTGGCAAAGGTTACATTACATTTATTTTTTGACGTGACAACGTCTTATAAATTGGTTTGCCGGGTGACACTTCAAGAAACTGCGTTACGCTCCGCTCACGTTATGCGCTCACAACGAGAGCGAGTGAGAGGCACGCGTCCTTTCCACTCGGGCATGGTTAGCCCGCCTAAGAGCGAGAGAGACAGACATAAAAAGTGAAAGGCACGCGTCCCTTCCGTAAAATTATTTTACCACTCAAAGTCGTTGTCACGTAAAACTTTCGCCCGTATACCGACTTTACAGGCAACCAATTTTTTTATCTGCCTGACGGGCTATTTGGACTTTATAGTCACCTATTAAAAAAGTAGGACCCCCTAGTAATAATATGGTTAGCCCTTGAAACACACGCCGTAAGTGGTTACGCCCGAGTTTCCTCGCGAAATTAAATTATTTCCGAGCTAACAGCGCCTGCAGCATTACACTGGATTTAACAAAAACCGTGGACTTATGATATTTTAAATGAACTCACTGAAAAGCCACAGACTTGAACTTTTTAGATACTTAACAAAAAACAATCTATACTAACACTGTAAAGCTGAAGAGTTTGTTTGTTTGAACGCAAGGATCTCCGGAAATACTGATCCGAATTGAATGATTCTTTTTTTATTGGATAGTCCATTTATCGAGGAAGGATATAGGCTATAGAACATAAAGCTAATACCAATAGAAGCGGAGCATGAATCAAGAATGTAACAAAAACGGGGAAAAATATTCCCTTTTGAGAGTTGTACTGTGCTTTAACATGACAGCATGTGTCTAAGATGGCGTCATTGAATATTAACCACAGATTATATAAACCTTTACAAATCAAATTTGTTTCTAAATCTGAGTTGGTACGATCAATGTCGGACAGGTGGCGTAGCAGGTAGCTGAAGAGGTTTTTTGTTTGAAAGCGATATCCTCAGGAACGACTGAACCGATTTCAGTCATTCTTTTACGTTGGATATGTACAGGTTCCCGCTGAGTGCTAATTATGTACCACGGGTGAGGCCGGGGTGGGCAACTAGTTTTTAAAATAAAAGAGTAGTTTAAGAAGTTAAATAAATAACTGCATAAAAATAATTAATATTAGTGAATATTTCGCACACAACACCACCTAGCCCCAAACTAAGCAAAGCTTTTACTATGAGAGCCAAATAGCTGATAATATGATACATCTATACTAATACGAGGGGTGATCCAAAAGTAATGATAATCAGTTATTTCTAGTGCACACAAAAATACAAAAAAATTACAGTCACTTTCTCAATTACCCACTAGTTCAGGAAAAAAATCATATAAATAGGCCACGATTCCCGGGAGCTACATTCATTTGAATACGGACTGTCAAGGAGTGAACATCAAAATGGAAAAACACGAAATCAGAGCTGTCATTAAATACCTCTGCTTGAAAAAAATGTCTACCAAAGACATACACAGCGACTTGGTGGAAACATTAGGGGACTGTTCTCCTCCATATTCCACAGTTGCACGCTGGGCTAAGGAGTTTAAGCTGGGAAGAACATCGACGGAAGACGAACACCGCGAAGGGCGCCCATCGACGTCCCTCACTGGAGAAAAGTGAAAAAGTTGAAGAAGTTGTATGGAAGATCGAAGAGTGACTATCAGGCATGTAGCTGAGGTCACAGGGATCTCATATGGCAGCATTCAAAGAATCCTTGTGAACGAATTGCATATGAGAAAGGTCTCCGCGCGTTGGGTACCGAAAATGTTAAACGACGAGCAAAAGAAGAAACGAGTCGACATGTCAAGAGCAAATCTCGAAAAGTTCCAGGCAGACAAGGATAATTTTTGTCACGTTTTGTGACCATGGACGAAAGCTGGATCCACCATTTTGATCCTGAAACAAAACAACAATCGATGACATGGAAACGATCCGATGAACCGACGCCGAAGAAATTCAAAGTGTCAAGCTCAGAAGGGAAGGTTATGGCGTCTGTTTTTTGGGACGCTGAAGGAATAATCATGGTGTACTACTTGGAAAAGGGGGCCACTATTACAGGCTCCTACTATGCAGAACAAATAAGAAGATTGCGGGAGGCTATTAAGGAGAAAAGGCGAGGCAAACTGCGGGCTGGAGTGCTGTTCCATCAAGACAACGCACCGGTTCACAAAGCTGCAATTGCCATGGCTGCCATTCAGGAAGCGGGCTTTGAGCTGGTGGAACACCCCCCCTATTCACCAGATCTAGCCCCCAGTGACTTCTATCTCTTTCCACGACTCAAGGAACACCTCCGGGGCAAGAAATTTGACGATGATAGCGACGTGATGGCCGCGGTTGAGGACTTTTTTGAGAGTCAAGATAAAGATTTTTTTTCTAAGGGAATTTTAGGTTTAGAAAAGAGATGGACTAAATGTATAGACTTGCTAGGAGACTATGTTGAGAAATAAATTTAGTTTTTGATTTTATTCATTGTGTTTATTATTGATTATCATTACTTTTGGATCACCCCTCGTATTATAAAGAGGAAAGATTTGTATTTTTGTATGGCACGAATAAACTCAAAAACTACTGGACCGATTTCAAAAATTCTTTTACTAATAGAAAGCTACATTATCACTGAGTAACATAGGCTATGTTTATTACGAAAAAAAATGAGATATCTATGGAATTTTTGCTAAAACCAACGCAAGGTATAAAAACAACAGTCATAAAATGGCTTTCATCGCATACGCTGCGGAAAGCACTAATGATAGACCAAAACAATGTTCTACAATATTATAGAGCGTATTAAAATCTACAAAAAACCTCGCGCGACCATATGTCTAACTACAGTAATTACGTCGCTACAGCTACTTTTTTACATTTTAAAAGTAGGTAAAAATGCCTATCAAATTCAGATCATGTTATCAACACATTTGTATTAATTCTTATCCAAATAAATTATTTCTTATTCAAGACTCTTTTAATACCTATTGATTACTTTTTGAATTATTGAAGTGGGACATTCCATTCAAAAGATATAACGAAATCAAAAATATCAATCCTATCAAAATGCGGCGCCGCGCGGCGTAACACCGATAGAGGGGACATCGAGGCACGGGGGAGAGGTGTTCGCAGCTATGAAATAGGTAAGTACGAGTAGCCGTGCGCGCGTCTACTAATTCGCGTGGTCGCCTCGCTACGCAGGTAGTGGACGCAAATGATACTAAATATTAAACATTTTTTCGCAACACTTTTTATGTTCCTATCAAAATGCTCTTTTCAGCACTACTTTTGTATAAGTTTATTCTACCTTTACTGTTATTGTTCAAGTTTTCTCGCACTTTCTACACAGTATTACATTAAATTTATTCCATTTCTGTTTCTTCACGATGTTTTCTTTCACCGTTTTAAATTGGAGGCATTACGGATATGACTTCGAAAAAACAGTGACGCGCGTGTAATTTGAGCTGGGGGGATAGGATACGATATAGGTCATCCCCAAAGGTCCCCTTTATCCTACTTACTAAATTAGAATAAAACGAGCATTAAGGACTACGATGATGAGACGATCAGAAATCTAGCTGTGACAATAGATTCAATAAGCAGCCCACTAAATATTCCTACTACTGGGACTCGGGGCCCTCTCTCGCAAGGAGAGAGTCAAGTCCATAATCCACCACGCTGGCCCAGTGCGGGTTGGTGGATGACACATGACCTCAAAAGATTCTAAGTACATGGCGATTTCTTCACGATGTTTTCCTTCGCCGTTTTACGGTATTACGCATATTACTCCGAAAAGACAGTGGTGCCTGGTGCACGTGGGATTTAAAACCGGGGCTCCAGATCGGCCGCCGCCGTTCTCCCGACTAGACCAGCCGTAACTATTTAGTACGTATTTAGAACTAATAGACTTTAGTAGTTACATAAAACATTGCACAACCATAAACTACGTCGTAGGTGGCATTAGCAGATTTTTAACACTAAATTACAACCATTAAATATTTACTGATTTTAAATTTGATTTGATGTGTAAAAGTAAAAGGGGAATAACAACGACGCCAGACACGCCTAACGTTTTTAGAACTAATGATAATATACCATAACAACTAACGCATAATAGTTTTCGCATAATTTTTGCTACCGTATATAGCATAAACATAACTTAGCATAATGTTTAAAGGCACATATTGAGAGAAGCATAACAATACCGAAACATAACAATTGGTCCTATTATGGTCTATCACTGAGGTTCGACTCCGGGTGAGCTCCCGGAGCCGAAGCTCTGTCATTGAGTGTAACCTCTCGCTACGGCGGCGACCTCGCTTGGCTCGCTCCTCTCAGGACCTCCCTTGAGATTCTGGCTCCCGCATTTTTTTAATAAAGTAAAATAGGCAAAAACATGCGTTTCAAATGATAAACAGATGATTGGGATTGTTTGTTTTGTCTTGGTCGTATGTACTAAAATTTCTAAGTCTAATAAAAAAAAATTATACTTATTTTCCATAATACCCGTGCGAAGCCGGGGCGGGCTGCTAGTACTTATATATTTCTAAATACGCACCTCGTCTCACGTCGCCTCGCTTCACCTCACCTCGCATCACGTCACCTTATGTCGTCTCACGTCGCCTCACCTTACCTCGCGTCGGCCCACCTCGCCTCACCACGCCTCACCTCGCCTTGCATCACCTCGCCTCGCCTCGCCTCAACTCGCCTCGCCTCACCTCGCCTCACCTCACCTCCCCTCGGTTCGCCTCACCTCGCCTCGCCTCGTCTCGCCTCACCTCACCACAACTCGCCTTGCCTCACCTCGCCTCGCTTCACCTCGCCTCGCCTCGCCTCGCTTCACCATGCCTCACCTCACCTCGCCTCACCTCACCTAACCTCGCCTTACCTCGCCTCATCTCGCCTCGCCTCACCTCGCCTCGCCTCACTTCACCTCGCTTTGCCTCACATCGCCTCACCTCGGCTCACCTCATTTCACTCATCTCATGACTGATCTCTAAAGCACACAACAGCTAAAGGCTACAGTTTTCAAAATTCCGTTATCTATATTTCTTTGTCTTTGGCGTCTACCTTTCCTTTTAAAAGGGATCGTCGGCTTAGAGAAGCGAAAGTCCTTTTATAAGCACAACCTACATTCAAACGATTCTAAACGAAATGTTCCGCGTTTTGTGCCGTTTTATAGCATTCCAAATTTGAAATGTTATAATGTAGAGCTGTGATATTTTCACACCGTTATTCATAATATGAGTTAAATTTCACACTTTAATTTAAAAGAATAACTCTGTTGTGCTTACTGTTAATACTATTATGAGTTTGTTTTATAGTTTTTGTTTGTACATTTTATCTTAATGTAACCTTTATTGTGTTTTGTAAAGTTTTCTTTCTTATAAATTTGAAATTTGGCTAGTTAGTTGTTTCACAATGTGTATGTACTCATCTGTTGTGTTATATGTTCTATGTTTATATCTTATTTATCTACTGTTTTAAAGCAAGTTAGTTTTAGGTTCAGATCTGTTGGCCTAATTTTGTTTATATATCTCTAATTTATTATAATTTAATATTATTATTCTCAAACCACTGTATTGAAAGAAATATTGTTTCTAGGCCCAAAACATTTGGAATGTAATACAGTTCTGTACAGTATACTCTTATGTTATAGTTTGTGTTTATTACATTCTATTTTGTGTGCTCATTGAATGAATAAATAAATAAATTTCAAACATAGTCTACTCTTCAACACCTATACTAATATAATAAAGCTGAAGAATGTATTTATTTGTTTGGACGCGCTAATTCTATGAACTACAGGACCGATTTCAAAACTTCTTTCACCGTTAGATATTTACGTGGTCCTTGAATGCTTTGTTATATGTACCACGGGCAAAGCCGGGGCAAATCGTTAATAGGTTATAAACAGGAGAAATTATTCGAATTATGGGAAAGTCATGACTATCTTACTAATTTTAGAAACTAGCATAATCCAGCGGTTTTGGTCGAGAGCATGGATGTATAAAAAAGTTGGACGTAGTCTCGCTAAAACAAAAACTGTGTCCATCGACTCGGCTACATAATATGCACGCACGTGTGCGCTGTTACATCAGGCTGACACGCACACATCAGTGGTTCATTACACACGCTACTCATTGGGTCATTACTTGTGTATATGTGTGCGTGTCAGTCAGCCTATCAGTGACAACCTGACATTACGTGCAAATGTGGCCGACTCTAATGACACACTTTTTGGTTTAGGAGACTACGTCCGACTTTTTTATACGTCCATGTCTGAGAGGTTTCCGTTCCCGTTACTGTGTGTGATAAAAAGTAGCCTATATTTTCTTCCAGGCTATAATCTAATTGTGTTCCGAATTTCAACCTGATCTGTCCAAACGTTCCGACTTCAAGGAGCAACTGACATCCAATGCATTTATAATACTAGTATGATGTAGGATGTGAAAGTTTAAATGAACGATTTTTTTTATAGTATGGACTGACGAGATGAGCAGGACATATGCCTTATGGTAAGCAACATACCTGCCTATAAATAATGACTGGCCTCGTGGCTTAGAGGGTAGTAACTCTGCCTGCGAAGCCGAGGTTTGTGGGTTCGATTCCCACCCAGTGCAAATATTTGTGTGATGAATTCAAATGTTTGCACTGTGTCTGGGAGTTTCTATCTCTATATATAAAAATGTTATGTTGGTTTGTGTACGCTTCAAAAACTCAAAAACTTCTGCACCGATCGAGCTGAAATTTTAGAATGATATATAATCCGCATCAAGGATTGTTTTTATCTAATCACAATGTGCCACAGCGAAGCGTGGCAGGGTACAACTAGTTTATAATAAGTATGTATTTAAAACTATATAAGTATTATATCAGCTATCTGGCCGCCATATTACAAGCTTTGCTTAGTTTGAGGTCAGATGGTGTAGTGTATGAATTGTCTACCAAACGAACAATTATAAGAGCAACATATTTTTTTACAAAGGGTTGCAACTTTTCTTTACCTAAATCCAGTTGGACAGCTTACAAATACTATAGTGCTGAATCTTATTATTTTATACCCTTCTATCATCCTACATAGGTCTCCTGGTGGTTCATTTGACCCATAAATTTTGTTTACGAGCATGTAGTCTGGTCTTAACTGCACAAATTACCACGCAAAGGACGAAATATCGGGAAAATCGTGATCATAACAAACTCACTTCAAGTGAAAACGATAATTAAATCGCTAGTTAACAAGGACGTGAGCCGAATGAGAACCGCATGAGGTTCAACAATGGTGTGATTACTTCTTTATTTAACTGTGAGGTAGGATGTGTGCTACTGAACATATCGGTCAGGATATTCGATCCGTTGTTTCTTTCGTTTAAATGTTTGCCTACTCGAATTAGAATATTTAAACGTCAAACAATATTCGATCGGACGAAACGAAGTAAACGTAGAACCGGAGTAGGAATGTCGCGAGTTTATTTCGAAACTACGTTTTTCGTAGAACAAGGAGACGTTTATGTTAGTTAGACCCCACGACTTCTGTGCCAACCCAAAAGTTAGACAAACAGTAGCGACCATCTGAGGCCTACTACTTATCACAGGTTACTTAAAAAAAATCGAAATCTATCAGTTTAATTAAAACAGTTTGTTTGCGTGTAAAATAGGCATGTCGACTCATTTTTTATTTAATATGCCATCTAAAGGCTACTCAATAACTGAAACATAGGTGAAAGAATTACTTTGTTATCTTAAAATCTTTCCCGTGATATCACGATTTTAACATCACAATTTTGGACTCTCCCAAAAACGCTTCATACAAATCACTACAGAAACGTGACGTCACACTATCGTATTTTCTATGGGTCATGTGTAAAGTTTGTATGGTAGCTATATTAAATATTGCGTTTATGAAACTGGTTTCATAACAAAAGTCACTTGAAATTGAATGGGTTATCCAATGGTAAATACATTTTCAAATAATTTCGTACTTTTAAAATTAACTTTCCCATCCAGCTTTGAATGATCATAAAGTAAGTTAAGCTAAATTTACGTTATAAAATTTTTAAATTGGTACATATTTTATTGTATTTAAATACAATAAATCAAATAATTTTACATAATTGCAGGACCTGTCGTCATGCCTATTGTCCGTACAGTCTGATTTTTTTGCCGGGGTTGTGTGCTTCTTCTGTATGAGACAGAGCACGAGTAACCGTGTCTTTTTTAAACAGTATAGAGTGACGAGACGAGCAGGACATGTGCCTGATGGTAAGCAACATGCCGGTCCATAACAGCACAGTGCCACACAGCTATTGGAACATGAATAGTCCAAATCATTGCCTATTACTGCACTGCGCTCGTCGTCTAGAGATTTAAGATGTTTTGTCTCTATGCGCTGTATTTTGACTGGAAACGTTTCCCTTTAAATCAGAACACACTGATGTTTTCATAGATATGTTTAGTAGAATCAATGGAAAAAGTGTGGTACTTCCCCAGGCAGGCTTTGCAAAGAGTCTTACCCACTATCTACCACTATCTAAATGTATCTTATGATACTGATGCCACTGCATCGCAAGCTATACACACTTCCACAGCCCCGCCAAGCTTTCTCGGCCCGTTTCATCACAATCCGCTATGGAATTAGCTACATAATGTAGCTCACACCATCGATTTAAGCCACTAGATGTGCCCAACTTCAGGCGCACGGAATTATGGCTTCGTTGGGAAGTGTGCGCTTACTTTTACCGTTCTAGTCGGTTGCAGGAAGCGGTGAACGCTGGAAATTTTTACCTATCACTATTCGTTGTCATTAAAAAAACTAAGTAGAAGCACAGGTAGCGCTAGCGATTCTAGGGGACTATGTAACCACTTACGCTACACACAGAGACGCAGTTTATTACCAATTTCAAGGGCTCAAGGCTAATCCATAGGTTTATATTGATGGGTCAAACCATTTCTCTGCTCTGCTACGCATCTCTGCACTATTCTGCTCAGAAATGTCCTGAAACTTGGCATAGCAGAAAAACCCCATTTACAGTTATGCAGTCAGAAAAGATAGCGTTGGGTTAGAAGGACCTCAGACATTTGCGCTAGATTTAAGTTCGTTGGGCGGTTGGGCCCATCTGAAGCCCACTGCCATAAATATAGATCATTTAAAAAAGTAACCACGACTCGTTATTGTTTTAGTCAATTGGCCATTGTTTTGATATGAGCTGTCATTGGTTGATTGATAGTATCTCTCTACTTAGTCTGTGATTGATTTCTGATGACTCTATCTGTAGTGTTTATTATTGACATTGTGTAATTTATGTGATTTGGTTTAAAATTATTGTTTTGCATGCCGAAAGGTGGATTATAGAGCTCTGTATTGAACATGTGTATCTGTTAAGATCTTTTGTGTACCCACAGATTTCTAAACAGATGAAACCTTCGTGAACGACACTGTAATTAGTTATGATGCGTGACAGCTCTCACCGACGTTGTCAAATTACTCACGTTGGTGTGCGTGTAATGTTCCCAGTCTTAAGAAAAAAACCCACTATTGTTGTCTTAGCTTCGGAAATCTTCACGTATATAATATACACATATATTATAACGTTAAAATAATTTATTATTACACCGATTATATATTATGCAAGGATTTCTTGTTATTACCATTTCCATCCGATGAAGTTAAGAATTTTGATTTTGCTTGCAACTAAAAATTGGAATATTCGTACAGAAAATTTGGAATAAAAAGACAACGCCGAATAATAGTAAAAGTCATGTGTGTGTTTATTTTGAGTATTCTATCGGAGCTTCTTGTAAAATTTTGAATATTATGCTTGACAAAAGGTGGCAACTACTCATTTAATATCGGTGAACACAGGAGGTGCAGAGAATTTTTGTCGACTGATTTAATGTTGGGGGGGGGGGGGGGCAGATCATTCAATTATTTGTTTATTATCCAATCTTTGTCTGGACGCGTGTAGCAAACGAAAAGTTCACCTTTTCAAAAATGTTGATACAAACCAACGAAAACCGTCTAAGAGTTTTTGTAAATCAGTTGAACATTATTCACATCGCCACCCAAAGTTCCGTCGTCCAAGTACCAAACGTTTAAATTGGACTGGAGACGTTAAATGATAGAGCGAATGGCCAGGGCGAAGGTCGCATGGCCGAAGGTTCACCAAGTTGATAGCCAACGGAAGATAGCATAGGATTGTTTTGAAATTTTGTGGGACCGCCATAACATTGCTAAAGAAAATTGTAGAAGTCAAGAATTTTATTCTTCACTTCGGACAACGGGGCTCCACGATCAACCAAATTAAAGGTATTTTATACGTACACCTTTAACAGCCCTCTCCCCAATTTTGTGCAAAGAAAGTCAGGACAGAATGAGCAGCAGCCTCACGTCCACCCCAGAGAACCAAAATCAAATTTGTTGGGACAGGGAGCTCGAAAGTGCAACGTTTTATACCTACAACCCACCTTGGCAGCAAGGCCAGTATGTGTGGTGCCAACAGCGATTGGCCTGATCCCAACATCTTTTTTTGGTTAAGTATGTACGCACAAATTAGCACCGTATAAAACTTCGACAATGTCACTACTGACTCGACCAGATAACATGAAGTTGATTAAAACGATTAGATCTCTCAAAAAAACTCGCCTACTTTTTTAAGCTCCACTATACCTACTTACAAGTATTAAAAACTTGCTTCATAACTATAGTTTTCATTAACACTATTAGTATTTTTATAAACACTGGAAACAATGACGTGGATTTGTGCTAGGCATCGATTCACATTAAATTAAAAAAAATACGATTATAAAAATAGGGTTTAAAATAGAATAATACAATCTACTTAAGTACATAAATAATTTGGTTTACGAGTATCTTAAAAAAACATAATCTATATTTTACCTATGAAAACTAACGTAGTTATTACACATTTTACATAAATACACGCGTAACTCACGTTTAATGTAGTCAGTCCAGTCCGACTCAAGTTTCGATCGCGTCCGGCGATCTTTTTCAAGGAGAGTGCGCGCGCGGGTTCGCAGCTCGTTTAGTACTGCGGGCAGCCGCACGGCGCGCACGCAAGCTCAACGGTTGTTGCGGGGGTGCAGGTGAGGGGGGTGCGGGAGGGCTGCGCCGGTGTACTCTGGAACTCGTCGTCGCTGGTGAGTCGCGCGTCGTGATATAACTGGAAATAGGGATGGCGGGTGGCGAATGCATCGTCTAGGACACATCCAGCTTCGGTGGAGAGGGCGGCCGCTTACCTGCCGTATATTAAAGGAGTGACGGATAACATTGGACACTTGTTACGCCGAAGTTATTGCATCAAGACAATATTTCGTCCACTCAGGCAGTTAAGGCAAGTGGTACGCTCCCCTAAGGACAAAGATCCTTTGGGTGTGTCTGGGGTGTACATGATTCCCTGTGATTGCGGTAAGAGCTATGTGGGTGAAACACGTCGGAATGTGTCCACGAGGCTTACGGAACACATACGCGCGATCAAGAATTTGGATGGCAACAGCTCTGCGGTGGCGGAGCATGCTCTCTGTTCGGACGCTCAACACTTCATTCGATTTGATAAGGCGGAGGTCCTGGCTAGGGAGAAGTCTTTTATACCCCGTAAAGTCAGGGAGGCCATTGAAATCGGTAAGCGTCCGACGTTTAACAGAGATGGTGGATGGCATGTGGCACCCGCTTGGAAACCTTGCCTCCCAAAAGGCTCAGCAGTGTGTTCAGACTGGTGGTGAGGACACAGTGAGCTCAGTGTGCTGCAATATTCCCGACGCGCAGCTCACCAGCGACGACGAGTTCCAGAGTACACCGGCGCAGCCCTCCCGCACCCCCTCACCTGCACCCCCGCAACAACCGTTGAGCTTGCGTGCGCGCCGTGCGGCTGCCCGCAGTGCTAAACGAGCTGCGAACCCACGCGCGCACTCTCCTTGAAAAAGATCGCCGGACGCGATCGAAACTTGAGTCGGACTGGACTGACTACATTAAACGTGAGTTACCCGTGTATTTATGTAAAATATATTTTACCTTAACTTTAGGGAAAATAATTTCAATTTAGTCTAGCAACACTAACCAATTTTCGTTGAGGTGTTGTGTTCCTATTCATCAATCTAAATAAAATCGCCTAAATTATATAAAAAGCAGTAAAAATATTCAAACTTTCCTATGAAATAATATTCCTCTTTCTTTTTCTTATTTTTGGGAACAATGTTTGCAATGTTTGAAGTCACAAGACGGCATAATCTTAAATAAAACTTAAAATCACACTGGACTCCCGTACGAGACGGAAGTCCGTTTCATACTGACTGGAGTTTGTATTTGCTTTGGCGTTTGATATTTGCTTTCTGGACCTAAGGATCTGTGTTCCGCACGTTCCATCTGCCTTTTGTTTTAGAAATCTGTGTGTGTACCCATATACGCAAATAAATGAATTATGAATTTCATACAAGTTTTTTTTTTAAATAATTTACTTGTTTGTCTTCGTCGCAACCAAACTCCATTCTAGGCCTCAACAAAACCCAGCCAATACTATGGAAACGACTTTTCACATTACTTGACATGAGGTACTGCACAATCTTTCTTTAGGGTAATACACCACCGACATTTATTATTGACGAAGGATTTTTAACAAAAACTTTAATACTTTTTGCAGTTTCTGTTTTATTTAATTAGTTAACAAGTACCTTATACGTTTTTTAAGGAACCCATGGGAATAGACCTCTGATGTTCGTTACAGTCTGCCAATTTAGCTATAGTAGTAGGGTTATTTGCTTCCGCCTGGGGAAGCACCACACCTTTACCAGTTAGGCTACAGCCTAAGTTTCGGTTCGAAGGGCAATGTTTCTAAATTACCGGGCTATAAGAGATAAAACACCTTACATCTCCGGCTGACGAGAGCAGTGCGGTACTAGGTAATTACAAATACAAATCTTTATTACAAAGAAATATCAATCGGAACAGATTACAAAAATGCTTAATTTTATTATTATTTGTTACAATTATTTGGACTTTTCATGTTCTAATAGCTGAGTGTCACTGTGCTGTTATGGACAGGCATGTGGTTTACCATCAGGCGCATGTCCTGCTCGTTTAGTACCTCTATACTAAAAAAAAATTTTTGAAAAAAGAATTTGGTCTAGCGTAGAAACCCCAAATCTCCACCTACCAAGTGAGACAAGCCAATCACCTGTATGTCTATAACTACTACATCTAAAGTACTACAGATTACAGTTGCAGGTGTATTAATATCGCTTAAATATTCCGTCATATTTTGCTCAACTACGCATCAAACTTACACATGTTTACGATTATGATACGAGTATCGACAGATTTCACCTCTAATCCTGAAGATAAGATAAAGATAATAAGATAAAGGTAGTCGTGCTGACCCTGCCAACTACAGGCCCATCTCGGTCACGTCCATACTCTGCAAGACTATGGAACGTGTCCTAAACCACAGGCTCCTGACGTACCTAGAATCTAATGACCTCCTCAGTGACCGGCAATACGGGTTTCGTCGAAACCGGTCCACTGGGGATATTCTAGCGTATGTCACCCACATCTGGAGTGAAGCTATCGAGAAACACGGGGAAGCACTTGCAGTCTCCCTGGATATCTCGAAGGCTTTCGACAGGGTTTGGCATGATGGCCTTATTAGCAAGCTGTCCAGTTATGGATTGTCTTCAGGGTTTATTGCGTGGATATCGGACTTCTTGAGGGATCGATCCATACGAGTTGTCATTGATGGCTGCTCGTCGGATTGAATGGCTATCAATGCCGGAGTCCCTCAAGGGTCGGTACTCTCTGCGACGCTTTTTCTGCTACATATCAACGATCTGTTGAAGCCCGGTATCTTTGGGTACGCAGATGATAGCACCGTTGTAGAGAGTTACATATCTAGCGCGAGCCAGTGGACAGCATACTAAGGTACTGAGAGAGAGTATGATCGATCGTTTGAACATGGACCTTGAGAAAGTCTCTGAATGGGGCGAAACCAATCTGGCCAAGTTTAACGAGAGTAAGACGCAGGCGTGTCTGTTCTCCGCAAAAAGGAGTCAATTTCAACTGACTCCTACTTTTCGAGGTGTATCCGTGCCGGTTACTGATCATCTTGAGCTTTTGGGCGTTACCTTGACTTCTACGCTCAACTTTGGCTCGTACATCGAGTCCAAGGCTAAATTAGCTGCCAAAAAAACTAGGTATCCTCTCAAAGGTGCGAGAGTACTTCAAATCTGAACAATTACTTTTGTTATACAAAGCACAGATTCGCTCTTGTATGGAGTACTGTTCGCACCTTTGGGATGGATCGGCTAAGTATCAGCTTGAGGCTCTGGAATCGATTGAGAGGCGTGCCAAAAGGCTCATAGGCAAAGACACTCTAGCGCGAAAAAGACTTCATAGTCTTGAACATCGCCGCAAGATAGCTAGCTTATCGGTTTTTTATAGGATTCACTTCATCATCATCATCAGGTTTTCCCCGATAGTTATAATCTTGGTGTCTTCAAATCGAGAGTGAATCGGTTTTTTCTAGGTAAACACGCTCCAACGTAGACCGCATCGTCGTTTAACATCAGGCGAGATGGCGGTCAAGTGTAAACCTATAAAAGTTAAAAAAAAGATTAGTCGCTGAAATATTGGAATGACATGCCTGAGGGTACGTTGCATCGTGTGCGTTATCAAACTTTGAATCCTACACTAGAAATTACTATAGAAATTTACCATGAAACATTGATCATGATTTTATAAGATATGAGTTTATTGATGTATACAAAGAATTGTCTTGTCTTGTTTTGCCATGACAGCACTCAATCGTCTTTATTATGCATTTGAAAGAATTTTTGAAATCAGTCCAGTAGTTCCTGAGATTAGCGTGTTCAAACAAAATACTTTTTCAGCTTCATAATATAACTTAGTATAGATTCGCAAATATTTGCTGCTGTTAATTTAGGCTTTGGTTAAGTAACCTAGTCTAATTTTACCCTAACGCCCTTATAACTCCCAAGTAGGGGTGAAAAGGGGGACAAAAGGTATCATTCCGTCAATCTTTTATCGCGCGGTCCACATTAGAATGTAAATGGACAATGGAGGAATGTGGAATGGTCGATTAAACGTCGTCGGGATTGGAGGACCGTTACTGCCAGGGCTGTCTCAAAAAAATTAAATAATAATTTGAATATGATCGAGTGATAGATACTAGAGTGATTATAATAATCATTATCGATATTGATCACAGTATTAAATTATTTAACTCTACGAAACTTGAATTGAGATAGATTGTTAGGATCCTTTTTTATGCATGGAGAAAATACATTCGAAATCATGGAATCACATGGTGTACCGGTTAAAAACTCCATGAGATTCGATGAAAGCCGCGCTCGTATACTTCCATGGAGATTATTTATAGCTACGAAAGTAGTAATCTACTTATTATTAGAATCCTGCGCAGTTTACGTTAATCTTAAGCTCGGTAGATAGAAGAGGTAATTTGAGGTCAACTACCATAAATTCGTTATAAAAAACATTAACTGGCAGGACATTATTATTATAGCAACATTTTCTAACTTTTTGTTTTTAAAAGTGATGATGGTTTGTAAATGACATTTTATTGAAAAAATATCTTCTTTTGTTACCACACTTGTCTAGGGCAAAATTAAGACTCCTTTGGTTTCGGTTAAAAGAGAGAAAGAAAGACATATTTTGTGAATGAATAATAAAATAACAAGAAAGTTAACTACACCTTTGTAGAATTTAATATACTATATTTGTCATTAAGACATTAAATCTATTCGTTATGGGTGGTTTGCGCAACCGTCCTTAAAATACTGCATAAAAATGCAGGGTATTTTTGAAGGAATCTAGCATTTGGCCTCAGACGACATAAGCCATAAGTAGTAAGTATACATTATCCACCGTATTTAAAACATTTATTCAAAACTTACGTGAGCCAAAAACCTATAATATTTTTGCTGTGGTATTATTCTTAGCATAGTCCCCCTGGAAAAGTGTCACAATTTTGTTATCGCCTTTGAAAATCTTACGTCTAAGAGGTGGATGGTTTGGAAATGAGGGAACTTTTATGCGCGCTCAATGCACTTTGAGCAAAGCATGTAGAATAATTAGGAGAGGTAATAATTTGGGAATTTGGGATAGGCTGATATTTTATAGTTCAAGTCTTAAATCTTTCCAGTGAGATGCTGAGCTCCGAGTCTGGTGGCCCGATGAGGTGGAGTCATTCGCCATAGCTCTTACCATCATGCTTACTTCAATGGAGCCTACAATGGCCTGCGTGCACTGAGTGGCATCAGCTTAGTTTTTAAGACTTACCCCACACTTTGAATAAATGTTGGTAAGATGAAGCTATTTTTTGTTTTACTTATAAAAGTATACGCCGAACTTGTTTCACTTTATACTATTATGAGCACGCGTGTTTCTTGCCATCAAGCGTATGTTATGCTCATTCCAACATAACATAGTAAAAAAAACATAAAACCACGGTTACTTTCTCATAATTAAAGAATTCACTAAATTGATGTTAAGTAACTGTGATAATTTAAAACAAAAATCAAAATAATTGAAAAAACAAAATTGGTAATTAAAGCTTAGCGGGAAATTTGAAATTAAATCACGAACAAAAATTTTAAAAGAAACAAGTAAACCGAAAGACACTTACTAACAACACTAGCACAAACTTCCTACCAACAATTTCTTCCGACGTGACAGCCCTGCTTAATTTCTTGTTTTAATATACGTAAATCGTTATTTTAGTGATCTTTATATCCACATATGGCGTTTAAAAGAAAATTATTTCCGAGTTAACATGGATTTTATAGATTTAATTGCGGTATTGTGTTGAAATAATAATAAATGTGGGAGGTAAGTATTTTATTTATTTATTTAATGGGGGGCATTGGTCGCGTGGACAGATGTGTTTCTGTACGATGTTTTCGGCGTTATTTGTAGTTTTGAAGAGTATTACTACATTTATTATTATTAGATACTAGAAGTGCTCCGTGGTTTTACTCGCGTGGTGCTCGATCATTTTATTTTCCGGGATAATAAATTAATAGTTAAAAAACTAAACGAAAAACCGTCAATACAAAAGATTCAACTATAAATTCAGAAAACATTTTAGTTTGAAGCGTGTTTTTAACCGCCGACCAAAAAAAAGTTGTGTTATAAGTTTGACGTCTGCTGTCTGTCTGTGGTTGTGTCTGTCTGTGGCACCGTAGAGCTCAAACGGATGGGCCGATTTTGATGCGTTTTTTTTATTTGAAGGTTATTATCCGCGCGGATGTTCTTAGCTATGTTTGCACGCGTCTTGTCATGTGGAAACTAAATAGTCTGGCATAATATTTTTTTATTCTTTAAACATTAAACGTATAAAAATTGATTTTGCCTCAAACATTTTTACTGAACATTTTTTTTACTAAAACTGTAAAAATGTATGGATCCATTTGCCCCGCGTCTCACCAGCCAGGTCTGCACCTCCTTGTCTCAAATACCTACCCAAAATTTGCTAGTACCACGGTAATATTATCTATACAGTAATTTAACTGAGCCGTTTCTTTGAAATTCATATCTACAGATGCGGGCACGTAAAAAAGCGATTAGGCTTATGCAACTTACACGTCTCGGCTACCTTATGTCATGCACGTTAAGATAGAGATTACATTGGCAACGCACCCCGAGCGCACCCCGAGATCGAGGCGCGTCGGTATAGCTCGCGTTTCGTCCGTTTGTATGAAGTTGGAGTACTGTATTATAATATTACCGTGCTAGTACCTAGCTCTCTGAATACTAGCTAAGGTATCAAATCACAAGGGATCTCACATATATGTATGTAAGATGTGAGCTCCCTTGTCGTATGATGTAGTCGTAGAAATTCTTTACTATGGTGAAGAGTATACTGTGCCTACATATTTACAACTTTTCCTTAGAATATGATTTCTACGTGGCTGTATTTAGTGTTTTTATTTTTTGTGGCGGTATACCCCGTCTATTTAATTTTTAAGGCTAATGAAACAGACAGACAGACAGAAACTCTTTATTATGCACACCAGTAAATTACAAACACTTAAACAAAAAAAACAATTACTTAATATCTAGTGCCATAAATGGCGGCCTTATTGCTAAAAGCGATCTCTTCGAAGCAACCATTAACAGCAGGAAAACATAAAAAAATAATGTGACGTCACGTATCTGAGTAGACTAATTAACAATATTTTACACATATAATTTAGATATTGAAATAAAAATACATATAATAATAAAATAAAAATAAACATACATAAATATATATACATCCAATGATAGTGACCATTCAGGAAACAAAGAAGAAGTAAGATGAATCAAGCGATTAATTCAGAGAGAAAGTGTTTTCTAATCTGAGCCTTGAAGGTGTCTAAGCTCTGCGCACGCCTAATACCCACCGGAAGAGCATTCCAGAGGGCAACCGCTCTCACGCAAAACGAAGACCCACAGAAGGAACTAGTGTGAGATGGAGTGGACAGAAGAAGATAATTAGATGACCTAAGATTGTATCACAAAGAAATGCGAAACGAGAACTAAGATAAGTGGGAGATAAGGGATTAAAAGTGTATTATAAAAAAGAGATAGTATATGTGTATCCCGGCGAAGCCTAATAGGGAGCCACTCGAGTTTTTTACGGAACTGTGAAACATGGTCGTACTTTCGAAGGCCGAAAATAAACTGGATACAAAAATTCTGGAGACGCTCGAGTCTATCAAATTGCTCCTGGGTTAAGTCGAGGTAACATGTATCCGCATAATCCAAAATAGGTAGTAAGAGAGAATGTGCTAACGCAACTTTAGTAGCCGTTGGTAAAAAGTTTCTAATTCTTCTCAATGACGCGGCAGAGGCAAACAATTTGCGTTTGACAGATTGCAATTGTAGGTCCCACGTCATACAACTATCAAAAACAACCTCTAGATTTTTAATTTGGGAACTGAATGAAATTATAGCGCTGCCAAACATGAGCCGGGGTAGAGAAGCCTAGTCTATCCACAAGATCAGCCTACTACTTCCAATAATAATGGCTTGAGTCTTCGAGGGATTGACTGCAAGTCCGAAAGATCGTTAATAGACCCCACATCTACACTCAGACGGTTTAATGATGCCTGCAAATAAATTTGAAAATCATCAGCATAGAGGTGGTAGGAAGAAGTAACATGTGACGTAATGGAGTTAATAAAGATTGTTGGATATGTGCGGGATCTCGATGAGTGTTATATATGTTCCACGGGCGAAGCCGGGGCGGACATCTAGTTGAATCATAAAGGTTCATCCAATTACCCGTATTTTCTTCTACATTCTTATTCGAGTTTTTTGAGCTTTATTCACAGTTCACAGCTAACGAAAAATCTGTGAGTTGTGCGCCAAAAGAAGTTTTCACTTCAAACACATTTTATATTTCGTTTTTCCTTACGAGGGGAATTTGTGGGAAATTGGGCATTGATTTTTCCTTCAAATTTTGGGGAATTTGTAAATGGGATTTTGGCAATCCTTTGGTTGGGGGTGGCGTTAGTTCTCCATTTCGGCCATGATCCAAGACACCTTGGTGGTACTATAGCATAATATTACGATACGTGTGACTAAGTAGTCGAATATAGCACGCCGGCGGCGTGAAGTTAGCACCCGGCGCAGCTTACTTCACGTCGTGCAATATTAATCGGCGAAGGAGAACATAGCAGAGGAAAGAAAAAAATAAGATAGATAAACTTTTAATTGCACTTAAATTATAAAAATATCACTATAATGTTTTTTTTGCACTGTAATCACTGTTTAAAATTCAAACGTCAAGAATAATCACAACCTAAGGAGAAGTGTAAGGGTGGTGCAGCTAAAACGGAATCTTGTTTTTTCGCCGAAAATTTATTGACCGATTATCACTTGCCAACCAACCGTCCGAATATTTTTCACTTTGACAACTAACGATTGTCAATTTTTTTAAATCAAATAAATGTCTTGAAAATTTTATAGAAGAGATATAGATATACGGTCTTATTCATAATAAATGCTTATAGAAGACTTAAAACACTCATTAGTTAAAACGCTCGATAAGCTTATAAAACCTTCTATAAAATTCCGTATTCATAAACGCTCTATAAGCCTTCTATAACTAAAGCATTACTAATATCAGTTTTAGGATCAAAATGTTACCATTATAATGAAATCGATGTGAAATCGATCGACTTTATAGAAAAACTGACAGAATCGTCCACAGATAAAACTAGTTTGACGGTGGAACCATATACAATGTTACAGAATAAAAAAAAAATTACATACACTGTGAAATTATGAAGCGGGGAAATTTAAAGTTATATTACTAATAAAACGTAGTGGTGTTTGTTCGTTCTCTCATTAATTTCTTGTGTTTTATAAGAGAAATTGCTAAAGAAATAAATTAGAAATAAATTCCGAAAGTAAAAGGATCAATTCTACTTTTATACACCTTTCGTCGATGTGGATTACTTTCAAGCTGTTCAATCGTGTCGAGAGCATTCAAACCTTGTAACGCTTGCATTTTAATATTTATGTTAACACGTACCTAAAAAAATTGGTAATTACACATACAACAGTTTCACTGTCACAAATGGCTATCAGGCAATGAAAATGCAGACTTTCATGCCAACCAAGACACAATTTCTGGTAATAATGACCACTGTCACGTTTACTCTCATGATTTATCAGCAATATGCCAACCTCAATTGCTTGAATCTTGGAATTCTACTTGGATTTGAACTAAAAATATAACAGGAAAATTTATGGCCAAATACAGCCCACCATTCCTTAAAAACCTTGTTTTTTCATACAAAAAAAATTTAACAAACAGGCTACGTTTACTATTTGTCGCCTACGATTGGGCTTTGCTTGTACTCCGGTGTTTCTCGCAAAATTAACATTACGCGACAATTTACTCTGTGAAGGCGGATTAGCAGAAGGCACCTCCGATCACATCTTTTTTAATTGTATTAGATCACATGACTCCCTTTATAATATGATTCCACCTGATTTCCCCGTCCTACAAACTTTTCCAATCATCCCCTCTTATGTTTTCTCCATTTGTGCATGTCCTATCTAAATATATTCACAAATATAATATTAAACTGTAACAGTATTAATTCCCAGAAGCTATGAAGTAGATGGAAGACTGGGCACCTGAATTAAGAACTTAATATAACAAAGCTACATACTCCCAAGTGTATCTCTCTACTTAGTCTGTGCTCCCAACGCTCAAACGCTGGACATTGGCGAAATTACGGTGACATTACCGAATGGAAACCAAAAAACAAGTTGAAGTTGAATATGTCACAACGCCATATTGACACTAATCAGCTGTTAAGAGTCGGCCATATTTGCCTTAAAACACCGCTAAAGTAGGGTTCTCGGCTCTATAACTTTATAGAAGGCTTATAGCACGTTTTAGCGCTAAAATGCTGTTATGAATACCATTTTTTCCTACGACGTACTATAGCAAGACTTTAGACATGCTATAACTTTTTATGAATAAGACCGATAAGATATAGCAGCTTTTCCGAAATCTAACACACATACTTACCATCTTACCAACACTATACAACTAAATTAATATTTTTTTTTTTTTTAAATAAAGAATGACGAGACGATCAGGACATGTGCCTGACGGTAAGCAACATGCCTGACACATAACAGCACAGTGACACACAGCTATTGGATCATGAAGAGTCCAAATCATTACCTAGCACTGCACTGCGCTCGTCACCCAGAGATCTAAGATCTTATATCTCTAAGCCCTGTAATTTCTCTGGAAACATTGCCCTTCAAACCGGAACACAGTAATGTTTGCACATTACTGCTTGGCGGTAGAATAACTGGCAAAGGTGTGGTACTTCCCCAGGCGGACTCTGCCAAGAGTCCTGCCACTACTAAAAAATATTACTCTAATTGAAACAAACGCTATGAAAGTCGGCCTTTTGAAAAGTGTAATTATAAAAGGCAGGCCAAACGTTCAGTTGGCAACTGTTAGATCGGGAAATAAAACAAAAGTATGCGATAAATTTGACAAAAAATGATTATTCGGAGAAATAAAATTCTGCGAAACGTTAGTTGGCAAGTGACAATCGGCTAAAAAATTTAGGGATTCATTTTGCCCCGCTACTCACCAGCCAGGTCTGCACCTCCGTGTAGGGATATAATAGAAGCTATGTGACAAGTTTTCTGCTTGCCTCAAATACTGACCCAAATTTTGCTCCCAGCTCTTGGAACACGATGACTGCCAATTATTTTATTCAGAAATTACTTACTCCATCCAACAGGGTTTTTTTTGCGTTGAAGTGATGTTGTAAATTTTAGTGTGGTCTCCGCCTTTCGTTTGGCTGGTGGCGGCCTCGCGGGCCGCGACGATGATGGCATTGTTCACCAAGTCACATGGCAAGATACCAATAGCAGCAGCAGGATTCCAGTAATTTGTGTGGAGAACTCCCACTCCTATTCCCAACATTAACTGAAATGTAGAAGAGGCATGATGACATAAAACCTAATTAATCCGTCTATTATATTTTTTTAATGTTGCTCACTTATTTTTGCATTTGTTTCACAAACAACAATCACGAACATACAGTACTTAAAAAATTCTTGTGACGTAACTTCATTATATTATGATTTCCACGAAGACGTGACGTCACAATTCCCCACTTCGTAAGTTTCCTGTTGATGTTTTATAATTTGACAAAACAGAAGAAACGTTTCCCATATTCTATAATCAACCTGATGGGCTAATTACAATGGTAGGTATATTTTAACCAAATCATCACCCCAATAATTATAATACGAGTAGTAACTAGTTGTAGGTACTATATGAACTTTTCTCCGCATTTTTTATCTTATAAATATGTATTACTTTATAAGGGCGGCCGCGGTGAGAGCTCCAAGATGTTTTTTTTTATTTATTTAATCAATTAGAACGGCATAACACCAATTATAGATACATTAATTTTTTAGCAAAATATTGTGGACAAAAGGAAAATGTAATCAATTTATGATAGGATAGAAGTCTTAATATGATATTTATTGACATCAATTTATCGAATTACTTTTTACTTTGATTCATATTCTAAAGTTATTGAAAAGGTGACTGATTACAGTGCTCAAGAAAAAAAACATATTTTGTTGTCACCCTGGATATCTATACCTACGGATTTTTTAATATTTAAAGTGTCTTGTCTGCGAATATATACATGATAATACTCGATTGACTCTAGTTTTTATAAATTTGGTGTATCATAAGTCAGCTCTTTAGAACACGAGCACAAGGTTTAGTTTAGTTTAGTTAGTTTACTGAGTTTAGTTTAATTCAATATCGTGGAGTTAGGTCAAAACGTGAGCAATCAATTCCAATCTATATTGGCTTTGGTGGCTTTTTCTTATAACAGCAACAGTTTGAAAATCATGCAATGCGTATTTCACCATTAATTTGTATCAATTATTATTGCTTCTTAAAAGACTTGATGATAAATATTTGAATAGTATTAGGTTTTGAAAATAATTAACAGGAACATCAATCAATAGTCGGTTTGTGCTAATTTAAAGATGGTCAACTTTTTATTTGGTCGACAAACTGGATACACACATACTCGTAATAACCTTGCTTACTTTGTTTATGGGGCAACCTTCCGCCACCACCCTAACTCATCGTCCTGCATTGACTTTGATAGCACAACAGCCGCCGACGAGCCCTAAACTGCAGGTCTACTACGAAGTCCGATAAACGATATATCGGCCGAAGTTATGGACGTTTTATACCACGAAACACAATCGGTCGGTTGATCTGATCGGGCGTTTCGTTCACCCCGACCGACACTGATTTAACAGTTTTTGTGTCATCAACCGACCGATTGTGTTTCGTGGTATAAAACGTCCATAACTACGGCCAATATATATTGTTTATCGGACTTCGTAGTAGACCTGCTGGTCATAATATTTTTTTAATTTTTAACTATAATAGGTTTGCACTTGACCACCATCTCGCCTGATGTTAAGCGATGATGAGATCTACGATAGAGCGTGCTTACCTAGAAGAAACCGATAAATAATACTTATACGCTACTTTTCTTTACAATATCTTTGAGGTAAGATATTATCTACTTATTATAACATCACATTTAAGTGCTTACTAACTGAACCAATCTACTTTAGTGAATTGGCTACTTACTTCTTCCTACCTACGATTACTTACTCTAGAGTCACGTGGGCCACACCAGTTATTTTAAAATGGCTATTGTAGGAGTACGTATTTATGTTGTAAGATTTTAGTAGTATAAGCGGATTGCAGCAGAAGACCGAGCAGTCTCTCACTCGCGTCACTTGATAAAGATCTATATTATAAGCAGTTTACACAGTGACGTGGTTTCATTTCATCTCCAGTAATAGTAAGACTTACACTATTATTTTTAAAATAAATAAATATTGGTGGACAATTTACCCACAATACCATCTGACCCCAAACTAAGCAGAGCTTGTACTATGGAGGCCAGATAGCTGATATAATACTTATATAGTATTAAATACATACTAATTATAAATATAAATTGTTTATAAAGTTACTAGATGCCCGCCCCGGCTTCGCCCGTGGTATATTATATAGCACTCATCGGGATCCCGTACATATCCAACGGTGAAAGAATGACTGAAATCGGTTCACTCATTCCTGAGAATATCGATTTCAAACAAAAAACCTCTTCAGCAACCTGCTACGCCACCTGTCGGAAATTGGTCGTACCAACTCAGGTTTAGAAAAAAAAATTAGCAAAGTTTTATATTCAATGCACAGATTATTGAAATTCAATGACGCAATCTTTGACACATGCTGTCATGTGTCATGTCAAAGCACGAAACGTACGAAAACTCTCAAAGGGAATATTTTTCCCGATATTGTTACATTCTTGTTTCATGCCCCGCTTCAATTAATAGTAGAGTTATTTTCTATAGCCTAAATAAAGCCTTCCTCGATAAATGGACTATACAATAGAAAAAGAATCTTTCAATTCGGACCAGTACTTCCCGAGATCCTAGCGTTCAAACAAACAAACAAACAAACTCTTCAGCTTTATAATATTAGTATAGATTAAATAGTATTAAATACATACTAATTATAAATGTAAATTGTTTATAAAGTTATTTGCTCAAAACATAACGAACTGTGACTGTTACCCCGGGAGCTCCAAAAAAGCAGCTTTTGTCAATCCATCCTGGGTTCGGCTCCCGATACGCAGGCAATACTGAACGCAAAGTCAATGGTATCCAACCAAAATATCAATCAATCCAAGAAAATATAAAACTACCAATATAAAACTGCAAAAATCTGTATGTTTCGATGTTTGTTGCTCAATCATGTCGAAACGTCTGAACTGATCGGGTTGAAATTTAGATAACGGTTAGATTATTGGGCTATCTTTTATAATGGGAGAATAACAGGAACGGGAACTGCGCTGGCACAACCACAAGCTGCTGCACGTAGATAATATACATGTCGTAATCATAATCGAGTCGCAATCGAATCTCAATAGAGTCGAATCATAATCGAGTCGCAATCGAATCTCAATAGAGTTGCGCTATCGTTATCGCTAATCGCTAGCGCCACCTGGTAGGTAGGTGTGTAGTAGGTGGTTTTTAGAAGAAATAAATATTTTGATTTTTTTGGTTTTTGATGAAATCGAACGTTGTGGCTGCTTATTCTTGGGGACCTTAGCTTAGAACCGGATAGATATCAAGATTATTGTGATTACAAGAACCTGCGTAAAAATAATCTGCTACAACCTCCTCTTCTAACTGTAAATGAACATACCTGGGTGTAATGTCATCCAATCTCTCAGGCTCCATAGTTTCCGCCATAGAAATCATGGCATCAGGTGGTACGGGAGTCTTATAGAAACTCTCATGGATGTCTTTCCATGCCAGGGTCGTGGTGGCGTTGGTGTACGCCGAAGACACGTGGACAAATGATCTGAAAATCGTTTAACTAATGTACTAGCACTGCGGTTTGATAAACGTAATTTTCAAAAAAAAGTCACATTAAAAGATACTTTTCTCAGATATTACCTAAGTTTATTGCAAGATTTTCCTAACAATAGCGCTTCCCTGGTGCCTCTGATGTTGATGAGAGTGGCTGCCTGCCAGTTTCTCGTCGAATCGAGTCGTAGCTGCCATGTGGAATATCACATCCACCTGCACAGATAAAAAACCGATTAATTATTTACAAAAGTTTACAATTTATAGACTTTGGTACGCCGCATGGGCCTGGCGCCTTGCACTTTCAATTTAGTGTCAGTTTTCCGTGACAGTGTGTACGTACATCATAAAAACATACTGACATCATTTTTCCTTAACTCGCGCAAAGAAGTATAACTGCGTTCAAAAATAGCGTAACGTAGCCAAATATTTTTTTTTTCTGTAAATTAAACGTACCTCTTCAGTAAGGGTCACCCAATTCTCATCGTTTATGCCAAGTCTCAGCTCAGCCACATCTCCTTCTATGAGTGCTATTCTATCGACAAAATCTGGTTTTTCTTCTCGTAATACGTCAAAAACCTGAAACAAATGTGTTTTAAATAAAGTTCAAATATTTTATTTTTGGATTTTTATTTTTCACGAATGTGAAGGACACATGTGAAACATGTGATTCAAAAATTTTGGAAGAATCTCGGAAGAAATCAAAAAATTTAAACCTCGTAGGAACTTAACTAAGAGAATGAGTATTCCCCCCACGAGGCGGGAGGGGTTCAATAGCCGTGGCCTAAACAGCCATGGTGTAGCTAAGAGGAATCCACTCGCCAGGGCTTTGGGCTCCAAGCCAACGGCGATACGGCCGTTGGAGGACGGAGGAGAGGAGGAGGTTGGAGGCCGTTGGAGGCCGTAGGAAGTCGCGCGACGGAGGCGACGCCAGCATGCGTGTCCAGACGCGACGGAGGGCGTCTGTCACCTTCTTTTTTCCCCCGAGATGGTCACGGCGTGCCGTATCCAGGGTTCAGGTGCTTCGGTGACAGAGGAGTGCCACATGGGAGAAACCGGAGACGGGCAAACCGCGGCAGGTTTCGTTGAGGAATGTCACCACAAAAGAAAATAGGCTACATACAAAGTATTTATTCAATTAATATCGCTCCACTCGCCTTGAACCGCCCGTAATTTAAAACATACTACTAAATGTATATTACTAAATTAAAATAATAAATATTCACCATTAAATAATTTAAAAGTTATATAAACATTAATAACAACTAAAATTACCTATAAGAAGAGTGCGGATACAATGAATAGTGATTCAAAGACAATAGTGATTCATTCATAGCCACCTGCGCTTATTTTGAAGAGTTAGAAGATATTTTTTTAAACTGGTATCGAAGCCTTACCGGGTCGATGGAAAAAGTGTTTTGAGCTCGGAGGAGAGTATGTTGAAAAATAAACTCAAAATCATGTGGTTTCATTGAGTACGTTAGGCTAACAACTTTTCAAATGACCCTCGTATAATTTGCTAGTGTCAACAGTCTTGCAGTGTGTGCAACATAAGAACCTTTTACTTTTAGGTAGAATATGGAGTTCTTTTTCATTATATAAAATGTTTTTACTTGTTTTACCCATACACGCGAATAAATTAATTGAATTGAATTGCCCTTAAAAAGGCTCAAAGATTTCGGTTAGTTAGTTTATCCGACTACTTACAGGATCATTTGTCACCTCGTGTATCCTTGATTTAATATCTTTTCCTTTCTTCGGTCGTATTAAAATGTACATTTTGACGTGACAACGTCTTATAAATTGGTTTGCCGGGTGACACTTCAAGAAACTGCGTTACGCTCCGCTCACGTTATGCGCTCACAACAAGAGCGAGTGAGAGGCACGCGTCCCTTCCACTCGGGCATGGTTAGCCCGCCTAAGAGCGAGAGAGACAGACATAAAAAGTGAAAGGCACGCGTCCCCTTCCGTAAAATTATTTTACCACTCAAAGTCGTTGTCACGTAAAACTTTCGCCCGTATACCGACTTTACAGGCAACCAATTTTTTTTAAAACCTGCCACGATCTAAAAATATAATGGTTAAATCATAGTACGAACTCCCATAAAATACGCCTGTATGCCTTTAGTAGTTGTAGGACTCTGAGCAGAGTCCGCCTGGGGAAGTACCACACGTTTGTCAGGTATTCTACCGCCAAGCAGTAAAGTGCAAACGTTACTGTCTTCCGGTTTGAAGGGCAATGTTTCCAGAGAAATTACAGGACTTGGAGACATAATCTCACATCTCTGGGTGACCAGCGCAGTGCAGTGCTAGGTAATGATTTGGACTCTTCATGTTCCAATAGCAGCGTGTCACTGTACTGTTATTTGGCAGGGGATGTTGCTTACCATCAGGCACATGTCCTGCTCGTCTCGTGCATGCTCGTACATTGTATCCGTGCTGGGGTATAATTTGGCAAGTTTTCAGCTTGCTTCAAATACCTACCCAAAATTTGCTACCAGCTCTCGGAGTATAATGTCTATATCATCGCCTTTCTTAATTTTTACAGCAACTTTTCTCATCATTCACAAATTAAAGTAATTTTCTTTGTTCGAGCACTTAATATCTTATTATTTAGGTACCTGAACAGTTTCTGTATAATATGTTTCCCCATAAATCCTGTCCCCCCAGTGACAAACAGTACAGAGTTCTTGTAGAACCGCTGAACATCGGAGTCACCCTTCGCGTTAGCCATGGCTTCTAGCATTGGCCGCTGTTGGGCCAACACTGCCGCTTCTATCTGCTGCGCCGGGTCCATTATAAGCCACTCTAAAAATTGATAAATAACTTACAGAATCTATTTATCTAAAAAATATTGTATATGTTACTGTAAAAGCTGGAACTGCGGTAAATCCTAAGATTTTCGAGTAAATCCTAAGATTTACTAATTCGTAATTTTAAATGTCAAAAAAGGTTTGTGATTCGAAAGTTTACCACCATTCAGTTGGTAAATCTTAGGATTTACATTAAAGGCACGGTATATGTTCATGTTCATGATCCAGTTAGGGTCTATAACTGAGATTTAACTCTGGGCGGTCTCCGGCCGCGGTGTCCGGTCGCGGTCTCCGGTCGCGGTCTCAGGTCGCGGTCTCCGGTCGCGGTCTCCGGTCGCGGTCTCGGTCGCGGTCTCGGTCGCGGTCTCAGGTCGCGGGTCTCAGGTCGCGGCGGTCTCCGGTCTCGGTCGCGGTCTCCGGTCGCGGTCTCCGGTCGCGGTCTGTCTCGGTCGCGCGGTCGCGGTCTCCGGTCGCGGTCTCCGGTCGCGGTCTCAGGTCGCGGTCTCCGGTCGCGGTCTCAGGTCGCGGTCTCCGGTCGCGGTCTCCGGTCGCGGTCTCCGGTCGCGGTCTCCGGTCGCGGTCTCCGGTCGCGGTCTCCGGTCGGTCTCCGGTCGCGGTCTCCGGTCGCGGTCTCCGGTCGCGGTCTCCGGCCGCGGTGTCCGGTTGCGGTCTCCGGTCGCGGTCTCCAGTCTCGGTCTCGTGTCGCAGTCGCGACGCGAACCGCCGCCTTAAGTAAGCACGTTTCATCGTAATCCGTATCGTCACTTAATACCAGGTCAGTTGGCGGTCAAGTATAAACCTATAAAAAAAGTTAAAAGAAATCATCTTTCGACGACATGTACCGTACGGTAATCTGCACTGGGGCAGCACCTTGGATTATGGACTTTCTCCTTATGAAGCAGGACCCCAGTCGAAGCAGCGGTTATCAAAAGTAAGATGACCACGAGATCTAATGGTAGTTAGTGGTCGGGCTATTTGCAGAGTCCGCCTGGGGAAGTACCACACCTTTGCCAGTTATTCTTGCACCAAGCAGAATTGTGAAAACATTACTGTGTCCCGGTTTGAAGGGCAATGCTTCCAGTGAAATTACTGGACATCTTATATCGCTGGGCGAGCGCAGTGCTATCTAGCTAATGATTCATGTTCCAATAGCTGCATGTATCTCTGTTACATAACAGTATGTGGCAGGCAATTTGCTTACCATCAGGCCCTGCCCTGCTCGTCTCGTCACTCTAAATAATAATAAAAAATACTCACAATAGCTAGTGCTAGTGATAGGACTCTTTGCAGAGTAACATACCGCTGGCAGTTATTCTACCACCAAGCATTAGTGTGCAAACATCACTGTATTCTGGTTGAAAGGGAAATGTTTCTAGAGAAAATACTAAATGAATTGATCTATGGGTTGGCATGTTGCTTACCATTAGGCACATGTCTTGTTAGTATTGAGACTCTACAAAACGTTTAAAATTTCTGTATCGATGTCACAAATCCAATTGAGTATTTGATTTTGAATTTTTTTAGCTTCTGTCATTGAATCTTTGGGTGTGGGTTAAGAACAATACTGCATTTCGTTTAACCTACCTGCAATTAATGATTTATCTATTTATATATAAAAATCACACTGCAACTCTACACGACACTCCTAACTGATTAGTCTATAGCGTTTAGTTTTGTTTAGATAGGTATTAGGTTTATTTACATTTTTATAAACTTGACCTTTGGTATTTTTAAGTATTCAAATCATTGTTGTCAATCCAGTTCATTTAGACAATTGAAATAACAAATTACGTCAGAGCCTAATTCTCGCAGAGACCTTGGGCTTACCATTACAAATGAGGGGCCAAAACTCCCTTTCAATCATATGTGAGCTTCTTGAATTGTTCGGGGTCAAAAGTCAAAATTTTAGGTGTTTTTGGATTTTTCTCGAAAACAGTAAGATTTATAGAAAAAGCTGGAATAAAGTTTTTGATCTTTACCAACACGGAGAGGTTGTCACATCCTTCTCCCCTTACATACCCCAACACGGAGAGGTTGTCACATCCTTCTCCCCTTACATACCCCAACACGGAGAGGTTGTCACATCCTTCTCCCCTTACATACCCCAACACGGAGGGTTGTCACAGGTTGTCAACACATCCTTCTTCCTTACATACCCCAACACGGAGAGGTTGTCACATCCTTCTCCCTTACATACCCCAACACGGAGAGGTTGTCACATCCTTCTCCCTTACATACCCCAACACGGAGAGGTTGTCACATCCTTCTCCCCTTACATACCCCAACACGGAGAGGTTGTCACATCCTTCTTCCTTACATACCCCAACACGGAGAGGTTGTCACATCCTTCTCCCCTTACATACCCCAACACGGAGAGGTTGTCACATCCTTCTCCCCTTACATACCCCAACACGGAGAGGTTGTCACATCCTTTTCCCTTACATACCCCAACACGGAGAGGTTGTCACATCCTTCTCTCCTTACATACCCCAACACGGAGAGGTTGTCACATCCTTCTCCCCTTACATACCCCAACACGGAGAGGTTGTCACATCCTTCTCCCCTTACATACTCCAACACGGAGAGGTTGTCACATCCTTCTCTCCTTACATACCCCAACACGGACAGGTTGTCACATCCTTCTCCCCTTACATACCCCAACACGGAGAGGTTGTCACATCCTTCTCCCCTTACATACCCCAACACGGAGAGGTGTGGACCTTCCTCGTGAGTGGCGGGGCAAAAAAAACCCTTAATTTAGAAATTTCGATCACCGGGCACATAGAAAGTCTCACCAAAATGATCTGTCTTTTTAACCGACTTCAAAAAAGGAGGTTTCTCAATTCGACCGTATGTACGTTTTTAGGAATACATATTTACTAGTTAAAAATAATAACCAATTCAAATTCCTAAAAATTTATTGTTAATAGTTTTCTCACAACATTTTTGTACGCGTCTGGTTATGTTAAGCCCCCGTCTAAATTGTCTGGCTTATTTTTACCCGACTCCAAGACGGGTTTTGCTTTTTAAATTGTTTAAACATTAAAATACTAGAAAAATACAATGTATATTGTCTCAAATATATTTATATTTATTGATTAAAATCCGAATATCCGTGATGAAAATACTAAATTAAATTTAAAAAAGTAAAGATTTTGCCCCACTATCCTACCAGCTATTGCCAGTGCAGTTCCGTGCTGCAAATAAGAGAGATGTCACAAGTTTTTAGCTTGGCTCAAATTCCCAAAATATGCTAACAGCTTTCGGAATATACCGTATAGATCCTTTTCTTGATTTTTATAGCAATTTGTCTCATCATTCACACGTGTTTCTTGAGAGTTTAGTGTACATTTTTTGTAAGAGCACTTTATCTCTTTATATGAAAATGTTAAGTTGGTTTGTGTACGCTTCAAAAACCCAAAAAGTTCTGCACCGATCGAGCTGAAATTTTAGAATGATATATAATACGCATCAAGGATTGTTTTTATCTAGTTTTTACATCATAATGTACCACAGTGAAGTGGGGCAGGGTACAGCTAGTATGTTATAATTTAGGTACCTGAACAGTTTCTGTATAATATTGACGTGGTGTGTTGTTAGCGACTCGGCGGGAGATCATAGAAACTCTGGTTGGAAAAGTAAGACCGAGGATCGAGCTGAGTGGCGTATTATAGGAGAGGCCTAAGTCCAGCAGTGGACAAACACATGTTGATGATGATGATGATGGTGATGAAAAACCCTTCTGGTCGTATATTAAATTAAAAAACCAAAATAACTGTTATCACAGAGCTTGCCTGACCCCGTGAAAGATATTTGTAATATGTTTAGTGAATACTTTCACTCCACATTTTTGGATGTGCTACTCGCTCGATGTCTCCGATAGCGATAATAATATGGGTTTCAGACATAGCAAATATTGAGCTTGAGCGTTTACAAGTTTTTAAGCTTTTGAAGTGTTTAGACCTTACTAAATCTGCCGGTCCCAATAATGTTCCGGCAATATTTATTGTGAGGTGTGCTAAAAGTATTTCCGTTCCACTTACTATACTTTTTAAGCGATCAATTACCGAGGGTGTTACCTATGGAAATCTGCGTATATTACACCTATACACAAAAAAGGACCCAGAAATCTGGTTGAGAACTATAGGCCCATCTCCAAACTATGCCTGTTTGCCAAGGTATTAGAAAATATAGTGTATAGGCAGCTTTCTACGTCGTTAAAGCACACACTTAGCTGATTGGAACACGGTTTCTTAAGAGAGCTACCACATCAAATCTGATATCTGCAGTGACTTGTTATCTGAGCATATGTCCAAACCTTTACAAGTAGATGTTGTCTATACCGATTATTCTAAATGTTTCGATATAGAATCGATAATATTGTACTTCTACGTAAGCTCCAATCAGTAGGTATCCGAGGTAACTTGTATAGACGGTTTACATCCTATGCACAAAATAGATGCCAGACAGTATCACTTAACGGGTGCACGTCATCATCTATGTGAGTCCCCACAGGTGTTCCTCAAGGATCGTTATTGGGTCCACTGCTGTTAAAAATCGTTGTCAATGATATTTCTTCATGCTTTAAACACTCTAAAGTATTATTATACCCAGATGAGATGAAACTATTGTGTCCAATAGATTTGAACAAATGTTCACAGCAACTCCAAGAAGATCTCATCGGTCGGTATGATTAATGTAAGTTATTTTTGACGAGCATATTAATGCTATTGTGAACAAGGCGTCACGAGCACTAGGTTTCGTTCTGCGCTTATCAAGTGAATCTAAGTCAATCAAAACCACTATAATTCTATATTATGCGTATGTACGCAGTCATTTAGAGTATGCTTCACAGATATGGACCCCTAGATATGAAGTATATAGCGCGCCTATTGAGCGTATACAAAAGCTGTTTTTTACGACATCTGCAATTTAAAATAAAAAAATATTTACCCGACTATCAAAAACGTTGTCGTATATTCCATATCCTTCCTTTACATACAAGACGAGAGACAGCAGACATAGCCTACTTGCTGAAAATGGCTAACGACGCAGTGGACTGCCCAGAGCTGCTGGAGCGAGTGGGTATCAGAGTAACGGCTGCTCCAAGCAGGAGGCCGTGCTCGCTGTTTGCGCCTACAGCTAACACCAACTACAGGCAAAATAGCGGAGTTTCAACAGTCTGCTTACAAAACACGATCTGGATATTTGTAACACTTCTATTGATCAGTGTAAGGAGCTTCTTGCAAATGACTACTTTGTTTGATTTAAGTAGGTATTTTATTTGGTTTATTTTAGCGTTTTTTTATTTATTTTTATGTCATAGGTTTACTTGATTTACTTTTTTTTTCTATAAGTAGAATTTTGTAATTGGCCTTCTGACCCCATAACGTTACCTTTTGTTGTTGTATCTAGCTGTAAGATTCCCTAACTTAATAACATATGTAAAATAAAAAAATCGAACTGTAGAATTATATGGGCGCCAGTTCGCGCCGAGACTGCGATACGTGTCTCGATCTCCAGTCGTGGTCTCGGCGCGAACTTGCGTCCATATTATTCTATAATGTCCAGCGCCTGCCACGGTCTCCGATCTGGGTCTCTTGTCGCAGTCGCGACATAGAATAGATAATATAGATAGAACGGACACTCCCCACCCCCCGCCAATTTCAAGCTTCCTCACCCCTCAGGCCGTTTCGGATACGCTAGGAGCACTCAACGAAGGGCTGGTATCGAACATCTAATTCCTAACGAAATATCATCATGGTGGGTTGTTGTGCTGTTTACGGCTGTCCGTCAACTAAATGTGACAAGATTAAAAGCTTTATTTGATATAAAATAACGCAAAATTATTGAAAATTTTAAATAACGTTGCTTCATAATAACGTAGTAATTTTTTACTCAGTTCGTAACTTACACAGCTAGTGTTGTGCACGGATTGATAATGCCTGGAGGAATAATTACAGTGACAGAATAAAGTTGCGTCTGTTGCTGTGTCTGGGTGTTTCTATGTATAATAAGTATGTATTTAAGTTTTTATTAAACTATATAAGTATTATATCAGCTATCTGGCTGCCATCACACAAGCTTTGCTTAGTTTGGGGTCAGATGGTGTTGTGTGTGAATTGTCCACCAATATTTATTTATTTATTTAAGTTTCCTTCTTGGGTTAGTGTAAAATAATATGCGAATATGTACCTACTAACAAAAATAGATATGCAAGTACCTATCTATTATCGGTTTCGTTTGATTTTACATTGCGGCAATACACACACCCTTTTAATTAGAGTAGTATAATTTGGCTCCATTCTATTTATGTAACGCAACATAATAACAAGTTTACGAGTATATACTAATTTACGTCACCAGGTAAACTAAAGGGGCACAACTATTTAATAAAACAATTCAGTAGCCCTAGCTCTAACGCACTTTTTCACGCGTGTGCACGAACGACATCTGCGTAGTAGAGTGAAGAGTAGGTAACTCCACACCGGCGCGGCGTTTGTATGGAGTTTTAATGGAGTGTCCGGGGTGTGGTCGCGGCGCGAGCCACCGCCTTAAGTAAGCACGTTTCGTCGTGGACCGCATCTTCGCTAAGATCAAATTACTAGATTAATTAAGTTACGGGCAGGCTGTTGCTTATCATCAGCCACATGTCTTGTTCGTCTTGTCACTCAATACTATGAACATAGTTTTTTACGTAACAAACATTTTAAATTTCTATACCGATTTGACACGAGTTACATTTTGAGGTTATGATTTCGAAAATGTTCAGCTTCGGGTGTGTGTTAAGAAGAATACTGCATTTTGTTCAACTTACCTGCAATTTATTAATAATTTATCTATTTAAATGTAAAAATCGCACTGCAACTTAACAAAATACTAGTAACTGATTATGACGTTAACAATTTTGTTTGCGTATATTAAGCTTATCCGTATTTATAAACTTGGCCTTTGGTGTTTTTAAATATTCAAATCATTGTTAGTAATTTGAAACGGCTTCCGGGCTCGTACTAAAATTTACAGGTTACAATAGATAAATAGGCACTTAAGTACTCTTGTTTGTCCACAATACAAAATGCAATTTGCAAAATGACATATCCTCAAAGCTATTGGAACAAATTACGAACTTATCGTCAAAAGCGTTTTCTTCCGCTATGCACTACAATATATTTTTGATGTATCTATTCCGCAAAGCCATACAAAAATTATGACACACACAAAAGATCGAGGGCTGCAACCCCCCCATCTTCACCTGCACTCAGTTTGACAGCTTACAAATGACGGCATAGTGCTGAATCTTATTACTCGTATTTTATACCCTATCTATCTTTCTACATAGATCTCCTGATAGTTTAAATGAACCATCAGTTTTGTACACGAGCCTGTAGCCTTTTATTCCATAATGTCTTATTTACATAAATAAATAAAATAAATATTGGTGGACATTTCACACACAACACCATCTGATCCCAAACTAAGCAAAGCTTGTAATATGGAAGCCAGATAGCTGATATAATACTTATATATTTTTAAATACATACTTATTATACATAGAAAACACCCAGGCACAGTACAAATATTTGAATTCATCACACAAACATTTGCACTGGGTGGTAATCGAACCCACGACCCACGGCTTCGCAGGCAGACCTTCTACCAACTAAGCCACCAGGCCAGCCAAGAGAACATAAGAGAACGACCTTTACAGGTTTAGTTCCTGCAGTTTTTGCTCACCTGTGCCACAGATCTAACCTAAGAAGGTGTTCTTGCAAGTAGACTATTGGACTCGAAGAAGTCGTCAGATTGATACAGTGCTTTATTCGTCCTCATCAAGCGTTGTTGTCACCCATCAGAGTGAATTCCCCACACCAATACAACTAGTAGTACCACTACCATTACTAACTTCACCGTCTTTACTAGCTTTATCTTGACTGCCAAGAACTCCCGCTCCCTCCACTTGGATCCACAGCTAGGGTCAAAATGTAGATTCACGGACACTTTTTTCCTCTTGAATCCACCGGTAGATTCATGCATACTTCGATTTTCGAAGTTTCGAAGTTTCGGTTTCGGGTTTAAAGCCGAAGTATCCATGGATACTTCGGTTGTTATGTTGAGTCTACCTGTGGATCCAAGTGGAGGGAACGAGAACTCCTACCAATATAACTTTGCCGTCAACAACTGTTTAGGACTTAGATGAGGATATTCCATCGATAGGCATCATTATCAGCCGCAAAACGTCCACTGCTGAACATAGGCCTCCCCCGTATGGATGTGATCTATGGTACTATAGCTTTTTTGGGAACCAGATTGTGCGGGTGGCTGGAAGTCGTCAAACTTCCGTGCGAGACGATTCGTGATTACCCTCGAAAAAAACTTATAAACGTGGCTCAGAAGTGCGAGGGGTCTGTAGTAAGGTGTTGTCACCCTTTTTGAAGAAGAGCACCAACACGCTTCTGCTCCACGCTTCTGGCCTATTACTGTCAAATATAACAGAGTCAAACAGCTTCTGAAGGACTTTAAGTACCGGTTTTCCGCTCTCAGAAGCTCAGTCGTAATTCTGTCGTCGCCAGGTGCCTTGTTATTTTTAAGTTGTTTGAGGGCTATCCTAATCTCATACAGGCTGACTTCCGGAATATCTTCAATAAAGTGTCGGGTCAGCTTGGCTCTGGGGTCTTTTGCTATGCTGACGACAGGTTGTGCTTGCGTAGAGGTGTATAACTGTTCATATTGTAACGGTTGAATTTTGGTGTTCCCCGAAACTATGCAATGAGGAATAGAATTTAATCTTTTTTACTGTTTAAAATATGAGAATTACTCACAGCGACATCTGTGGTAATACAGCTGAGGCTTTAGGTGCCGTCAAGAAGCAACGTCTCCGGCGGGCAACGTGTTTCGATCGCAGAGACATCTCTGAGAGAGTGAGGTAAGTGCGATCCACTGGAAAACGGAAATAGACGAATTGTTCTTGTAATTTGTGGAATCTTCCTCGACGCTCTGGGACTATCGACCTCAAGGCATTGAGAATAAAACCTAATGGTGAGAGGCCCTCTGCCAGCGTCACTCAAGGTCGAAATCACGAGCATAAGAGCAAAAGTTCGTAGCATATATTGTCCACCTTTTTGACGAGAAAGGTGAACGTTTTCATTCGATTTCCTGAAGTAAGACTTCAGGTGCAAGTCGCTTATAATATAAGTAGTGAATAATCCTGAAGGTACAAGTAAGGATTTGATTTCCTAAAGTCTTAGCAGCAAGTCGCTTAATAAATAAATCGTGGAGAATCCTGAAGGGGCAGTGCTTAATTCGGTATTTTGATTTCAGAGAAGTGTCCGGCAGAAGGCGACTTGAAAGCGTGTGACCTAAAGGAAAAAAAGTCAGCAGCTGCTGTGCTTATCCAGCGGAGTGTACCAGAAGGCCAAAACAAGGGCGGCCACGTTTCAGCACCTTGCGGAGATCAGATCTGCACTTTGGCACGACCATCATCATTTTTCATCACCATTGGTCATCGTTTTTCATCATCTAGTTGATTGGTCAAGACCTCAGGTGTGTGGTTTCAATCCATTTTAATTCTGCGAGGGCACAGTTCCCCGCGTTCTCGGCATCCCGAAACCAACGAAGGACGGAACTCGGACTGTGGCGTGCCGCTCGTCACGTCACGGTTTCTTTCATTAATTTAGATTTTTTTAAACCCTGTTGACGTCCTGCTGCGTGAACGTACCTACCTTATTTTAATTGTGAACAAAGGGACATTGTATTTTCCCTAAAGATGAAGCACTGATGTTACTTTAATCGTCAAATTGTTATTCACGACAAGCGGGCTGTAGATGTAACGTAAACACTTGCAGTACTTAACTGATGGAGCCCGTAGGAATCTTTTACTTATGTGTAAATGCAAGGAAACTTAATATTTAATGTAGTGATCAGTTGTCACTTTCTTTCATGTTAGCATTTTAAATACAAGTGTAAATTTGTTCTATAAATAGTTTCAGAAAATAAGTATTTGTGTATGACTAATTGGCATTTCGAGGAATGCATTAGCCGTGTTTTCAGTTATTATTTACTTTCGTATTAGAACTATTATATTAAACGTTACCTTTTCTATAAAATAAATTCATATGCTAATTTAATTTAGGTTTTAACATACTGTTGCTGTAAGTTACATCTCTCTAATTTCCGTGTAATAAATGTGTGGTTCCGATATATAAGCAGTAATAAACGTGTGAATTTGTTGAAGTGTATTGTTATTTTTATCCTGCTAAAGAAGATAGAAAGAAGTAAGGAGGCTAGCCCGTTTTGCACCTTACAATTTAACCTCTCGATCTCCCCCAGAATCTGGGGCTTCGAGACGACGAGACGACGTTACCACTATCCGTTTTCAGTTTGGACAGCTGACTTTGCCCAAGAGACAGATTTCTTGCGAACAGACAGATTGTATCGATATCGTCTGATTATTATTAACACCTCTCCTCTACCTCATCAAATAGTACATATTCATGATGATGTCATTTGAACGACATCGTTTAGCCTTTTTTTAAGTGACGCCCGAAGCGCACTTCTCACTCCAGGCATTTTTCATTTTACTTTTTTCTCATGTTGATCTATTTTCTATTTTTAATAATTTTCTTAACAGCTGTGGCCCGTTTTTCTCTCTCTTTAACCGTGTGATATATAAGTTTCTTTATTTTTTATACTTGAATCTTTTTTCTTCCACCAGATACCACGAAAGATGCCCATCTTTCGTGGTATCAAGGTCAACATAACCCGACCGGTCTCCTCAAGGCGGTATAGTATGCCTACATTTGTATTTCCTCTACATACAAGACCAAATTAAAAAAATTTACTAACCCCCCGACTACCTCGGATTTGTTATCTGTACAACACTTTACTAGTCAAGCCCTTTCATTTGATACACATATTTGAGTTGTAGAAAAAGAAAAGTATTACGCCATTTTGCGGTATCGGCCATTTTGGATTTGAAATTTGTCATAATGCAAAGTATTGTACTAATCAAGCCCTTTCGTTTGATACCCATATTGAGATAGATTGTGAAGTAATATTTTGTCATTTTGTGGAGCCAGCCTTCTCGAATCCATATTAACTAAACATAGCTAAAAACATCCCCACGGATATCAACCTTCAAATAAAATAAACCGCATCGAAATCGGCCCATCCGTTTGAGCTCTACGGTGCCACAGACAGACACACACAGAGACCTTATAACACCCTTTTTTGTGGTCGGGGGTTAAAAACGGGCGCTCGGTCTATTCATCCCGGGCTACTCATTTAGGCTTTGTCCCCAAGCCGATAGCGATGTGGCCAGGAGCCAGTTGCGTGAAGTAGACGGCACCAGTGTTTGTCGGAACGGAATGCGATACTTAGCGATGGGTAGTACATGACAGACCTCTGCGGGAGAGGATTGCCGGTATTACGGTGCGTTGTTTAAATAGTGGCCTGAATGATAAAGCAGCAAGGCAAATAACTTGGATTGTTGACGTTTACTTGCTTAGTGTGTTCATTTAATTTAGTTCTACTTTTTGACACCTAGTACAGAAACTCCCCAAACTGTTAAAATGGCGTCGGCAAATATTGACATTGTGAATTTCAATGTCGGCAAACAACTGGCCACTGGTTAACACCACCTTGCCCTTTTTTCTATCGTACTTCTCGTAACTCGAAGAAGCGGCACCGTTTCATGGTGGATATTCCAAAGACACGGACAAAGAGGTTTGACTCTACGTTTGTGATAAGAACGTCTAGGCTGTGGAATACGTTGCCTGAGAGGGTTTTTCCCGATAGTTACAATCTTTGTGTCTTCAAATCGAGAGTGAATCGGTTTCTTCTAGGTAAACACGTTTCATCGTAGACCGCATCATCGTTTAACATCAGGCAAGATGGCAGTCAAGTGTAAACCTATAAAAGTTAAAAAAAGGTTAAATGGCGCTGTGTAGTTAACAGGCTAAGCTGTTGATTGAACGGCTGGTTAAACTAGTTGACTGTGACAGAAGTTTTCCAAGGAACCAAGTTAGTAAGCAAAAACTTGCTTACATCGTAACCTACCGGCTCGAGGGCTTCATTCACAGCCGAAATTGAGAAACAAACGACTTAGAGTCCTTTTCAATAAGCTGCCAGAAGATTGTAAAACTCTACCTAGTGATGCAATGTTTTTAAATAAAGTGAAACGACTCCTTTTAAATCGCACCTTGTACACTGTGAAAGAGTACTTGAATTATGACTATGACTCTAGCATCTGACATCGAAGACAATAAGTGCAAACGATCTGTATATATAGTTATATATATGTCTATAATCTGTATGTATGTATGTCTGTATATCTGTCTGTATGCTTGCCTGTTACCCAAGAACTGCGCTCTATTTAGGTTTAGTACCTATTTATATTTTAATTGTTACAACCTGTATTACTAATTTTGAATATAGTTATTAAACTCTCACGATTTGAACTTATATTATAACACAACACGAAACTTGATCACGATCTAAATTATTATTTGTTTTGAATTGCATAATACTTTAAATTTATTCTTATTAATCATGTTGCCCCTATACAGCAAATTAATTAACTGTGCTATAACAATTGTGTAAAGTGACGAGACATATTATGATCTATATTAAGTTTTGGTTGTAAATATTTTGCAGCTAAGTTTAGTGTATGTATTAATGTGGCAATAAATGATTATCTTATCTTATCTTATCTTAACGGTGGGTATGAATTTAAAAACAATGATATGATGTGAAAGCGTATATATTTAAACAAAGTATACATAGAAAACCCGAAATGCTTCTAATGAGGTCATTGTTTTGTCAACCTTCTTGGAATAAAGGCGTTGTTGCCACCACAGACTAAGTAGAGAGATACACTGTTGCCACGCTTCTCGATATATGCATGTAATACCAAAATATATGACTTTGTAATTTGACAAATTTAGAACGGTTTTTAACACTCATAGTACCGTTTATCTGCAAAAGTCAGGTTTAACCCAAACCTTATATCGTATATCGTTCTTGCCTGTTTTGGGAGTATGCGCTGACAAACTTTCAGCTTTCTTAACGAAGGTCTGGGGTTTATGGGCGTTTTCTCTACAAGCGGTAGAAGAGCTAGTTGCTCAATGGCAGCCTAAATCTTGGTGATTTATGGATTCATGTTGTTGGCCTCCCAGCTTGGCAATCATTGCAACCCTAGCTATCCTCAGTCACTTCTTCAATCAGCGCGACCATCAAAACTCTTATTACAGACTGATATTTTACAAAAATGGTAAAAATACTAAAACATCAATTTGAAGACAAAAAACAATTGACTTAAACAATAAACAACCAAACAACTCAACTTGTACAAAGCATACACGTAAAATGCCGTAAAAATGTAATGAAAGATTCCTAAGTAAATCTGCTTCTTCTGCGCGGCTTCAGAACCAATTAACCCATCTTTTAAAATATATTTCCTAACCCCAATAGCCCATACAAGCAAAAACTCCTTCCAGTCCACCTCAGCTACGTCAAAGTTGAAGATTGCTTTATCATTCTCAGACAGATTGTTAAGAAGTTTGAATGTGTTATTATCAACAAATTTCCACTCGCGCATCGAGAAAAAAGACAGGACTTTACACATTTTGTAGATTTTGCTGGACATTTTGACGAACCTGGAAGAAGTGAAGAGTTTAGTATGCATTTTAAAAATCTACAATTATTTTAATTACATGAAGTTGAAATCGTCAATCACACACAACCACACTTCAATTTTGTTTGAAATACTTGTAGAAGGATGTATAATAAGATAGTAATAAACGGTAATATAAATCATACCTACATAACATTTATTACTCCAACATTAGTTACCTAAGTAACGGCGTATGGTATCTATCATATTTTAGGGTAATTTTTCTTTTTAATTATTTGGGGTTATATACCCCATTTTAGATTTAAGTAAAGTAGATTAGGGTTTTATAACAATTAAATATACTTTTTAACCGACTTCCAAAAAAAGGAGGAGGTTATCAATTCGATCCCTATGTTTTTTTTTTTTATGTATGTTACCTGATTTCTCGAGAACCTCTACACCGATTTTAAAATTTCTTTTTGTATTCGGATGGGTATGCTTCCCGAATGGTCCCATATAAATCTTATCGAAATCAGTCAAGTGGTTTTTGAAATATGAACCAAAAACTGAAAATTTGCGTACAATTATCTGGATGACGTAATTGTTGATTTCACAAAAGTTATTAATCTCGATCCTATCAATGCAAAATTGTGTATATTATGCTTTAATAAAAACTTATTTTTAACCCCCGACCAAAAAAAAGGGGTGTTATAAGTGACGTCGACGTCTGTCTGTGTGTCTGTCTGTCTGCTGTGGCACCGTAGTAGAGCTCAAACAAATGGGCCGATTTCGATGCGGTTTTTTTTATTTCAAGGTTAATACCATAGCAAATGTTCTTAGCTATGTCTGGTTAATGTCGATTCAAGATGGCCGCCTCCACAAAATGGCGGACAAAATATTTCTTCACAACCTACCTCAATTTGGGTATCAAATTAAAGGGCTTGACTAGTAGAGTACTATGTACTATAACAAATTTCAAATCCAAAATGGCCGCCACGACAAAATGGCGAATTATATTATATTTTTCATTACTAACTCAATTTGTAAATTACATTCAACGACAGTACAACAGTTTTTAACCGACTTCCAAAAAGGAGGAGGTTGTCAATTCGACCACTATGTTTTTTTTTTGTATGTTTGTATGTATGTTACCTGATTTCTCCAGAACCTCCGCACCGATTTTAAGATTTCTCATATTTTTTGTATTCGGATTGCTATGCTTCCCGAATGGTCCCTTATAAATATTATCGAAATCGGTCTATCTATAGTATCTATAGTTATTGGTTCATATTTCAAAAAAACACTTAACCGATTTCGACATAAAAAGAAATTTTAAAATCGGTACGGAGTTTCTCGAGAAATCAGGTAACATACATAAAAAACATAGGGATCGGATTGATAGCCTTCTCCTTTTTGGAAGTCGGTTAATGATATTAAATATGTTATACTGTTTGTTCTGTAAATGTAGCATGTTTATTTTAAAATGTAATGAATTTGTTTATTGACCTTTATATATTCGATTAATAATTTCATTGGAATGAAGTGAGTATGATCCCTCAAAGAAGCCCTAAGCACAGCGCTTACCAAAGTAAATTATAATAGTGATGAGATACAGTTAGGGTACCGTCTTACCTTCTTTGCTTTCCTATTAGCAAGCATACAAAATCAGCTATGTAGGCCGGTATGATTTGCCAAAATAAACACAATAACATGTAAATAAATTTGTTTGGAGTCTCTAACCCAAAACAATAATATATGGCTTTTGGTGTAACGATTGTTCTTGCTTCATTTTTCATAGTAACTATAAAATTTTCTGGAACAAGAAATAGTAACAAGTATGATCAAATCGTATTTTATTTAGATTTATGAACAACTTAAACTTTATAAATGTGGTGTTGGAGGAGAATGGAGAGAATAAGCTGGAAGGAAATTAAGAGCAATGAAGAAGTTTTGAAGATGGTAGATGAGAAAAAAAACATTAATGGAAACAATAGAAAACAGAAGAGGGAAGATGTTGGGACATCTGATACGACACGTCAGCTTCATTAGAACAATAATGGAAGGTAAATTAGATTACAACCGCCCTTTTCATATTTTAACAGTTTGAAATCTCTAAGTTTGTAGAAGCAATTTGCGATCAGTAAAGTACAACCTCAAACTATAACATCTAGGCAGTTTGCTTTGCCTGTTGCATCAATTATTTTTTAACCACCGACCAAAAAAGCGGTGTTATAATTTTGACGTCGATGTCTGTCTGTCTGTGGCACCGTAGAGCTCCAACGGAAGGGCCGATTTCAATGCGGTTTTTCATTTGAAGGTTTATTTCCGTGCGGATGCTCTTAGCTATATTTGGTCAATATCGATTCAAAATGGGCGCCTCCACAAAATGGCGGGCTAAATATTTCTTCACAAACTACGTCACCATGGATATCAAATGAAAAAAAGGGCTTGACTAGTAAAATACTATACGTTACAATAAATTTCAAATCTAAGATGGCCGTCAAAATGGCGAATGAATATAAAAAAATACACTACTACCTCAATATGGGTATCAAACGAAAGGGCTTGACTAGTAGAATGTTGTACAGATTAGAATTCCGAAGTAGTCGGGGGTAAATCTATTTTCCTACTTTTTTTATTCACTAAAAAGTTGTATACCTATATGTACAATACATGCATAAAATAGTAGCGAAACACTGTTAATTTTATGGGTTTCTAATGTGATGACATCAATTTACACATTCTTTGCGCATACATTGCGAAGACTGGCTGAACCCTACGAGAGAGATCAAAATAATGTTCTGCATTATTCATCATCATCAAAATCATTAGCCGCAAGATGTACACAGCTGAAAATAGGTCTCCCCCTAGATTTTTACAACGAACGGTCCTGCGCAACCTGCTACCAGCGGTTTCCAGCGACTTTTGTGAGGTCATTTGTTCATCTAGTGGGAAGCCGTCCAACACTGCGTCTTTCGGTTCGTGGTCGCCACTCGAGAACCTTTCTTCTCCATCGGTTGTCAGTTCTGCGAGCCATGTGGCCTGCCCATTACCACTTCAGCTTGCTTACTCTGTCGACCACTTTTGTTCTTTTGCGAATATCCTCATTACGGACTCTGTCGCGCAAAGCGACTTCGAGTATCCGAGCTCTCCCCATAACTCGCTGTGTGACTTTGAGCTTCGTTATGAGACCCACCGTTAAGGAACACGTCTTAGTTCCATAAGCCATCACTGGTAACATGCACTGTTCAAATACTTACGTCTTTAGGCATTGGGGTATTTTGGACTCAAAGATGTGCCGAAGTTTCCCGAACGCTGTCCATCCGAGTTGGATCTTTCGCTGGACCTCTTTGTCGAAGTTGGACCTTTTGACCCAGGTAGACGTATTTGTCAACAACTTTGAGTGTGGTATTCCCAACAATAACCGGTACAGGTGAGACAGGAACATTTGACATGGCCTTCGTCTTGTCAATATTCATCCTCAAACCTACCCGTTGGGATACTCTACTGAGGTCCCTGAGCATAGCTCAGAGGTCCTCCAGCGACTTCGCCACAATGACAATGTCGTCGCCAAACCGAAGGTGAGTGATGCATTCGCCGTTGATATTGATGCCATATCCGTTCCAGTCCAGTATCTTAAAAACATCTTCCATCGCGGCAGTGAACAGTTTTGGAGATGTTTTGGAGATATAACATCTCACATCTCACGCATTTCTGTAGCTAGATATGTTTTGTGCACCGGTCCTGTAATCGGACAGACATGTTGCTTTGCGGTATACTTCAACACTTTTGTTGTATACTTCAACACTTCGATATAGCTATAGCCGATGCGGCATCGCTGGAGAGACTGAAGCACTGTCCAGAGCCTGGAATCGAAGGCTTTCTCATAGTCCACATACGCTGTACATAGCGGTCGATTATACTCGCCGGTTTATAATGTAATCTGCCGTAACGTAAGGATGTGGTCTATGGTATTATAGCCTTTTCGGAAGCTAGCTTGTTCGGGTGGCTGGAAGCCGTCAAACCTGCTTGCGAGACGATTCGCGATTACCCTCAAAAATAATTTATAAACGTGGCTCAGAAGTGAGATGGGTATGTAGTTCTTCAACAAAGTGTTGTCACCTTTTTTGCAGAAGAGCACCACCACACTTCCTCTTCACGCTTCTGATGTATTACCGTCAAATCTGACGGAGTTGAACAGCTTCTTGAAGACTTTAAGTATCGGTTTTCCACCCGCTCTAATAAGCTCTGTCATAATTTCGTCGTCGCCAGGTGCCTTGTTGTCTTTATGTTGTTTGAGGGTTATTTGAGGTTTATGTTGTTGTCATCCTAATTTTATACAGTCTGACTTCCGAGATATCTTCGGTAAAGTGTCAGGTAAGCAAAGGCAAAAACCCCAGAGCCATCTGGGGTTTTGCCATGCTTGCGTAGAGGTTTTGTTCATAGAACCACTCAATCTCCTCCAAAATCTCGGGCTTTGACGAGACGACGTTACCACTATCAGTCCTCAGTTTGGTCAGCTGACTTTGCCCAAGAGACAGATTTCTTCGGAACACTTTCGAGCCTCTGTTCTGCTTGATCGCTTCTTCAATACTCAAGGTATTGAAGCAGCGTATGTCGCGTCGCACACAAGTAGAGATCTGTCTATTGAGCCGTCTTTATAACGTCATGTCGACTGAAGACTGCAACCACATATCTCGTCTAACCGCCATGAGATTTAGAGTTTGATCGGAGAGCTTTTGGGTTCTATTTTGGCATCGCCTCTTATAAACTTTTCTGCCAACAGCATGAACAGTTTCCACTATCCTGTCATTTATTTTGTCCACCGTTACGCACTCACTTAAGGATTCGAAGCAATTTCGAAGTTCGAGTTGAAAGTTATCGGGTTTTTTTGTTTTGAGCATAATTTGATCGGAGCGTGTACTTCATTAGCCGTGATCTTTCGAACTTAATGTTCTTATAATTCGTGTTCTGTATAATAATGCGTTTCGGATTGAGGTGGGGCTGCCTCGTTTCTGCAGTGCCTCAGGCATGTTTGAGGAGACGCGCACCGCCTGCTTTTACACCACTAAGCGCAGGCGTAGCGCCTCCCTCGTAAGCAGAGTACGGGCTAGCTCCAACACAATCCTGGCAATGATTGCTGGCAGATTGAACTGCCTTTACTTGCGGGGGTGCTGTAACAGGCATGTTCCAGTAGCGCCATTTGTGCGGAGGTATTGACCTTATTGTATTATTTGTTTTGAATCGTGTTTCTGTGTTAGTGTATTTTAATTTAAATGATTTTGATTTTTACTAACTATAATGACGACAGATTTTAAATTGATTATTTTGTAAAATTAAATTATTAACGTATATTATATTGTATTTACTTCTGAAATGTATTAATTGAAATGGTATTTTTGTGTTATGGGCCATAGCAACCTGAAATAAATTGATTTTAATTTTTATGTTTAGATTTAGCGTGCTTCTTACAACACGGTAATCGCTGCCGGTCTTGACCCGGCTGATGACAGAGACATCGCTGAATATTTGCAGTTTAGTCGTCATAATGAAGTCGATCTAATTTTTTGTGGAACCGTCTGGGCTAATCTAGGTCCATTTTCTTTGTGGCTGTTTCTTGAAAAAAGAGTTTATCATAAAGAGGCTCTCCCTTTCCAAGAAACCCGCTAGACGTTGTCCTCTTGGGTTCCGCTACCCATATCCGAATTGCCCTACTCTCAACTCATCACCGCTACGTTTGCCCAGTTTCGTGTTGAAGTCCCCCATCACAACTGAAATGTGTTGGAGAGACATGTATGGCTTTGGAGATATCATTCAGAGATGGTCTCAAACTTTTCCTCGGGATGTGTCAAGGTCGATGCGTATACCTTTAATGAATACCAGTCGCTAATTTTAAGTATAAGGTATACAACCGTGCTCGACACACTCTCGATCATTATCACGTTGTTGACGAGAGACTTGCGGACGATAAACACGACACCCCCTTGGGATTGTTGATCTCCCCCCGGTAGTAGAACAAGTTGCCGGATTCGAGGGTTATCCTGTCCTCGCCCTGTCTACGGACTTCGGATAACTCAATGATATCCCAGCGCAACTTGTCCACTTCTTCTTTCAGCTCCACAATCTTTTCGTCAGCCCTCAGCGTTCGTGCGTTAAACGTTGCCAGGTCAAGTCGTTGGGTTTGATTGCGGGACGTCATGTTTTGCAAACTCAACTTCTTCAGACTCTTCAACAACTTCTTTATGAGCTTTTATTTAAAGTAGCCTGGCGGAGGTTTTTGTAAAACTTGAATTTTTGCCTCGTAAAAGCTGATTACAAGTAATTTAATGTCAGTAACGCAGAGAAGTTACGTCAACTGTTTTAATATTGAGAGCCAGACCATTGTTTTTTTTATATCTAAGGATTATTTATCATCTGTGATGAATTTAAGATTTTCAAACTACTTACTCCAAGCCACAGGATTCCGTTGCGTTGAAGTCATATGATAAATCTTAGTATTCTCCCCTCCCTTGTCCTGGCTGGTGGAAGTCTCACTGGCCGCAACAATAATGGCATTGTTCACGAAATCACATGGTATGACACCGAGAACAACATCAGAGTCTTGGTGACTCGTGTGAAGAAGCCCTAATCCCAACCCAACAAAGTACTGAAATGAAAAATTATTATAGTGATCGTTTCTGTTTATTTTTCGTGGCTCCAAAACCGCCATTTGTGGTGCTAGTTCATAAGTGTTCTACTGTGATATTTCTGTTTTTGTGTCACAATAAAGAGTTATCTATCTATCTCTCCATCATATCAGCCTGCAATCGTCCACTGATGGACACAGACCACTCCCACTACTCAGCCCTATTTGCGGATTAGTGTTACCAGATAGCACCAGCTGCTTTTTGTTGAAATATCTTACTCCTTCTAGACTACTCTTTTACTCGTACTCCTGAAATGCGTTTAGCGACCTGCGGCTTCGTTCCCGCACTCGCCTACCCTAACGGATATCGGCTCAGCACCAGATACACTAGCACTTCAGCTGAGTTATGATATATCTGTGACTTTACTTCTCTGAAGAAACCTCATTGTGAACGCAACCCTTTACAGAAACCCAGAGAATAACCGTTTTCATAACTCGCTCAATGACTTTATAGGTACTTACAGCTTACCACCGTAAGTCATGACAAATTTGACACGCTGGTTGACTAAATAGTTTTGTTTTTTTATTTTAAATTAAGGTAACATGCCTGCCATAAAAAGCACAGTGACACGCAGCTGTTGGAACATGAAGAGTCCGTATCATTACCTAGCACTGCACTGCGCTCGTCACCCAGAGATCTAAGATGTTATATCTCTAAGCCCTGTAATTTCTCTAAAAAATATTTCCTTTCCAACCGGAATACAGTAATGTGGGCACATTACTGATTGTCGGTAGAATAACTGACAAAGGTGTGGTACATCCCCAGGCGGACTCTACCAAGATTCCTACCATATAGTAGTATCTTCAGTGACTGTGGGTTAGGTGATGAGAAAACTCGGCGAAGATTCTCAATAGCGGTCCAACTTAACTGAATTCCTCTCATGGCTTCACTCTCATAGCTATTTAAGCCATATTGCTAAAATATTAAATTTGATTGTTACCCCGGTAGCTCCATAAACGCAGCTATTGTCGAGCCAGCCTGGACTTGGTTCTCGATATGTGCACGCAACTGCAATCAAAGTTTCAATTGTGGTCAATCAAAATACAACGACACTACTAACGTCAAAAAATGTACTATAATTTTTTTTTAAAGTAGCTTTGACGTCCTGGTCGCTAAGAGCGATCTCTTCCAGGAAAAATATTATTAATTATATATCATTCCACGCCCTGATAATCTATTTTACCAGTTCCTATTTTTAACCGACAGAGATCCTATTTTTTCAAGAACAGGTGGGCAAGTTTGTCATTATTTTTGGTGCAGAAAAACATCGTATGAACCTGAATGATTTTTTTATAGTAACACTTGGACACTTGGAGTGTTGCATTGTATGACAGTGAAACGTGGACCATGACTCAAAGGAATAGGGAAAGATTAGAGGCATTCGAAATGTGGTGTTGGAGGAGAATAGAGAGAATCAGCTGGAAGGAAATGAAGAGCAATGAAGAGGTTTGGAAGATGGTAGAGGAGAAAAGAGGATTAATGGAAACAATAGAAATCAGAAGAGGGAAGATGTTGGGACATCTGATACGACACGTCAACTTCACTAGAACAATAATGGAAGGTAAATTAGAAGGGAGGAGAAAGAGAGGTAGACCTAGGAGAAGTTACATGGACCAAGTGAAGGAGAAGATAAATGTAGTATCGTATCAGGAAGTCAAGGAGAATGTGGAGTGTAGAAGTAAATGGAAGGAACTCCACCGACAAAAGCGTCGCTCTTAAATTGTGAATGAATGAAAGCCGTAGAATGATGGGACGAGCAGAACAAGTGTCTGATAGTAAATATGTGCAGCTCGCTCTGCATACTGCTCTGTATGCTCGCTCTACTATAAAATACATTACGGCGTTAACTCTGGTTCCTAGATTTTATTTCTTTATTGTATACTGTACTTCCCAACTTTGAAAACGTCAATTTAATAAATTGGCAAACATAAGAACTGCCGATAGAAGTAAAAACTTATAACTCGGAATTTGATACCTTACTATGGAAAATACGCGGGTGAAACCGGAGGGCGTGGCCATGAGCATACAGACATTTCTGGATCGGCATGGTCCTGAGTTTACTCGATGGTTTCTTAACATTCCCGAGCGTGACACTAAAACGGAGCCCACGAAAAATATGTATGTGGCGGGCCAAACGAAGATTTCACTTCAAAAATTTGACTCACCAATTCCTGGCCGGACGACGCATATTGGTAAGCCTGAGCTCATCTCACGAACTAACTCTTCTGATACCGATTTCGTAAAGGTGTAGGTGTTGGGCCAACTTTTGATCAAACTGGAATCAAACATAATTGGGATGATAACTGAGCCAAAAACATACCAATATAATACTTAAAGCAGATTACAGATAATCCATTTCTTCCGAAACATCAAACACCAAATGTGTTTAATGTACAGGACTTGATCACGATTTAATTCATTGTTTAAATACCTCGACGTTTCGGCAGCGTTACAACCGCCGTGGTCACGAGAAGTGAAGTCCTGTGCATTATAAATATTATGTGTTCAAATCGCGTCAGTTTAAAAACAATATTTAACAAACACCGACGTCTGTTTAAAATTGAATTTAGACACTCGACCAAATTAATAAGAAGCTATCACAAAGTATCGACATAAATTAGAGTAATGTTTAGTTTTTTATTAATATTTCAAAAACCGCCATACCGATTTCGATAACATGACGAGTACTACCTCAACCATCGAACTCTTAAAAACGGCAGAAGCGGCAAACGCGCTTCTACTATGGCGATGCAAAATAAGGTGACGTCTCCTGATTTAGTATCAGTCGCAACAAGGAGTTGTGTACGTTCGCTGACAATTGTGTACGTTCGCTGACAAATCAATTTTCAAATTTTTCAAACAAATTTTTGCCACGTTATCTTGTGTTTAGATTATAGCATACCTCATCTTCGTTTCTTTAATTATATCGATGATCTCAACACTATGATCTATCAAGTGAAAAACTATACTTAATCCAAAATCGAATCTCAATTGGCGGCAGCTATCACGTACCCCACATATATAAGAAAACAACACAAAAATACAAGCAAATTAAGAACCTCCTCTTTTTTTGAAGTGGGAAAAACATGGGACAAGCAAAGATCTCAATACACAGATAAAATAAATAGAACCACAGCATATCGCGCCGCTAGCGATTCTAGAGGTCAAGTAGATTGGTTATGTGTAAACTACTTACGACACACATGGAGACGCAGTTTATTACCACTTTTAAGTTACTCATGGCACATCCTTTGATTTATATTGATGGCGACAAGTATTTTTTGTTTTATATTACTAAAAAATCGAAGAAGATCTATGTATGTCTTTTTCGGAGTGGGAAATTGCGTCACGTCTTAATAAAATTGTACAATGAAGTGACAATATTTTCGTCATTTTTTGTTCGAATAATAAAAAAAAACATGTATAATATTTTTTTCATCCCACCAGCTCGGAAAGAGTACTTTTGCTCCTGGATATCAGGGCGCAAAAGTAATTTTTACCCTCTAGAGGTTAAAGTAAATTTGAATTTAGAACATCGTGTGTACTGAGGTTTTGAATTCAAAACATAATTCAACCTATTTATTTCCACCTCCTTGGTGCCGAATGCATCATACATTTTTTTTTATATGTTAAAAACTCAGACTCGGAACCTCCTTGGTGTACTTACTTTTTTTTAATTTGCTTAGCGCGAAAACATTTAGTCATTTCCTTGCTGAAGTGGAATGAAAAGTTACGTGTTGCACTCGAGTGCAAAGGTTGCAACTGTCGATATTTTTTTTTCTTGTTGTATAATTTTTGGACGGCATTGTGAAATAATGATATAAATATTATCTGAAATATTATTATAAGAATCTAAATGATCGAAAAATTAGTTTTTTTTAGCCATCTTGCCTGTGAAGACTCTCACAGTTTAATAGATAAATCTACTTTATTAATAAACTCAATGATTTTGTAAGCTAGTTTTAAAGAATGTGAACGTACCTGGGTGTAATACCATCCAATCTCTCAGGCTCCATAGTTTCCGCCATAGATATCATGGCGTCAGGTGGTACGGGGGACTTATAGAAACTCTCGTGGATATCTTTCCCCTGCTAAGGTCGTGGTAGCGTTGGTGTACGCAGTCGACACATGGACGAACGATCTGGAAAAAATATTATAATATCATGTTTAATTTCACTAGTATTATTGGTTAGCAGCAACCCGAACGATGCAGCCAGTTCCCGAAACATTGATAAAGTTTCATGAGCCAAGTTCAAGAGTACGCTTTTAGGAAAGAGTTTAATTATTTTTATAGAGATTAACTATTACAGTCTACGTAGTTCCCTCTCCCCTCTTTATTCAAACACGTTTATAATCTTTTTTTTTTCATAGTGTGACGAGATGAGCAGGACATGTGCCTGATGGTAAGCAACATACCTGCCACATAACAGCATAGTGACACGCAGCTATTGGAACATGAAAATTCCAAATCATTACCTAGCGCTGCACTGCGCTCGTCACCCAGAGATCTAAGATATTATATCTCTAAGCCCTGTAATTTCGCTGGAAACAAAAAAATAATTGAAAAAAAAAAAACAAAAATCGTATTGTAGTCATGATGCAATTTAACAATGACATTATTACTCAATCAGTAATTCCTAAGCTATTGACAGCGCTGATGGTGGCTGATGCCGTATTATAAGGGTGATCATGACGTGGTCACTGCGCAGACACTTATAGCCATTGATTGCCAAGCTAAATTGAGGTCAAAATGGAACCACTTCCATTCAAGTGTTGTATCCTTAATGTGAAACACTACGCAGTTTCTAGGTAATGATAAATAGGTGACAACCTACCAATGGTAGGCTTTAGCCGAGTATGGTGACCCACCAAATTAAATTATGCGGCTAGGCAGCCTATCTAACCGTGTTTCAGCGTACTATTTTGTGTTGATTGTCGGAAAGAATATCATGAAATTAATTCGTTTGTCTGTCATAGAGATGAGTTAATGGAATATAGCTGTTTTTATTACAAGCAACCCAAGTATGAACTGTAGTTTTGCCGATTTGATTGTTTCTCTAATCTCTTTTGTGGTTTACTACAGGTGCCGCCTCACTCCTAGCAATCTTCCCACATTGACAGAGGTGAAAGGTGCCTTGTGATATTTCTAGATTTAGCCAAAGCTTTTGACTTCTTATTAGTTAGTCTGTTGAAAAGATGTGTGCACTTGGAGTCCAAGGTGTAGTGCTAGATTGGTTCAGTAACCATTTTAATAAATTTTTTGAGCAACAAAATAGCATGGCGATGTTTGAAGAAGAACACAAATTAAAATAAATATCTAATGAATATATGTACTTACAGAAATTAATTTATGTACCTGTTCACATTTATTTTCGTCTTGTTATGTTAGCAGTGTAACATCCATTTATAGACTACAGGCCCGTGAGCAAAATTTATGGGTCAAATGAACCACCAGGAGACCTATGTAGGATGATAGAAGGGTATAAAGTAATAAGATTAAGCACTACGCCGTCACTTGTAAGCTGTCCAACTGAGTGCAATTGAAGAGGTTACAACCCTCGATCATTTCTCCTTGTCGCACTATATGTGTGTACTATAATATGTTGTTGACTGCACAGAGAACAGAAAGCATTTGATCAAAGTTATTTCATCCTAAAAGTTATAGACTCCCTTTTTAACCGACTTCCAAAAAGGAGGAGGTTAGCAATTCGACCACTTCTTTTTTATGTATGCTACCTGATTTCTCGAGAACGCCAAAACCGATTTCGATGTTTCTTTTTTGTTCGGATGGATAACTTCCCGAATAATGGTCTTATATAAATTTTATCGAAATCGGCCGGGTGGTTTTTGAAATATAAACAAAAAACTAAAATTCGCCTACAATTTTGTCTGGATGACAAGGTTGTATATTTCACAAACGTTATTAAACTCGAATCTGCCAACACGAAATTTCGTAGATGCGTTGTTGACAACTTGTTTTCCACTAAAAAGGGTAAAATAGACTATTTTATACAAAAAATAAACCGACTTCAAAACCACAAATTAGCACTCAAAAGCATAAAGACTTCAAATACGAGTACACGAGTGAGTACGAGTAGCGCTCATACTCGTAATAATTATTTTAACTTATTTTTCGCTTTTCAGTGCTTATTTTTGGTTTTGAAGTAGGTTAATTTATTATACCCTTTTTAACCGACTTCAAAAAGAAGGAGGTTTCTCAATTCGACCGTATGTATGTTTTTTTTTTATGTGTGTTCGCGGATAACTTTGTCGTTTATGAACCGATTTTGAAGATTATTTTTTTGTTGTAAAGAAGATATTCCAAGGGTGGTACCATAATAAGGAAACCAGGATCTGATGATGACATCCTAGAGAAATCGAGAAAAACTTTTTTACTTTATAAGTTTTCCGTTGAAAGTCGTTTTTTTTTGTTAAAATTATTCATTGTTACTATTCTGCTTCCAAATTTGTATTTCCTGGTTTGTCCTCAGTAATATGTTTTTGCCATTCATGCTGCCGTCAAAGTCAAACAGTTAAAGGTCTTATGTATATTCATTTTATTCGTGTAGCAATAATATTTAAAGTAATTTATTAACCGACTTCAAAAATGGAGGTTTCTCAATTCGACCGTATGTATGTTTTTTTTTAGGAAGTACAATTTACAGCAAATTTTAATTTTGTAAATTATGTGGGAGAAATGCATTTTCGCATGTCCGTCATGCAGGGGTATAGCGGAGTATGTCGTGCTCGACACCACGGATGGACATGTTGTCCCTTCCGACTAAAACTACCACAGGTTTCTCCAGCAGGCGGTTATCCGTAGAATCAGATGACTGCTCTCGCATTCGGCCACAACCCTACCATTGCCATCAGGCCATCATCCTTGCGGTGCCTTCTCGCGGAGGGAGAGATCCACGCTTTTGGCTTAAAAGGGCTATCTCTAGGTAGTCTGTTACCTCTTCGAAAAGACTTATCCCTAGATGGAGACTACATATACCGGAGATGGTCGGCAGGAAGAGATTATTATTAATATGGTTATAGCAGAAGTTACCTGAGCTTCTTGCAGGATTTCCCCAACAGCAGCGCTTCCCTGGTGCCCCTGATATTGATGAGGGTGGCAGTACGCAACGGCTCGTCGAACCGAGTTGTGGCTGCCATGTGGAATATCACATCCACCTACACGGACCAGAAACAGAGATATGACCAAGGGCTGAGTAATATACTACAAAAAAAATCCGTTTCTACTTACCCTCCTACTGTGCATCCTACAATCTTATTTATATTTTAAATGCGAAATTTTAGATACTAGGATGTTAAGTATTTGCTCAATCACATCGAAATATCTGAAAGGATCGGTTTGATATTTGGAACAGTTCGATTTTAGTTCGGAATAAAATTAGCTAATGAAATGTTTACCGCAAATAACAGGAACAAGAAAACAACAAAGCACTGCTCGTAGTTTAAATAGAGAAGTTTGATGTTTTGATAAAAACATTAAATCAATGAAAAAAAAAATTGGTTGCCTGTAAAGTCGGTATACGGGCGAAAGTTTTACGTGACAACGACTTTGAGTGGTAAAATAATTTTACGGAAGGGACGCGTGCCTTTCACTTTTTATGTCTGTCTCTCTCGCTCTTAGGCGGGCTAACCATGCCCGAGTGGAAGGGACGCGTGCCTCTCACTCGCTCTCGTTGTGAGCGCATAACGTGAGCGGAGCGTAACGCAGTTTCTTGAAGTGTCACCCGGCAAACCAATTTATAAGACGTTGTCACGTCAAAAAAACATTTTAGAGTTGTTAAAGCCTGGATATATTGAGGATTGATTAATATTGCTTTACCTCTATAGTCGAATTTCGATTCTTTGGCGACCACTTACTCCTAACAATTCCTGGCAACTAGAACTATTAAACATTCTTCCTGAAATGCGACATCAAATCCGTCACAGGGAACGCTTAACTCACATTGGCTCAGTATAGAGAGTCAATCAGTCAGTGGAGCAAAGCAGAGGAGGCCTATACTTAGCAGTGAGTCAATATGGACTGACGATGACCCTGAATCGGGTTAAGAAAGTTTCTATAAAGTCAAAGTACTTTATTCATAAATCTACAATTTACACGTCAATTAATGACGTCTGTGGACTATTGTACCAATAAGTGACAAATGTTTTATACTAGCCGAGCCCCGCGGTGCAACTCGCACAGAACTCGTTATTATTTTGCAGCAATAAGTAGCAGTGTTACTCTAGACAACAATACAATACAACACAAATTTATTGTAGCAATAAACATTCGCATTTATAATAATACTAGCGGCCCATGATATTGTCACATAAAGACCGCTAATCGAAATAAAAACTATCCTATCTTTCAAGTTAGATCAAACTGCACACGGTGTCCAAATTTGATTAAAATGGGTTAAGTAGTTTAGGAATCCATCGCGGACAAACATCGTGACTGGAGATTTATATATATTAAGATAATATATCTATACTAATGTATTTTTTGCTATTTTACTGTAGGCCTCATAACGAAGCTCAAAGTCACACACCGAGCTTTGGAGATAGCTATGCTCGGAGTCTCGTTGCGTGACAGAATCCGTAATGAGGATATTCGCAAAAGAACGAAAGTGGCCGACATAGCTCAAAGAGTAAGCAAGCTGAAGTAGCAATGAGCAGGCCACATCGCTCGCAGAACTGACAGCCGATGGGGAAGATAGGTTCTCGAGTGGCGACCACGAACCGGAAGACGCAGTGTTGGACGGCCTGCCACTAGATGGACAGATGACCTCACAAAGGTCGCTGGAAACCGCTGGTTGCAGGTTGTGCAGGACCGTCCGTTGTGGAAATCTAGGGGGGAGGCCTGTGTTCAGCAGTGGACATCTTGCGGCTGATGGTTATGATGGTGATGACTAGGTTACGTAGTAACATCCTGAATAATACGTACCTGTTCGGTAAGCGTCGCCCAATCCTTGTCGTTGATGCCAAGTCCCAACTCAGCCACGTCTCCTTCTATCGCCAGTAACTTATCAGCAAACTCTGGTTTTTGTTCTCGTAACGTGTCAAAAACCTAAAACAAATGATTTTGTGTAATGAGCAATTTTATTATCAACTAGTGGTCCGTCCCGGCTTCGCCCGTGCTACATCTTAATATATATAAATCTCCTGTCACGATGTTTGTCCGCGATGGACTCCTAAACTACTTAGCCGATTTTAATCAAATTTGGACACCGTGTGTAGATTGATCCAACTTAAAAGATAGGATAGTTTTTATTTCGATCAGTGAGCTTTATGTGACAATATCCGAGCGAAGCCGGAACGGGCCGCTAGTGGTATATATACTCATACTCATTTATTAATAACCAGGAGTTACACTTTACGCCATTTACATTAACATATAATTTAATACTATTTTTTATTACTTATAACATTAAATACATTTGATTTTAAGTGTTATTCTCATATTATTTATTTCGGAGCAAAATAATGTAAATGGCGTTCATACCACGCCATTTATAGGTAATACATAACACTTAAAACTCAAAAAAGTAACTAATTAGTTACAAAGTCTAGGCGGTACAGATTCTAATACCAGTAACAAAACAATAATGATTATAAAAACGACACACAATTAATATAATATAACCAAATAATAATGACCAAACTTGTGAGAAATTCAATTTCCAACAACTTTGAATACTACCATTTTTGCTCTAAAATTGAACATTAACGAGTTATTTCAGAAACACGAAAAAAATTAACTTCAAAACAAGATGGCGGCGAATCCTTTACCGGGATTGGTTAGAAAATCGAGATTTATACTTCCAACTATCCCCCCTGATGTTTAAAAAAATCACTCCCCGGTATTTTTTCTATTTCAGGCCAGTTTTAAGGTTACCCCGACTGGACTACATATATACGCATACGCATACGGTGAGATAGTCAAAATTAGTCTCCCTCTATGGTCCTGGGTAACAACTACTCGTTTCAGTACAATGATTTTTCTACCAGCCAATTACTTAATTTCAATTTAAATGTGTGTTTTGATTGTGATTCCTTTATTTCATCCGACGCGACGTCGGTCGGGGGCCGGGGTAGGCTTAGGCTTAAAACTCATGGAGCGGTTTCTAACCGCCCCGCGCGCGGGAGCGGGCCCGGGTAAAAATAGAAATCAAAACTCACGAGGCGGTTTACACCCGCCACGTTCGCGGGCGAAAATCTCACCCACGCCGCGGCGGCTGGGAAACCGCAAAAATCTGCGGTCTCGTGAGTTTTGAAATATAAACGTCGCCCGTTGCGGTTCGCGCCCGCGCGCAGGCGCGATTGGAAACCGCTCCATGAGTTCTTAGCCTTAAAGTGACAGGCGCTCGACACAGTAGACGAGACTAATATGGCAGCGTTTCTCGTAAAGTTACTTAACTTACTCACTTAAATCGAGATTGTTTCTAAAACTGTTAGAATAAATGTCTACTATGCAAAAAAAGTTTCACTTTTAACCGTGGTTTCATAAAACCACACACACATTTTTCGTGTTACATTAGAAATGTCCTAGAATAATATTAATCTCATCCCATTACTTACTGGATCTTTCACCATCTCTAGTAATCTTGATTGTATGTCTTTTCCTTTCTTTGGTCGCAGCAATACGTACACCTTCGATATCTGACAGGACCTGATTAAGAGACGAATATATCTGTTTATTTGACTTTGGGTGTTTATAGGTGTTCATAGGATTGTATTGATTAATAATAGCCCCGTCTCACGGCTTTACCTATGTAGTTCCCGTTCACATTTTTATCCGTGTTAAAAAGTAGCCAGATCCAATCCAATCTGTGTTCCAAATTTCAGCCCGGTCCGTTCACACGTTCCAACGCATTGAGCAACAAACATCCGAACTTACGTATTTATAATATTAGTAGGGAGTAGTATTAATTAAAATAGCATCTTAGATCTCTGGGTAACGAGCGCAGTGCAGTGGTAGGTATTACTTTGGATTCTTCATGTTCCGATAACTGCGTATCACTGTGCTGTTATGTGGCAGGCATGTTGCTTACCATCAGATACATGTCCTGCTCGTCACAACACATTTAAAAAAATGGCTAACGGTTAATATTTACAGTTTAGTTTGTTATTGGAGGGTGCTGTGAACATGGGTATCTAATTATCTATGGAGCCAAACCTTTCCTCTTAGGCTAAGAACTCATGAAGCGGTTTCCAACCGAGCACGCGCGCGGGCGCGAACCGCGACGGGCGACGGTTTTATTTCAAAACTCACGGTGCCGGGTGACGGGCGGGGGCGACCGCGCGGGAGCCGCGTGGCAGCCGCGCGCGCCGCGGGCGTAAACCGCCTCGTGAGTTTTGATTTCAGTTGCTACATATAAATCTGGATTACGCAGAAGCTATGGGCCCGCGCCCGCGCGCGGTCGCGGTTAGAAACCGCTCCATGAAACCATGAAACCGTTCTTAGCCTTATGGTTTGGATCTTGAATGTCATGCAAAAATCACATTTACGATAATAAAAAAAAATCTAGTCATTTTTTCTCTGGCAACTGCTACTATGTATGATCATAAATTTCAATATTTCACGAATGTATTCACATTTTTTATAGAGTTTTTAACATTTAGTCATTTACCTCATCAACTTTTCTATGGTATATTTCCCCATAAATCCTGACCCCCCAGTGAAGAACAGCACAGAGTTTCTGTAGAACCGCTGGATTTCGGGAGTCACCCTTCGCGTTAGCCATGGCTTCTAGCATTGGCCGCTGTTGCGCCAATGCTGCTGCTTCTATCTTTTGAGCCGGGTCCATTTTGGATCACCCTGAAAAGAAAGAAGTTGTTAACAAAGCTCAAACTCTTCAGCTACCTGCTACGCCACCTGTCGGAAATTGGTCGTACTAACTCAGAGGTTAGCAAAGGTTTTACATATATTCAAGAGGTATGTAATCTGTGATATTCAATGACGCAATCTTAGACGCATGCTGTCATGTGTCATGTCAAAGCACGAAAACTCTCAATTAAATAATAATATGTTTTCCCGATTTTGATACATTCTTGATTCATGCTCCACTTCTGTAATAGTAGCGTTATTTTCTATAACCTATAGCCTTCCTCGATAAATGGACTATTCAATAGAAAAAGAATATTTCCATTCGGACCAGCACTTCCCGAGATCCTAGCGTTCAAACAAACAAACTAACAAACTCTTCAGCTTCATAATATTATATAGTATATAGTATAATATATAGTATAGATATGTGCATACAACAGTAGAGAAACAAAAAAAAAGGTTTCTAATGTGATGTCATAAATAAACACTTTTTTTGCGCTGACTTTGCAAACGCTGGCTGGAGCATACGAGATGGATCAAAATAATGTACCCTTTAAAAAAGTCTACAAAAAATCAACAATGGTGTATGTCTATCTCTTAGGGATAACCCACAATAACCATTTTTATTCGTATTTTTAGTATCAACATTTCACCTGTGCGATGCCGGGGCGGGCCGCTAGTTATTAATGAAAAGAAAAAAGAAAATTGAGAGAAAAGACACGAGCGTAATCTATTGAAAATGTTATGGAAGTATTTGTGGTTCATCTTTCCTGTATCCAGAGAAATTACAGAGCTTATAGATAAAGCATCTTGTATATCTGGGTGACGAGCGCAGTGCAGTGCTAGATGATGATTCGAACACTTCCTATTCTAATAGCTGCACTACAGTACAATACAGTGTTTTGTTTAATATTAGGCACATATCCTGTTCGTCTCATCACTCTTTACTGCATCAAAAATAGCTTTTAGGATCATGACATCGTTTTTTATTTATTTTCATTTCTTAACCACATTATATGCTTACTTATAAAAAAAAAACAAAAAAGTAATGAATCCGTGTTACCTCGAACCTATTTCCACTAGACTATTTTTATTTTAAACAATGATAGCACTGTACGTCACAATACTTGTAGCTGATTATAATGTTTAATAAAATTCTAATTTGCTTTGCTTACATATTTATTAACTTTGCGTTTGACCTTTGGCTTTATTTGTAAAACGGTTGTAATATAAGGCTAGACTAGAAACATAGAATGATTAAATAATTTATTTTTGTTAATTGATTGATAATACTTATATTTAAAGAGATAATGATATAAAATGATACGGCGTGACTACTTCGGGGACCAATCAGTAAGTGGCTGCCAAACGGCCCCTAGCTAGGCCGGCCAGCAAACAAACTGTACTACGGATACCGTACCTTTACAAGACTAATTAACTAGCCTCTTCAATTCTTAGTGTGTCTTCTAGTCTAAAGTGCATCGATTTCTTCTAGGTAACGCTCCCATGTATCGTCTCTAAAGACCAGGCTGGATGACGCCCGAGCACAAGCCTATCTTATACCTTTAAACGAGCAATTGTTGTAGGTATATATACATTTATAGAATCAGAATCTCGGAAACGGCTCGAACGATTTTCATATAATTATGTATACAGGGGGTTTCGGGGACGATAAATCGATCTAGCTAGGTTTTATTTTTTAAAAACATCATTTTATGCGCGTTTTTATTCAATGAAAAACTCCTACAATGTCATTAAAGTACGATAACTTATTTCGCCGCTGTTCATTAAGTTTAAATGGCTCAGACGGGATATGCTCGCCCTCGGAGTCAATAGGCCCCGGTTCGAATCCTGATGGTTACACTCGTGTTGTTTCTTTTTGTTATTTTTTTCTGGGAAAATATTTTACTTAGAGCCCTTTCTTTATAAACGCATTTAAACCGAGCAAAGCTCGGTCAACCAGGTACTTATTGTTAAAATGTATACAGTTTTAAAACTCCCCCTTGTATTGTTCTCACTTGCGTTTTATATATATGGAGCTGGAAGATAAGATAATCATTGATTTCCTTTAAGAGATTTCAATTCAATTTACTTATAAGATGGTCATAGGAACTTAGTAATTAAATGACATAACCCTTTCCAGTTTGGGCTCATTTTAAACTGCTTAACTAGCACTTTGGTGCTAGATGGTAACCAGGCTCTGATGAAGCTGGAAGATGGTCATAAGTACACAGCAGTGTCGGATTAGCTATATAGCAAGTGTAGCAAATGCTACGGGCCCCGCGCGAACTGGGGGCCCCGCACTCCGAACTAGCGTAGTGGGTCGGGCGTTTGTGCCCGGACAAAAAAAAAATAACTTGAGCAAGCAAACCAAGGTACCTTGACATAAATTGCTACAGGCCCCACGCTGGCTTAATCCGGCACTGGAATATAGTAGTTAAACGATTAACCCTACCGAGTTTGGGCTCGTTTTATTCATCTTGACGAGTAATTTGTTGTTAGACGGTAGCCGTTTATGTAGTTGGATGATGGCTTTAGATACTCCGTAATTAAAAAATACTACCCCCATCGAATAGGGATGTTAACGCAAATCACAAATTAATGTTTAATGTTGATTTTATGATAGTTTGTATTAATAAAATATCGAAAAAACATATTATTATAATTTTGTATTACGTAATACATTTATTATAAACTATTTTAAATACTATATTTTTAATATGTTGTCACGTGACTGAAAACACCAATATGAATAATAGGGAATATGCATGTAGTTTAAATTGGCTTGATTTTTTTTTCGTAGAATCCTTAATGTCCTGCCATTATGCAAAAAGAATTATTTTATTATTTAGTTAGTTATTAATTATAAAAAATATTATTTAAAAAGTGCAAAATAGGCGCGGGAAATTCAAGTTTGCGAAACGCATCACTATTTGTGGAAACCAAATGTGACGTCACATGACATGTTTTCTGCTTTAACGGTGTCGGTATTCATACTGAGCTAGTAGTGTTAGAGAGAAAAGTCGTGTTCTCCATCGTTTGATTAGCTAGCACAACTCAAAAATCGGTACAAAGTAACTGCAACACTTGTAGTAAACAAACACAGGTCGTGGCCTGTGACGTCATGCAGGCGCGGGAAAGATGGCGGCATTTAAACTGGACAAATTATATCGATATTATAAATATTATTTTAAAAATCAATTTGTACATTTACAAGAGTATTTATATTTTTTATTGTGTTATAATAATATAAAAAGTGAATTAAAAATATATAAAAAATGCATGCATATAGCATTCCTTATTGCATCACTAGTCGCAAGACAAGTTATCAAAAACCGACTAAACTGTTTACTTTTCTGAATTTTAATTAAGTTTGCGATCTTAGCGACGACGATTTTGATTGTTTGTATTCAAGTAATGATAAGAAAACAAATAAACTGGACATACAGTCATGAATCGGGACCAATGTTTTGCGACTAGTGACGTCATGTCAGTCGTTAGTGTTTTAGCGGCAAAATTCAAAATTAGTCTAATATTGGATGGATATTTACTCATCGAAAATACAAATATTTTGAAATAAAATGTTATTTGTTACGGTAAACATGCGTCAATCTTCAAAATAAAAGCAGTTCCCGAAAAATTGTTAACATCCCAATTGGGCCTAGTTTTATTCCAATACGGTCATAAACATCACATGGCATATTATTATGATGTTCCAGCTCTTGCTCGACCATCTCGGATTTTAATTTTATCATAGCCTGTAGAATAGGCAAGCCCTTTCATTTGATATCTAAATTAAGGAGGATTGTAAAAAAAATGTTTTCCACAATTTTGTAGCGGCGGACATTTTGATCAGTTTTATATCAAACATAGCTTAGAACACTTTCGAATAATTCTCCCTTCAAACACAACAAAACAAAAACGGTTCATCCTTTTGGTATCTACGATGCTACAAACAAACTCACACACAGTTATAACACCACGTCGCTGTTTGCGGTGGGGGGTTGAAAAGATCAAAAGAGTCGTGACGTGAGCTCAGATAATGTTGAAACATGCTGTACACTTAAAATGTGTCTTGCTATATTAATATGCAATAATATGAATATATTACGGTATATTTTGCTGACGTCACGAAAATATGAAAATATATATTTTAGCTACGTCTGTGATGCCCTTTAATTCATGTTAACTACAACAAGAAAAACAACAAAAGGAACCGTTTATATCGAATGCATGATCTGGAAGTGAGCGCAGCACAACGATTCGAGGAAACAGCATCGAAGAGACGGGCAGTGCCTGGTACATGGTGCTTGATATTGTCTCTCTCTTGATCATGGACATCGTAATTTAAATGTCTAAAAGGGCCTGCCCCGAACAAATGACTTAGAGTATTACTTAAATTACTTAAATGACTTAGTCCTTACCTCACCTCACACCGCAAGAAAGAGCAAGAGGGAAACAATAGGATTTGTGGTTGTTTTGCGCTCAAATTTTAGAATAAACTCTTTATAAAATCAGATTTTGGTCTTTTGAAAAAAATATTTACACCAAAATATTTGTAATAGAATTAATTGCCTATCCGTTGGTGTAAGTACAAAATCTAAATAATGGCGGTTTTTCGAGTAGCTGCATGATAATTACAATTATTTCTATTTTTATGGTTTCGTTGTGATGAGATTATTTAAACAATAAATTCATTATTAAAAAAAAATCTGTCATTTTGAAGCCAAGAAATTGTGGAAATTTAATGTATTTTTTGCCAGTTGGTATTTGTTTTGGGTAATGAGGAGATAGCTCTGAAAACTGGACAAAATACTCGTTTTGCTAGGGGACGCACCTTAACGCATTACCCCGAGTGTGTACAGAAGGCCACCTTGCGACCTGCGGTGCGGCGGGACGGTGCGACGGTACATATTTCTTTAGGTGCCGAAACCTGGGATGGTTCCGTCTAAAATCACCGAAGTCATCGTGCGCTTGGTATTTCTGATAACATATTGAAATAACTTGATATCTGGTACGTACCTAACATCGTAAATTGACACAACAATAATTATATTATATGCGTTTTTAATTATTGCGCCACCGTTTTCCCTTATCTACCTACGTTTCTTTCCTACCATATTCACACTAAGTTTCGATATCACCACTGAACTGTTCCCATTGCATTCACTAGCCTAACCGGAATTATTACAAAATCTAAAAAATCCATCGGTGCCTGATTCTATAGACTTATAATAATTCAAATTCATTTGTTTTTCAACCTTAAATTACCCTTAAACCCTCTACACACGATCCCTAAAATTAGAGGAAATTACGTAAAAGTAGTGGGGAGGAGCCTACATCGCACCATAAATCACCAATCATATGGTGCGATGTAGGGTCCTCCTCACTATTTTTACGTAATTTCCTATGATTTTAGGGCTCGTGTGTAGAAGGTTTTATCGACATTCGTAAATTATCGTGACATCAATTTGATTCAAATTTTATTTTGTGCAAACACTACCTAATACCGGTGCATAAAATAAAATAGTATCCGTTCCCAATGACGTCCATTCCTCCAGGTAGGTATTTTATCGAATCTGTTTAAATACGCCAAAGTCACCTCTGTCGAAGTTAAACGACTTTAACTCATTTTGTACAAACACTATTTACAATCGGTGCATATGTCGCAGCCGGATCGTGTAATTCGCCGTATTACATTACGTCTAGCCGTTTTGAAAAGCTGGTCCGTTTTGTAATGCGGTGGTTCAACGATTAGCCGGATTATCATTGCGATACGTTCTTCAATACGGCGGCCAAGGTTTAGCCCCATTGAACTACTGCTTAAATTGTAGGGTGACCATAGTTACAAAATAAACAATGTTTAAAATGAAAATTAATTGTATTAATCAGAAAAAGCTGACAGATTATCTCTTGCCATATTTATTCCTATTCCTTACTTTTTTTTAAAAACATCTTGTCTCTCAGGTAAAACTTGAAAGCCCCTAACTTGATATTGGTGACCCCTAACTTGTTATCGGTACACCTACGAAATATGGTGCACTTAGACAAGGATTTATCATTGAGATTTGATTTCGGGTGGGCTTCCGCCAGAAGCTCTACGGTCAGCCCTGAGTACGCTCTACGCTCCACTACGGAAGTCGCCGACTCGCTTTGCTCGCCACCTCCCCCCTTTGCTTGGCTCGGCCTCGCATGGCTCGCTCCACTCAGGACTTCCCTTGATCTTCTGGCTGCCGCATTTTCATATACACTCTAGGGGTAGTAGCGACAAGATTAGGTGGAGTCGGGGTGCTCCGAATCGGATCTGGGTCCTATGTAACCTACCCGGTCCAAGTAACACCCAGGTAGACAAAGATGAGCTGCCTCGAGAAGTGGACGGTGGTAAACCACCCCAATAATATTATGTAGGATTCCACCGATCCCCAGAATCCGCGGACACCTTAGCAATTTAGCAACACATGTACTGTTTTCAACGCCATAGTTGTTGTTATGTCAGAGAGTCAAAATTGTCAAAAAGGCGGCTAATCGTAGCGTAGCGTAGCGTAAACGTAGCGTAAACGTAGCGTAAACGTAGCGTAAACGTAGCGTAAACGTAGCGTAAACGTAGCGTAAACGTAACGTAAACGTAACGTAAACGTAACGTAAACGTAACGTAAACGTAACGTAAACGTAACGTAAACGTAACGTAAACGTAACGTAACGTAAAAACGTAACGTAAACGTAAACGTAACGTAAACGTAACGTAAACGTAACGTAAACGTAACGTAAACGTAACGTAAACGTAACGTAAACGTAAACGTAACGTAAACGTAACGTAAACGTAACGTAAACGTAACGTAAACGTAACGTAAACGTAACGTAAACGTAACGTAAACGTAACGTAAACGTAACGTAAACGTAACGTAAACGTAACGTAAACGTAACGTAACGTAAACGTAACGTAAACGTAACGTAAACGTACGTAAACGTAACGTAAACGTAACGTAAACGTAAACGTAACGTAAACGTAACGTAAACGTAACGTAAACGTAACGTAAACGTAGCGTAAACGTAACGTAAACGTAACGTAAACGTAACGTAAAGCGTAGCGTAAACGTAGCGTAAACGTAACGTAAACGTAGCGTAAACGTAAACGTAGCGTAAACGTAGCGTAAAAGCGTAAACGTAGCGTAAACGTAGCGTAAACGTAGCGTAAACGTAGCGTAAACGTAGCGTAAACGTAGCGTAAACGTAGCGTAAACGTAGGTAAACGTAGCGTAAACGTAGCGTAAACGTAGCGTAAACGTAGCGTAAAGCGTAGCGTAAAGCGTAAACGTAGCGTAAACGTAGCGTAAACGTGGCGCGTAGCGTAAAGCGTAGCGTAAACGTAGCGTAAACGTAGCGTAAAAGCGTAGCGTAAACGTAGCGTAAACGTAGCGTAAACGTAGCGTAAACGTAGCGCGTAAACGTAGCGTAAACGTAGCGTAAACGTAGCGTAAACGTAGCGTAAGCGTAGCGTAAACGTGGCGTAAACGTGGCGTAAACGTAAACGTAGCGTAAACGCGTAAAAAAACGTAAACGTAGCGTAAACGTAGCGTAAACGTAGCGTAAACGTAGCGCGTAGCGTAAACGTAGCGTAAAGCGTAGCGTAAACGTAGCGTAAACGTAGCGCGTAAACGTAGCGTAAACGTGGCGTAAAGCGTAAACGTAGCGTAAACGTAGCGTAAACGTAGCGTAAACGTAGCGTAAACGTAAACGTAGCGTAAACGTAGCGTAAAGCGTAAACGTAGCGTAAACGTAGCGTAAAGCGTAAACGTAGCGTAAACGTAGCGTAAACGTGGCGTAAACGTAGCGTAAACGTAGCGTAAACGTAGCGTAAAGCGTAAAACGTAAAGCGTAAACGTAACGTAGCGTAAACGTAGCGTAAACGTAGCGTAAACGTAGCGTAAACGTAAGCGTAAAAGCGTACGCGTAAACGTAGCGTAAACGTAGCGTAAACGCGTAAACGTAGCGTAAACGTAGCGTAAGCGTAAACGTAGCGTAAACGTAGCGTAGCGTAAACGTAGCGTAAACGTAGCGTAAACGTAGCGTAAAGCGTAAACGTAAAGCGTAAAACGTAGCGTAAACGCGTAAAACGTAGCGTAAACGCGTAAACGTAGCGTAAACGTAGCGTAAACGTAGCGTAAACGTAGCGTAAACGTAGCGTAAACGCGTAAAGCGTAAACGTAGCGTAAACGTAGCGGCGTAAACGTAGCGTAAACGTAGCGTAAACGTAGCGTAAACGTAAAGCGTAAACGTAGCGTAAACGTAGCGTAAAACGTAAACGTAGCGTAAACGTAGCGTAAACGTAGCGTAAACGTAGCGTAAACGTAGCGTAAACGTAGCGTAAACGTAGCGTAAACGTAGCGTAAACGTAGCGTAAACGTAGCGTAAACGTAGCGTAAACGTAGCGTAAACGTAGCGTAAACGTAGCGTAAACGCGTAAACGTAGCGTAAACGTAGCGTAAACGTAGCGTAAACGTAGCGTAAACGTAGCGTAAACGTAGCGTAAACGTAGCGTAAACGTAAACGTAGCGTAAACGTAGCGTAAACGTAGCGTAAACGTAGCGTAAAACGTAAACGTAGCGCGTAAACGTAGCGTAAACGTAGCGTAAACGTAGCGCGTAGCGTAAACGTAGCGTAAACGTAGCGTAAACGTAGCGTAAACGTAGCGTAAAACGTAGCGTAAACGCGTAAACGTAGCGTAAACGTAGCGTAGCGTAAACGTAAACGTAGCGTAAACGTAGCGTAAACGTAGCGTAAACGTAGCGTAAACGTAGCGTAAACGTAGCGTAAACGTAGCGTAAACGTAGCGTAAACGTAGCGTAAACGTAGCGCGTAAACGTAGCGTAAACGTAGCGTAAACGTAGCGTAAACGTAGCGTAAACGTAGCGTAAACGTAGCGTAAACGTAGCGTAAACGTAAACGTAGCGTAAACGTAGCGTAAACGTAGCGTAAACGTAAACGTAGCGTAAACGTAGCGTAAACGTAGCGTAAACGTAGCGTAAACGTAGCGTAAACGTAGCGTAAACGTAGCGTAAACGTAGCGTAAACGTAGCGTAAACGTAGCGTAAACGTAGCGTAAACGTAGCGTAAAAAGCGTAGCGTAAACGTAGCGTAAACGTAGCGTAAACGTAGCGTAAACGTAGCGTAAAAGCGTAAACGTAGCGTAAACGTAGCGTAAACGTAGCGTAAAGCGTAAAACGTAGCGTAAACGTAGCGTAAACGTAGCGTAAACGTAACGTAAACGTAACGTAAACGTAACGTAAACGTAACGTAAACGTAGCGTAAACGTAGCGTAAACGTAGCGTAAACGTAGCGTAAACGTAGCGTAAACGTAGCGTAAACGTAGCGTAAACGTAGCGTAAACGTAGCGTAAACGTAGCGTAAACGTAGCGTAAACGTAGCGTAAACGTAGCGTAAAAACGTAGCGTAAACGTAGCGTAAACGTAGCGTAAACGTAGCGTAAAAGCGTAAAGCGTAAACGTAGCGTAAAAGCGTAAAAGCGTAAACGTAGCGTAAACGTAGCGTAAACGTAGCGTAAACGTAAGCGTAGCGTAGCAAAACGTAGCGTAAAAACGTAAAAGCGTAAACGTAAACGTAAACGTAAACGTAAACGTAAACGTAACGTAAACGTAACGTAAACGTAAACGTAACGTAAACGTAACGTAAACGTAACGTAAACGTAACGTAAACGTAACGTAAACGTAACGTAAACGTAACGTAAACGTAACGTTTAACAAACTCTAGTTTGGCGTACCGATGTTTATACTTGATCCCTAAGAAACTGTGGATGATTTCGGGATAAAATGTAGTCTATGTGTATAACTACGCTATAAGCTATCTGTGTATTATATTTCAGCTCGATCCGTTGGGCGTGATTGAGCAACTAACATTCATACATTGAGATTTATAACATAAATTCACATAAACTAAGTTTGTATTCCCTGGTAAAGAGTGAAATATACAAACACCCCGTAGTTACTATAAGAACTATAATAAGCAAAGTAAGACAACAACTCTACATTTTCACAATTTTTTAAAAGCAAATTTACTGCTTTACACAAAACAAATCAAAATTCTACGCGGACGAAGTCGCGGGTAACAGCTAGTATATTTATATTATATCTTTAAAAGTGAATAATAAGACTTAATACAGTAGATCATGAAACTAACGAACCTGAAGGCGCTCGTACCAAACAAAATACCTCCTGTTATTTTCATGCAATCACTAACTTAACCGATCCACATGTCCATAACATTAAGTATCGAATTACAATTATAATTTGTTAGTCTACCTTTTTTTTCGTTATCGTATCCACGTAATTATCTATTAGAATTGTAGTAGCTACATATATTATTATTCACTAGTGTAGTAGTTGTGGTACGACTCTTGCTCTACGGTGCCACAGACAGACACACACAGACATACAGACGGACATCACACTTATAACACCCCTTTTTTTTGGTCGGGGATTAAAAAACAATCAGTACGACATTTACACATCTACCCAATGTTCCACCGTCCAATTATAAAACATTTAGTTTATACTGGAGTCGCTGAGTTATAGAGATAATGGTTAGAGTAAAAGTTGCAGGACGTATGACATTGCTTTTTTAACCCCCGACCAAAAAAGGGGTGTTATAAGTTTGACGTCGATGTCTGTCTGTCTGTCTGTCTGTGTGTGTCTGTCTGTGGCACCGTAGAGCTCAAACGGATGGGCCGATTTCGATGCGTTTTTTTTTTATTTGAAAGTTAATTACCGGTGTTCTTAGCTATGTTTGGTTAATATCGATTCAAAATGGCCACCTCCACAAAATGGCGGATAAAATATTTCTTCACAACCTACCTCAATATGGGTATCAAATGAAAGGGCTTAACTAGTAGAGTACTATACATTATAACGAATTTCAAATCCAAGATGGCCGCCACCACAAAATGGCGAATTATATTTATTTTTTCACTACTACCTCAATATGGGTATCAAACGAAAGGGCTTGATTAGTAGAATACTTTGCACTATGACAAATTACAAATCCAAGATGGCCGATATCACAAAATGGCGAATTACATTTCTTTTTTCACACCTCCCTTAATATGGGTATCAAATGAAAGGGCTTGACTAGTAGAATGTTGTACATACAGATAACAAATCTTAGGTAGTCGGGGGTTTACAAAATTTTTAATTTTGTTCTCGTTATTGAAATGATCCCATGCTATGCTGTGGGTTGTCAACAGGGTGGTACATTACCCTGTTGATAACCCACAGCATAGCATGGGATCATTTCAATAAAAAAGCAATGTCATACGGCCATGACATCCAGAAGTCGAAACGGATACAATTACCTACCGGCATTGTTTAATTACAAAATGATACTGAATTTTAATTATTTAAATAAGTTTTAGAATAGATTCAAAAAGTAGTCAAATTAAGTTAGTATAGGTGTCAGTTATCATCATTAACCGACTTCAGAAAAGGAGGAGGTTAAATCAATTTGCTTGCATGTTTTTAGGGTTCCGTAGCCAAATGGCAAAATACGGGACCCTTATAGATTCGTCATGTCTGTCTGTCTGTCTGTCCGTCCGTATGTCACAGCCACTTTTCTCCGAAACCATAAAAGCTATACTATTCACACTTGGTATGTAGATGTAATCTGTGAACCACATTAAGATTTTGATACAAAACCAGAAAAAAAACCAAAAATTTTAGGATACATAGAACTGAAAATCAAAAAAATGTAAGCCATACGTGCGGGGTGTCTATGGATAGGTCATCAAAAATAATATTGAGGTTTTAACATATTTTTTTTCTAAACTGAATAGTTTGCGCGAGAGACTCTTCCAAAGTGGTAAAAAGTGTAACTTCTAAAATAAGAGAATGATAATGTTTTTTTTTTAAAGTCCTACAAACTACACGAACTTGTGTATTATGTTACTTGCTGCTACGGAAGCCTTCATGGGCGAGTCCGACTCGCACTTGACCACTTTTATTTTTTCTATGTATGTCACGCAATTGCGCCGCCAATTGTGATCCAATTGTGATGCATCGTTTTTTGTTTGGTAGATCATAGTTCAGAGGTGGTCCCAAAAAACAAATTAATGTTATCACACCTTTGCCAGTTATTCTACGGCCAAGCAGTAATGTGCAAACATTACTGTGTTCCGGTTTGAAGGGCAATGTTTCCAGAGAAATTACAGGGCTTAGAGATATAAGATCTTAGATCTCTGGGTGACGAGCGCAGTGCAGTGCTAGGTAATGATTTGGACTCTTCATGTTCCAATAGCTGCGTGTCACTGTGCTGTTATGTGTCAGGCATGTTGCTTACACATGTCCTGATCGTCTCGTCACTCTTTATTTAAAAAAAAAATCGGTATGTATGGCTGTTTTGGAAATATGAACAAAAAAACTAAATTTTAATTTCACGTATTTAGACGATATAGTGTTAAATTATATGTACATATTTATAAAATTTGGTCGAGTGTCTGGATTTAATTATCAATTGAAGTCGGGTTTTGTGTTTTATTTTTTGAGACATTTTAAATCAAAGTTTAGTCTCGTATGAACTCGTCTCATAATATACGCATTTACGTGACGTTAGTAAATATTATACTTCCAAGAGCTGACAGCTAATTTTGGGCCGGTATTTGAGGCAAGTTGAAAACTTGGCACATAGCTCGCCTATTATATCCCCACACGGAGCTGCAAACCTGGCTGGTGAGTAGCGGGGCAAAATTAATCCCTCAATTTAAATCACCTGGCAGGTAGAAAGTCCCTCCAAAATGATTGATAATATTTTGGCTTTTTTAGAATTTGGAAAGGAAAATTAGTTATAAATAATTCCCAATTTAATTTAATTTCATTGTTTTTAACCCCTGGCCAAAAAAGGGGTGTTATAAGTTTGCCGTCGATGTCTGTCTATCTGTCTGTCTGTCTGTCTGTCTGTGTGTCTGTCTGTGGCACCGTAGAGCTCAAACGGATGGGCCGATTTCGAAGCGGTTTTTTTATTTGAAAGTTAATATTCGTGCAAATGTTCTTAGCTATGTTTGGTTAATATCGATTCAAGATGGCCGCCTCCACAAAATGGCGGACAAAATATTTATTCACAACCTACCTTAATATGGGTATCAAATGAAAGAGCTTGACTAGTGAAATACTATACACTATAAAAAAATCAAATCCAAGATGGCCGCCAAAAATGGCGAATTATATTATTTTTTTCACTACTACCTCAATATGAGTATCAAACGAAAGCGCTTGAATAGTAGAATACATTGCACTACGACAAATTTAAAATCCAAGATGGTCGCTTCCACAAAATGGCGAAAATCATTTCTTTTTCACAACTCCCTTAACATGGGTATCAAATGAAAGGGCTTGACTAGTAAAATTTTGTACAGATAACAAATCTGAGATAGTCGGGGGGTTAGTCAAAATTTTTAATTTTGTTCTATATAGAAAGTTTTGTTGTGATATAGCAATGTGACTTTTTTATTTTGTAGTTTAATGTTTAAAGAACTAAAATAAAAAAAAAGCTCGACGATTTAGTCGCAATTTTAACATTTCCAGTCGCCTGCAAAATATTTTGCAACAAAAACAAGGCAATTTTAGGCAATTCAAAATTGGAATAATGTTTTATTAAACATTAAACTACAAAATAAAAAAGTCACATTGCTATATCACACATATTTAATTTTGTAAAATAGTTTTTTTTTTTTAATTGTTTCGATTAATTTTGCCCCACTTCTCACCAGACGGCTCTGTGCTTCCATATTGGGGCATAATAGGAGAACTCTATATGACAAGTTTTCATCATCAATTTCCCACTAAATGTTCCCACAGCTGGGACTCGGGCCTTCTCTCGCAAGGACAGAGTTAAGGCCATAATCCTCCACGCTGGCCCTATGTGGGTTGGTGGATGACACATGACTTCGAAATATTCTAGGTACATGTCGGTTTCCTCACGATATTTTCCTTCACCGTTTTAAGTTAGCAGCAGTACGCACATGACTTCGAAAAGACAGTGGTGCGTGAGGGGCTTGAACCCGGGGGTCGCCGGATTGGCAGGCGCCGTTCTCCCGACTAGACCAGCCGTAACTTAATGTGACGACAAGTGTGTAATGTGACGACAAGTGTGTAATGTGACGACAAGTGTGTAATGTGATAACAAGTTTTCAGCTTGCCTTAAATAGGTACCTTTCAAAAATTTGCTGCCAGCTCTCGGAGTATTACTGCTTCAGTTAAAGTGCGTATTCTACTTAATTATTGTTAATTTATTAGCATTAGCATAATTACTTTAGCCTAATTTGTGATTTTAATTAGTATATGATTACGTGCAAATGCAACGCATTCTAACGAATGCGTACTCGTATTTGTGATTGTTTGTGTTGAGGGTATTGAACCATGATATTAGGCGACATCCTTTCATGGTTGACGTTCCAAAGACTCGAACGAAGAGGCTTGTCTCTACTTCAAACCAAAACTTCCAAATATTCTATTTTTTTAAGCAAGATGTCCTACTGTTCTTTCCGCGCCATTTTACTGAGCAGAACCCCATATTTTATATTTGTACGTTTTTTTTCCAGCACTCTACACTATGGATAGAGTTGACCCTCATATATCCCAAGGTGAACCATCGAGTGAAAACTACCAGGAGTCCATTGTCATCAGGATACGTCTTGGCATTCCCAGTCTAAAAAACTCTACCTGGAAAGTTCATGACGAAAACTGCGATCTTGTTAGAACATCCTGGGCCAAAACAAGACCTAAACAGCCAAGTAGAAACTTTCCAGGACACCATATATACATACTTCTCGGAACATTACCCACCAATAACTTGTCCCAACCAGTCACCAACTGTCCAGGGCTCTAAGAACAATCCTTAAATTAATACAAGGAATATCGCTTCAAATGAGTAAAAATCGTGATAATTTTAACAGAGCTAAACACGAAGTAGACTTTGATAAAAACCCTTTTCAATACTCCAAAAATATTATCAGGGAGCAAAATGGAAAGCTTATCTTGACTAACGCGCAAATTTACGATCACTTTAAAAGCACATACGAAGTGCGTAAACGCGGGAGCTCGTACGTAGAACCAAACATCCAAAGACCTAATGATCCTCTGACAAACTTTCAAAGCACCCCACCTAGTGAAGAGGAAGTAAACTATCAAATTAAAAAGAAAACTACTAAATCAGCTCCTGGCCCCGATGGCATTCCTTACATAGTGTATAAAAAGTGTCCATCAGTTCGTAAACATATCTTGAATATATTCATTAAGATTTGGTCAAGAAAGCAAGTCCCAGTAGCATTACGCATCCCATTTCTGTTAACATAGAACTGTAAAATAATTTAATTTATTATAATACTTGAAGATGTATCTAAAGTTATATTGCATCTAAATCAATCTAAATAATGAACTAATCAATTGGCTGTATAATTTAATCACCTTGATTAAAATTTTAGTTCGGTATTATATTTGAACCTCCTCGTAGTCCAATTTTATGCTGAATTATCTTGATTTCGTTATTATTTTTTTTATTTTTTTTTTCCTTCTTTGAGTTTATATCACTTCATCACAAACAAATTTTATTGATATGAATTGACTTTTTTTTTAATTTTTTTTAATTTTTATTTTGTATACTTACCTCATAAATTAGGATAAAATGTCATTGTTAACAACTCTAACCTGCGAGCGCTAACTCTGCATCCCGAGTATTGTTGTAATTACAATTGTTATTACCGGGTGCCCGAAATACAGGCCCAGCCTAGTTTGGGACCCACTGGACAAAGTGCTAAGCGACCTTAGAATAGAATTTGCAAAATGTACTTTACTTATAGCTATTGTAATCTGTAATGCTTTGGTAAATAAATGATTTGTTATAATATTATTATTCGGAAGAGCAATTTTTGTCCTCATTCCTAAAAAGCAGGATGTAACTCATCCAAAAGACACCAGACCGATAGCCCTAACCAATACAATTTCTAAAATCTTTTTCAGTAGGTATATTGCAAACAAAAATGACCACATTTATGGCTAGCAATAGGTATTTCAGGCCCAATCACCAGAAAGGGTTCTTGCCTGGTATTTCTGGATGCCTGGAACACAATACATTACTAGCAGAAAATTTGAAAGATGCCAGAACACACGAGAGGCAAATAACAGTCTGCTGGATAGACCTAGAGAACGCGTTTGGTTCTGTCCAGCATGAACTTATGATATTTGCCCTAAAATGGTATAACTTTCCTGCTGGAATTATTGACATAATTAATTCTTATTATTGCCACTTAAAATTCGTCATAGCAGTAAACAAGGAATACACAAAACCACTTGAATACAATGTAGGACTATTCCAAGGGTGCTGCTTATCACCAATAGCATTTAATATAGTTATAAATATTTTAGTAGACAAATTAATATCCCATGAAAAGAAATGGGGTTACCGGTTTAAAATCAACAATAAGTACACTGAGTCAATCTTGGCCTTTGCGGACGACCTTGCAATACTTACACGCAATCCCAAACAGTGTCAGGAATTGTTGAATGAAGTCGATGAGTTTTGTACATGAACTAAACTGTTGATCGGCCATAAAACGAATCTGCTTAAATTCACAAGTCACCAGCTGGAGCGCAGGACATGCAGGAGGTAAAAAGCCGCGCTGTTATAAGCCGAATATCCATGTCACGTGGCACTACTTTCCACCAATGATCGGGCAAAACGAGATAGAGCTATGTAAACTTCTAAGGATAGAGCAGGATGCAAAGAAAGACATTAACAGGTTCCCATTTCGTTTTTGAAGTGAAAACTTCTTTTAGCGCGGGACATACAGATTTTTCGTGGGCTGTGAATTGAATTCTAGTGTCACGCTCGGGAATGAAAAGAGATCTTCGGGTAAACTCGGGACCATGGCCATTGGTCATATAGAATTTTAGAAATGCGTTAGCATTTCCCATTGAACTGCAAGAGCTATTACTGCAAGACCTTGGATTCTACATGAAACCACACACTTGTCAAAGTCCATAACAGCATCCTGCTGAAGCACAAGACGTTGGCGTAATTGTGCTCACCAAACATATCACACTAACATAACAAAATGGGATAGAAGCCAGAAATTAATAGACGATGCATCAGATGACATATATGATACAACCGATTAAAAGTTAAAAATGAAAAAAGAAGAAGAAGACTTTATCAGCGGACTATTATTATCATTGTATAAATTCAGACCAATGGAAACTGCGTTGCCAGACATATTGCATGCCTCTAGAAGAAGAGTCCAGTTTGTATGGGTCAATTATTTAAATGTTTTGTATCATCTTATCTTACCTGCAAACAGCAATAAAGATTTTTGTATTTGTATTTGTATTGAGCATGGCCATCTAGATATGCGTGAGCATATGCCATGCTCAAAGCCACGCCCTTCGGCTTCACGTTCCGGTTTCCGTAGTTTCCAAAGTAAGCTATAAATTCTGAGTTTATAAGTTTTCACTTCTATTGGCAATTCCTATGACTGACATTTTTTTTTAATTGTCCTTTGAAATTAAATGAAATGAGGTTTATTTACGGAAACATACATAGATAAATTTGGTGTCATTTTCACAATTAGGTCAATTATGTTTTCCTCGTGAGAGGTATGCAAAAATGTATTTAAATTACAATGTCATCAGATTGATTGCTTATTAAAAGATTAGAATTATTTTGAATATTGTAGATTGATGGTGTTTTGTTTTTCTTATTATTGTATTAAATTACCTAATATAATGTATACCTTTGTAAAGCAGGATGTCCTGATGCCTGCTACATAACAGCACAGTGGCCCGCAGCTATTGGACCATCAAGAGTCCAAATCATTACCTAGCACTGCAATGCGCTCGCTACCCAAAGATCTAAGATGCTAAATCTCTAAGCCCTTTAATTCCTCTAGGAACATTGTCCTTCAAACCGGAACACTGTAATGTTTGCACATTACTGTTTGGTGGTAGAATAACTGGCAAAGATGGTACTTGTTGGAGGGTTAAAACCTTATTGCTAATCCTGGCCGACTCCAATTTATTGAAATGACTGACATTGTGTTCGGTTTTTTGTTAATAAAAAATGTTTTTATGATGTCTTGTGCTTAATAAATTCTGCTTATATTTTACACCAAATACGTGTTTAAATATGATTTATAATAGGTTATGGTTCAGCAAAAATAGTGCAACGTTATTGTAAATATGTCGGAAACGAAAAATCATAGTTTTTCACATGAAAATTACGCGGACGTGAAAATTACGTCGAGTGGAAATTTGTTATGAAAATGCATTGATTCACGACAATTTATGGATCTGTATAAGCGGTTACGGTAAGGATGACAAAACAACGTCCGAAGTGAAAAATCGACGTGACGAAATTGCAAAATCTAAAATTTGCTTGAGCGTTGAAAAGTCATGTTTTCACATTTGATGTCAGCGGATACGGCGAAAGACGCCTGGAATGCACTGGAACGTGCATATGATGATAAAGGATTCGGTTCAAGAGTGAGAACTCTTCAGAACTTGTGCGCTGTCAAACTGGAGAACTATTCTAGCATGGAAGCTTACGTCAATGAAGTATTGTCATTAGCGCTGCAATTGGCGAATATGAACAAACCTGTTGATGACGAGTTTCTTGGTGCGTTGATGCTCAAAGGTTTACCGACAGAGTACGAGCCCATGATCATGGCACTAGAGCATTCGGGAGCTGTCATTACTGCTGATCTAGTCAAATCGAAACTGCTACAGGATCAACGTTGGACTACTCGTGGAGATTCGAGTGAGTGCTTGTATTCTACAAGAAAAGGCGCTAGTACGAATGACTCCTGGACGAGAAAAGCGCAGCAGCACAAGGATGAGTCAAAAGCGAAGGATAATTCCGCTAGAAAGAGAGAACCGTGGTGCTGGAAGTGCAGACAGAAAGGACATCTGAAGAAAGACTGCCGGAACGCGAAGGATTCTTCAGGAAACTGTGTCTTATCAGCATATAGTACTGGAACTGACTCGGAATCTTCGTGGTACATAGACTCGGGGGCTACAAATAACATGACTGGCAGGCGTGATTTGATGACAGACTTCAAATCGCGAGATGGTCACGTCACCATTGCTAGTGGAGATAAACTGCGGTGTACAGGTATAGGTACTGTTAAGTTGTCGGATAGCGCGACGTTAACTGATGTGTTGTATATACCTAAGCTGCGTGTAAATCTCATATCTGTTTCGCAATTGATTAAGAATGGTTGTATTGTTAATTTTGATACTACTGGTTGTACAATTTCTAAGCTGGGCGATGTTTTGATTAAGGCAAATGACGTTGGAGGGCTTACAGACTTCAGACCTGCAGTCTACGGGCGAATCTTACTATTAGCACTACAACTTGGCATCAAAGACTTGGCCATTTAAGCGCCAACAATATGAAGCTTTTGAGGCAGGGACTCGCTAATGATATTAGTTTTCAGGACGACCCTTGTAAAGACGTTGCCTGTGAAGTTTGTTTAAAGGAAAGCAAGCTCGGTTTCCTTTTCCCAGCAATCCTGAGAAGTCTGTGGCTGTAAAGCGGTTGGATTTAATCCATACCGATTTGTGTGGTCCGTTGCCGGTGAATTCGCTTGGAGGCAAGAGGTATATCCTGGCATTCTTGGATGATCATTCGAGGAAGGTGTTCGTGTATTTTCTGAAGCGTAAAAGCGAGGTGAGTGAATACACGAAAACTTTATTAAGCTAGTCGAAACTCAGACTGGTGACAAAGTTAAAGTTTTGAGGTCGGACAATGGGACCGAGTATGTGAACAGAGACCTTGAAGGTTTTTGAAAGGTAAGGGATAGTCCATCAGGTAACTGTGCCTTACAGCCCTCAACAGAACGGTTGTGCGGAAAGGCTAAACAGGACCCTCCTAGAAAAAGTAAGGTGCCTCTTGTATACTTCGAACCTAGACCACAAGTTTTGGGCAGAAGCTGCCTGTACTGCTGCACATTTAATAAATGTGTCACCTTCGAAAAGGCTCTCAGGGCAAACTCCTGAGGAAGCCTGGACAGGTAAGAAGGTTAGCTTGAAACACTTACGTGTATTTGGCTGCGAAGCTTATGCTCACGTTGATAAAGTGAAGCGGAATAAGCTTGAACCAAAAAGCAAGCGTTGTATATTTCTTGGCTATGACGGTAATGGATATAGGCTCTACGATTCGGCGAAAATATAGTTTTCGTAGTCGTGATGTTGTTTTTAACGAAACAATTTTTCCAGGTGTCAAGAGTAAACGGCCCGTGGAGATCTTCTTTCCGACTAGTGATGACGGAGATACCGTTGAAGATGCGGATGTTCGTGATCAGTCTGGGACTGAGCTTGAGGTGGAGATGCCATCACTACCAACTGTAGAGGCTGAGGTTGAGGCGGAGAGACCGGTAGCGCCTGAAGTGTGGTTTGAGGCTGTCGAGCAGGTGCCGAGTTCATCTACTGATACAACCAGAATGCCACGGAAGCCACCATCTGACGGACCAGCCTATAATTTACGGCCGAGAGTACCGAGGACGATGTCTGCGCTCGAGACAGAGTTGAGTGAGCCCACGAATGTCAAGGAAGCTTCGCAATCGAGTGATAGTAAGCTTTGGCGGCAAGCTATGCAAGATGAGATTGATTCGTTCAATAAGCATGAGGCTTGGGAGCTAGTTGACAGACCGGCAGACAAGAATATTGTCAAGAATCGATGGTAGTTTAAAATCAAACGTGACGCCAATGGCAAAGTGGCGTGTTATAGAGCGCGATTGGTTGCAAAGGGTTTTACCCAAAAGTTCGGAATTGACTACATGGATACTTTTTCTCCGGTTGTGCGACATAGTTCGTTGAGAATGCTGTTGTCTCTTGCGGTTGAATTAGATCTGAAGATTGATCACCTTGACGTCAAGACTGCTTTTCTGAATGGCAATTTGAGTGAAGAAATTTATATGTCACAGCCTGAAGGTTTCGTCAAGCAAGGCAATGAGCATATGGTCTACAGACTCAAGAAAGCCGTGTACGGGTTAAAACAGGCATCACGTGCCTGGTACGATAAGGTAAAGGAAGTTTTACTCGCAGAGAATTTCACGCAGAGCAAGTATGAGAGCTGTATCTTCAGTCGCCGAGTGGGTAAGCGAACTATTATTATTGCTCTCTATGTAGACGATTTTTCGTTTTTACGACTGTGACGAGCTTGCTGATAAGCTAAAAACGTCACTGAAGTCTCACTTCACAATTAAAGATTTAGGTGAGGTTAAACATATGCTAGGCATCAAAGTACAGCGCACTAGTCGTGAGTTGAAACTGAGTCAGAAAACCTATATTGAAAAGCTTCTTGAACGTTTCGGTATGAGTGACTGTAAAGTTGCTAAGACGCCCTTAGATGTAGGTCTGAAGTTTTCTGATAGCGCCACCCACGAGAGTAGACTACCGTATCAGGAGCTGATAGGATGTTTATTGTATATAGCTGTGACCTCAAGACCTGACATTTCATTTGCTGCATGTTTCTTAAGTCAGTTTAATACTTGCTACACAGCGGAACACTTTGCAGCGGCCAAACGTGTATTGCGATATTTAAAAGGCACAATGAATTTAGGTCTTGTGTACAGAAAAAGTGATGAACATGATAAATTTCATGTTTATGGATTTACTGACGCTGATTGGGCTAACGGGGCGGATCGTAAATCTTACACGGGGTATATTTATAAGCTAGGTAGGAATGTTACTTCCTGGGGTTGTTATAAGCAATCGTGTATCGCACTTTCGTCTACCGAGGTGGAGTATTTAGCTTTGTCTGAAGCTGCCAAAGAGGCGGTATACGTCCGTGCGGTTCTTGCTGAGTTGATAGGTCAATGTCACACTGTAACCCTGTATAGTGATAATCAGTCTGCGGCGAAGCTGGCTAGTAACCCAGTGTTCCATAAGCGAACAAAACATGTGGACATTAGATATCACTATATTCGTGAAGCTGTTGAGAATAGGGTGCTAGAACTGATGTACATGCCAACAGAGCAGATGACTGCTGATGTGCTCACGAAGGCACTGCCTAGCTGTAAGCACTTGTCGTTTGTACGAGATATGCTTGAAGTCCTCCAGGATTAAGAGGGCGTGTTGGAGGGTTAAAACCTTATTGCTAATCCTGGCCGACTCCCAATTTATTGAAATGACTGACATTGTGTTCGGTTTTTTGTTAATAAAAAATGTTTTTTATGATGTCTTGTGCTTAATAAATTCTGCTTATATTTTACACCAAATACGTGTTTAAATATGATTTATAATAGTACTTCCCCAGGCGGACTCGGCCAAGAGTCCTATCACTACAAAATAGTATGGAGATCTGAAGGGTTTCTAATGGGTGGTCCTGAAAACCATTTAGGTATATCTTAGAATATTTCGTAACAACTTAAACATAATTTCTTTTAAAGTACATATATTTTATGATAATTAAACTCCAGGAACAAGCCTTACTCAATCCTGGGTACAGCACCTGATTGGACTATTTTAATGGATACGTATGAAAAGCACTACAAAATCCCAGAGGATGTGGGCGTTTCGTCATCCAGACCGGACATTTTCCTTTTTTCTAGAGCTACGAAACGCATAGTCCTTGTAGAACTTACCGTACCGTGGGAAACTAATATACCTAAAGACCACGCGATGAAACAAAATAAGTATTACGACCTCCTAAACGAATTAACAAAAAACGGCTATGTAGTTAGTTTATACGCTGTAGAAGTGGGAGCGAGAGGTATACCAGCAAAATCTCTCTATAACCTACTGAAAGACCTTGGCTTATCCAGAAGTGCAGTAAGTTCTATACTAGAACGTGTATCTAAAGCTGCACTAGTAGGCTCATATCAGATTTGGCTGGGCAGGGAGAGAAAAACGAGTGGTGAAGGTGAGTGTTGATGTACGTCAGAAAGGGGCCCCTTAAACCTACGCCCGAGTCACAAGTCTCGGGAACTACTCGAGTTTTTCTCTCTCTGCCACACGATGGACCCGGCACCCGCACGGTGAATCCATGGAATGCTAAGAAAATCGTCTCTCTTGAAGCATTTGGTGTGACTTGGCTCACTTATAGCCTACGAAAAAATCTGTGTACGGCTCTGCGGGCATAAATCTGGAAGTTTTCATTTAAAATAATTCATTTTCTGCAAAAAAATTTAAACCGACTACAATTTAAAATTAAATTCAGGCATACCACCAAATTCAATAGGAAGCAATCACTAAGTCATCGAGGTGACGAAAGTTAATTTTAGGTGTTTTTGTTCATATTTCCTAAACTGCTACACCGGTTTCGATAAAATTAAAATGGGATCTACCAAATAAAAAAATAACCTTCAAATTCTATTCACAATTGCCGTCACTATCGAGTAACATACATGCAAAAAACATACGATCGAATTGATAACCTTATCTTTTTTGGAAGTTGGTTAAAAATTAATGAACTTGACGAGCAAAATAATTTCATTGTGTCACATCTGCTAGGTGTCCTCACATTTCCCGTCCGTGAAAGTTCCGTCACGGCATAGAATTAGTATGTCTGCAGAGAAATTACAGGGCTTAGAGATATAACATCTTAGATCTCTATAGCTGCGTGTCACTGTGCAACAGCACAGTGACAATGACAGCAACATGCCTGCCATATAACAACGTGGCAGGCATGTTGCTTACCATCAGGCATATGTCCTGCTCGTCTCACCACTTCTTATTTAAAAAGAAATAGAATAGATGTCGCGGCTCACATTTTTAGGGTTCCGTAAAACGTCAAAACGGAACCCTTATAGATTCGTCATGTCTGTCTGTCTGTGTGTCAAATCAAAATATATAATTGAATCCAGGAACATTCCATTAATATTTTCAAATAAAATTCGTCCATCCTATTGAAATCTATATAGTTCACGGTTGCTTGGCTTTATTTCGAGAACCACTAAGAAATTTCGTCAAACAAAGAGTTTCCTGTATCTTTAGGTACTACACTCGCATCCGTAGTATCCGTGGATCCGTAGTACAACTCATCAGTCTGGTTTCCTTTCTACAATGTACACAGTTATAGGATAGAGCGCATTCAAAAACGATGTCTAAAACTTATGAGTTACAGATGTGGCATGGGTCGCAAGCTCCCATCGTACAATGATCGTCTACAATATTTTCACGTTACCTCCCTTAATATTCGTCGTAATTATATTGACCTTACACTGTTATAATGTTACAATAAGATTTTTGTGATATTTTAAAAAATAAGAAAATAAAATGAATATAGGAAGAATAAGAATGTCTTTATTGTATAAACTGTGTACATAGATGGTAGGTGAATACAATTATGAATACAATACAAATAATGGATACAATACAAATAATTTCAACAGACGTGACAATTTGGTGGAAGATCTTCTATCTCTCATTGCCGTTTGTTGAAAGAATAATTATTTCTCACCTCTTTTCTTTTCATAAATTTAAATCTTACAGTCGATAAATCGAGGGACAGAAACTGACGGTGTGTACCGTAAAGTATTTTTTTGGAACATTTGGTGACACTTTTTGTCCTCGCAAACATAAAATAATGTTTTTACGTGATTTAATACAATGTTTTTTCACAATACTCTAAATTAACATAGGTACAGTTAATAACTCTGAAAACACATTATACATATAGATCTATTACATATTAACAAATTATGTTAACTAAATTTTCTTTTTTATTTTAATGTACAGATTTAAATAAATAAGCTACATTTCATACAATAAAACGAAACACTATCGTTAATTTAAAATAACCACAATTTTATGCGAAATAGGCTCTCCACCTTGAGAGCTTAAGACCTAACTTAGGACTATTTGACTTGCTTCCAGTCAAAGTATTTTTTGAGGTCATAAAATGTGTTAGTAGCTAGCCAGTCTTTTAGTTCACGCTTGAACAAATTACCGTTCAATATTTTCAGTTCAACAGGCAGATAGTTGTAGATTTTAATAGAATTTGCGAAAGTACTTTTCACATATAATATATCTATTATAATTAACCTGATGTGCACAAAGACTATATTTATGTCTGGTGCGTAAACTATGAGCACGGCTCTAAAGATATCTATTAAATAAATATTTTTATTATTTTTCACAAATATGCATAATTCCGATATGTAGAGACTAGAGAGAGTGAGAATCTTTTGGCATTTAAATATGTTTCGCAGAGTTTTAGCGCTATTTATTCTACACACCTCTTTCACAAGTTTTTTTATGTAATAGGAAGATTGACTTAAACTCTACTGAATTTCCCCAGAAAATTATACCGTAATTTAATTGAGCGTAAACGTAATAGTATGCACTCAGTGCTCCATCTTTAGAAGCAATACTGCTGATTATCATAACAATGCATTGTCGATAGCTTGATATTTTACTGGTTATTTTAGCGATATGACCTTTCCAATTTAGGTGACAATCCAGTGTTACCCCTAAAAAGTTAGATTTTTCTGTCTCATTTATTTCATAACCATATTTCATAACATCATGACTAACTTTTAGTTCAAGAGAATTTCTTTTTGAACTATGAAACTGCATAAAATTAGTTTTAAATGTATTGATGTTAAGATTCATAGAACTTAACCAGCTTGTGGATGTTTGTAAAGTTTTATATATTTCGTTTTCAAAGTCACTGGAATTTATTAATTTTTGTGGTATAAAATCATCTGGAACTGGATAAAATCTTTTTTGTCTATATCTTAATCAGTCATTATCATGATGATTTTAGGACGTTAATATCTAAATAACCGTTTGAGGTATGTTTATGAAACTTTGAGCACATATTGTTATCCTGCAAGTAAATTTCCACATTCTAAAATGTGTAAGCAATTTTACAAGTTAATGTGCAATAGTTTTAAATTATGAGGAGGACAAAAGTAGCTCCAAATAGTTCGTGTAAAATCACACATGGTGCGACTCGCCAGTTTACTTTCATTTAAGTACACTTGGCTGGCCACACTGCCGTGTCCCTAGATGAAGGCCTAGAGTTGCGCTGTCAGTAATCAATCAAAAAGCTTTTACTACAGACTACGACAGTACTATATTTATACTTTTGTATAGTGTTAAAATACTAAAACATCAATTGAATAAGAAAAAATAGTTGACAAAAACAATAATATACAAAACAACCCAGCTTGTACAACGCATACACGTAAAATACCGTAAAGAAGTAATGAAAGATTCCCAAGTAAATCTGCTTTCTCTGCGCGGCTACAGATCCAATTAGTCCGTCTTTTAATATGTACTTCCGAATCCCAACGCCCAATACAAGTAAATACTCTGTCCAGTCAACCTCAGCTACGTCAAAGTTGAAGATTGCTCTATCATTCTCAGATAGATTGTAAAAGAGTTTGAATGTGTTATTGTCAACAAATTTCCACTCGCGAGTCGTGAAAAATGACAGGACTTTGCACATTTTGTAGATTTTGCTAGACATTTTGACGAACCTGAAAAAGGTGAAGAGTTTAGTATGCATTTAATAAAATTACAAATGTGTTTATAGTTACATAAAGCTGAACCTGTAAACACACATCAATTCTGTTTGAAACACTTTTAGAAGGATGTATAATTTGATATTGATAAACGGCACTATAAATCATCTATACTAATATCATAAAGCTGAAGAGTTTGTTTGTTTGAACGCTAGGATCTCGGGAAGTACTGGTCCGAATTGAAAGATTATTTTTCTATTAAATAGTCCATTTATCGAGGAAGTTATAGGCTATAGAACATAACGCTACTATTAATAGAAGCGGAGCATGAATAAAGAATATAACAAAAACCGGGGGAAAATATTCCTTTTTGACAGTTTTCGTATCGTGATTTGACATGACAGCATGTGTCTAAGATGGTGTCATTGAATATAAACCTTTGCTAATCAAATCTGTTTCGAAATCTGAGTTGGTGCGACCAATTTCCGACAGGTGGCGTAACAGGTAGCTGAAGAGGTTTTTTGTTTGAAAGCGATATTCTCAGGAATTACTGAACCGATTTCAGTCATCTTTCACCGTTGGATATGTACGGGATCCCGATGAGTGCTATACAATGTACCACGGGTGAAGCCGGGGCGGACATCTAGTACATCGATAAAATGATAAAAAATACTCCTACATTAATTAAGTAACGCCGTATGGTGTTATATTATGGGGTAATTTTACTTAAAATGGGGGTATATCAGTAAAGTAGATAAAAGTTTTATAACAATTAAATATACTTTTTAAATATCTTTTCAACCGTTTTTAGATATCAAAATCGATCCACAAATTTAAAATAATAAGATACATAAGATGGGATCCTAATTTTTGTAAACAAAGCAGAGACAAACATATCAATGCTCACAATAAAATAGTTTCTCAAATGGCGCAACATTATAAGTTTGCACAAATCTGCCAGAGATCGTAAATGACATTCAACAACAGCACAACAAACTTTTAAATGATATTTACCATGTTAAACCATTTGCTCTGTAAATGTAGTATATTTATTTTAAAATGTTATGAATTTGTATTACCTTTAAATCTCTGATTGATAATTTGATTGTAATGAAGCGAGTACGATCCCTCAAAGAAGCCCTAAGGATAGTGCTTACCAAATTATTATAATTTAATTTGGTGATAATTTAATAAATTAGTGATGAGATACAGTTAGGGTACCGTCTTACCTTCTTTGCTTTCCTATTAGCAAGCACACAAAATCAGCTATGTAGGCCGGTATGATTTGCCAAAATAAACACAATAACATGTAAATAAATTTGTTTGAAGTTTCTAACCCGAAACAATAATATATGGCTTGTGGTGTAATTATTGTTCTTGCTTCATTTTTCATTGTATGTATGAATTTTTCTGGAACAAAAATGAGTATGACGATTAGTAACAAGTAAGTTTAAATCGTATTTTAGAATTATACAAAACTTCAACTTTACAGCTATGTTCTAGCTGTATAATGTTTTTGAAGTACAACATAATTGATATCTGCTTTCAATCGCCCTTTTCACATTTTGACAGAGAAATTCCGTCAACTGATTTGGTATTGAGAGCCAAACCATTGATTTTTTAGGGTTCCGTAAAATGTAAATACGGAACCCTTGTGGATTAGTCATGTCTGTCTGTTCGTCCGTATCTCACCACTTTTTTTCGAACACTGTAACTACACTATAAGAACTATACTTTTGAAACTTGGTAAGTAGATGTATTGTGTGAACCGCATTAAGGTTTTTACACAAAAAAAACAATACATTTTGGGAGTGTTTTGGGAATACGAAGAACTGAAACTTAAATTTATTTTTCATCAAACACATACGCTTACGTATCAGAAGGACCTCAAAGCAAAATGTCCTACATATTAAAACATCACAATATCTAAACGACCAAGTAGCGAAACGTCCTATAATCGGAGTAGCACAAGATCAAAACGGCATAGTAGCAAAACGACCTATTTTCGAAATGTCCTCCGACTACAGTAAGGAAAGAAATGTTTTTGCTGCACAACAATATGATACCAAAAATGCAGAAAGCTGAGGAACAAAAAACAAAGAAACCCAGAGAAATTTTAATTCGGTTTGTTTTGGTTCCGTTCGAAATGAAAAGAATAAAATTTTAAAAACTATCAGTAAGTTACGGCTGGTACGCGTGGGGTGTCTATGGATAGATCTTGAAAAACGGTTTCAAATATAATTTTATTTGCGCCAGAGCTCTGTAACTTCTAAAATAAGAGAATGATAAAACTAAAAAAATATATGATGTTATACATTACCATACAAACTTTCACCAAAACTCTAATGTTGGTTTGAACTCGATCTAGTGAGTAGTTTTTTTACTACTTTGTCATAAATGCACTCTTACACTCTTATTAAAACATCGATCAAAGTTACAACGAACTATAAGAACTTATGTGTTATCTTACTTGCTGCTACGGAACCCTTCATGAGCGAGTTCGACTCGCATTTCGCCGCTTTATTATATCTAGGGAATATTTATCATCCATGATGAATTTTAGATTTAGAAACAACTTACTACAATCAACAGGATTCCTTTGCGTTGAGGTCATATGATAAATCTTAGTATTCTCCCCTCCCTTGTCTTGGCTGGTGGAAGTCTCACTGGCCGCAACAATAATGGCGTTGTTGACAAAATCACATGGTATAAAACCAAGAATAACATCAGGATGTTGGTGACCCGTGTGGAGAAGTCCTAATCCCAGGCCAAGAACGTACTGAAATGTAGAATTAAATTAGTAACTAACCGTCTCTCTGTATGTCTCCTTTTTATGTTGGTTGTAAAATCATTATTACGGTACAATCGTCTACTGCTGAACACAAGCTACTCCCTCCACTCAGCTCCTCAGATTTACGTTTCCAAATGATAGCAGCTGGTTTTTAAAAACCTTTACTACTACTCTTTCTAGTTTCAGAGCGTTACACGTTACGTTTAGTATTCTGTGGCCTTCGTTCCAGAACTCTTCAACCCCAAGGGATATCGGCTCAGCGCCAGATGACACTTACACTTCAGTCTAATGCGGTGATGAGGTGTTTAATCTGAGGCGGTGATCAATGTCTGTGACTTTAGTTCTCTGTCAAAACCTCATTATGAACTTTGGGCGTGACATTAACGTGCCCGAAATGTTATCTAATTTGAGACGATTTCAAACGGACCTATTTCTATACGGTTTTTTTTTAAGGTTAATTTGTATGCGCCAGTTCTTAGCTATGTTTGGTTAATATCCATTCAAGATGGCCGCCTCCACAAAATGGCGGACTAAATATTTTTTCACAACTTACCTCAATATGAGTATCAAATGAAAGAGCTTGATTAGTAAAATACTATACACCATAAAAAAATTCAAATTTTTTCAGGCTACCCCTAACAGTAACTCAAAGAATAGTCATTTCCATAATTTTCTGAGTGACTTAAACTTGCTGCTTTCATTTTCAGAGTCCACATTTCAACACCGTATGATTCCGTTGATTCTCAAAGGCTGTTCAGCTTCAAACAAAGCTATTAACGACTTAAATAGCTTTGTTCAGCAACAAAGTCTTATTGTTAAGGAATAATAAAGTCTAATTGTTACCCCGGTAGCTCCATAAACGCAGCTATTGTCGAGCCAGCCTGGACTTGGTTCTCGATACGTACACATTACTGCAATTGAAGTTACGATAATTATTGTATTGAATCAAAATACGATACTACTGACGTCATAAAAATTTTCAGCTCGCAATAGAAAATGCTAACATGACATTTTTTATACAATGCACATGCAACTCGCGTGTGACGTGACCGGTCCAGTCCGACTGAAGTTTCTACCGCATCCGGCGCCCTTTTTCAAGGAGACGCGCGTGACCGCTGCTCGGTTGGCAGTGGCACTGTGCCACGGATGCGGCTTAAACTGGACCGGACCAACTGAAGTCGGACTGGACCTACTGCATCACACGTGATTCACCAGTGAATTAATTAAAAATATGTAATATCTACGCTATCAAACGCACACATGACGTTACTAAAGATGCTAGTATTCGTAGTTCATCTACAGACTAAAAACCGTGGTGGCCTAGTCGAGGTCATAGGTCATACTGTTGTATTAAAACTCAGAAAGACAGATAAATTATATTATAAATGTAGCATTGTGTTAACTACATTTATAATTAATATTTAAATTACATAAATTATGCTTGATTATGACTGCAATTGTTGTTGCTTACCATTAGGCACCCTATCCTGCCGCTCGTATTATCCCTTAAACTATAAAATGCTACGGTACTAACTGGCCCCTAGAGTATTAATTCCGTACTCTGTTTCCCAACACATATACAGGTTAATAAAAATTTTCATTTTACTTACCAATTCCTGGCCGGACGACGCATATTGGTAAGCCTGAGCTCATCTCACGCACTAACTCTTCTGATACCGATTTCGTAAAGGTGTAGGTGTTGGGCCAACTTTTGATCAAACTGGAATCATTCATTAACTAATTTCATAACGTAATGTTTATAAAGTGCGGGGCTTAAGTCACGAATAATTTTTAATTACCTCGATGTTTCGGCAGTGCCGTACTGTAAACATTATGTGTTCAAATAGGGAAAGTTTAAATACAATAATTTCATAACATAATTGCATAAATACATGACATAAATATTTACCAATCTAATAATTCCGTCAGGCAGATAATAGAAAAATATGAAATACGAATTTTTCGTTATATTAAATTATTAATAATAGCCAATGATATACATGGATAATAATCAAACATCGGGAGTGGGGGATTGTGACGTCACGTATCAATAAAAATCGTACAATGAAGTGACGTCACTCGACAAATCTAAGCACTGTCTGTATCTTGGTTATTTTTGCTTGTGAAAGGCAAGAAAAAATGTGTACAATATTTTTTTAAGTATCTGACGAACTAATTAGTTTAGTTTTTTGTTAGTATCCGAATTGAGATTACCTCACAGGACTTTAGCACACACACACACTTTTTCATACAAAATTTGATTTAAATTTAAAACCCCAAAGATTCTGTCAGCTAGTTTTTAGGAATGTAAACGTACCTGGGTGTAATATCATCCAATCTCTCAGGCTCCATAGTTTCCGCCATAGATATCATGGCGTCAGGTGGTACGGGGGATTTATAGAAATGCTCTTGGATGTCTTTCCCTGCTAAGGTCGTGGTGGCGTTGGTGTACGCAGTCGACACATGGACGAACGATCTGTAAATAATGTCCTTAGGATGTAGTAACAGATCATGTTTTATGATACCAGTATTACTAATAACAGGAAAATTACTGTGGTTGTATGATCAAGCAGAGATGTGTCGAATAGAAGACATATGGAAGAGAAATATGTCGAAATTAGAATCTTGTAATAAGGTGAAATAATAGATTTATGAGACTTTTGATGTAACATTGTTTGTACTCATGTAGTAAGTATCTGTATACTTACTGTATGCATTGATTATTTGTTATTTAACACATCTCTGTGTCATCAAAAGTCATGGAAAATTTCAAAATAGTAATGGCCTGTCATCGGAGCCGTGAGGATCATTTGCCGGATATTTTATTCCATACTTAATCGGAACATATCTTCTTTACAATACAATAAAAATATCACAACTCTGTCACAAAATACTTGTTTTTATTTCAAAAAAAATAAAATTCCATACAAACGCCGCAGTGGAGCTACCTACTCTGCACACAACTACGCAGATGTCGTTCGTACACACGCGTGAATGTGTGCGTTAGAGCTAGGGCTACTGAATTGTTTCATTGAATAGTTGTGCCCCTTGAGTTCACCTGGTGACATAAAGTAGTCTATAAACTTGCTATAATGTTGAGTTACATAAATAGAATGGAGCCAAAATATACTATTCTAATTAAAAGGGTGTTTGCACAGATTTCTTAATTGTTTCAGAAATCTGTGGGTGTTTGTATTGCCGCGTAAAATGAAACGAAACCGATGATAGATTAGATCAGGTACCTGACACATTCGCATTTTATTATACACTTACCCATGAAGGAAACTTTATTCTGTCACTATAATTATTCCTCCAGGCATTATCAATCCGTGCTTGGGCACGTAAGTTACTGGCTGTGTAGGTAATTTACGAATTTTAAGTTAAAAATGACTTCGTTATTATAAATAAATAAATATTGGTAGACAATTCACACACAACACCATCTGACCCCAAACTAAGCAAAGCTTGTAATATTATAAAGTAACGTTAGTGAAAAGTTTCTAATCTTACGTTATTATAAAGTTTTTAATCTTGTCCCGTTTAGTTGACGGACAGCCGTAAACAGCACAACAACCCACCATGATGATATTTCGTTAGGAATTAGATGTTCGATACCAGCCCTTCGTTGAGTGCTCCTAGCGTATCCGAAACGGCCTGAGGGGTGAGGAAGCTTGAAATTGGCGGGGGGTAGGGAGTGTCCGTTCTATCTATATTATCTATTCTATGCTCTTACTGAGACACCCATTAAGTACACAGATTCTTTGCCATTTTGTGAATGATGTAACCAAGGTTCTAATGAATTTACGGTTCAAATAAATGAATTGAATTGAAGCCAGTTCTCTGTATTTTAAAAGTTTCATGCACTATGGTGAACATTGATAATTTGATTTATTTTATTCAGTATAGGTTCTACTTTCCCTTTTTTATTCAATCACGTATTTAAAGTCACTATCTTCGCCCCGCGGTTTAACTCGCATAATTCCCGTTCCCATTATTTTGACGTGACAACGTCTTATAAATTGGTTTGCCGAGTGACACTTCAAGAAACTGCGTTACGCTCCGCTCACGTTATGCGCTCACAACGATAGCGAGTGAGAGGCACGCGTCCCTTCCACTCGGGCATGGTTAGCCCGCCTAAGAGCGAGAGAGACAGACATAAAAAGTGAAAGGCGCGTCCCTTCCGTAAAATTATTTTACCACTCAAAGTCGTTGTCACGTAAAACATTCGCCCGTATACCGACTTTACAGGCAACCAAAGGCTTTTTTTTCATGATAAAATGTACCTACGTATTCTTCCAGACTATAATCTGTGGTTCTAATTTAAACCCATCCGTTCGTAGGTTACGACATGATCGTGCAACAAATATCCAAACATTGACATTTATTTATAAGATTAGTAGATTTGTAGTTAGAATGCAATATAACTATAATATTATTGCACAGTCAGTAATGCCACTGGCAGCGCTGGTGATAGTCGAAAGTCTACTACGAAGTCCGATGAACGATATATCGGCCGAAGATATGGACGTTTCATACCACGAAACACGATCGGGTGTTTCGTTCATTCCGACCGACGCTGATTTGACAGTTTTTGTGTCATCAACCGACCGATTGTGTTTCGTGGTATAAAACGTCCATAACTTCGGCCGATATACCGTTTATCGGACTTCGTAGTAGACCTGCTGATCGCGCACTCAAAGTCAAAGTTATTTATTGATAAATATACATTTACAGGTCAGCCATAAAAAAATATAATAATAACAATTATCCGTGTTATAACTAAAAATTTAAAAAATAAAATTTATCAACAATGTCACGATCATAAACATAATTACAGTAAAAATAATGTCAAATCGAAATAAAAATTCATACTACTAATTAATTCCACTATAATAATTAAATGTACTATAATAGGAATTGAGAATAATCAATAAATAATTACAGTGGTTACAGTTACAGTCGTTGATTTCCGAATCGATTGAAGGTTAAAATTGAGTCGCCTTCGGCCGAATGTACCCTTAATAATCATAATCTTTTATTTCATAAAATCAATTTGCATGTCAGAATTATAAGCATTCACAAATTATAACACAAAATTCGGTATACAATAGGTACAAAGAGTTTACATATACTACGTATAGAGTTGGCACAAACGCTTTACACCGAAAGCACGGGTAGCATCTTTTTTGCCTTGTCGCTCTTGTGGAAGTGACATACTTTTGTCGCGGCACATGACTCTGTTCCCATAGAAAGCATGCACGTCATCTGTTTACGATTGACACAAAGGAACCATGTGGAAAATTGAACTCTATACGTAGTATATGTAAACTCTTTGAATAGGTACCCTTGCACAATATACCTCCAGTGTCAAATGAGTATTAATTCCAAATTCAAACAATGTCAACAAATAATAAATTAATAATAATACTTTAATGAAATGATAATGACTACTAGATTAAATTAAACAAAAGTTTGTTGATTTATAAGGCGAGTCAGAAAATTCCTCATATCCATAAACCGCTTGTTTTTTTTTTGATATTATTTTGCCACTCCACAGACTCTGGGGTCCGTGACCTTTGTCATTACAGTTATCTAGCTAATCTTCCACAATTGACACATGTGGTAGGTGCCTTGTGGTATCTCAAGATTTAGCCAAAGCTTTTGAGATCTCATTAGTTAGTGGACTAAAAAGCTGTGTTGTGCACTTGAAGTCAGCGCTAGATTGGTCTTGACAGTACTTGGAGTCGTTTCCGTGTCGCCGGCCAATATAGAATGACAGGCGATCATTTTCTTACAAATTTAAATTGTTACACGTTATGTGTATGCACACACGTTATGTATGTTGTGGAAAACATCCGCGGCTATGCTACAGTGCCCCTCCGAGGTCAATGTATTATACTTCGGGCTTTGCACAACTGTGTTGTTGTGCAATGCAATGAAAAACGAAAAAAAATGTTTGAGCTAAATTACAGCAACACTCCACGAGGTCGACCTGGTAACATTTTATTATTGACTGCACAAAGAATATAAAAACATTGATTTAAGTTAATCTCCCTAAATATTTTCATTGTTACTGTACGGCTTCCTGTTTCCTTATATATATGTGTTTCTGTGCCCAAAGTGATATGAGTTCGCCATTACAAATACAAATACAAAAATCTTTATTGCTGTTTGCAGGTAAGATAAGGTGATACAAAACATTTTAATAGTTGACCCATACAAGCTGGCCTCTTCTTCTAGAGGCATGCAATATGTCTGGCAACACAGTTTCCATTGCTCTGAATTTATACAATGATAATAATAGTCAGCTGATAAAGTCTTCTTCTTCTTTTTTTCATTTATAGCTTTTAATCGGCTGTATCATATTATATGTCATCTGATGCATCGTCTATTAATTTCTGGCTTCTATCCGGTTGTGCTATGTAAGTGTGATATGTTTGGTGAGCACAATTACGCCAACGTCTTGTGTTTCAGCAGGATGCTGTTATGGATTTTGACAAGTTGTATGTAGTTTAAATCCAAGGTCTAATCAAGACCTTGGACAAGTTGTATGTAGTATAAATCCTAGTAACTATTGCAGTCCATTCATGCTGCCCTCAAAGGATCAAAGAGTTTAAGGTCTTATGCATATTAATTTTATTCGTATAGCGAATATATTTAGTATTTGTTAGTAGAAAGTATTTCGTTAGTGACCATTACAAATACATTTACAGTGTATTTTAATAATAAAATTATACGCTGGAAATGTCTTTACATGCACGTTCGCCATACGCTAGGCGAAGTATGTCGTGATACATCACGAATGGTCATGGTGTCTCTACCGACTAAAACCCCACAGGTTTCTCCGGCTCTGGGTTGGCGACAAAGTAGTCCCAGCGCTGCTTTCGTATTCGACCGGGCCTCTGCCATTGCCACCACCCTAGCGTGTCCGCTACGTGTGGGGACGGATCCCGCATTTGGCTCCAGTGACGCGCCGGAAACCAGCGACACCACATCTCTTCGGAAAGCCCTATACCAAGATAGGATGTTCGACGGCCCAAAACGTCTCACATCAGACCCTCCAGTGGGGACGAGATTCCTTGTCACCTGGAAAACTTACGTATGATTAGAAAAACCGCACAGTAACCTTCCCAAGACAAGTCTTCCAGATTATTTTTCTCCACCTTCTAGATGCGCTGCTCGAAGAGCGAAGAACACGAATAGAAGTTCCCTTCCCAGCCGGGATTAGCGATCACACAACAAGAAACCACCAAGGCAAGTATTGTAACAATAAAACAAAAACAGGAGCTAAACATCAACCTAATGTTATTTAAGATATTCCAGAAATAAAGGCTTGTTTTTGTTGTGATGGTAATTGGAAAAGTTACCTGAGCTGTTTGCATGATTTCCCCAACAGGAGCGCTTCCCTGGTGCCTCTGACGTTGATGAGAGTGGCTGACCGCAGCGTTTCGTCGAACCGAGTCGTGGCTGCCATGTGGAATATTACATTCACCTACACCGACCGAACAAAGACATGTTACCACAGAGAATATGTAATACTACAAATTCCTGTAATCTGAGAAAGTGTTTTTATGTTTATGTTATGTTTAACGTCGCCCTCGGTTTTGTCCGCGTTATTTCCGTTCCGTTTAGTTTCCCGGTACAGATCAGCTTTGGATCAGCCCTTCTATCACCTAACTAAATTGGCTATGACTTTGCTGCTGGTTTCTCTATCATTTCAAGCGACAAGAAAAAGAGAGTAATATCAAAACTAAGACAATTTTAGTCAGGCGGTAGACCCTCTGATCAGTCGCAGAGCATGGCTGGCTGACATTCACTTAGGATAAAGAGTCAGTAAATCAGTCAATGGAACAAAGGAGAGGAAGCTTATATGTAGCAATGGGTCAAATAGACTAATAATAACGGCTAATTGTCCAACAACTTCGAATCTCATCAATTTTTTTCCAAAGTTCACTGTACGATAATATCTTGATACAGTTTTTTTTTAGTATAGAGTGACTCGACGATCAGGACATGTGGCTGATGGTTAGCAACATGCCTGCCCATAACAGCACAGTGACACGTAGCTATTGGAAGAGTCCAAATCATTAGGTACCTAACAGCCTAGCATAGCACTGCGCTCGTCATCCAGAGATAAAATATTTTTATCTCTATGCCCTGTAATTTCATTGGAAACATTGCCCTTTAATCCAGAACAAAATGTTTGCATTCTGCTTGACGGCAGAATAACTGGCAAAAGTATGGTACTTCCCCAGGTGTACTCCGCAAAGAGCCGAACTTTTATTTAATGATTGATTTGAGAATTTTATTGTTATGCTAATGAATAACGTATTTTTTTTGTAATTTGACCCCAGTTTTACTATAAAAACTCGCTGTATGATGCGTACCTCTTCGGTAAGCGTCGCCCAATCCTTGTCGTTGATGCCAAGTCTCATCTCAGCCACGTCTCCTTCTATCGCCAATAATTTATCAGCAAAATCTGGTTTTTGTTCTCGCAATGTGTCGAAAATCTAAAACAAATGAAATTGTGACTGTTGTGATGTGTGTTATTCTTTCATAGTTTGTCTGTATCTTATCTTATACCTTTAAACGAGCAGTTCGTGTTGGTATATATATATAACTAGATGCCCGCCCCGGCTTCGCCCGTGGTATATTATATAGCACTCATCGGGATCCCGTACAAATCCAACGGTGAAAGAATGACTGAAATCGGTTCACTCATTCCTGAGAATATCGATTTCAAACAAAAAACCTCTTCAGCAACCTGCTACGCCACCTGTCGGAAATTGGTCGTACCAACTCAGATTTAGAAAAAAAAAATAGCAAAGGTTTATATTCAAGGCACAGATTACTGAAATTCAATGACGCAATCTTTGACACATGCTGTCATGTGTCATTTCAAAGCACGAAACGTACGAAAACTCTCAAAAGGGGAATATTTTTTCCCGATTTTGTTACATTCTTGTTTCATGCTCCGCTTCAATTAATAGTAGAGTTATTTTCTATAGCCTAAAGCCTTCCTTGATAAATGGACTATCCAATAGAAAAATAATCTTTCAATTCGGACCAGTACTTCCCGAGATCCTAGCGTTCAAGCAAACAAACAAACAAACTCTTCAGTTTTATAATATTAGTATAGATCTGAATCTCGGAAACGGCTCGAACGATTTTCATGAAATTATGTATACAGGGGGTTTCGGGGACGATAAATCGATCTAGCTACTTTTGGCGCTCTTGAAAAGTAATACGAGTGATTTTTTAACGATGCACGTGCACAACATATAATATAGGCTCATTAAGCCTGCGCGTTTTGTTTTTTAACGACCTATGACCGCTCGCTTCGACTGCTTCGGTTTACAGCCGAAGAGGTTTATTATTTATAATCATGGCACGCATCTCATTCAAATCATCAAAAAATATCTATGAGCTCGATTGAAAATCTTAAAACCAATGGTTGCTCCTCTCGCCCTAGAACTTGCCCAACTTTACAACACGTGCATTGCTAAAGGTCACTGCTTTTAAAATAGCAAAAATAGCACTTATATTTAAAGGTAAGGGCGAACGCGAAAATATAGCCAATTATAAACCGATATGTATATATTTCTGAAAATAGACTTAGTACACCTCTGATTTCCGCAAAGCTTATGCCCTCTCGTACAAACAATACGCCTATTAAGAAGGAAGATCAACCACATCTATCACTCGAGAATTTATACGTAGTGCTATGGAAACAAAGGACAACAAACATGAAAAATAAGTTGCCATTATACGTTGTGACATATCAAAAACGTTTGACGTTGCAGACTAAGAGAAACTCCGGTTCTCTAAGGATTCGATGGACCAATACGTAACAACTTTACAGGCATAGGCATACCAGCAAATACAGTAAATGATGATAATGAATGTTTTTTTCTGGTGTCTTTATGCTTATGTTGTACATCTTCTAGATCTAAAATATCATTAATTTCTATTAAAATTATTATTATTTAAATTCTATTACTTACGGGATCTTTCGCCATCTCGAGTAACCTTGATTGTATATCTTTTCCTTTCTTTGACCGCAGCAAAATGTACACTTTTGACATCTGGCACGACCTAAAACAGTAATGCATTTCTTTGGAATCTGAATATTTATCTGAATGCAATCTGAGTATTAACAGCGCCCCGTGGTTTTACCCCGTAGTTCCCGCTCCCTTTATTTTCCCATGATATACGAGTATATAGCCTATGCTCTATACCAGTTGTTGCCATTCTGTGTTCCAAACTTCAGTTCTATCCATTCCGACGTGACTGGCCAACAAACATTGATCAATTATAGTGGCAAGCTTGGTTCCAAATTTACAGCTTCGTTTGGGGTTAGACGATGTTGTGAACATTCACACCACTGCATTGATCTTGTGGTCTAGATCTCGGATGTCACGAAAAAAATATTTTTACGACAATATCAATTTGTTCTAGTCTGTCTTATCAGCAACTACTATCAAGATCATAAATCCTAAGTGTTCACGACTGCCTTAACAGTTTTTCTTATAGTTATTAATATTTAAAAATTTACCTCATCAACTTCTCTATGATGTATTTCCCCATGAATCCTGACCCCCCAGTGAAGAACAGCACAGAGTTTCTGTAGAACCGCTGGATTTCGGAGTCACCCTTCGCGTTAGCCATGGCTTCTAGCATTGGCCGCTGTTGGACCAATGCTGCTACTTCTATCTTTTGCGCCGGGTCCATTATAAATCGCCCTGAAAAAAAGAGCAGTATTTGCTAATTTGAATCAAACGTACCTTTTAATATTTGTACTCATCAAAAAGTTAAATAAATTAAGAAAGTTTGCAAAAATCTCTATAAAGAAGAGATTTAATAACAGAAAAAAATATTGAGAGAAGAGGTTTGAGCGTATTTTAAATGACACCGAAAAAGGAAAAGTTTTAATAATATTCCAATAGCAGTGTGGCAGTTTTATCATTGGCAGGCATATTGCTTACCATTAGGAAAATGACCTACTCATCTCGCTACATTAAAAAAACGTTTATGACCATGACATTGTTTTTTTTTGTTTTCTACCAGATATGATTTTGATCACTTTTAAAATAAAATAGAAAAAATAGTAAAACAATAAACCTGTGCTACTACAAACCTATTTGCAATAAACTATTTTGAAACAATTTCAACACTGTACGCCACAATACTTGTTGCTTGTTGTTGATTATAATGATTAACAGGATTCTATTTTGATTCATCGTGCATATCTATTAACTTTGCAGTTGACCTTTGGCTGCATGTGTAAAGCGGTTGTAATATAAGCGTATCAATATACCTAATATTAAAATCAAACCATTATTTATTTGAAAATGACTAAATAATTATCTTTCTTAACCCCCGACCAAAAAAAGGGGTGTTCTAAGTTTGACGTCGATGTCTGTCTGTCTGTCTGTCCGTCTGTCCGTCTGTCCGTCTGACCGTCTCCGTCTGTCCCGTCTGTCCGTCTGTCCATCATCGTCTGTCCGTCTGTCCGTCTGTCCGTCTGTCCGTCTGTCCGTCTGTCCGTCTGTCTGTCCGTCTGTCCGTCTGTCCGTCTGTCCGTCTGTCCGTCTGTCCGTCTCCGTCTGTCCGTCTGTCCGTCTGATCAATCTGTCCGTCTGTCCGTCTGTCCGTCTGTCCGTCTGACAAATCTGTCCATCTGTCCGTCTGTCCGTCTGTGTCTGTCCGTCGTCTGTCCGTCCGTCTGTCCGTCGTCTGTCCAAATCGTCCGTCTGTGTCCGTCTGTCCGTCTGTCGTCGTCTGTCGTCTGTCCGTCGTTCGTCCGTTCGTCCGTCTGTCCGTCCGTCTGTCCGTTCGTCCGTCTGTCCGTCTGTCCGTCTGTCCGTCGTCCGTCCGTCCGTTCGTCCGTTCGTCCGTTCGTCCGTTCGTCCGTTCGTCCGTTCGTCCGTTCGTCCGTTCGTCCGTTCGTCCGTTCGTCCGTTCGTCCGTTCGTCCGTTCGTCCGTTCGTCCGTCTGTCCGTCGTCCGTTCTGTCCGTCTGCCCGTGTTCGTCCGTCCGTCGTGTCCGTTCGTCCGTTCGTCCGTTCGTCCGTTCGTCCGTTCGTCCGTTCGTCCGTTCGTCCGTCGTCGTCCGTCCGTTCGTCCGTTCGTCCGTTCGTCGTTCGTCCGTTCGTCCGTTCGTCCGTCGTCCGTTCGTCCGTTCGTCCGTTCGTCCGTCCGTCCGTCCGTTCGTCCGTCGTCCGTTCGTCCGTTCGTCCGTTCGTCCGTCCGTCCGTTCGTCCGTTCGTCCGTTCGTCCGTCCGTTCGTCCGTTCGTCCGTTCGTCCGTTCGTCCGTTCGTCCGTTCGTCCGTCGTCCGTCGTTCGTCCGTCTGTCCGTCGTCGTTCGTCCGTTCGTCCGTCCGTCCGTTCGTTCGTCCGTTCGTCCGTCTGTCCGTTCGTCCGTCCGTCCGTCCGTCGTTCGTCCGTCGTTCGTCTCGTCCGTTCGTCGTCTGTCCGTTCCGTTCGTCCGTCGTCCGTCCGTCGTCCGTCTGTCCGTTCGTCCGTCGTCCGTCGTCCGTCCGTCCGTCTGTCCGTCTGTCCCGTCCGTCGTCCGTCCGTCTCGTCCGTCTGTGTCCGGTCCGTGCATGGCATTGCATGGGCACCAGTTCGCGCCGAGACTGCGACTGCGCAGTCTCGCGAACAGCTTGGCTCATCCACGTGATTTTTTGCGTAATAAGGAGCAGCTCTTCACATGTAGCTAATATGCTACTTGGGTCCCAAATATCAGCAGCCAAACAGCCAGTAGACAAACTGTACGACGAATCTCACTAACCTCACAAGGCTAGTCCACCAGCCTCTTCAAAAATGTATGTGTCTTCAAATCGAAAGTGGATCGATGTCTTCTAGATAACGTTCCATCGTAGACCGCATCGTCGCTAAACATCAGGTGAGATGAAGATCAACTGCAAATCTATTATTGCTAGAAAAAAATATGATTTATGATTTTGATTTGTACTGGCAACAAAACATGTCAAAAATTCGTCATGTCTGTCTGTCTGCCTATCCGTATATCACGGCCACTTTTCTCGGAAACTATAAGAAGTTCAGATTGAAAACCTCATAAGAACTATTTAAAAATGGTAAGCAGATGTATTCTGCGAACCGTATTAAGATTTCATCCAAAAAAAACTATAAATTTTGGTAGTGTCCCATACTTAGAAATGAAACGCAAGCTTATACCTCGCGGAGTGTATAACGATTTAGCTTTAGAAATTAAATCACAATGGAAAGTCAAAATAGTAAAAACAGTGCCCATTGTAATCTCTGCGACGGGAGTAGTGCCCCGTTCACTTTTCACGAGCTTGGATGAATTGGGAATTCATAAACTCACATTTATCATGTTACAAAAGGGGGCCATTCTTAATACTTGTCGGATAGTGCGAAAGTTCTTGTCATCAGATTTAAACGTATAGATTGTAACTAGGAACCCTATTTCCGCTTGGCCACAAGCCCGCGAAAGTAGTTAGGAATACCTCGGTAGCGAGAGGATAAAATATACCTTCATAAATAATAATAATAATGGGGACCTCTTCGGAAAAACCGAGGGTTTTGCCTGTGCATTGCTGACGAAGTTATCAAGACGAACAATTACCGGAAATACATAATGAAGGACGGTACGGTCGACAATTGTCGGGCATACCGCCGTCCAGGCGAATCACTTCGTCATGTTATTTCCGGTTGTTCGCATCTTGCTAACGGCGAGTACTTGCACAGACATAACCTAGAAGCCAGGATCATCCACCAGCAACTTGCTCTTCGATACGGCCCTGTCTAGTCCGAGGTGCCGTACTATAAGTACGCACCTCTGCCAGTTCTCGAGAATGGTCGTGCCTTGTTTACTGGGACCGCTCTATCATCACGGACAGGACTATTGTCGCCAATAAGCCTGACATCGTACTGGTAGACCGGTCTCAGCGCCGGGCTGTAATCGTCGATATCACCGTACCACATGATGAGAACCTCGTGAAAGCTGAGAGGGACAAGCTTAGCAAGTACCTTGACTTGGCTCATGAGGTTACCGCCATGTCGGATGTTGATTCGACGATCATAGTCCCAATAGTTGTGTCGGCAAACGGCCTTGTAGCGAAAAGTCTCGACCAACATCTCAAGAGACTTTCGCTAGACGGTTGGATTAAGGGTCAGATGCAGAAGGCGGTCATCCTCGACACAGCGCGCATCGTCAGGAGGTTCCTCAGTCTGCAGCCCTAACCACCGGTAGCTTGGGCCCTGCCCCGCTGTTGGCGGCACCCTAGTTTTTAAGTTTTTTATAATGCTTATATTTTTATTCTTTTTGTCAAAAACTTAGAAATTAAGAGAAATAAATAAATTACTGAATAATAATAATCACCTTCCTGCTCCATAAGTCTGGTAGTGCCACGGAAACGAAGAACTACAGACCCATAACGTGCTTAGCTACCATCTATAAGCTGCTTACATCCATTCTGAGAGCAAAAAATTAACGCGCACATAGTTGCAAATAACGTTTTGGCCTCCTCTCAGAATGGGTGTAAGATTGGGTCCCGTGGTACTAAGGAGCTACTCCTCATTGACACGACCATTTGCCAGCAAGTCAAACGAAACAAAGGAGCCCTCTCCGCTGCTTGGATTGACTATAAGAAGGCCTATGATGCGGTGCCCCATTCATGGCTGGAAAGGGAGTACAAAATAAATCCAACTCTAAAATCTTTTCTAAGCAAATGCATGGGACAGTGGGTCACAGTCCTTTATCAACCAGGTAGCGTAGACAGCTCGTTTGATTCGGAGGATTACTTAATAAAAATTGAAAGAGGCATTTTTCAGGGTGACAGTCTAAGTTCCCTGTGGTTTTGCCTAAGTCTGAATCCTCTCAGCACTCTGCTGAAGGATTCAGAGTTAGGTTATCGTCTTCGTAGAGGAGGTGAGGTTATATCTCATTTGTTGAACATGGACGACCTCGAACTTTTTGCACCGAAACGCCAGGACTTGTTGGAGCTATTAGAAACCACGGAAGTTTTTAGTAACGACATCAAGATGGAGTTCGGTGTAGACAAGTGTGCGGTCATGCATGTACAGCGAGGGAAAGTAGTAAATTCAGAGAATTTACAACTTTTCGAGACTATAACTCTCAAATCTCTCTCCGAAGACGAGACCTACAAATATCTCGGTATGTCACAGTCATTGGGTATATCAGCAGATGACATTAACAAATCGGTGAAGGAGCGCTTCTTTTGCCGGCTGACAAAAGTACTTAAAAGTCTTCTGTCAGGCGGTAATAAAGCGCGAGCCTTCAACGGTTGGGTAATGCCTCTGCTGATATACTTCTTTGGCATATTGAGGTGGACTCAGACTGAGCTCGACGCCCTGGACAGGAAGGTCCGTCAACTGCTCACAACTCATCGCATGCTACACCCGCGCTCGTCTGTTATGAAACTGTATATTCCGCGGAAGTGGGGAGGTCGAGGCTTTTTAAATGCCAAGAACCTACACAACCGCGAAGTATGCAGTCTCAGAGATTATTTTCGCAACAGCGCGTCCGGGATGCATCGCGATGTTGTGGCAGTTGACAGAAGCTTCACGCCTCTTTTACTGGCAAACGAGAGCTGGCGTAAACCATCGGTGCTCAGCACTGATGATCGCAAGGAAGTGTGGAAGAGCAAGGAGCTGCACGGGCGATTCTATCGGGCCCTAACGGGACCCGATGTGAATCTGCTCGCGTCGGTGAACTGGCTACGCTTCGGGGACCGCTTCGGAGAAACCGAGGGTTTTGTCTGTGCAATTGCTGACGAGGTTGTCAAGACGAACAACTACCGGAAATACATAATGAAGGACGGTACGGTCGACATTTGTCGGGCATGCCGCCGTCCAGGCGAATCTCTTCGTCATGTTATTTCCGGTTGTTGGCATCTTGCTAACGGCGAGTACTTGCACAGACATAACCTAGTAGCCAGCAACTTGCTCTTCGACACGGCCTTGTCGAGTCCGAGGTGCCATACTATAAGTACGCACCTCTGCCAGTTCTCGAGAATGGTCGTACGTTGCTCTACTGGGACCGCTCTATCATCACGGACAGGACTATTTTCGCCAATAAACCTGATATCGTGATGGTAGACCGGTCTGAGCGCCGGGCTGTGATCGTCGATATCACCGTACCACATGACGAGAACCTCGTGAAAGCCGAGAAGGACAAGCTTAGCAAGTACCTTGACTTAGCTCATGAGGTTACCGCCATGTGGGAAGTTGATTCGACTATCATAGTCCCAATAGTCGTGTCCCAGTCTCGACCAACATTGCTCTCTCTTGATCGTTTGACACGGTACAATCTGCTCTTGTTGTTTTCTTGTTTGTGGTGTAAATTTTGAAGCACAGCTGCAAAAAAAGTGATAAGTTCTGAAGTGTGGAGCATCCTGCATCACATAGAAGATAAATCTACGCCTAAGATTTCGGTAAACACCAAAAAATCACAAACTAAAACACAAGTTTTGATTTTATATCAATATTTCTACCTTCTTTGAATTTTATAAGCGAACTTTACTGGCTGTGAACATAAAGAGCATCGGGCATTGTCAATGTCATATGTCGAATTTTGACGGTGACTGTGACATACGCGCCGATTGAAACCAAGTTTTTTTTTTTTCTCTCTACTTGTGTGCTGCCATAGATCGGGCTGTTTTTCCACCAAGCGGAATTGAAGTGCAACTCTAGCGCACCTAAATTTGGATTACTTATTGAATTACTCAGAGGTGTAGAAAACCAGCTCACATAACACTGACATTAAATAAGATGCCGTTGAAACGCACACCACCACCGTCAGTAATTGCGTCTCCCTCGCCTTCAACCTTCGGAACGCCTATGCAACACAGTAGCTCAGAAACGAATGTCTCGGAAATAGGCCTGGAGGCAGGGCTGAGCGCGGCCTCATCTGCGAGCAACATAGGTGAATTTTCTACGGCCACTAAAATGACGATGAAGAAAAACCCTACAGCTAAACGAAAACGTCCTGAAACCACCGAGCGGAGCTCCGAAACAGTAGAGTTCAGTAAGCTTGAATTTTTGAACATGTTTGAGTCACTCCAACAGGAACAAAACGTGAAATTTGAGATGATTCTTAGTTCACTACAAGAATTAAAACTTTCGATGGACTTCATCTCAAGCAAATATAACGAAGCAACAAAGAGAATAGAGGCTTTGGAACAACATAGAAACAGGGATAAGCAATATATATCTGAACTGGAGACCAAGCTGGAAAAATTAGATCGTAACGCTCGCAGCACCAGCATCGAGATCAGAAAGGTTCCACATAAAAGTAAGGAAACTAAACAAGACCTCATTAACATCCTAAAAAACACTGCCCACTTTCTCAAGACGCCTATTCAGGACACGGAAATCAAGAACATATTCAGAGTGAACTCTAAAGCTGCAGTTAAGCCGATAGTAGCAGATTTCACTACCACCCCGAAGTGTGAAATGTTTTTAAAATCATACAAACAATATAATAAGGCACACGAGGGTAATCGGCTCAATAGCAAAGACTTAAATATCGAGGGAACCAGATCACCAGTATACATCTCGGAGTTCCTCAACCAACAAAAACGCAAACTACTCTACCTGGCTCGAGATTTCTCGAAGAACCACGGGTATAAATTTTGTTGGACATCATCAGGACGTGTCTATTTGCGGAAAATGGAAGGGACATCACATATTCATATCTGCAATAAGGATGACCTTGATAAACTCCGGGGTAAATGACTAGCCTTTGAAACTTCATGCATAATTCACATGAATATGGCTCAATTAATTGTACCACATAATTATAACCTAACTATAGTTCATAAGCGGTATTTTTTCAATTACTTGCATCAAAACTTTTACTCTTCATCACACAAACATATCACAACAAACAAAGCACACGGTATCAAAAAAACTATAAAATATTACCCATTCAAAACGCAGTCACACATACACAATTCTACCCAGACTACTATAATGCTCATTTGCTTACTCTTAAAAAACTCAATAAACTATAAATTAATTACTATTTACTATAAAATCCATTCATGCTTCATATTGGATATTCGACAAAATTTGGTCGGAATTTCACTGATGGAATTCTGTTCTTTTCTCTCGGATTGTTTTATAAACTCTGGGTCTGATTATGGATAGCACAATTTCTGAATTATCTAGGAACTTGGACGAAATGACTCCATCGGTATCTGTGATCTGTGAACCGGAGGAGTGTGCGTCTTGCGTGACAGGCAGCCCTCGCAGCTTGAATATTATAAGTCAGAATATCAGAAGCATTTCTTGCAACTTCGATCACTTCGCTGTTCATTTACAAAGACTTGCTGTTGCTCCTGATATACTGATTTTCAGCGAGTGCTGGCTGTCACGCAATAAGTACCTTCCACATCTAGAGGGCTATACTTCTACTGCCTCCGCCCAATTGTTCAATCAAAACGACGGTTTAGTCGTTTACACTAGAAATAGCTACAACGTGCGTATATTTGAACCGCAGTTCGGAGAGGCAAACTGCATTGTTGTTACACTAGAACGTAATATTGCGGTTATGGCCATCTATCGTCCACCCGAATTCAAAAACATCAGTAAATTTATTGATTCTCTGGATAATGTTTTAATTTCGCTGGATCATTTTAGCTCGATAATAGTTATGGGAGACATAAACATAAATATCTTGAAAGAGTCAACTGATAGACATATTGGCAAATACCTAAATATGTTGGCCACGCATGGGTTACTGCCAGCACACTCCTTTCCAACATGTGGAAATAGTTGTCTTGACCAAGTTCTAGTAAAAACACGGTTTTCTTCCAAAACCCTCGTGGTACGCAACTCTATCACTGATCATCACACAGTACTTTTTTCAATGAACGTGAAGGACATTATTCCCAAATTAAAAAGTGACAGTATAAAGAAAATTAACTATGTTGAACTTAATGCTCAATTGCAAAAAACTGATTTTCGTCCTATTTTTGAATCGAACGATAGTGATATTGCAACAAACATACTCATTAAGCTAGTTTCGGACGCGATCATTGCAAACACCTCAATTATAAAAAAATCAAGACGTAAAATTCCAATCAAACCATGGATTACACCTGGTCTAATACGTTGCATGAGGAACAGAGACAGGCTTCACACTAAATTCAGAAATAATCCTGGCAATTTAATAGCTAAAATTACCTACACTAGGTATCGAAACTTCCTCACACAACTTCTACGAAAACTAAAAAGTCAGTTTCAACGTTCTGAAATAGAATCAGCCAAGAATGCTAAAGAGATATGGGAAGCGATAAACAAAATAGGAAATCGTAAATGTACAAAAAATTACGCAAACGAACTGTCTTCAATCTCGTTCAGTCCTCTAGATGCATCCAACAGGGTCAATGATTACTTTGTAAATGTGGGGAAAACATTGGCTCTTAGGTTGCAGTCCAAACCAAACCTATTCAATGCAGAGTCTAGCAGGATGGCTTGCAACAATACCTCAACTCCTCCTTTGCATTCATTTACTTTATTGGACACAGATCTTGCCGAAGTCATCACCATAATCGATTCGTTCAAATCCACAAACACAGCCGGTTTAGACCACATTTCTACTAAGATATTAAAAGAAAATAAATCCATTTTTGCTGGATTGCTGACTCATATATGCAACTTGTCTCTGAACTCAGGTCGTTTTCCGGAAGCTTTTAAAACAGCGCTCATTATACCAGTTCATAAAAGTGGTGCTAAAGATGTCATTAGCAATTACCGGCCAATTTCTATACTGCCAGTGTTCTCAAAAATACTTGAGCGTATTATGAATACCAGGCTGTCAAAATACTTAGAAGATTATAAACTTCTATCAGAGCAGCAATTTGGGTTCCGCAGGAATAGGTCGACCTGCGATGCAGTTACTGAGTTGACTAGCCATGTATCCGAAGTATTGGATTCTGGAGATAAATGCCTTGCTATATTCTTAGGTATAGCTAAGGCATTTGATACAATTTCTTCAGAAATTCTTATTAAAAAGTTAGAAGCCTTAGGCATTCGTGGCTTACAGCTCCAACTATTCAGCGATTACCTTTCCAACCGAAAACAGCGTGTCAAACTTGGGGACACACTTAGTACACCGGAAATCATAGCTTGTGGTGTGCCACAAGGCAGCATCGTCGGTCCTACTCTGTTTCTGGGATACATTAATGATCTCTGTAGGCTATCGCTTGACAATGGAAAAGTATTAACGTTTGCTGACGATACAGCTATCATATTTCGTGGTAAAACTTGGGATGAGGCTTTTTTGCTTTGCTCAAATGGGGTTCAATAGGATAAATTCGCTGCTACACAACCACATACTAAGCCTCAACTCAGAAAAAACCAAAGTAATGACATTTTCCATAAGAAACAATACTCAACCTCCGGCACATCTGGTTTTGTCAGCCCACTCCTTCGAATCATCTCTGTGTTCGGAAAACATCTGTAGGTGCCACAAATTGGAGCGCGTGAGCAATATCCGATATCTGGGTGTAATTGTCTACAACCATCTTAGTTTCCAAGGACATATAAGTGCACTATCCAGTAGAATTCGGAAACTAATCGCAGTTTTTAAAAATATCCGGTACGTAGCAGACAAAGCGCTCTTAAAAACGGTTTATCTGTCTCTTTGCCAGTCTCTCCTGATTTACAGCATCGAAGCTTGGGGGAGGAGCCGCAAAAACTCATTTAGCTGCTTTGGAGAAAGCCCAACGGGCTATCTTAAAGGTCAGCAACTTCCTGCCTTTCAGATATCCAACAACAGATCTCTACAAGGATATGGGTGTACTGACCGTGAGACAGCTGTTTATTCTTCGTTCTGTTTTAAGACAACATAAGCTCTCCTCAATAACTGATGACCAGAACCTCGGTCCTAACGTTACAAAACGTCGTAAGGACATTGTGTTTGAAGTGGCTCGATGCAGAACGTACTTCAGGCAAAGATTTTTTCCTTTCGTTAGTAGGTTATTATACAACAAACTATCAGAAACAGAGGAATTGCGCAGACTTAATATCCATAGTCTTAAAAAAACTGTAACTAACATACTTCTAAAGCTAACATACCGTGAAACTGAAAATCTTTTCTCGGTCGAAAGGCTAAATTAGAGCATACGACATACGATAAATGAGTACTTACACACAAATACACACACACACCTTCGAAACACTCTCTCTCACACACACACACACACACACACACACACACACACCTTTGCACTTACCTATTTTTAATTTTATATAATTTCCTTTTTTTTTTTTTTTTAATTTAATTTTACATGTTTTTAAAAGTAAATCTGTGTACCTAATGTTAATGTAAATGTAAATTTCCAACAAATATAAAGTTGAGCATACTAATAAAGAAGCACCTAACAGATTAATTAGGGAGAGCACGGATCTCTGAAGTACAAGCTTCAAGCTTAGTTCGGAGATTTGAAGCTCATCATCTTAATGTTAACAAGCTCCTACTATCTTTGTTTCTACCTATGTAATATTCTACTTTACATTAAGTTCAGTTGTAATCCACATAACTGGTGTCAATAAAAAATTTATTATTATTATTATTATTATCTCAAGAGACTTTCGCTAGACGGTTGGGTTAAGGGCCAGATCCAGAAGGCAGTCATCCTCGACACAGCGCGCATCGTCAGGAGGTTCCTCTCTCTGCAGCCCTAACCACCGGTAGCTTGGGTCCTGCCCCGCTGCTGGCGGCACCCTAGTTTTTAAGTTTTTTATAATGTTTATATTTTTATACTTACTGTAAAAAACTTAGAAATTAAGAAGAATGAATAAATAACTGAATAATAATATTAAAGCCTTTATTAACAATCTTATATATTATGTTACATTTCATCGTATAACTACTTATGTACCTACTAACTACTAATATAAAACTTGGTTGTTTATGAAAGCAACGTATTTTTTTTTTTTAATTTGTATTAGACACCGGTTTCGTGATTGTCTTGCTCTTTGGCATAGGCCTCCCCAAAATCGTCAAGTCATAAACGTAAGGTAGATTAACTCCTACTCTTTCTCTTTTTCTAACTTCGGATGTACACAAAAGACTCTCAGTGGAGAAGGAAGACGTCGTGAGGAAATCAAACTGTTCCAAGACAGCATTGGAGGACACGTGTCAATCGCCAATTAAATTTCGCAATTTTCAAAGGTATCAATTTAAAATCCAAAATTTCAAAGTTAAATTAAACAAACGAAAAAAAGTTAAAAACTCGTATTTATTACCATAATCATTAACCTTTAACTGTGCACGTGGGGTCTCAGAGGCCCCATATGATCTGAGAATTTCCCAAATAAGTAACTTCCCCGCCCCCACGGCGTAGAACCGCTCAGTATATTTGCTTTTAGTGACAAAACAAGTGTAGGCGCAGGTGGTTCTGTTGCTGGCTTCAAAACACATGAGGATAGAACTTTCAAAATTTCGGCCACGCCCTTATTATAGTATTATTGTTCCTGTGTTTATTGTTTTGAATTTTAAATAAAAATGCATAAAATTAATATGTCAAGTGTGTCTCTTAACGTGAAACGTTCAAATACATACAAGTATGTACCAGCCGAGACGTACAATTTACCTTATCTGGTTTCACAAATATACTCCTTTGTTCCAAAGAACAGAAAATCCGTCATCATGATCTCTTTGATACATCACAGTGCAACAGTGCAATCGATAATATTCCAGAAATTATACACTACTATAATACAATTAAAAGATGTAGTTAATGAAATGGTTAAATAATGCTCCTTTTATTCGTGTAGTGGACGAAGATACCCATGGTTATGTTTTATGGTATTTTGAATTTGAGTAGCATCAATGCATACTCGTATTCATATTATAAATGTACTCAATCGATCTCAATACTCAATCATTTTATTGCTAACATGAATTTACATACATACATTGTTGGTCTTATTTAAGCATACAGTATGCAATAGTTTACCATAATGACCCTGATTGGGTGTGGCAATATAATTAATGTCATGCGGAGCGGATCGACTTATTCAATAATTGATTTGTCAGCAAGGTATTATTTTATTGTGTAGTAAGCTTTTACATGTAATATACCTTTTAACGTTTTGATAAACTTTTCATCAGAATTAATATCTTTCGTTTTATAGGGCAATTTGTTATATATTTTAACTGACATTGAGTTTGAACCCGAGCAATGCAATGTTAATTTTGAACACGGCAAATTTAGATTGTGTTTGTGGTTCGATCTAGTTGGGTAATTTCGTCTATCTATCAGTTTTGTGAAAAAATTCGGATTTCTACGTACAAATTTACAGTGTTCCAAAATGTACATAGAAACTATGGTTAAAATTTTAAATTTCACAAAATATTGTTTGTGGAACTGTTACATTAATGTTGGGGAGTTTAATGTTTGCCAGGATCCGGATAGGTACATTTTTTCTGGATAACGAAAACATCACTAGCATTGACGCTGTTTCCCCACAGGATTATTCCGAAATTGAACCAGGAGAAAGCAGACGCGTAGTATGCTGATAAAGCAGTATTTAAGTCAGTCGCCTTTCTCAATTCCCTAATAAGTAAAGTTTGATAATTTGGCCTTTAATTTTTCGATGTGTCGTTTTCAGTTAATATGATTGTCAATTTCTATTCCTAGCAATATCCCATGTTAGCAAATTCAAATTTATAATTAGTATAAGAAAAAATGATGCCAAGGGCAGATTTTTGATGAGGTCTAGATTTAATTAAAGAACAATGGCAGACTTTCATACTTTAAAATAGTTGAGACGAAATGATAGCGTCTATACATCAAAAATATCTTAAAATGTTGAGCGTCAGCCCCTGAGTAATATATGGAAAGATTTTTATCTTGAGAAGGCCGTGAAAAAAGATATTTAGGTTTAAACTTTTTTTAGGTTATGTAGGTTTGACATTGGTTTGACATTGTATGTCGAGACGTCATGTTCTCACAACAAGAAAACTACTTTTTCTGAGGTCTTCTCGAGTAATATATTTTTTAAGGTTTTGGCAAACTTTTCGTCAGAATTTATTTGTTTTCGTTTGTAGGGCAATTTGTTGTATATTTTTACTGACATTGAATTTGGGCCCGAGCTATGCAATGTTAATTTTGAATGTGGTAGATTCAGATTGAGTTTGTGGTTGGATCTAGTAGGGTAATTTCGCCCGTCAGTCAGTCTTCTGAAGAATTGCGGATTTCTTCGCACAAATTTACAAAGTTCCAAAATGTACATGGAGGCTACGGTTAGAATTTTAAATTTGACAAAATATTTTTTATGGAACTGGGCTATGTTAATATTTGGTTGTGTAATGTTCGCCAGAATCCGTATGCATTTTTTCTGCATATCGAATAGCTCACTAGCATTAACACTATTTCCCCAAAGAATTATTCCAAAATTAAGCCAGGACAAAGCATAAGCATAATAGGCTGATAAAGCAGTGCTAAAGTCTGTCGCCCTTCTCAATTCCCTCAAGGCATAAATAAAGCTAGATAATTTAGTTTTTAATTTATCAATGTGTCGTTTCCAGTTGATATGTGTGTCGATTTCTATTCCTAGTAATTTAGCAGCGTCAACAAATTCAAATTTATAATTATTGTAAGAAAAATTAAATTAAGCTTAAAACACTTAGTAGTTTCTACAGATTCCAAGTTGTTCACGATAGAGAGGTGATATCTGTCCAGTTTACTGTAGCCTCCGACTCATATACTTGTAATAGTGATGTCGATTGAAGGTCTAAAAATGTACATATTGTTTTACCATTAAATTGATTAAAGTTGCAAAGAGACATACTTTCCAACTTTTTTTTTAATTAACAGTGACGAGTGAAGTAAATAATTAATTCACATATTAGGTATACCTACATTAAATTGATTTAAGTTACAAAGAGACATACTTTCCAACAATTATTGGAATGAATAATGACAGATGAAGTTTCGAAACTTCGCAAATAAGTTTATAAATATAAACTGTTGTCTTTGAATTTAAATGACACATTATTTTTAGTAAAGCATCCCAGACTTGTCTGCAATAATTGTTCTCCTGGTCGCGTAATAATGGCCTTAAGCTTGCTGTTCGATACTCTTAGCCTCCAAGCTTGGCCATCATTGTAGCCCTGGCTGTCCGTGCCATAAAGGCTTTGTATTTAACTTAGCTTGGCCAACAAAGGCGGTAATAATTAGGGTAACAGCCCCAGGGGCAACCGGCGGCTATAGCGATACAAGTCGGCAGACTGGGACGAGATGCGCTCTTTCTTTGCATCTTACCCATGGCAGTCATTGTGCTTCTCTTCTGATGATCCGTCAGCCTGCGCGGATGCTGTGACTGATGCAATACGTACGGCTATGGAATATTTCATTCCATACTCTGACGTTCCATTATCCAGCAAAGCTCGCCCATGGTTCGGTTCTCAATGTAAAGGTGCTGAAGCATTTAAACATGAGGCCTACCTAGCCTGGGTTGATGCTCAACAGGGTAAGGCAAGGGACACACACCGGAAGAAGAAGGCGTTCAACAGGGCTGCCAAGGCTTGCAAAAGGGTTCTTCAGAGGGCTCGTTTTGACCACTTTAGTCGAATAGGGAACAAACTAGCTTCGTACCCTGCGGGCAGCAAAGCGTTTTGGTCCCTAGCTAAATCGGCCGAATCGAACTTCTGCCGCTCCTCACTGCCTCCAATGCTGAAACCTGATGGGGCGCTGGCTCACACCGCAATGGAGCAGGCAAACTTGTTTGCATCTCAGTTTGCGGAATCTTCGCGTCTAGATGCTGGTAGTGCGACACCTCCTACTCCACCGGGCAGTCCGACCTTGATGCCGGAAATACATATTCGCCAAATGGAGGTTCGTAAAGTGCTACGCAATCTGGATGTGAACAAAGCCAGTGGCCCGGACGGAATTCCTGCTCTGGTGTTGAAAGCTTGTGCGCCTGAGTTGTCTCCTGTACTGACGCGCCTGTTTAGACTCTCTCTCTATACTGGGCAAGTACCGAAATCATGGAAGCTTGCTAATGTGCAACCTGTACCCAAAAAAGGTAGTCGTGCTGACCCCGCCAACTACAGGCCCATCTCGGTCACGTCCATACTCTGCAAGACTATGGGGCGTGTCTTAAAGCGCAGGCTCCTGATGTACCTAGAATCTAACGATCTCCTCAGTGACCGGCAAAACGGGTTTCGCCGAAACCGGTCCACTGGAGATATTCTAGCGTATGTCACCCACATCTGGAGTGAAGCCATCGAGAAACACGGGGAAGCACTTGCAGTCTCCCTGGATATCTCGAAGGCTTTCGACAGGGTTTGGCATGATGGCCTTATTAGCAAGCTATCTAGTTATGGATTGTCTTCAGGGTTTATTGCGTGGATATCGGACTTCTTGAGGGATCGATCCATACGAGTTGTCATTGATGGCTGCTCGTCGGATCGAATGGCTATCAATGCCGGAGTCCCTCAAGGGTCGGTACTCTCTGCGACGCTTTTTCTGCTACATATCAACGATCTGTTGAAGCCCGGTATCTTTGGGTACGCAGATGATAGCACCGTTGTAGAGAGTTACATATCTAGCGCGAGAGCCAGTGGACAGCAAACTAAGGTACTGAGAGAGAGTATGATTGAGCGTTTGAACTTGGCCCTTGAGGAAGTCTCTGAATGGGGCGAAGAAGACGCAGGCGTGTCTGTTCTCCGCAAAAAGGAGTCCATTTCAACATACTCCTACTTTTCGAGGTGTATCCGTACCGGTTACTGATCATCTTGAGCTTTTGGGCGTTACCTTGACTTCAACGCTCAACTTTGGCTCGTACATCGAGTCCAAGGCAAAATTAGCTGCAAAAAAACTAGGTGTCCTCTCAAAGGTGCGAAAGTACTTCAAATCTGAACAATTGCTTTTGTTATACAAAGCACAGATTTGCTCTTGTATGGAGTACTGTTTGCACCTTTGGGATGGATCGGCTAAGTATCAGCTTGAGGCTCTGGAATCGATCGAGAGGCGTGCCAAAAGGCTCATAGGCAAAGACATTCTAGTGCGAAAAAGACTTCAAAGTCTTGAACGTCGCCGCAAAATTGCTAGCTTATCGGTTTTTTATCGGATACACTTCGGAGAGTGTGCAACTGATCTGCATGATCTTATACCACCTTGCCCTTTTTACTATCGTACTTCTCGTAACTCGAAGAAGCGGCACCGTTTCATGGTGGATATTCCAAAGACACGGACAAAGAGGTTTGACTCTACGTTTGTGATAAGAACGTCTAGGCTGTGGAATGAGTTGCCTGAGTGGGTTTTTCCCGATAGTTATAATCTTGGTGTCTTCAAATCGAGAGTGAATCGGTTTCTTCTAGGTAAACACGCTCCATCGTAGACCGCATCGTCGCTTAACATCAGGCGAGATGGCGGTCAAGTGTAAACCTATTAAAGTTAAAAAAAAAAATGCCGACCGTGCTATGAAGACCTAGAGCTGCACTTTCAGTAATCAATCAAAAAGCTTTTATTACAGACTACGACAGCACTATATACTTTTGTATAGTGTTAAAATACTAAAACATCAATTGAATAAGAATAAATAGTTGACAAAAACAATAATACATCAAACAACCCAGCTTGTAAAACGCATAAACGTAAAATACCGTAAAGAAGTAATGAAAAATTCTCAAGTATGTCTGCTTACGCTGCGCGGCTACAGTTCCAATTAGTCCATCTTTTAAAATATATTTCCTAATCCCAATGGCCCATATAAGGCAATACTCCTTCCAGTCAACCTCAGCTAAGTCAAAGTTGAAAATTGCTTTATCATTCTCAGACAGATTGTTAAAAAGTTTGAATGTGTTATTGTCAACAAATCTCCACTCGCGGTTCAAGAAAAATGCCAAAACTTTGCTCATTTTGTAGATTTTGCTGGACATTTTGACGAACCTGAAAAAAGTGAAGAGTTGAGTACTTATTTTAAAAATCTTTTTTTTTTTTTTTATTACATTAAGTTGAAATCGTCAATCACACACAAAAACACATCAACTTTGTTCGAAATTCTTGTAGAAATCATATCTAGGTAAAATGTATTACTCCTACATTTTTTAAATTATTTTTTTTAAGAACAAAAAGTATCAATTATATATATTTATTTACAAAATGTGCCTCAATGTAGTCTAGAAGACCGGTGCCAGCAGGAATCATGCCGAAAATGCTAGCCCCATTGCCACGTTGAATAACTTATTCACTGAGCAAAAAAAGGCCAGCATTTTGGTGCAACTCGTGACCAATCACAAAGACGTTTTGATAATTTTTTGTAAATACTTTTAGCACTCAGTCCCCACGGTCCCAATACCACCGGTTTCGACCTCAAAAGGCAAACATGTATCCGCTATCAATAGGTACACATCAATACATATTTGCGCCTTTTAAGATCTTCAGCTTGTTCAGCTGCCACGTCAGCTCTAATTTGTGTCCGTGAAAGATGAGACGGCGCCAAAGTATCGACGCAGGTCCAGATGGAAAATGGGACGGCCCTTGATCCCAGATCAAGGGCCGTCCCATTTTCCACAGTCCACGGAATCAAAGTTAGCCCATCAGGTCTTTTACCATCGCTGCGAGCTAAGCCGCTCGGCTCTAAAACAGCTGCGCAATTAGCAGTGGTAAAACCCCGACGGATGATATCGTTTAGGCTAGCGTGGCGCGAGGTATTCGTCCAGCACTTCTGGTGCAAGAGAGACCGTGGTGACCGAGCCGGTCGACTGTAACACCACACTGGCAAAGGTGTGGTGCACAACACGATGCGCCAAGACGGAGGGCAACACGAAAAGTAGAGGAATCCATGAGGGTTCCGATCTTCCGATGTGAGGTGATGGAAGAGCCTGTAGCCACAAACTCGACTCCCACTCAGCGACAGCCAGGAGACAAGCACGATATGTAGAGCTTAAGCAAGTATCGTGTAGGTAATTGTTTCCGCAATTGTAAACAGATCGGTTCGTGCCATGATCGCTGTGTGTGTGTGATGTGAAGATGAAGTTATAGGGAAATCGGTATTTGGGCACGATGCTCCCAAGCATTCTTGGCTTCGGTCAACAAGGATATTTCCGATACATTTGGAATTTCTAAAAGTATTTTAAAAATTAAATTTTGATTACTATGAACCGAAAATAGTAAAGCTGGAAGAGCCACACCAGACACTGGCCGGACCCCTAGGCCGCCAAAACGTACTGGTAGAGAACCTTGTAACCACTCTCGGTCAGATAAATTAATTCCTACATTATTTAAATAACGCCGTATGGTGTTATATTATGGTGTAATTTTACTTAAAATAGGGGTACATTAGTAATGAAGGTTAGAGTTTTATAACAATTAAATAAACTTTTTGGATATCTTTTCAATAGTTTTTAGATATCAATATCGCTACACTAATTTAAAGTAATAAAATATGTAAGATGGGATCCTAATTTTTATAAACGATGCAGAGACAAATATTTCAATACTCACAATAAAATATATTTAATTGGATAACGGGACACTCACGTATATCCAAACGAGCAGCCGCCGCGCGTGTGCACTCGCCTTGAAAAAGGCCGCCGGACGCGGCCGAAACTCGAGTCGGATTGACCGACCGTATATACGTGAGTGTCCCGTTATCCAATTAAATATGTGTAACAACCACGTTAATTTTAACACAATAAAATAGTTTACCAAACGGCGGAACATGACAAGTTTGCACAAATCTGCCAGACAGACATCGTAAATTACATTCAACAACAGCACAACCAAATTTTTAAATGACATTAAATATGTTATACCGTTTGTTCTGTAAATGTATACTTAGTACATTTTAGTATATTTTAAAATGTTATGAATTTGTTTATTCACCTTTATATATGCAATTGATAATTTCATTGTAATGAAGCGAGCACGATCCCTCAAAGAAGCCCTAAACATAGCGCTTACCAAAATAAATTATAATAGTGATGATATACATACAATTAGGGTGCCGTCTTACCTTCTTTGCTTGCCTATGAGCAAGCACACAAAATCAGCTATGTAGGCCGGTATGAATTGCCAAAGTAAACACAATAACATGTAAATAAATTTGTTTGAAGTTTCTAACCCAAAACAATAATATATGGCTTTTGGTGTAACGATTGATTTTGTTTCATTTTTCAAAGTATCGCTGAAATTTTCTGGAACAAGAAATAGTATAACAAGTAGTAACAAGTATGTTATAAAAGAATAATAATGTAAAATTATGAAAAACTTTAACTTTAAATGTACATACATGTAGGAGCACGTATGTGTACGTGACAGATCTATACTAATATTATAAAGCTGAAGAGTTTGTTTGTTTGAACGCTAAGATCTCGGGAAGTACTGGTCCGGATTGAAAGATTATTTTTCTATTGGATAGTCCATTTATCGAGGAAAGCTATAGGCTATAGAAAATAACGCTACTATTAATAGAAGCGGAGCATGAATCAAGAATGTAAGAAAATCGAGAAAAATATTCCTTATTGAGAGTTTTCGTACGTTTCGTTCTTTGACATGACACATGACAGCATGTGTCTAAGATTGCGTTATTGAATATCACAGATTACATACCTCTTGAATATAAAACCTTTGCTTATCAATTTTTTTTTCTAAATCTGAGTTGGTACAACCAATTTCCGACAGGTGGCGTAGCAGGTAGCTGAAGAGGTGTTTTGTTTGAAAGCGATATTCTCAGGAATGACTGAACCGATTTCAGTCATTCTTTCACCGTTGTATATGTACGGGATCCTGATGAGTACTATACAATGTACCATGGGCAACGCCGGAGCGGACATCTAGTTATAGTATATAAGCGGATGGCAGCGGAGAGCGAGCAGTCTCTCGCCCCGCGTCACTTGTACAGTTAAGATCAATATAATCAGCAGTTTATACAGTGACGTGGTTTCATTTCCATCTCAGTAGCAAAGACGGAGAGAGAGATAAAAAAAGAGCAAGGTGGTATTAGATCATGCAGATCAGTAGCACACTCTCCGAAGTGTATCCGATTAAAAACCGATAAGCTAGCAATTTTGCGACGATGTTCCAGACTTTAACGCCAAAATAGAACCCAAAAACTCTCCAATCAAACTCTAGATCTCATGGCGGTCAGACGAGATATGCGGTTACAGTCTTCGGTCGACATAACGGTTTACAGACGGCTCAATAGACAAATCTCTACTTGTGTGCGACGCCACATACGCTGCTTCAATACTTCGAGTGTTGAAGAAGCAATCAAGCAGAACAAAGGCTCGAAAGTGTTCGCAAGAAATCTGTCTCTTGGGCAAATTCAGCTGACCAAACTGAAGACCGATAGTGGTAACATCGTCTCGTCGAAGCCCGAGATTTTGGAGGAGATTGAGAGGTTCTATGAACAGTTATACACCTCTACGCAAGCACAACCTGTCGTTAGCATGGCAAAAGACCCCAGAGCCAAGCTGACCCCACACTTTACCGAAGATATCCCGGAAGTCAGCCTGTATGAGATTAGAATGGCCCTCAAACAACTAAAAAATAACAAGGCACCTGGTGACGACGGAATTACGACTGAGCTTCTAAGAGCGGGTGGAAAACCGATACTTAAAGTCCTCCAGAAGCTGTTCGACTCCGTCATACTTGATGGTAATACGCCAGAAGCGTGGAGTAGAAGTGTGGTGGTGCTCTTCTTCAAAAAAGGTGACAACACCTTGTTGAATAACTACAGACCCATCTCACTTCTGAGCCACGTTTCTAAGTTGTTTTGAGGGTAATCACGAATCGGCTCGCACGCAGGTTTGACGACTGCCAGCCACCCGAACAAGCCGGTTTCCGAAAAGGCTATAGTACCATAGAACAGAACACATCCATACGCTTCGGCAGATTATACAGAAAACCGAGGAGTATAATCGGCCACTATGTATAGCGTATGTGAACTATGAGAAAGTCTTCGATTCCATCGAGACCTCAGTCTCTCCAGCGATTCCGCATTGACTATCGCTATGTCGAAGCGTTGCAGTATATCTACAGTAAAGCCACAATGTCTGTCCGATCACAAGACCAGTGCACAAAACATATCCAGCTACAGAAAAAGGGAGATGTTATTTCTCCGAAACTGTTCACTGCCGCGCTGGAAGATGTTTTAATCTACTGGACTGGAACGAATATGGCATCAATATCAACGGCGAATGCATCACTCACCTTCGGTTTGCCGACGACATAGTCATTGTGGCGGAGTCGCTGGAGGACCTCGGTGCTATGCTCAGGGACCTCAGTAGAGTATCCTAACAGATAGGTTTGAGGATGAATATGGACAAGACGAAAGTCATGTCAAATGTTCATGTCTCACCTGTACCGGTTATTGTTGGGAACACCACAATCGAAGTTGTTGACGAAACGTCTACTTGGGTCAAAAGATCCAATTAGGTAGATCCAACTTCGACAAAGAGGTCCAGCGAAGGATCCAACTCGGATGGGCAGCGTTCGGGAAACTTCGGCACATCTTTGAGTCCAGAATACCCTAATGCCTAAAGACGAAAGTCTTTAACCAGTGCGTGTTGCCAGTGATGGCTTATGGAACTGAGACGTGGACCTTAACTGTGGGCCTCATAACGAAGCTCAAAGTCACACAGCGAGCTATGGAGAGGGCTATGCTCTGAGTCTCTTTCCTCCTCCCCTTACTTCCTCATTACGGATTTCTATGTGTATCTTTATCACATTAGTATACATATATAGCAGGTATGGTATCAGCAAGGCACCCGTGCGAAACCGGGGCGGGTCACTAGTTAATCATAAAAACCATTTGATATTATGACTAAAACAATTATTATAATTTCACCAAAGCATATTTGTCTTCACTCCCCTTACTTCACATTTAAGGGTCGCCACTTGTAAAAAAGTTGGACCAGTACACCTCCTGGCAACATCCAGAATCATATTCTGCACCACTTTCACCATTAGTGTAAAGAGCGGCCACACTCTTTGTCGGTTAAAGCGCACGCAGATAGGTTTTCCGTCGGACGTGGCGTACCTAACGTTTCCAGGTTATACCCTGGAGCACAAATTCCGGCCTCGTTCTGGAGTGTGCCTGTCCGCACGTGACAACATCTGTTGTCGGCGTCTCCACGTAACCTTGAGGACATTAGGTTTCTGGTCTTTGGGCACTGATAGACACAGGCATAGACAAAATCTGTGAAAATTTATATGCCTGTGTGTATCGGTCGCACAACGGGGACCAGGAGATGACGAGACTCACGGAATATTTAAGTGAGGCGGCGGACGCGGCTCAACAGAAGTACCCTGCGGCCCAATTAGTGTTACTGGGGGATTTCAACGGACATCATAAGTACCCCGTATGGCTGTACCCTTACCGGGACACTGACCATGCTGAGCAGGAAACGAAAAAGTTTGCTTTATCGTTAGATCTAACCCAACTGGTCCAAGAGGTCACAAGAGTACCCGATGTTGAGTTGCATACACCTTATTGTTTAGACCATCTACTGAAAACAGATCCAGACCGTTATTCCGTGGTGGTAGCTTCGCCGTTAGGTAGTTCCGACCTGTGTGGTGAAATCTGTATCTGTCTACCATCCGCTCGATCCTAGCCCTAGAGGCAACCGGCGGTTGTGGCGATACAAGTCAGGAGATTGGGACGAGATGCGGTCTTTCTTTGCATCTTACCTATGGCAGTCTTTGTGCTTCACTTCTGGTGATCCCTCAGTCTGCGCGGATGCTGTGACTAATGTGATACGAACGGCTATGGAATGTTTCATTCCATACTCCGACGTCTCCTTATCCAGAAAAGCTCGCCCTTGGTCCAAACCAATGTAAAAAAGACTCAATGTAAAAGTGCTGAAGCACTTAAACATGAGGCCTACCTAGCCTGGGTTGATGCTCGACAGCGTAAGGCAAGGGGCATACCATACACCAGAAGAAGAAAGCGTTCAACAATGCTGCTAAGGCTAGCAAAAAGGTTTTTCAGAGGGCTCGTTTTGACTACATTAGTAGAATAGGGAACAAACTAGCTTTGTACCCTGCGGGCAGCAAAGCGTTATAGTACCTAGCTAAATCGGTCGAATCGAACTTTTGCCGCCCGCACTACCTCCAATGCTGAAACCTATTGGAGCACTGGCTCACACTGCAATGGAGAAGGATAACTTGTTGCACGTTGTTGAGATGCAACGTGCATCTCACTTTACAAAATCTTCGCGTCTAGATGCTGGTAGCGCGACACCTCCTACTCCATCTGGCTGTCCAACTTTAATATCCGAGATGCACATTCATCAAATGTAGGTTCACAAAGCACTACGCAATCTGGACGTGAATAAAGCCGGTGGCCCAGATGGTGTTCCTGTCATAGGGTTGAAGGCTTGTGCGCCTGAGTTGTTCCCGATACTGTCGCGCCTATTCAGACTCTTGCTCCAAACTGGATTGGTCCCGAAGTCTTGGAAGCTTACCAATGTGAAACCAGTGCCCAAAAAGGGTAGTCGTGCTGATCCTGCCAACTACAGGCACATTTCGATCACATCCATACTCTGCAAGACTATGAAACGTGTCTTAAACCACAGGTTCCTGACGTACCTAGTATCAAACGTCCTCCTCAGTGACCGGCAATACGGATTTCGCCGAAACCGATTCACGGGGGATATTCTAGCGTACGTAACTTACATCTGGAGTGAAGCTATTGAGAAACACGGGGAAGCTCTTGCAGTCTCCCTTGATATCTCGAAGGCTTTCGACAGGGTTTAGCATGATGCCCTTATAAGCAAGCTTTCTAGTTATGTTTTGTCTCCTGGGTTTATTGAGTGAATATTGACTCTTCTTGAGGGATCGATCCACGAAGATCCACACGAGTCTTCATTGATGGCTGCTCGTCGGATCAAATGGCTAACAATAAGCACGCTCTATCGTAGATCGCATCATCGCTTAAGATCAGGCGAGATGGTGGTCAAGAGCGAAACTATTCTAGTTAAAAAAAAAACAACGCCGGAGTCCCTCTTCCTGCTACATATCAATGATCTTTGGGTACGCAGATGTAAGCACCATTGTAGAGAGCTACATATTTTATCTAGTGCGAGAGCCATTGGTCAGCAAACTCAGGTACTGAGAGAGAGTTTGATCGAACGTTTGAGCTTGACCCTTGAGGCGGTGTCTGAATGGGGCGATGCCAATCTGGTCTAGTTCAACGAGAGGCTGGTTACGCTAGAGACGTGCCAAATGGCTCACAGGCAACGAACGACACTGTTTTGCAAAAAAGACTTCAAAGCCGTAAACATTTTTTATCGTAAAGGTTTTTTATCGGATACACTTTGGAGAGTGTGCGACTGATTTGCATGATCTAATACCACCTTACTTTTTTTCTATTGGTATGCTCGTAGCTCGAGAAAGTCATCTCACCTTTTCATTGTTGATGCTCCAAAGACACGAACTAAGAGATATGACTCTATTTTTGTGATAAGAACGTCTAGGCTGTGGAATACGTTGCCTTAGTCGGTTTTCCCGATAAATACAATCTTTGCGTTTTCAAATCGAAAGCGAATTGGTTTCTTCTAGGTAAACACGCTCCATCGTAGACCGCATCGTCGTTTAACATTAGGCGAGATGGCGGTAAAGTTAAAAAATTAAAAATGTGTGCGCTTAAGACAGCGCGGCAGAAGTGAAAACTAAAATAAGAAATACTTATATTTAGAGACCACTAAATAATTTTAATAATAAAATATATTTAGAAATTGAAAATTAGGCTATACCTAGTAAGAACAGCAACACGAGAATAGCATGCATAATTATGATAGGGGAGCCCACGATGCTAAACGGGGAGTTACTCGAGCGTCATAGAGACCTATTGGATTGCAAAGCTTAGACAATAAAGAGAAAAAAATGTTAAATAAAGTTACCTTTTCATTTGTAGGGGGGCGTGGCTATAGAATTTCAAGTATGAAAAATCAGCTTTATGAGTTAATTAAATAAATAAATATTGGTGGACAATTCACACACAACACCATCTGACCCCAAACTAAGCAAAGCTTGTAATATGGCGGCCAGATAGCTGATATAATACTTATATAGTTCTAAATACATACTTATTATACATAGAAACACCCAGACACAGTGCAAACATTTGAATTCATCACACAAATATTAGCGATGAATTTTTGTTACTTCGGCATATTTTTCGTTATTCTTGAATTTCGCTCGAGAATGTAGAGATGTTTTTTATAAGTTTGTAGCCGTCCCTTTTCTTCGTGTCACTCTCGAATTGTCAGATTAGTGGAATATACACTTTCTTAGCATGTAATTAACTCACCTCATCTTAATCTGACGTGCTCGTTAATGATGATCAAAACATTTTTTTTCCTAATCGGCATTATACGAGTATGTACATGAGACTCATTTTAGGTTGAGGTACTTTACCGGGTACAAGGTTTCAAACTATATATTATTCTGCCGCGCTGGAGTAAATCCCGAAATCCCTTCTGGGGCTCCCCTACTAGCCGCTGTTATGTATTGTATAATAATACATAACAGCGGCTGAATGATTTGAGCACTCATGGACCAGAACAAATAAAAAAAAATACGCGGGTCGGAATGTCGGAAATAGCGTTTGACTAGCAATTTTTTTAGTATTTGCTATTTATTTATTTTACAGCTATTTCGCTAAAAATGCATAAATATGTTATGTTTATAGTGTATGTGTAAATGCTGTGATGAAAATAGGTGTAATTTTGTGTGTTTACGTAATGTAAGTGCTGTGATAAAACAGTAAGGAATATGAGTACATTACAACAAAACCTTTTTTGCAATGGATTTGAAATGCAAATTTAATATCTCGCCACAAATTTATGTGGTAAGTACCAAGAAGTGTAGAAGTTAATGTCGCGATAAAAAGACATACATAAATATAATAAACACAGGTACACAGGGAGTATATTATATTTCTCGCTCTGACGCGCTTGTTCACTGTAATTCGTTTCTCGCTCTATCATCCCGATTTTACCCGAAAAGCTATTATCATACCCGAACGTGACGCTAGATTTCAATTCACAGTCTACGAAAATTCTGTCTAGGCGCGCCAAATGAAGTTTTCTCTTCAAAAAAAGTTGCGTTTATTTTAAGTTGCGTTGTAGATGTTTCTTACAAATTTGAATTTTTGCCTCGTAAAAGCTAATTACAAGTAATTTAATGTCGGTGACGCAGAGAAGTTATGTCAACTGATTTAATATTGAGAGCCAGACCATTGCTTTTTGACGTGACAACGTCTTATAAATTGGTTTGCCGGGTGACACTTCAAGAAACTGCGTTACGCTCCGCTCACGTTATGCGCTCACAACGAGAGCGAGTGAGAGGCACGCGTCCCTTCCACTCGGGCATGGTTAGCCCGCCTAAGAGCGAGAGAGACAGACATAAAAAGTGAAAGGCACGCGTCCCTTCCGTAAAATTATTTTACCACTCAAAGTCGTTGTCACGTAAAACTTTCGCCCGTATACCGACTTTACAAGCAACCAATTTTTTATATCTAGGGAATATTTATGATGAATTTAAGATTCAGAAACTACTTACTCCAACCCACAGGATTCCTTTGCGTTGAAGTCATATGATAAATCTTAGTATTCTCCCCACCCTTGTCCTGGCTGCTGGAAGTCTCACTGGCCGCAACAATAATGGCATTGTTCACAAAATCACAGGGTATGATACCGATAACAACATTAGGGTCTTGGTGAGCCGTGTGGAGAAGCCCCAATCCCACGCCAAGAACGTACTGAAATGAAGAATTAAAATAGTGATCGTTTCTCTGGGTTTTTTTTTCATTGCTGCAAAATCACCATCAGCCTGCAATCGTCCATTGATGGACAAAGACCACTCCCGCTACTCTGCCCTATTCGCGGATTAGCGTTTCCAGATGGCACCAGCTGCGTTTTGTATAAATATCTTACTCCTTCTAAACTACTATCTTACTGATACTCCTGAAATACGTTTAGCGATCCGCGGCTTCGTTTCAGCACTCGCCTACCTCAACAGATATCGGCTCACCACCAGATACACTGACACTTCAGTTTACTTATGCGCTGATCTATCTCGGTGACTTCACTTCTCTGACGAAACCTCATTGTGAATGCAACCCTTTACAGATACCCAGAGAATAGCTGTTTCCATAACTCGCCGAGTGAGTTTATGCTTACAGCTTTCGCTTCCAGTGTCCACATTGCCACACCACCGTAGGTAACCACAGGTGACAAATAGGACACGATGGTTGATTTAATACTTTTGATCTTCAGTGACTGTGGGTTGGGTGATGAGAAAACTCGGCGAAGATTCCCAAAAGCGGTCCAACTTAACTGAATTCCTCTCATTGCTTCACTCTCATAGCCATTTAAGCCATATTGCTAAAATATTAAATCTGATTGTTACCCCGGTAGCTCCATAAACGCAGCTATTGTCGAGCCAGCCTGGACTTGGTTCTCGATACGTGCACGTAACTGAAATCAAGGGTTCAATTCTGTCAAATCAAAATATAACGACAATACTTTTTTATTAATAATTATTCACCAGCCAACCTAGTGACTAATATATTTATTACAATCTAACCTAATTTGTAAAGTCTAGGCTAATGAGTAATTTTCTTATGACTTAGTTTGCTAAATAATATTAAACGTAAGATCGTGTCCATAAGCACTTTTCTTATTGTATCTTGTAAGGCGAAGCCACTTTGTTCGTGTTTACTTTTTATGTAATATTTATAAATCTAAATTGCACTAATACTGCACTTTAACATAGGTGTTAATTTAATTTGCACTAAATCAACTCAAACGGTTTTGTCCGTTTAAGCCTCTGCACTAACTCAGTGTTGTCAAGGATCTGGATTGCCTCGACATTAACATGACAATGAAGTCTTCGTTCGTGAGCTTCTGCATATTTTCGGATCACGTCACTAACATAATCCATTTTTAGGTCTCGATGGATGTCAGCATTTCTTATATACCAGGGAGCCTTGACAATGTCCCTTAGCACTTTGTTCTGAAATCTTTGTACAATTTCAATATTGCTTGGTTTAGTACAGCCCCACAACTGTATACCATATGTCCACACTGGCATTAGGGCTTGTTAATACAATAGAATCTTGTTATGTACTGATAACACAGAATTTCTTCCAAGTAGCCAATACATATTTTTTTAGGCGTATCGCTAATTCCTCTCTTTTCTTCTTGACCTGAACCTGCCAGCGTAACTTCGCGTCTAGAGGCATCCCTAAGTATTTAGCTTTGTTTTCTTAAGGTATGGGTTGATGGTTTATGAAATCTTGATGATATTTTACTTTTTTATTTGTAAAATCTATGTAAAATCTATATGAACGCTTTTAGATTCATTCAACTTGATGCGCCATTTTTTCGTCTAGTCATAGACTTTATTAACCGCGGATTGCGCCATCTCTGTAGCTTCTGCATGAGTATCACCTAGTGCTAAAATCGCAGTGTCATCTGCGAATGTCGCAATAGTAGTATTTTCTAGTGTTGGTATATTACAAGTATATAACAGGTATAAGATGGGACCTAATACACTCCCTTGTGGTACTCCAGCTTTAATTTCTTTGAGTTCAGAATAGGCTTCAACTTGCTTTATTCTAAATACTCTAATGATATATACGATTGCAGTATATCTGAAAATTGTTTGGGTAACATTAATTTTAGTTTGTGTGCTATCCCCTTCATGCCACACTTTATCAAAGGCCTGTGACACGTCTAAAAATATTGTGGCACATACTTCCTTTTCTTCTAAGGTTCTTTCTATAATGTTAGTGATTATATGAACCTGGTTTATCGTAGACAGCTTCTCTCTAAATCCAAACTGGTAGTTTGGTATGAGATTTTTACTTTCAATGATAGGTTTTAATCTTTTTAATAATAATTTTTCAAACAATTTAGACATCACAGGGAGCAGAGAGATTGGCCTATAAGACGCGGCTTTATTCGGAGGTTTCCCTGGCTTTTTTATCATTATGACTTCGGCAACTTTCCACAGATCAGGAACATACCTTAATCTAAAGGCAGCATTGATAAGCGTCGTAAGTTTAACAATGGCTTTACGTGTGAGATATCGCAGGATCATTCCTGTAATTAGATCATATTCTGGAGATTTTTCAAACTAATTTTCAGTTTTATTTCTTTGTAAACTTCTTTTGGTGTAACTAACTTTACATCTATATTATCTTGTGATATATTGTCCATATTATATAAGTACTCATAACATCTTCTTCGTTAGGCTTGAAGATGTTTTCAAGATGACGCGCAAATGTTTTAGATTTTTGATCATTCCTAATAGCCCATTTCCCCGTTTTCTTCTTTAATGGGAGGAATATGGGTTATTGGTCGTTTCATACTTTTCGTAGCTTTCCAAAGTAAATAGTCTGAGTTGTGGTCGCTGGATAATTGTTGAAGGTTCATAAATTGTAAGTTTTAATCATCGCATGAAGTTCCTTTGTAAGTTTATTTAATAAGGTTTTATCATCTGGACAACGTGTCATATGCCATTTTTTTCGTTGTTTCCTTTTTCTAGCTATTAACTGCTTAATTTCCATAAGATAGCTAGTACCTTTTACTCGCTGTTTGATAGTTGGTGTATTTTTCCAGGCCATTTTGTTAGATGTTTTCAATAAACTTTTGACTTCTGTATCTAATTGTGGCGGTGTTTTGAGTGGAACATTTTAGTTTATTACTTCATGTAAATTTTTTTGGAAGGTTTCCCTGTCTATATGCTTATTAATTAGACTCAACCTATTTTCTTTACATATAAATTTATCGCTAACAGGTAAAATTATTGGAGAATGATCTGCACTCAAATCAAAGCAATGTTCTGTATTAATGTAGTTTCTTGATATATTATTGTATATGAAAAAATCTTTTTATGTATATGAAAAAGGTTTTTTCTTTGGGTCAGTTGGCCAGTAAGTTGGATGACCAGTGGAGATTGTGTCACCATTGACTAGCTGTATCGCGGACAAGAGTTTTTTTTTCTTTAGTATTCGTAAGTCGAGAGCCCCAATATAGATTTTTAGCATTGAAATCTTCTCCAATGATATATCGGTTATTAAAATATTTTAAGTAATTTATATATTGCTCCTTTTTTAAGGCATGCTTTGGTGGACAGTAGATTGACGCTATTGTGAGGGTGTATAGTTTGGTTTTCACACATACAGCTACGGATTGTATTTCTCTTTCTTCATGCCTATATACTTCATAATGAAATAAATTTTCTTTGATAATAACTGCATTTCCACCTTTTGCAGTACTATCAGGATGCAGCGCATGGTAAACTTTATAACCTCTGAATGTTACATAACACTGTTCAGTGACATGTGTCTCTGATATAAAGCATATGTCAATGTTTTTTGTGTCTAGGACTAATTGTAACTCGTTTTGATGTTGTAATAGCCCGTTGGAATTCCAAGCCATGATGTTTAAGTTAGCCATTACTTATTTCTGGATATGGCACAATTCTTGCCATTTTCTAATTTCTTTAATCGCTCATCAAACGAGTTCATAAATTTGAGAAATTTTTTGTCACTATCATTTGCTGTTAAGTGGTGGGTATTGGTAGCAATTACATGGGCATATGTTGTTTTATTATTAGTACCTTGGATCTTTGCATTGCTTGGTTTAGTGTTATTAACAACTGTATTATAATAGTTAGTTGTTGCGAACGAGGAGTCGTGGCAAATCCTTTTTTAATGTTTTTATTTTTAATGTTTTGAAATTCTTTAGCTACAAAACAACCTCTATTAGTGCCAGGATGTGGAGCGCCGCAATGTACACATTTCGGTTTTTCTTATGCTTTTTTTTTTGCAGTCTATAGTTAGATGTTTGCCGGTACATGTACTTCTACGTATGTCCGTATGCTTGACATCTCTTACACTGTGGAACAAGTTTTGTTGTTCTGAAAGGCTAAATTTCAACTATGCACCCCAGTATAGACTTAATCTTTATAGAATGTAAGCATATGTAACATGTTGACAGGTTCTTTATTTTTCCACCTCAGTTTGTTCACTACATTCTCAATCTTAAATTCCTTTTCTTTCAAGTTCGCAATAATTCTGTTTGGCTTCCATGTTGAATGCAACTGTTTCGCCATAGCTCTACAGGGTCTTTCTTGCTTGTTTTCATAAGAATGTCATAGCCATTTTTTTTGGTCTAAGCCAATTTTTTTATAAAAGCTCTATAGGCATCTTCGTTAAAAGTGTTAACCTTGACGCTATCTCCATGTAACATTTTAACTTGGAAAGAAGCTCCTGGTTGTGTATGTGAGAGGTCATCAAAGAAAGTTTGATAGTCCTTAACACCGTCTATAGGTGGTGGTTGTGGTATTTTTTTAGGAGCAACTGTGCGGCTGCTATCTTTTTTTTTGCGGTGACGGAGTAATAGGAATTGGTGAAGTGTTCAATTTTCTTTTTTCCTAGATAGTGCTCTTACCCACTCAGTTTCTTTGGCTAGTTCTTCTTCATCCGTACAGTACTCTGCTTGCTGAGAAGAACATTCTTCCATACGATCGTTAATTTTGTCGACTTTTTCAATAGTTAAAGTCTTAACTTGCTCTTGGAGCTTTTCGAATTCTTTCTGTAATGTTCTTATCACATTTTCTATTTATTCTCGCTCTGCCGTTTCTTCGCGATAGCGAGAATACAGGATGCGTTCAGTTTCCGTTTTTACGTTATTTGACTGGTACTAGAGCCAGCCATGATTAATTGAAGTCAGGTATGACTTCGCCTTAACAATAATAATGCACGGGCAGCCGCAAGGCAACGCGACACAGAATCAAGGTCATATCGACACTGTACGTACGTGCGACGTACGATGCGATGAGATTAGTCAGCACAACACTATTACCGCGGATTACGCGACGTGACTGTTCTTAGCGAACAATCAATGAACACTAACAAAGACGACAATACTGACGACAAAAAAATATTAAATAAAATAAAGAAAATTTAAAAACTCAAAAAACAAGATTGCATAAAATGTGAACCAAACTACGTACTAACATACTATAAAACTGAAAAGAATAAAACAAGCACTTAGATTCCTGGTGGTCTAGAATTCTGTAATATGTTATTGAATTAATACTATTGCAGAAAATAAAATACATTCTAGTAAAGGAACATAACAACTGAACAGTCGGGATCCATGGAACAATTAGATTGTCTGTAAAATAATAATGGAAATAATGGAATTTTAATAATGGAAATCATGCCTGCCACATAACACTACAGTGACACGCAGCTATTGGAACATGAAGAGTCCAAATCATTACCTAGCACTACACTGCGCTCGTCACCAAGAGATTAAAATGTTATATAAGCCCTGTAATTTATCTGGAAACATTGCCCTTCAAACCGGAACACAGGAATGTTTGCCTATTACTGCTTGGCGATAGAATAACTGGCAAAGGTGTGGTATTTCCCCAGGCGGACCCTGCCAAGAGTCCTACCACTACAATTATACGAAGTTTTCTGCTACCTATAAACCTATAATTATGTGAGAATGGTTGTTACGCAACTTTAAATCGATATACATCCTAAATGGTCAGCCAAATCAAAAAACGTTGAAAGAAAACTACAATTTATTTTTAAATGCCTATTCAACGATACCCCTCTTGATATAGTTTGTTGAGTTTCATTTTTTTAATTTGGACAATATGGCGTCCTGTAGCCGCCATATTGAATTTACACTAATGTCATGTCTGTAGTGTCACTAGCGAAGCTAAGAGGAATCGATTGACGTGCGAATCATAAAAATCGGCCCAGGGTTTCGGTCTGTATAGTGCTTCAAAGAATCATACATACATACATACATACATACATACATACATACATATATAGACTGATAAACACGTTACCACTCCTTTGCGTCGCGCAGTCGGGTAAAAATTAGACTCACCCACTCCTGGCCGGACGATGCATATTGGTAAGCCTGAGATCCTCTCGCGAACTAACTCTTCTGATACCGATTTCGTAAAGGTGTAGGTGTTGGGCCAACTTTTGATCAAACTGGAATCAAACATACTCGTAATTGGGATGTTAACTTGGCCAAAAACATACCGATCTAATTAGTCAAGTATAATAGAAAAATATGGGATAAGAATTTTTTGTTCTATCAAATTATTAGTAATCGACAATGATATAGATAATAATGAAACATCCGGAGTGGGGATTTTGATTTTGACGTCACGTCTCAATAAAAATCGTACAATGAAGTGACGTCACTCGACATTTATAAGCACTGTACCTTCATTATTTTTGTTTGTGAAAGAAAAGTTTTATTTTAAATCAGCATGCCTATTGAGATTATTTCACAAGACTTCAGAACAAACACACACACTAATACAAAAATTTACTTAAATTTAAAACCCAAAGATTCTGATAGACCAGACATGTGCCGCTAAAGTCCTGTTTTTAGGAATGTAAACGTACCTGGGTGTAATACCATCCAATCTCTCAGGGTCCATAGTTTCCGCCATAGATATCAGGGCGTCAGGTGGTACGGGGGGACTTATAGAAACTCTCCTGGATGTCTTTCCATGCTGAGGTCGTGGTAGCGTTGGTGTACGCAGTCGACACATGGACGTAGGATCTGGGAAAAAAGTCCTAACGATGTAGTAATAGGGCATGTTTTATTTATGACACCAGTATGTTGCGCTCTGTTTGGACTGAATGTTATACTGTAGGTACTAAAACCGTAATGAACAAATCTTAAAACATCAATTCTAATTTCATACAATGTCAACAAATAATAAATTAATTATAATACTACTAGCAACCCGCCCCGGCTTCGCACGGGTGCAATACTGATACTAAAAATACGAATAAAAATGGTTATTGTGGGTTATCCTTAATACCTGGGCCACACTAACGGGAAATGCCATTAATTATCACGTTAACGGGTGTTAATCGTATCTGTAAAATAAACCTTCGGCACACGTCCATTAAGTGTATTTTACACCTACGGTTAATGTCCGTTAACGCGATAATTAATGGCATTTCCCGTTAGTGTGGCCCCAGCATAAAGAGATAGACATATTATACCATTGTTGGCTTTTTGTAGACTTTTTTGACGGGTACGGGTTTTGTAGGCTTTTTTATACTGCAGTACATTATTTTGATCCATGTCGTAGGATCCAGCCAGCGTTTGCAAAGTAAGCGCAAAAAAATGTGTTTATTCATGATATCATGTTAGAAACCTTTAAAATTATTAGTGTTTCTCTACTGTTGTATGCACATATTATAATCATAATCATAATCTTTTATTTCATAAAACCAATTTACATGTCAGAAATTTATAAGCATACACAAATTATAGTACAAAAAATTCGGTATACAATAGGTATCTTTCCATAATATAGTGTCAAACGAAAATTAATTTCAAATTCACACAATGTCAATAACTAATAAATTAATTACAATATACTATAACGATAATGTCAACTACATATTATGTAGTTTAAATTAAACAAAATGTTGTTGATTTATAAAGGCGAGGCATAAAATTCCTCATATCCATAGAACGCCCGCTCAACAAGCCAGCTCTGCAATTGACATGTAAAACTCAATAAGCTAGGTGCAGCCTTCACATGTTTTGGAAGGTTATTGTAGACGTCTGGACCCATAACATGGGTCAATTTCGTCGATTTAGACAACCTACGCCCCACTGTAGCGAGGATGCCCGCACTCCTCGTGGGGTAGCGATGGTTCGCCCCACAGACCTCGAAGGAGTCCAGGTGAGTTCTTACAAACAGTGCCACTTGCATTATCACCACTGATGGTAATGTAAGAATGCCCAGAATATACATATAAACCTTCCTCTTGATTCACGCTATCTATTTTAAAAGACCCGCATCAAAATCTGTTTGGTAGTTTTAAAGATCTAAGCACACATAGGGATAAAGGGACAGAGAAAACGACTTTGTTTTATAGTATGTAGTGATAATGAAATGATAATGTCAACTAGTTTAAATTAAACATTTGTTGATTTATAAAGACGCTGTATAAAATTCCTCATATCCGTAAAACGCTTGCTTAACAAGCCAGCACTGCAATATACATTTAAAACTAGATAATCTAAGTGCGGCCTTCACATATTCTGGAAGGTTATTGTACGTCTGGACCTATAACAAGGGTCAATTTCGTCGATTTGGACAACATACGCCCCACTGTAGCGAGGATGCCCGCACACCTCGTAGGGAAGCCATTGTTCGCCCCACAGACCTCGAAGGAGTCCCAACTAATCTTCCACAATTGACAGATATGGTAGGTGCCTTGTGGTATCTCTAGATTTAGCCAAAGATTTTGACTTCTCGTCAGTTAGTGGGCTAAAAAGCTGTGTTTTGCACTTGGAGTCAGCGCTGGATTGGTCTTGACAGTACTGAGTCGTTTCTGTGTCGCCGGCCAGGCGATGACAAGCGATAATTTTCTTACAAATTTAAATTCCATGTTGTGCCAATTGTTGTGCCATGCAATGAAAAACGAACGTTATAAACGTTTGAGCTAAATGACAGCAACACTCCACGAGGTCGACATAATATTTAAACATTGTAACATTTTATTATTGACTGCACAAAGAATGTAAAAAAACATTGATTTAAGTTATTCTCCCTAAATGTTTTCATTTTTACTGTACGGCTTCCTGTTTTCTTATAAATATGTATTTCTGTGTCCAAAGTGATATAAGTTCGCCCTTCATGCTGCCGGCAAGGGATCAAAGAGTTTAAGGTCTTGTGCATATTAATTTTATTCGTCGAGCAAAAATATTTAAATTATTTTTTTAGTGGGCACCATTTACAGTGAATTTTAATAGTAATATTTTGCTGTGGAAATGTATGTACATGCACGTCCGCCATATGCACGACGAAGTATGTCGGGATTCACCACGGAGGGTCACGGTGTTCCTACCAACTAAAACCCCACAGGTTTCTCCGGCTCTAGGTTGGCGGCGAGTAGTCCCGGCGTCGCTCTTGTATTCGACCGGGACTCTGCCATTGCCACCGCCCTAGCGTACCCGCCACGTGGGGGTACGAATCCCGCATTTGGCTCCAGTGACGCGCCGGAAACCAACGACGCCTCACAGGTTCGGAAAGGCCTAAACCAAGGTGAGATGCTGGACGGCCCAAAACCTTTGACGCCCTAGGCCCTCTTGTGGCCTAGTGGAGGCGAAATGCGAGGAAAACCACCTGGAAAACTTAGGGTTTTTAATTAGCCGATAAGAAAATCAGCCGACTAACCTTCCCAAATCTTCCAGACTCTTTCCTCAAACTTCTAAATGCGCTGCTCGAAGAGCGAAGAGCGCGAATAGAAGTGCCTTCCTCAACTGGGATTAGCGATCACACAACAAGATACCACCAAGGCAAGTATTGTGACAACAAAATAAAAACAGGAGTTAAACATCGACCGAATGTTTTTTTAAGATATTCCAGAAATAAAGGTTTATTATTGTAGTAATGGTAATTGGAGAAGTTACTGTACCTGAGCTGTTTGCATGATTTCCCCAACAGCAGCGCTTCCCTGGTGCCTCTGACGTTGATGAGAGTGGCTGACCGCAGCGTTTCGTCGAACCGAGTCGTGGCTGCCATGTGGAATATTACATTCACCTACACCGACCGAACAACGACATGTTACCACAGAGAATATTTAATACTAAAAAATCCTGTAATCCAACAAACTGCTTTTATGTATTTCGTACTAATATCTTAAGCCAACATCACTCACGGTTTTATCCGCGTTGCTTTCACTCCGTTTATTTTCCCGGGCCAAAAAGTAGCCCATTTGTTATTGCAGATTAGTCGCAGAGCTCGCCTAGCTGACATTAACTCGGGATAAAAAGTCAGTCAGTCAGTCAGTCAGTGGAACAGAGGAGAGGATGCCTATACGCAGCAGTGGGTCAATATGGACTGCCAATGACGGCAACTTTGAATCTCGTCAAGAATGTTTCAAATATCACCGTACGAAAATGTTTTGTTATTTTTTTAATGTAGTGTGACACGACGATCAGGACATGTGCCTGATGGTAGGCAACATGCCTGCCCATAACAGCAGTGACACGTAGCTATTGGAACATATAGAGTCCAAATCATTAGGTACCAAGCAGCCTAGCATTGCACTGCGCTCGTCACCCAGAGGTAAAAGATGTTTTATATCTATACCCTGTAATTTCATTGGAAACATTGCCCTTCAAACAGGAACACAACAATGTTTGCACTCTGCTTGACGGCAGAATAACTGGTAAAGGTGTGGTACTTTTTTTTTTAAATTATCCACTCCACAGACTCCGGGGTCCGTGATCTTTGTCATTACAATAATCTTTTTTTTTTACACATTTCTTGGATAAGGAGAAGAGGAAAATAGAAGGGATTTGGGTACATTTAAAATCTAATTCTAGTGCTCGTCAGTAGAGCCGATCACTACCGGTTGGGATTCCGCTAGTAATCGACTCGACATCGAGTGTTTGCCTAATTGCCTTTTGCCATTTGCCTAAGCTGCCTCCTCCCGGTCCAGAGCCTCCGGTGTGGTACTTCACCAGATGTACTCTGCAAAGAGCCCTTTTATTTTAATAAATATATATTATAAAAAGACTTTTATTTTAATTATTGATTTGAGAATTTTACTGTAATTGTAATGAATGACTTGTTTTTTTTTAATTTGACGCCAGCTTTACTATAAAAACTCGCTGTATAATGCGTACCTGTTCGGTAAGCGTCGCCCAATCCTTGTCGTTGATGCCAAGTCTCATCTCAGCCACGTCTCCTTCTATCGCCAATAATTTATCAGCAAACTCTGGTTTTTGTTCTCGCAATGTGTCGAAAACCTAAAACAAATGAAATTGTGATTTTTGTGACGTGTGTTATCTTTAATCGTTTGCCTGAGATGTTCTTCTTTCATTGTACTACTTATAAAATGCGTATTAGAAATCTATATTTCTCTTGGCGCTCTTGAAAAGTGATACCAGTGATTTTTAACCCTCGACCAAAAAAGGGGTTACATAAATTTGACGTCGATGTCTGTGTATCTGTCTGTGGCACCGTAGAGCTCAAACGGATGGGCCGATTTCGATACGGTTTTTTTTTATTTGAAGGCTAATTTTTGTGCGGATGTCGCCGCCGCCAGCCGCCTCCACAAAATGGCGGACAAAATATTTCTTCACAACCTACCTCAATACGGGTATCGAATGAAAGGGCTTGATTAGTAGAATACTATACTCTATAAAAAAAAACCGAGATGGCTGCCACCACAAAATTACGAATTATATGATTTTTTTCACTACTAACACAATATGGGTATCAAACAAAAGGGCTTGACTAGTAGAATACTTTGTACTATGACAAATTTCCGCCACTACAAAATGGTGAAATACATTTCTTTTTTCACAGCTCTCTTAATATGGGTATCAAATGAAAGAGCTTGACTAGTAGAATGTTGTACAGATAACAAATCCGAGATAGTCGGGGGTTAGTCAAAATTTTTAATCTTGTTCTTGTTTTACGATGCACGTGCATACCGACATCTAAAATAGACCCTTAAAGTCTTATTAAAGTTGGCTGCGCTTTTTTTTTAACTACCTGTGACTGTTCGCTTCGATTGCTTAGGTTTACAGCCGAATTTATCCCACAATTATGGTTTATAGAAGCAGGTTTATCACATAATCATGGTTTATAGAAGCAGGTTTATCACATAATCATGGCACGCATCCCATTTAAAGCATAAAAAGATATCTACGAGCTTTCAATGAACATCTTAAAACTAACGGTTGCTTTACAACACGTGGATCGCTCAAGGTCATAACCCTACGGCGCTGAAAATAGCACCTATATTTAAAGGTAAGGGCAAACGCGAAAAAGTAGACAATTAATTATAGACAGATTTCTACAATTCCGGCTGTAGCAAAGATTTTTGAATATGGACTAAGTAAGGGCACGAGTGTCTATATGTGGTAGCATAACAATTTTTTTTTGTACCAATTTAAGTAGGCATAACGTTTTTAGGACTAATGATAATTTACCATAACAACTTAACGCATAACTGTTTTCGCGCAATTTTTACTAGCATAACCATTAATATCATTATCATTAAGATAACTAAGAATAATGCTTAAACCCATAACCATATATAGTATAAAGATACCTTAGCATATTGATTAAAGGCACTGAGAAAAGCAGACGGTACACCTAAGAAATATGATGCACTTCTTGACTCCGGGTGGGCTCCCGTCAGTCTTTATGTATATGTTATACATCTTCTAGAATAACATTTATGTCATACGATTACTTACTGGATCTTTCGTCATCTCAAGTAACCTTGATTGTACATCTTTTCCTTTCTTTGACCGCAGCAAAATGTACACTTTTGATATTTGGCACGACCTAAAACAGTAGTGCGATGAATATAAATCTGTTTCTTTCCAATCTGGATGTTTATCATGGGTGAGTATTGACAATAGGCGTGACGACAGGTCCTGCAATTATATTAAATTATTTGATATAATGACAGTATTTAAATACAATAAAATATGTACCACTTTTAATTTTGATATATTTTACTTTAACTTACTTTATGATCATTCAAAGCTGTATGGGCAAATCCATTTTAAAAGTACGAAATTATTAGAAAATGTATTTACCATTGGATAACCCATTCAATTTCAAGTTACTTTTGTTATGAAACCAGTTTCCTAAACGCGATATTTAATATAGCTACCATACAAACTTTACGCACGATGCATAGAAAATACGACACTTTGACGTCACGCTTCTATAGTGATTTTGTATGAATCGTTTTTTGGGAGAGTCCAAAATTGGGAATTGATTTTAAAATCGTGATATCACTGGAAGTTTTTAAGATAACAAAGTAATTCTTTCGCCTATGTTTCAGTTATTGAGTAGCCTTTTGATGGCACATTCATTTTCAAATTTCAAATTTTCAAAATTCAATCAAAAATCAGTCGTCATGCCTATTATTTAAGTATTAACAGCGCCCCGCGGTTTTACCCGCGTAGTCCCCGTTCCCGTGATATAGCCTATGTGCTGTTTCAGTCGTTGCGATTCTAACTGTGTTCCAAATTTCAGTCTTTTTTTTAACTTTTATAGGTTTACACTTAACCGCCATCTTGCCTGATGTTAAGCTACAATGCGGTCTACGATGGAGCGTGCTTACTTAGAAAAACCGATTCACTCTCGACTTCAAGATTATAACCATCGGGGGAAAATCCAATCAGGCAGTTCATTCCACAACTTAGACGTTCTTATCATAAAAATATAGTCAAACCTTTTTGTTCGTGTCTTTGGAACGTCAACTATGAAACGATGTCGCTTTTTCGAGCTACGAGCAGTCCGATAGAAAAAAAGGCAACGTGGTATTTAATTATGCAGATCAGTTGCACAGAAGTTCATCAGTTTCTCTCTGAAGTGTATCCGATAAAAGCCAACAAGTTGGCAATTTTGCGGCGATGTTCAAGGCTTTGAAGTCTTTTTCGAACAAGAGTATCATTGCCTATGAGTCATGTTCAGACATTCCGACGTGACTGAGCAACAAACATCTATAAATTATAGTGGCTAGCTTGCTTCCAAATTTAGCAGTTTCGTTTGCTTGTTACAATTCTTTTGTTACGATTCACACCACTGCATTGGTCTTGTGGTCTAGATCTCGGATGTCACGAAAAAAAAAAACACTTTTACGACAATTTCAATTTGTTCTAAATTATTAATTCAATTTGTCAAAGAGTTTACTTAAACTACGTATAGAGTTGCACAAACGCTTTACACCGAAAGCACGGGTAGCATCTTTCTTGCCTTGTCGGTCTTGTGGAAGTGTCATAATGTGTGTGTGAGCTTCAAGTGTCATAACTTGAAGTGTCATAACGTGTGTGTGAGCTTCTCACTGATAGTACACTGTTTCGACTTCTGCGAATAAAATTGAGAAAATTAAAGTTTAAACCAAGTGGTGTTCGTTTTGGAGCCTTAAAAAAACACTGCAGGTACACAATTCTTCAGGAAGCAAGAATTGTGTACCTGTAGTGTTTTTTGGATATTTTCGTGGCCGGCAAATTTCACTTGCACCAATTAAATCACTTGATGAGAAGAGTTAGGGAATTACCACCCACATAACTATTTTGGAAAATTTGAAGATAAAACGACTTTTTTACTTTATACAGGTTTTTTGTCACTGTCATTTGACTTTGGTAACTATCATTGTGTTTTTGACACCGGAATGCCGCTGTAACTTTTTTTCAAATTGCGTCGAGTGTTCTGGCCCTGCACTCTTACTTATTTATCTACCAGAAAAATCTTGAGCTGTTTTGGCACTGTACTTTGACCCATTTGCCATTATTGGAATATAATTTATTTTTGGTACATTTATTTTTAATTTGGGCTAAATATGGATTGTTCAGCGTGTCGAAGCATAATAAATGCAGCTGATGAGGAATATTTAAGGTGCACGCTGCGAGACTGCAATAAAAATTATCATCTTTTATGCACGGGAGAGAAAAACCTGACTCAGGTGCATATTAATAAATGGATCTGCCCGGAATGTTCCTGCTCGACTAAGAAAGGCGGTGATAATAGCCTAACGCCAGTAGGAGCTAGTTACAGTGCGCTCCAAAGTAACACGCATTCACACAGATGATGGATCAGATGTCGATGCCTTCCATGACAGTAGGGAAAAACTCAGTGAGGTGCGCGAAGACATTATCATCATGAGGGACCAAATTCATAAATCCAATTCTCTCATAGCTTCTTATGAGGCGCAGTTGAAGAACTATGTCGCAATTATAGCTACCTATGATGCTATGCTGGCCCAGTCAATCGCTGTTTTTAAGGGCTATGAAAAGGTATTTGTACAACAAATACAAACAATATTAAACAGAGTTGACGAATGTAGTTGTGGTAGAGGGCCTCTGAACCGTAACGATGCTGCAACGCAAACCAATAGGTACTTTAGTGGAGATGCGTCCTGAGAGTGTTGAGATGACACCGGCTGCCCAATCCCAATCCCAGCTTTTGTCAACAATCGCCCCGTCTAACCATCAATTGCGCAAGGTAGTAGCACCGGATCTGACAAATCCAATAACAATTTCACCAAAAACAACTAGGTTACCGTTGCTAAATAAATCTCCGAATGTCTCATGGAAGCGACAGGGTGGTGGGAATCCATTGGGATCAGGATCTAAACTGCCGGCTTATGTGCCACAGACCACCCAGGGGCCCGCTGTTCCTACCAACCGACCATCTACGCCGCATTCGAAGTCCAGCGGCATCAGTGAATCACCAAAGTTGTCGTCCTATACACAGCGTCGAGTAAGTAATAAGGGAAACCGAGCTCCAAACCTAATATTTGGTACTGCGGGACCTACAGTGACCTCATTGCGAGCAGTTGAGTCCAAAAGGTTCATCCATTTGTGGAACATGATTTCAGACATTGACGACATACGGGAATATCTCAAGCAGCTGTGTCCGACTGGTGCTAGCACGGTGGAAACGCTCACTGCAAAGGGTGACTACAAGTCACATAAGCTTGGGATTCCAGCTGCATATTATGATATATTATGTATGTCACATGAGGTTTGGCCCGTCAACGCCAGAATTAAATCTTGGGTAAACCACAAAAGACAAGGGAAGCGTTCCAGCATTGAGCTAACATCTGCTCGGCAGCCCTTTCGAGAACCAACTAATGACAGGGCATCGCCAAGCCGATAACGCTTCCGACCTGTTTTTTTATTATCAAAACGTTCGTGGACTGAAAGGAAAATTACCGGAATGGCGAAACAACGTATTATTGCTTGAACGCCATCTGGTAGCGGCGACGGAAACTTTTTTGGATCACTCGGTGGCGGACGCTGAAGTTGTTACCGGGGATTGGAGTGTCCTGCGGCGGGATCGTAATACACCGTGTGGTGGTGCATTGCTGTGTGCACGTGCACCAATAGTACTGTGTCGACACTGAGCTGGAATCCGCCGGAGGGGGCGAGGATCTCTGGGCGAGTTTTGTTTGGCATGGCTGCAAAGTCTATATTTGTGTTGTAAGGTGCATCCGGCTAGCCACCTTACTTATATTTATTATTTTTAATCGGGATTAAAAATAACAATGCACTTTAACCAATTTACACGTTTATTACTGCTTAAGATTCGGAACCACACATTTATTACACGGAAATTAAAGAGGTGTAACTTACAGCTAATTGTAGGTTGAAACCTAGCTTAAAATATCGTTAGCCTATGAATTTATTTATAGCAAAGATTACGTTAATTTTAAAACAACAGATAACACGGCTAATGCATTCCTCTAAATGCCAATTATCATTACACAAAAGCAGATGCTTATATCCAGAATCTAATTATGGAAAAGTTCACACTTGCATTTACGACCATCGATATGAATGGATGGATGTGCCCTCCCAAATTTTCAAGCGCACCGAATTACGGTATCGTTAGGACAGACCTCGCCGCTAGCAATTCTAGGGCTCAAGTATATTGATAGTTCTAAATCATACGCGCTACACCGAGGCACTGTCTCAACGGTGTCACCTTTTTAAAGTATTCAGGGCACGTCTTTGGATTTATATCGATGTTCAAAATGCTAACATGGGAGAAATAGATAACTGATAACTACAATAATATTAAGTTTGCTTGCATTTACACAACACTAGAAGGTTCCTACGGGCTCAATAATTAAATAAGTACTGCAAGGGTTCACGTTAAGTCTACAGCCCGCTTGTTGAGAATAACAATTTGACGATTATAAAAATATCAGTACTTCGTCATCAGGGAAAACATAATATCCCTTCTTTCACAATAAAATCAGAGTAAGGGGTAGAAATGAGGTTAAGGTTAGAAATAAAAATAAGGTTTGAAATAAGAATAAGATACGAGTTAAGTATGAGAACAGAAACAAGGTACTTTCACGCAGCAGGCGTCAACCGGGTACATAAAAGGAGTCTAAATCCACCGATAGAAATTTGGTGACGTCACGAGCGGTACTCCACAGTCCGCGTTTCTTCCTTCGATGGCTTCGGGATGCCGGGAACGCGGGGAACCGAGCCTCGCATAAAATACGGTTTAAAACCACCCACCTGAGGTTTTGATCACTTTACCAGAGCGATGATCAAATGGTGATGAAAGTGCAGATCTGATCTCCAAGGTGGAGAGCTGATCTCCAGAAAGTGAAAGGTTTATCTCCACAAGGTGAAAGGTGCAGAGAAGTGGCCGCCCCTGTTATTGGCCTTCTGGTCCACTTCGCTAGGTATGCACCGCTGCTGACCTCTTTTCCTTTAGGTCTCACGTATTTAAATCGCCTTCTGCCGGACACTTCTCTGAAATCGAAATACCGAATTAAACACTGTCCCTTCAGGATTATCCACGGTTTATTCAATACGCGAGCTGCAGCAAAGACTTCAAGAAAACGAATCCTTACCTGCACCTTCAGGATTATTCACTATTTGTTTTATAGGCGACTTGCAGCTAGGACTTCAGGATATCGAATGACCACGTTCAATTCTCTCGTCAAAATGTAAGCGATCTATTACTCGACCTTTGGACTCCGACGCTCGTGACTACGACCTTGAGTGCTGTTGGCAGAGGACCTCGCACCGTTTCCGGGTTTATTCTGAAAGCCTTAAGGTCTATTTTTGCTGAGCGTCAAGAAGATTCTCGAAATTACCAGAACAATTCATCTATTTCCGTTTTCTAGTGGATCGTACTTACCTCAGTCTCTCATAGATGTCTCTGCGATCGGCGCAAGTTGCCCGCCGGAGACGTTGATTTTTGACGGCACCTAAAGCTTCGGCTGTATTACCACAGATGTCGCTGTTAACAACCTTTGTTTAAAATATTTTTATAATTTTCTTTATGCACCAAAATTCCACCGTTACAGTGTAGTATATATTAAGTCGAACGCACCAGATGACTTCTACATGAGGTGGTTCTCTAAAGTGGAAAGTTTTATTAATGGCGTAACAGGGCTCGTAATAATTCTTGGGGACCTAAATTTGTACACAGCCTCACTTAATATTAATAATTATTACGGCTATTTTATGACGTTCTGTGATTTGAAGGAAAATAATAATGTACCTAATATAAATGGTAGGATGCTAGATGTAGTATTAGTCAGGAAGTGCGTTGATGCCAAGGTTAACGTTGAACTTTCAGACAATCTTGTAAAAATAGACCCTCATCACCCGCCTCTTGACATTGATATAAAAATTGAATGCTACCGACATTATTACCGACCAATGACATTATTATTGACATTAAACTCAAGCTTATGCTTCATCGTAACTGGAAGCGTACAGGTACGGACGAGTCATACGAATTGTTTTCCAACATTAGGGCTGGACTTAAGACCCGTGTGTCAGATGCATATAGCTTGCACATCCGAGGGGTTGAAAATAACATTAAAACTAACCCAAGAGAATTCTGGCGGCACGTTACTAGCTTACGGTCAAAGGGTGGGTTTGAGCCGACGGTTACGTATAAAGAAGATACATTTAGCGGCAGACAAGCTGCAGAAGCTTTTGCAAGATTTTTCTCCAGTGTGTTTTTGATGGAAACCCCTGAGCTTGATGCAATTAAAACATTAAGCAAAGATATTTATATTTATATTATTTCAGTACCCTCAATTACAGCTTTAGATGTAGTTGAGGCCATTAAAAAGTTGAAATCTGGTAGTTCTGTAGGTCCAGATTCTATACCGCTGTGGTTCCTCAAAGAGGCAAACACGATTCTAACATCCCCTCTTTGTCACCTCTTTAACCTTTCTCTTCAGAGTGGTGTTTGTCCTCCTCAGTGGAAACTGTCACGAGTCACTCCGATACCTAAAAGCTCAAACAAAACAGTGGTCGAGCAATATCGTCCCATAGCAGTCTTACCAACCATAGCGAAAGTGTTTGAGCGTATACTACATAAACATCTTTATAGACAAGTGGACCCTTTTTTGTGTAATGAGCAGCACGGGTTTAGGAAAAAAAGGTCGGTAGACACTAATCTGTTAGCCCTTGTAGATTATATTTCTTCAAACTTGGATCAAGGGGTACAAGTAGACGTAGTGTACTTCGACTTCCGGAAGGCGTTTGATAGGGTTAACAACGATATATTGCTGGAAAAGCTCAGTGCACTAGGTCTCACTCCGAACTATCTCAGATTTATAGCTGATTACCTTCGTGATCGCCAGCAGTATGTCCGTTTGGGTATTTACGACTCTCCGCCCTATCACACGCGTTCCGGGGTGAGTCAGGGTTCAATTTTTGGACCTTTACTGTTTACAGTAATGATTAATGATCTCCCGACCCTCATCAAGCATTCAAAATGTCTGCTCTATGCTGATGATGTGAAGCTATCTGGCAATAAAAAGTGAGGAGGACTGCTTGAGACTGCAGGAGGATATCAACAGCATGGTTGGATATAGTTGTGACAGCGCAATGGACCTCAATCCGGATAAGATGACTTTCGGTTGAATGCGACGCCCAATCGAATTTCAGTATAGATTAGGCCAAAACGTGATCTCGCGTGTTGCATCAATGAAGGACTTGGGCGTTGCATTTGATCGTGGGCTCACGTTCCATGATCATGTGGCCACTGTGGTGAAGGAGTCTTATCAGAGACTTGGGTTTGTGCTCCGGAATTCTAGAGACTTTCATAATATGGATATTATCAAGCTTATCTTTAGTACGCTGGTCCGCAGTAAGCTTGAAGCTAGTGCGTGTGTATGGCATCCACATGAGGATAAGTACACTCTGATGTTGGAAAAAGTTCAGAAGGCCTTCCTTAGGTACCTTTACAAGCGTAAGTTTGGGTACTACCCGTATATGTATCCGACGGAATACCTTTACGGGGCTTTGGGGTACAACTCTTTGGAAGTGAGGAGATCACATGTCCAATTAAAAACTATGTGTAGGATTCTGCGGGGGAATATTGACGCACCGGATATTGGTGAGAGGCTTTGTCGTCTTTTTGTTCCCGACAACTACCTTCGGGCCAGGAAACATGAACTGTTTGCTGGACCGAAGTGTAAAACGGTCGCTCGTCAGGTCTCACCGATACCTCGTTCCCTTGCGGCGATGAATACCCTCCTTGATGCAGCACCGGACTGTGATGTGTTTGCGGGTCAGTGGCAGGATGTGATGAGGGACTGTCTGTTGTATTGTGAAAGGTCATCGTACAGACAGTCAAGTACATTAAAAACTAATTTCTTTGACACATAAGAATGTGATTTGTAAACATCTATGTTGACATACATATTATGCCTTGACTCCTGACTAATAATATGACATCGATTTGTATTGTACATTGTAATTGTTATTTTGTTTTTCTTTTTAATATTGGCATTAATAATATTATTATTAACGTATTTACTATGTCTTATTATTATCTGACATTATTGCTTTGACTTTAGAATTATTATTATTTTTTGATATTAGTAACATTTGACATTTCTTATTTTTGTTTTTAATTATGTTTTTCTTTTGTAATTGTTCTTAAATTGTATTTTTTTTTTATTTGTCAATATTATAAATGATGTAGTACTTGATATGTTTAAAATTAGCTTTAGTTTTAATTATCTGTAATTCTCATTAGTGTAATTCGGTAAGCCGGTACTAATTGATTAAAATAAATAAATAAATAAATAATTTTGTCGCGGCACAATTCTCTGTTGCCATATATGATCCCGCTATACAACGACCTTCACCGAGTTGTTTATTAGATGAAAAGTGTTTTATACTCGTATGTAATTTAATATGTCAACAAATATATTGCAAATGGGTTGCCTAAAAAATTTCAGTCCAGAATATGGTTAATTAACAATTATTTTATTTTTTTAAATATTTCACTTAAATTGAATGAATTTTAGAAAAAACTATATAACATAACTTATTATTTTGGCTTTACTCAGTGTTTACAAAATATCATTACGAAATTCAACACCTAAGGGTCTAAAAAACGGGATGGAAGTTTGTATGAAACATTTTATTCTTTAAACGTATTCGCATAAAATTTCGCACAAATTGAGCATGATCAAAATAATAAATTATGTATTACAGTATTTTTCAAAACTCAACCTCCAAAAGGGTGAAATAAGGGATGAAAGTTTGTTTGAAACTTTTTATTGTTTGAAAATATTTGCATGAGACTTCGCAAGCATTGAGTAAAGCCAAAATAATAAGTTATGTTATATAGTTTTTTCTAAAATTCAATCAATTTAATTGAAATATTTACAAATTTTTAATTGTTAATTAATCATATTCTGGACTGAAATTTTTTAGGCAACCCATTTGCAATATATTTGTTGACATATTAAATTACATACCTATAAAACACTTTTCATCCAATAAACAGCTCGGTGAAAGTCGTTGTATAGCGGGATCTTAGACTAATAGAAAGTATGCACGTCATCTGCAAAGGAACCGTGCGGAAAATCTAAGTCTATACGTAGTATATGTAAACTCCATGGTTCTAGTCTTTCTTATTCTAGCAACTACTATCAATATCATAAATCACAAGTGCTCACGCCTGCCCTAACAGTTTTTCTAACAGTTATTAATATAATTTAATAATACACCTCATCAACTTCTCTATGATATGTTTCCCCATGAATCCTGAACCTCCAGTGATGAACAGCGCAGAGTTTCTGTAGAAACGCTGGATTTCGGAGTCACCCTTCGCTTTAGCCATGGCTTCTAGCATTGGCCGCTGTTGGGCCAACACCGCTGCTTCTATCTTTTGCGCCGGGTCCATTATGGTTCGCCCTAAAAAAGAGTAGTTTTTGCTAAATTTAATCAAACGTACATATTAATATTTGTACACACAATTAAAAAGTAAAATTAATTAAGAATGTTTGCAAAAATCTCTATAATGAAAAGATTCATAAAAAGAAAAGGAGAAATTGAAAAAAGAGATTTGAGCGTATTTTAAATGACGCAGAAAAAGGCAAACTTTTTCTTTTTTAATTAAAGAGAGATGAAACGAGCAGGACATGTGCCTGATGGCAAGCAACATGCCTGCCACATAACAGTATAATAACACGAAGCTATTGGAACATGAAGAGTCCAAATAATTGTCTAGCACTGCACTGCGCTCGTCACCTAGATATCTAAAATGTTAAATTTCTAAGCCCTGTACTTTCTCTGGAATCATTGCCCTTCAAACCAGAACACAGTAATGTTTGCATATTACTGCTTGGCGGTAGAATAACTTGCAAAGGATTGGTACTTCCCCAGGCTGACTCTGCCAAGAGTCCTATCACTACAATACAAGTTTTGACAATAATCCAATAGGTGGCACTGTGCTATCATGGGCAGGCGTGTTGCTTAGATATCATTAGGACAATGTTCTACTCGTCTCGCTATGTAAAAAAATGATTTTATTCATGACATTGGTTTTTTTTTTTTGTTTCCCTACCACACATTATATTGATAACTTTTAAAATCTAATATATAAAATTCTCGTGTCACAGTTTTCGTTGCCATACTCCTCCGAAACGGCTTGACCGATTTGGATGAAATTTTTTGTGCTTATCCGGTATCTATGAGAATCGGTCAACATCTATTTTTCATCCCCCTAAATGTTAGGGGTAGTCCACCCCTAAATTATTTTTTTTATTTTTTAGACAAAATTTTTAATTTCTATTTTTTTTATGATACAACATACAAAATACATACAATCCTTAATTTTCACCCTTCTACGATCACCCCTTATTTTTTAATAGCCATTGTAGTAATTTAATCATTTTTCATCCCCGGTCGTTAACTGACCAATCGTCATTTAATTAGTTATCCCCGCCAGTTGTCTACAGGTGTCACTTCTGACCCAGTAAACAGCACGATAATTTGGGGATCAAAAGTAGCCTATAGCATATTTATAGTTTGAACACGCTAATCTCGGGAACTTCTGGACCGATTTAAAAAAAATCATTCACCGTTCTTTTGTAATCCTTAAATGCTATAGGTTATATATATGTACCACGGGCGAAGCCGGGGCGGGCCGCTAGTAAAATATAAAAATACCAAGACAATAATAAACCTTTGTTACTACAAACCTATTTTCAATAAACTATTTTTCAAACAATTTTAGCACTGTACGCCACAACACTTGTTGATTGTTGTTGATTATAATGTTCGATAAAAGGCATTATAGTTTGCTTTTCGTATTTATCACATTGTAGTTGACCTTTGGCTTTATGTATAAGGCGGCTCTAATATAAGCGTAATTAACATATTAGTGATACCTTTTTGTTTTGAGAATAACTAAAATAAGTCTCCTTTTTTTTGGGGTGAAATCCTTTATGCACCGTCTACCTTGAAGGAACACGGAGGTGTTTCGGGCTCGACACTGTAGATCGACAAATATGGTGCCCCCCTACCGACTACAATCCCCAAATATTTATCTTGCGTAGCCAGGAGTCAGTGTCGCAGGGTCACTTCTCGCCAACGATCTTGATCCACTTTCCACCACCCTTGCGGGTCCGCCTCGCGGTCGGAGTAAGTATCCCTGGATTTGGCTCTAGTGACGCGCCGGAAACTAGCGGCGCATCCTCGAGCGCCTCTTCCCAAGTGGCGTGCCGGGCGGCCCTATACACCCGACGCCCCAGGCCCTCCGGTGGAGACAGGATGCGAGCCAGAGCTCCAGCTATCCAGGCTCACCAAGCTCGCCTCCGTATCTACTTGTGTCTCTGTGATTGAGCGAGAGGCTTTCAACTCTCGCTTCTGCTCATCACTCGACCTCTCGCTATAGAGCATTTTCCCTGAGATGGTCGGCAGTGGAAGGGTGCGCCCTTACCACTGCGGCTAGGGATAGCCGCGGTTCCTGTGACCACATCGCGACCCTTATCTATCCACTGAGCACTCTGCTAATGCTCGTGAAGGAGCCTCATCTGGAAGACTTTGGAAGGTTATTCGGTTGATTTATCGCCCATGTAGAATGCCTAAGTCTTCGAGATGAGGCTCCTTCACGAGCACTTTGATTAGTAGAGTGCTAACAGAGTCTCCCCAGTATCTAAGTGCACTGCTCAAGGGAGAGAGGAGCGTATGTAGAAGTTCTCAGCCCCAGCAGCTGGTATTCGCCATCACACAAGAAGATTCCACAGACGTGAGTTGTTGTGTGATGCCCAGGGTGCACCACGTGGAGGTTCCCGAACCACACATCCCAAAATGAGTTTCATAATTTAATGTGCATTCTCTGTCTACCTAGTACCTGCATTTAATCGACGAGGCTCCTTTACAGCTGCTTTATTCATATTTGACATTATTATTTTATCGTATTATGTACATAGAATCTTTGCATTTTTGTAAATGGTGCCACCAACTGTTATTCTGAATTTATGATTCGAATAAATGATTTGTTTTTTTTAGCATAGAGTGACGAGATGAGTAAGACATGTGCCTGTTGGTAAGCAACATGCTTGCCCATAACAGCACAGTGACACGAACTATTAGAACACATGAAGAGTCCGAATCATTACCTAGCACTGCACTGCATCGTCATCCATTAAATCTTATAATGTTTTATCTCTATGCTCTGTATTTTTTTTTATTTATGTTAGCCTCTCCACAGACTCCGGGGTTCGTGACTTTTGCCTTGTAATTTCACTTGAAACATTGCCCTTAAACCGGAACACAATGATGTTTTCACATAATTGCTGTGTCATTGCCATTTACCTGGTTACCATGGCATGGAAATAGCAATGACACGCTTCCTAGGCATAGCGATAGATAATAAGCTTACTTGGAAACCACACATCGACAATATTTGTAAACGACTGCACCAATTCGCATACGCACTATTTCAACTTCGCAAAGTAGCGAATGAGTCCACACTACTAACTGCGTATTATAGTCTCGCTGCGTCAATATTGCGATACGGTGCTATGTTTTGGAGCAATTCAACAGATTGTCTCAACATTTTTAGAGTCCAGAAAAGGTGCATAAGAGCTATCTGTGGACTGAAAAACAGAGCTTCTTGTAGAACGCACTTCACTGGGTTGGGACTGTTGACGCTACCTTGTATTTATATAATCGAAATTGCTTTCTTCGTAAAATCTCACCCTGAGCTATTTGAGATGTGGCCAATAGGAAGCAGACGTAAAGGAAACTTGTATGGTCTCGGCTCCAAAACAACATTCCTAAATAAAAGTGAATTCTGTATGGGTTCAGCAATCTATAATAAGATACCAGCGAAAATTAAGGCAAATCAGAATCCAAACATCTTAAAAAACACATTTAATAATTTTATAGTAAAATAAAACATATTATAGTGTAGACATGTACTTAAAAGATAAATAAAAGTGGTCAAGTGTGAGTCGGTCCCGTATTTTTCCATTTGGCTACGGAACCCTAAAAAATGGAAATCGAGTCTTAAAGTCTTTAATCGATGCGATCGATTTCCTTAACTATTCATAACTAGTGTACATAACATTACGTAATGTACGTAACATTTAAACCATTGTTTGATACGATGGACATTGAAAATTTTAATTCAATTTAATTTATTGTAAATATACTAAACAGTGATTTCAAAACATTTCTTATTTAATTTCTTTTAATTGTATTCGAGGTATCGTTTTATAGATATTAATATATTGTATTACAGAAAATAGTCGCTGAATAACAAGGAATGTACGACTCGCTATACTAGTGCCAAAAAAAAAACAAAGTTATGTGACAAATAACTTGTATTAATTTCACGGCTTTGTTTTTATTATTGAGGGACTATTCCTGATAACAGAAGCAAAGTGTGTCTGTATACCATCCACGGTGGGGACTGGTGAGACCAAACTTTGTTCCCTGACCCTGTCAAATGTTATTTGCCTATAGAAGTGAAAACGTATAACTCAGAATTTGATAGCTCACTTTGGACATCCACGCGGATGAAACAGGAGGGCGATGCTAGTCTGGAATAAGTCTTCAAAGCATTATCGTCTGAATACGTTTTCTAAACATGGCCATCTAGACTAGATGGCCATTGTTAGAGGTTAGATGTGTGAACGTGTACAGGTAACCATGGTAACACGCCATGGCTATCTAGAAATGCTAACGCATCTCTAGGTGGCCATGTTCCTGAGTTCACCCGAAGATTTCTTTCATTCACGAGCGTGACGCTTGAGCTCAATTCACAGCCAACGAAAAATCTGTGTGTGGTGCGCCAAAAGAAGGGTTCACTTCAAAAACATCGTGAGGAAACAGGCATGCGCCAAGAATCTTTCGAGGTCATGGGTTATCCACCAAGCCGCACTGAGCCAGCGTAGTCGATTATGACCATGTCTCTCCCCTTGAAGGCCACGAGGACAAGACAGTAAGAACATTTAGTGGGCTACCTATGCTGTTTGTCCTTAACCCATGGTGGTCTAGTGGCAAGAAAGTCTGTCATAAACGTAATATCTATACTTATAATAAAACTGTAACGGGTCGAATTCTGTACATTGAAGATATTTAGACATTTTTTTTGGGGCACTCCATAGTCGATACTGATGGCGAAACTGCATTTTTTTTCTTTCATGTCTGTCTTTCTGCCTTTCTGTATAGGGATCACGCATCACGCCGAAACTACTGATTCAATTCAGCTGAAACTTGGCATGATTTTAGTTTATACTAAGGACATTGCTGTAGGCTACTTTTGAACCTCAAATTCTGATCGGTTTTCTTGCGGGAGGGGGTGAAAGTCAGAATATGTATTTGGTTGTAACTCATGTTTGCGTTGTTTAATTTCATTAATTCTTTTTTTGTTAGAAAGAACACATTTTTTATATTGTCCCGTCAAAATTTGAACAATATCGGTTTGTTGGTTCGGAAAATACACAAACATTAAATAATAACGACACGCGCGGCGCGTTCGGTACATACTAACTTCTAAGTATTCTGTGTATCACAGACGATCCACAGAATATGTAGATTCTAGATTCTAGAAAGTGCCCACGTGATCGCGTCGCGTCGTCTTGGATGACAAAATAATTATCAAAAATATATTTTTGTGTGGAAAACAAACATCATTCGGTTATAATCGACTTCAAACAAAGAGGATGTTCTCAATCGGGTTGCATGTTTTTTATTTGGTTTTATTTTACGCGATAACTCCGCTAATTGTTAGTTGATTTTGATAATTCCTTTTTTGTTTGGTAGAAAATACTTCAGAGGTGATCTTAGATATCGAAAACAGGGAGTTTTTCAAATATCAACAAAAAACTAAAATCAGCTTAGATTTATCTGTACGACATAGTTATACCTTCTTATAAAATTTAGTCGAATGACAGAATTAAATTACCTGTCATTGAAGTAGATTTTTGTATTTTGGAGAAAACATATCAGCATAAACAACCCATTAAATGTTCCCACTGCTGGGCGTCGGGGCTTCTCTCTTCTCTCGCAAGGAGAGATACAAGGCTATAATCCACCACGCTGGCCCAGTGTCGGTTGGTGGATGACATATGACTTAGAACTTAGATTCTAGGTACATTTTGGTTTCCTCACGATGTTTTCCTTCACCGTTTTAATTATGAACATGACTCTGAAAATATAGTGGTGTGCGTGGTTTTGAACCCTGGGTCTCCGGATCGACAGTCGCCGTTCTCCCGACTAGGTCAGCTGTAACTTACTAGAGCAGCCGTAACTTATTAGAAAACGTATTATTTCAATCCAAATACTGTTTAAAATTTAAAGGTAGTGTTCAACAAGCTTCGGTGACCGAAGCAGACCGTTGTCAGGGTTCCGTACACAAAGGGTAAAAACGGGACCCTATTACTGAGACTTCGCTATCCGTCCGTCCGTCCGTCCGTCTGTCACCAGGCTGTATCTCAAGAACGGTGATAGCTAGACAGTTGAAATTTTCGCAGATGATGTATTTCTATTGCCGCTTTAATCATGGCGGAACGTATCAAGTGATCGGGTTGAAATTTGAAATAGAATTAGATTAGAGTCTGGAAGAACACATAGGCTAAACATTGCCTAGAGACGATCTTCTCATCATTCCATGGATTCACCGTGCGGGTGCCGGGTCCATCGTGTGGCAGAGAGAGAAAAACTCGAGTAGTTCCCGAGACTTGTGACTCGGGCGTAGGTTTAAGGGGCCCCTTTCTGACGTACATCAACACTCACCTTCACTACTCGTTTTCTCTCCTGCCCAGCCAAATCTGAAATGAGCCCACTAGTGCAGCTTTAGATACTCGTTCTAGTATAGAACTTATTGCACTTCTGTATAAGCCAAGGTCTTTCAGTAGGTTATAGAGAGATTTTGCTGGTATACCTCTCGCTCCCACTTCTACAGCGTATAAACTAACTACATAGCCGTTTTTTGTTAATTCGTTTAGGAGTTCGTAATACTTATTTTGTTTCATCGCGTGGTCTTTAGGTATATTAGTTTCCCACGGTTCGGTAAGTTTTACAAGGACTATGCGTTTCGTAGCTCTAGAAAAAAGGAAAATGTCCGGTCTGGATGACGAATTGAAGTCTAGATTCTAGGTCTGAAGCAGTTTTGTCTTTTGGGAGAGATGTAATTAATTCGTCTTGCGACTTTCCCAAAACATGCGTTTTGTAACTCTTAGGTGTTTGTAAAGTTCAGACGGTTTCTTTAGTTTCAGCCCAAAACTATTGTGATCCCTAAAAAAAGAGTAGAGGATCAGCCGGATGTGCCAATCCGAACCATGACTTCAATATCTTTATGACATTGGCATCTAGCTTTGCCAAGAGAGTTTTACCGATGTCATATACTAGGAAAGGCCAAGTGAGACGTGATGTGAGGTAGTTGTCATATATCCATGCTTTTTTGATATTGCTGATAGGCTGCTGGTCTACCTTATTGAGGTTGCTCATGAAATTTTCAACAACCACCTCTAATGATGGTGTACGTCCTTTGTGATCTATCTTTCTACCAAGAAATTTGAAAGGCACTGCCTCTGCAATTGTGGCAACTCCTTGGCCACTTATGGAGAGTCCCGGATCGTAAGACGTATATTTGGTATTTCGTCTACCCAGACAAAGACAATGACATTTAGATGGTTTTGTCCTCATTCCCTCCGTCCATGTACAGAACTCATCGACTTCGTTCAACAATTCTTGACACTGTTTGGGATTACGTGTAAGTATTGCAAGGTCATCCGCAAAGGCCAAGATTGACTCAGTGTACTTATTGTTGATTTTAAACCGGTAGCCCCATTTCTTTTCACGGGATATTAATTTGTCTACTAAAATATTTATAACTATATTAAATGCTATTGGTGAAAAGCAGCACCCTTGGAATGGTCCTACATTGTATTCAAGTGGTTTTGTGTATTCCTTGTTAACTGCTATGACGAATTTTAAGTGGCAATAATAAGAATTAATTATGTCAATAATTCCAGCAGGAAAGTTATACCATTTTAGGGCAAATATCATAAGTTCATGCTGGACAGAACCAAACGCGTTCTCTAGGTCTATCCAGCAGACTGTTATTTGCCTCTCATGTGTTCTGGTATCTTTCAAACTTTCTGCTAGTAATGTATTGTGTTCCAGGCATCCAGAAATACCAGGCAAGAACCCTTTCTGGTGATTGGGCCTGAAATACCTATTGCTAGTCATAAATGTGGTCATTTTTGTTTGCAAAATACTGAAAAAGATTTTAGAAATTGTATTAGTTAGGGCTATCGGTCTGGTGTCTTTGGGATGAGTTACTTCCTGCTTTTTAGGGATGAGGACAAAAATACTTTATGTAAAAAGTACTCTATGTAGTACGTAACAAACATCCAAACAGTGACATTCATAATATTTACAGGACAACGTTGAAACTGCTGAACATATTTGGATGGAATTCGAAACACACGTAGTTTGAACTCAGAAATAGCAAATCGGTTACTTATAGGTTACTGTGACGTAGGAAAGACTAAGCAAATTTGGTAGAAAATTGAAACAGAAATAACTCATAGTCTGAAATACCACATTTATGTATTTATTACCTATCAACCTGAAAAGAAGCATGGGCCCTAAGGAAACAAATATTAACTATCACGTCAAAACGGCACAACGATATGGGTTGACATACGAAACACATATATAATTTAGAGTCTAAAATTTCACATGGGCTAATAAGTCTACATTTTCATTTAACTCCATATTAATATAAGCATATATTTTCGTAAAGAACTTGATGTGATAGTAAGGTAAAAGCCAAAAATAAAAAATATATGCACCTGTTTTGGCGTAGATAATATAGGTGATTTGCGTTCACGATCAAAATAACAAGCAACATAATATTCTCATTAGACGGCGCGAATGCCAGTTTAAATCTAAAAGCACTAAAGGCCATTTAAATCGATGTTTTGCTATTGTGGTCACAGATTTCTAAACAGATGAAACCTTCGTGAACGACACTGTGAGGCCAGTCATTAGTTATGATGCGTGACAGCTCTCACCGACGTTGTCAAATTACTCACGTTGGTGTGCGTGTAATGTTCCCAGTCTTAAGAAAAAAAGTCCCACTATTGTTGTTTTAAGCTTTGGCAATTTTCACGTATAATAAACGCATAAAACATTATTTTTAAATAATTTATTATTAGACCTATAATATATAATGCAAGGGTTTCTTGTTAATAACTTGCTCCACAAAAAAAGGAGACAGAAACGTAATTGAAAATTATAGACCTATTAGCCTCATGTCAAACATTTACAATTTTTTTTCAAAGCTGATCCTAAATAGAATATCAAGGACTATAGATGAAGAACAGCCCATTGAACAAGCTGGTTTTAGAGCAGGATTTTCAACTATTGATCATTTGCATGTATTAAAACAGTTAATAGAAAAATCTCAAGAGTATGGGAAATACCTATACATTGCATTTGTCGACTACAATAAAGCTTTTGACTCAATCAAACACAATCTGCTCTGGGAGGCTCTAATTCAACAAGGAGTAAGAAAAAAATATGTTCGTATTATTGAAAATATATATGCTAACAGCACTGTACAGATCAAGTTAGAATCCACAGGTCATAGACGAGACGTTTTACAACGGCGAGGATTTGTTCTTATCTATTCGTTTCATAACTATAGTTTTCATCAACACTATTAGTATTTTTATTAACAAATACAAATACAAATACAAAAATCTTTATTGCTGTTTGCAGGTAAGATAAGATGATACAAAACATTTAAATAGTTGACCCATACAAACTGGCCTCTTCTTCTAGAGGCATGCAATATGTCTGGCAACGCAGTTTCCATTGGTCTGAATTTATACTATGATAATAATAGTCAGCTAATAAAGTCTTCTTCTTTTTTCATTTTTAGCTTTTAATCGGTTGTATCATATATGTCATCTGATTCATCATGTATTAATTTCTGGCTTCTATCCCGTTGTGTTATGTTAGTGTGATATGTTTGATGAGTACAATTACGCCAACGTCTTGTGCTTCAGCAGGATGATGTTATGGACTTTGACAAGTGTGTGGTTTCATGTAGAATCCAAGGTCTTGCAGTAGTAGCTCTTGCAGTTTAGCCGTGTGAGCAATTTCAAAGAAGGTCTTTATGTATAGAAAAATCAAAAAAAAATAATAATAATTCAATTTGTATAAAATATTTGTATACCTACTCAAAGAACTCTCACAATATATTATAGAGTAATCTGATTCAACCTGTCCTTTACAATATATTATCTGATCTAACATTAGTTAAATCTAAAGTTTCATAAAATATAGACAGTGGTAAATTAACCCTAGTAACGGCGAGGATTTGTTCTTGGCATCGATTCAAATTAAATAAAAAAAATAACGATTATAAAAATAGGGGTTAAAATCGATTTGTACAATGTTCATCAATAATTTGGTCTACGAGTATCTTCAAAACAAAATTAGAATCTATATTTTACCTTAACTTCAGGGAAAAGAATTTCAATTTAGTATAGCAACACTGACCTATTTTCGTTGAGGTGTTGTGTTTCTATTCATCAATCGAAATAAAATCGTCTAAATTATATAAATACCAGTAAAAATATTCTAACTTTCCTATTAAATTTCCTTTTTTTATTTTTGGGAACAATGTTTGCAATATTTGATGACACAAGACGGCATAATCTTAAACAAAACATAAAATCACACGGGACTCCCGTACGAGACGGAAGTCAGTTTCGTACTGACTGGAGTTTGTATTTGCTTTGGCGTTTGATATTTGCTTTCCGGACCTAAGGATCTGTGTTCCGCACGTTCCATCTGCCTTTTGTTTTAGAAATCTGTGATTGTGGTGTGTATTTTTTCTTTCCTCACTAGGTGGCGTTACTGGTATTCTAAATTGTACTAATAAGTTTTTGCTGCTAAAAGGATTTTGATGCCAAATTTGGATTCTTTCGTTCTTGATTTTTTTCTGTGTTACCTACAATTAAATTCATACATTCACATTTCACTAGGACTTGGCTTAGATTTACGGGTTCAACTTGCTTGAATATCATTAAAACTTTACGCCGGCGAAGTCGCGGGTAACAGCTAGAAAACAGCTTGTGGATAAAAAGCAATAGGTAAGTAGGTATCAGATCATGCACATTAGCTTCAGACTTTTCATAATGTATCCTATAAAAATCCTACAAACTTAACACTTGCGGCTATGTTCGATACTACGAAACCTTACTAAGTATGTTTGATTTTGTTTAAAAAAAGAAAAATAAAGATGATAAAATTAAATAAATTTTGTGTGGAAAACAAATTCACTCAAACTCAAAGGTTTTTCAATGACTACTTATCCAAATATTTGACGTACGAAACTTCCAATTAATGTATAAGTCAGTAACATCTGCTTACGCGAACGAAGTAGCGGGTTCAGCTAGTAATAATAATAAAAGCCTTTATTAACAATCTTATATATTATGTTACATTTCATCGTATAACTACTCGTAAACGTTCGTCTGCGAAATTACACTTCAAGAAAAATAGAATAATGACGGTCATATCGCTATACATTTATAGTTCTTTGCTTGAAATGTACGATGAAATAGGAAAACAGCTTGTCACAAAAAAAGAGCATTATAAGTTAAAAATGAAACTGAGAAACGGAGATGACTGGTACATGCCTAACGTGCGATTAACCAAAGTGAGAAAACAGGGAATCTTTAACAAGATATTAATGTTTAACAAGCTTCCTCGTAGCTTAACTAAACTGCATCAAAATGATTTTAAGCGAAAACTTAAATACTTTTTTGAATACAATCCATTTTATTCGATAAATGAATTTATGGAAATGCCTTTGACAGAATCTTCATTCTTGCTTGAACCCAATGGTACAGGGTAGGAATGCAAATATACATTTATTTAAATTACATCAATTTTATAATTATTTTAAATATTTGTTTCGCATGAAAATGACATTTATGTAAATTTGACATATTTTGCTTATGCAAAAAAAAAAAAAAAAAATGTTTTCTCAAATTTTGACCTCATGAATTTATTATAATTGTGAAAATGTATCTGATTTATATATTTGTCTTCTAAATTTATTTTATTCACGTGACATTCTATATCTCTTAATGAAATATTTAGTTTTATTTTATTTTTATATTGAAATTCAGTATTTTTTTTTTTTTTTTTTTTGTAATTGTAATAGCTTGCTTTTTAGATTGATTTGTTTCTTATAAACTTGTATGATTGACGTGCCCAGTGTAACATAAGTGGTTATAAGGTGAATAAATATATTATTATTATATTATTATTATTACTTATGTACCTACTAACTACTAATATAAAACTTGGTTGTTTATGAAAGTAACGTAATTAATTATTTTTTTATTTGTATTAGACACCGGTTTCGTGATTGTCTTGCTGTTTAGCATAGGCCTCCCAAAATCTTGACTTATAGTCATAAACGTAAAGTAGATTAACTCTTACTCTTTCTCTTTTCTAACTTCGGATGTACACAAAAGACTCTCAGTGGAGAAAGAAGACGTCGTGAGGAAATCAAACTGTTCCAAGACAGCATTGGAGGACACGTGTCCAAACATTATGTTTCATATTAAAACGTTCCTCATCTTCCTTTCCTTAATTATATCAATGGGGTAAAGTAATAAAAGCATTTCTGGATGACCAATGGCGCGATCAGGGCCACGCCCTCCGGTTTCGGCCGCGTTGTTTCCAAATTACAAAGTAAGTTATCAAGTTCTGAGTTATAAATTTTCACTTCTATCGGCAGTTCCTATTACCTACTGCCAATTTTTGTTGTTTAAAGAAAATAGTAATGTAATAATAGTAATAGATTATATTTTGCTTTTTTCGATTCTAATTTTGTAGATTTAGCCCCCTTTAAGAATTATTATTATGATTTATGAAAGATGATATTTTGATTTTTCTTCTAGAACTCTTATTAAAGTAGGAGAGAACCAGATAGTATTAGAATTTCAGTTTTTCTTAATTAATGTTGTGTGTGTTTTATGTATTTCAAAATTTAAAATAAAATTTTGTTACAGATTCGTTAGTGTTCGGAGCTTGAAAAAACATCGTCCCAGTCAGTTGACTGTCAGTTGCCAGTCAAAGTCCAGTTACATTTTTGTATCATCGCTCTTGTTCAAATCTAACCGCTTACCCAATTTTAGCTTAAAACACTTAGTAGTTTCTACAGATTCCAAGTTGTTCACGATAGAGAGGTGATATCTGTCCAGTTTACTGTAGCCTCCGAGTCATATACTTGTAATAGTGATGTCGATAGAAGGTCCAAAAATGTACATATTGTTTTACCATTAAATTGATTAAAGTTGCAAAGAGACATACTTTCCAACTTTTTTTTAATTAACAGTGACGAGTGAAGTAAATAATTAATTCACATATTAGGTATACCTACATTAAATTGATTTAAGTTACAAAGAGACATACTTTCCAACAATTATTGGAATGAATAATGACAGATGAAGTTTCGAAACTTCGCAAATAAGTTTATAAATATAAACTGTTGTCTTTGAATTTAAATGACACATTATTTTTAGTAAAGCATCCCAGACTTGGTCTGCAATAATTGTTCTCCTCCGTCCTCCGTAATAATGGCCTTAAGCTTGCTGTTCGATATTCTTAGCCTCCAAGCTTGGCCATCATTGTAGCCCTGGCTGTCCGTGCCATAAAAGCTTGGTGTTTAACTTAGCTTGGCCAACAAAGGCGGTAATGCCGACTGTGCTATGAAGACCTAGAGCTGCACTTTCAGTAATCAATCAAAAAAGCTTTTATTACAGACTACGACGGCACTATATACTTTTGTATAGTGTTAAAATACTAAAACATCAATTGAATAAGAATAAATAGTTGACAAAAACAATAATATACAAAACAACCCAGCTTGTACAACGCATACACGTAAAATACAGTAAAGAAGTAATGAAAGATTCTCAAGTATGTCTGCTTTCGCTGCGCGGCTACAGATCCAATTAGTCCATCTTTTAAAATATATTTCCTAATCCCAATGGCCCATACAAGGCAATACTCCTTCCAGTCAACCTCAGCTACGTCAAAGTTGAAAATTGCTTTATCATTCTCAGACAGATTGTTAAAAAGTTTGAATGTGTTATTGTCAACAAATTTCCACTCGCAGTTCAAGAAATATCCCAAAACTTTGCTCATTTTGTAGATTTTGCTGGACATTTTGACGAACCTGAAAAAAGTTAAGAGTTGAGTACTTATTTTAAAAATCTATATTTTTTTAAATTAAATTAAGTTGAAATCGTCAATCACACACAAAAACACATCAATTTTGTTCGAAATTCTTGTAGAAATCATATCTAGGTAAAATGTATTACTCCTACATTTTTTTAATTATTTTTTGAACAAAAAATTATCAATTATATATATTTATTTACAAAATGTGCCTGAATTTAGTCTAGAAGACCGGTGCCAGCAGGAATCGTGCCGAAAATGCTAGCCCCATTGCCACGTTGAATGGCGATACTTATTCACTGAGCAAAAAAAGACCAGCATTTTGGTCACGAGTTGCATCACAAAGACGTTTTGATAATTTTTTGTAAATACTTTTAGCACTCAGTCCCCACGGTCCCAATACCACCGGATTCGACCTCAAAAGGCAAACATGTATCCGCTATCAATACACATCAATACATATTTGCGCCTTTTAAGATCTTCAGCTTGTTCAGCTGCCGCGTCAGCTCTAATTTGCGTCCGTGAAAGATGAGACGGCGCCAAAGTATCGACGCAGGTTGCATCCCAGACCAAGGGCCGTCCCATTTTCCACAGTCCACGGAATCAAAGTCATCCCATCAGGTCTTTTACCATCGCTACGAGCTAAACCGCTCGGTCTCTAAAACAGCTGCGCAATTAGCAGTGGTAAAACCCCGACGGATGATATCGTTTAGGCTAGCGTGGCGCGAGGTATTCGTCCAGCACTTCTGGTGCAAGAGAGACCGTGGTGACCGAGCCGGTCGACTGTAACACCACACTGGCAAAGGTGTGGTGCACAGCACGATGCGCCAAGATGGAGGGCAACACGAAAAGTAGAGGAATCCATGAGGGTTCCGATCTTCCGATGTGAGGCGATGGAAGAGCCTGTAGCCACAAACTCGACTCCCACTCAGCGACAGCCAGGAGACAAGCACGATATGTAGAGCTTAAGCAAGTATCGTGTAGGTAATTGTTTCCGCACTTGTAAACAGATCGGTTCGTGCCATGATCGCTGTGTGTGTGTGATGTGAAGATGAAGTTATAGGAAATCGGTATTTGGGCACGATGCTTCCAAGCATTCTTGGCTTCGGTCAACAAGGATATTTCCGATACATTTGGAATTTCTAAAAGTATTTAAAAAATTATATATTAATTGAATTAATTATATATTATTATTAAATTATATATATTTTCAAATTTTGATTACTATGAACCGAAGATAATAAAGCTGGAAGAGCCACACCAGACACTGGCCGGACCCCTAGGCCGCCAAAACGTACTGGTAGAGAACCTTGTAACCACTCTCGGTCAGATAAATTAATTCCTACATTATTTAAATAACGCCGTATGGTGTTATATTATGGTGTAATTTTACTTAAAATAGGGGTACATTAGTAATGAAGGTTAGAGTTTTATAACAATTAAATAAACTTTTTGGAAATTTTTTCAATAGTTTTAGATATCAATATCGCTACACTAATTTAAAGTAATAAAATATTTAAGATGGGATCCTAATTTTTATAAACGATGCAGAGACAAATATTTCAATACTCACAATAAAATAGTTTACCAAACGGCGGAACATGACAAACTTAGTCTGTGATGACAAGTTTGCACAAATCTGCCAGACAGACATCGTAAATTACATTCAACAACAGCACAACCAAATTTTTAAATGACATTAAATATGTTATACCGTTTGTTCTGTAAATGTATACTTAGTACATTTTAGTATATTTTAAAATGTTATGAATTTGTTTATTGACCTTTATATATTCAATTGATAATTTCATTGTAATGAAGCGAGCACGATCCCCTCAAAGAAGCCCTAAACATAGCGCTTACCAAAATAAATTATAATAGTGATGATATACATACAGTTAGGGTGCCGTCTTACCTTCTTTGCTTGCCTATGAGCAAGCACACAAAATCAGCTATGTAGGCCGGTATGAATTGCCAAAGTAAACACAATAACATGTAAATAAATTTGTTTGAAGTTTCTAACATAAAACAATAATATATGGCTTTTGGTGTAACGATTGTTCTTGCTTCATTTTTCAAAGTATCGCTGAAATTTTCTGGAACAAGAAATAGTATAACAAGTAGTAACAAGTATGTTATAAAAGAATAATAATGTAAAATTATGAAAAACTTTAACTTTATATGTACATTACATGTATGTACATATAAAGTATAAGGAGCACGTATGTGTACGTGACAGATCTATACTAATATTATAAAGCTGAAGAGCTTGTTTGTTTGAACGCTAAGATCTCGGGAAGTACTGGTCCGGATTGAAAGATTATTTTTCTATTGGATAGTCCATTTATCGAGGAAAGCTATAGGCTATAGAAAATAACGCTACTATTAATAGAAGCGGAGCATGAATCAAGAATGTAAGAAAATCGAGAAAAATTTTCCTTATTGAGAGTTTTCGTACGTTTCGTTCTTTGACATGACATATGACAGCATGTGTCTAAGATTGCGTCATTGAATTTCACAGATTACATACCTCTTGAATATAAAACCTTTGCTAATCAATTTTTTTTTTCTAAATCTGAGTTGGTACAACCAATTTCCGACAGGTGGCGTAGCAGGTAGCTGAAGAGGTGTTTTGTTTGAAAGCGATATTCTCAGGAATGACTGAACCGATTTCAGTCATTCTTTCACCGTTGTATATGTACGGGATCCTGATGAGTACTATATAATGTACCATGGGCAACGCCGGAGCGGACATCTAGTTATAGTATATAAGCGGATGGCAGTGGAGAGCGAGCAGTCTCTCGCCCCGCGTCACTTGTACAGTCAAGATCAATATAATCAGCAGTTTATACAGTGACGTGGTTTCATTTCCATCTCAGTAGCACCTACACACAGCTATATCCTAGCTGTATAGTGTATTTGAAGTACAACATAACTGCTATCTGCTTTCAATCGCCATTACCACGTTTTAACAGCTAGAACTCACAAAGTTTGTAGAAACAATTTTCGACCAGTAGAGTACAACCACTACTATTCCTGAATCCTTGTTTGTTTGTAAAGCCTCAAAATATAACGTCTAGGCAGTTTACCATCTAAATTTAAATATTAAACAATGTTTGCTTTGCGTGTAGAAGCAACAACGGTTTTTTTAGTAGATAGAGTAATTCAAGACAGAGTGTTATACTATATGTACAATACATGCATAAAATAGTAGCGAAACACTGATAATTTTATGAGTTTTTAATGTGATGTCATCAATTTACACATATTTTTGCGCAAACATTGCAAAGGTTTCTTTTTTTAACTTTTATAGGTTTACACTTGACCGCCATCTCACCAGATGTTAAGCGACGATGCGGTCTACTATGGAGCGTTTTACCTAGAAAAAAACGATTCATTCTCGATTTGATGACACCAAGATTATAACTATCGGGAGAAACCCACTCAGGCAACTCATTCCACAGTCTGGACATTCTTATCACAAACGTAGAGTCAAACCTCTTCGTCAGTGTCTTTGGAATATCCGTCATGAAATAGTGCCCTATCTTCGAGTTACGAGAAGTACGATACAAAAAAAGGGCAAGGTGGTATTAGATCATGCAGATCAGTAGCACACTCTCCGAAGTGTATCCGATTAAAAACCGATAAGCTAGCAATTTTGCGACGATGTTCCAGACTTTAACGCCAAAAAAGAACCCAAAAACTCTCCAATCAAACTCTAGATCTCATGGCGGTCAGACGAGATATGCGATTACAGTCTTCGGTCGACATAACGGTATACAGACGGCTCAATAGACAGATCTCTACTTGTGTGCGACGCCACATACGCTGCTTCAATACTTCGAGTATTGAAGAAGCAGAACAAAGGCTCGAAAGTGTTTGCAAGAAATCTGTCTCTTGGGCAAATTCAGCTGACCAAACTGAAGACCGATAGTGGTAACATCGTCTCGTCGAAGCCCGAGATTTTGGAGGAGATTGAGAGGTTCTATGAACAGTTATACACCTCTACGCAAGCACAACCTGTCGTTAGCATGGCAAAAGACCCCAGAGCCAAGCTGACCCCACACTTTACCGAAGATATCCCAGAAGTCAGCCTGTATGAGATTAGGATGGCCCTCAAACAACTAAAAAACAACAAGGCACCTGGTGACGACGGAATTACGACTGAGCTTCTAAGAGCGGGTGGAAAACCGATACTTAAAGTCCTCCAGAAGCTGTTCGACTCCGTCATACTTGATGGTAATACGCCAGAAGCGTGGAGTAGAAGTGTGGTGGTGCTCTTCTTCAAAAAAGGTGGCAACACCTTGTTGAATAACTACAGACCCATCTCACTTCTGAGCCACGTTTCTAAGTTGTTCTGAGGGTAAACACGAATCGGCTCGCACGCAGGTTTGACGACTTCCAGCCACCCGAACAAGCCGGTTTCCGAAAAGGCTATAGTACCATAGACCACATCCATACGCTTCGGCAGATTATACAGAAAACCGAGGAGTATAATCGGCCACTATGTATAGCGTATGTGAACTATGAGAAAGTCTTCGATTCCATCGAGACCTCAGTCTCTCCAGCGATTCCGCATTGACTATCGCTATGTCGAAGCGTTGCAGTATATCTACAGTAAAGCCACAATGTCTGTCCGATCACAAGACCAGTGCACAAAACATATCCAGCTACAGAAAAAGGGAGATGTTATTTCTCCGAAACTGTTCACTGCCGCGCTGGAAGATGTTTTAATCTACTGGACTGGAACGAATATGGCATCAATATCAACGGCGAATGCATCACTCACCTTCGGTTTGCCGACGACATAGTCATTGTGGCGGAGTCGCTGGAGGACCTCGGTGCTATGCTCAGGGACCTCAGTAGAGTATCCTAACACATAGGTTTGAGGATGAATATGGACAAGACGAAAGTCATGTCAAATGTTCATGTCTCACCTGTACCGGTTATTGTTGGGAACACCACAATCGAAGTTGTTGACGAAACGTCTACTTGGGTCAAAAGATCCAATTAGGTAGATCCAACTTCGACAAAGAGGTCCAGCGAAGGATCCAACTCGGATGGGCAGCGTTCGGGAAACTTCGGCACATCTTTGAGTCCAGAATACCCTAATGCCTAAAGACGAAAGTCTTTAACCAGTGCGTGTTGCCAGTGATGGCTTATGGAACTGAGACGTGGACCTTAACTGTGGGCCTCATAACGAAGCTCAAAGTCACACAGCGAGCTATGGAGAGGGCTATGCTCTGAATCTCTTTCCTCCTCCCCTTACTTCCTCATTACGGATTTCTATGTGTATCTTTATCACATTAGTATACATATATAGCAGGTATGGTATCAGCAAGGCACCCGTGCGAAACCGGGGCGGGTCACTAGTTAATAATAAAAACCATTTGATATTATGACTAAAACAATTATTATAATTTCACCAAAGCATATTTGTCTTCACTGCCCTTACTTCACATTTAAGGGTCGCCACTTGTAAAAAAGTTGGACCAGTACACCTCCTGGCAACATCCAGAATCATATTCTGCACCACTTTCGCCATTAGTGTAAAGAGCGGCCACACTCTTTGTCGGTTAAAGCGCACGCAGATAGGTTGTCCGTCGGACGTGGCGTACCTAACGTTTCCAGGTTATACCCTGGAGCTCAAATTCCGGCCTCGTTCTGGAGTGTGCCTGTCCGCACGTGACAACATCTGCTGCCGGCGTCTCCGCGTAACCTTGAGGACATTAGGTTTCTGGTCTTTGGGCACTGATAGACACAGGCATAGACAAAATCTGTGAAAATTTCTATGCCTGTGTGTATCGGTCGCACAGCGGGTACCAGGAGATGACGAGACTCACGGAATATTTAAGTGAGGCGGCGGACGCGGCTCAACAGAAGTACCCTGCGGCCCAATTAGTGTTACTGGGGGATTTCAACGAACATCATAAGGAATGGCTGTACCCATACTGGGTCACTGACCACGCTGAGCAGGAAACTAAAAAGTTTGCTTTATCGTTAGTCCTAACCCAGCTGGTCCAAGAGGTCACAAGAGTACCCGACGTTGAGTTGCATACACCTTATTGTTTAGACCATCTACTGACAACAGATCCAGACCGTTATTCAGTGGTGGTAGCTTCGCCGTTAGACAGCTCCGACCTGTGTGGTGAAATCTGTATCTGTCTACCATCTGCTCGATCCTAGCCCTAGAGGCAACCGGCGGTTGTGGCGATACAAGTCAGCAGATTGGGACGAGATGCGCTCTTTCTTTGCATTTTACCTATGGCATTCTTTGTGCTTCACTTCTGGTGATCCCTCAGTCTGCGCGGATGCTGTGACTAATGTGATACGAACGGCTATGGAATATTTCATTCCATACTCCGACGTCTCCTTATCCAGAAAAGCTCGCCCTTGGTCCAAACCAATGTAAAAAAGACTCAATGTAAAAGTGCTGAAGCACTTAAACATGAGGCCTACCTAGCCTGGGTTGATGCTCGACAGCGTAAGGCAAGAGGCATACCATACACCAGAAGAAGAAAGCGTTCAACAATGCTGCCAAGGCAAGCAAAAAGGATTTTCAGAGGGCTCGTTTTGACTACATTAGTAGAATAGGGAACAAACTAGCTTCGTACCCTGCGGGCAGCAAAGCGTTGTGGTCCCTAGCTAAATCGGTCGAATCGAACTTTTGCCGCCTGCACTACCTCCAATGCTGAAACCTGATGGAACAACACTGGCTCACACTGCAATGGAGAAGGATAACTTGCTGCACGTTGTTGAGATGCAACGTGCATCTCACTTTGCAAAATCTTCGCGTCTAGATGCTGGTAGCGCGACACCTCCTACTCCATCTGGCTGTCCAACTTTAATATCCGAGATGCACATTCATCAAATGTAGGTTCACAAAGCACTACGCAATCTGGACGTGAATAAAGCCGGTGGCCCAGATGGTATTCCTGTCATAGGGTTGAAGGCTTGTGCGCCTGAGTTGTCCCCGATACTGTCGCGCCTATTCAGGCTCTCGCTCCAAACTGGGTTGGTCCCGAAGTCTTGGAAGCGTGCCAATGTGCAACCAGTGCCCAAAAAGTGTAGTCGTGCTGATCCTGCCAACTACAGGCATATTTCGATCACATCCATACTCTGCAAGACTATGAAACGTGTCTTAAACCACAGGTTCCTGACGTACCTAGTATCAAACGACCTCCTCAGTGACCGGCAATACGGATTCCGCCGAAACCGCTTCACGGGGGATATTCTAGCGTCTAGCGTACGTAACTTACATCTGAGTGAAGCTATCGAGAAACACGGGAAGCACTTGCAGTCTCCCTTGATATCTCGAAGGCTTTCGACAGGGTTTAGCATCATGCACTTATAAGCAAGCTTTCTAGTCGTCGTCGTCAATCGTCAGAACTCCGGACGATGCGCCAAGAAAAATTAACTCTTCCCCCACCAGCCTTAAGCATTGAGGCCGAAATATCCCAAGCAGAAAAGGGCAAGCAACCGAAGCCTGCCTATGCCAAAATTGTGGCCAAGCCCGTCGGGCCAAAACCAAATCACACTCTGATCGTGACAACGGCAAATCCCGCATCCCCCCCCACGACATCCGAAAACTTGACAGACAGGATAGCGATAGCACTAGACACGAGGAAGACCGGAGCAAGAGTTGACCGAGTGCGGAAAGCCCGTAACAGGAAAGTCATCCTGAGTTGCAGCACAGAGGAAGACCTTGGTCTGGTCAGAAACCGCGTGCAGCAGGATAAGTCTCTAAAGGTGGAAACCGCGAAAGCGGGTAATCCACTAATAATCATTCGAGACGTCCTGTCTTATCACAAAGACAACGAAATTGTGGAAAACCTTCTGGCGCAGAATAAACATCTGCTACAGGGGTCGATTTGCAAGAGAACGCGATCAGAGTGCGGTACAGGAAAAAGGCGCGTAACCCGCATGAGTGCCATCCGGTGATCGAGGTCTCACCTCGCATTCACAGAGCGTTTTTGGATGCCGAAAAAGTCTACATAGGACTCCAGAGGAGACCAGTGGCCGACCACTCGCCCTTGGTACAATGCACTAAGTGCTTAGGCTTTGGTCATACAAAGGCGATCTGTCGGGAGAGGGACGAGTACTGCAGTCACTGCGGAAAGGCTCACTCCTGGAATCAATGCAAGGCAAGGAAAGAAGACCTGCCACCTAAATGCAAGAACTGCGCGATTGCTCATCCCAACAGCCCCAACAGGGAACTCGCTCACAATGCCTTTAATAGTGAGTGACCTGAAAGGGTAAAGTGGGATGGCATAGCGCGGTCCCGAATATCGTATTGCTAAGGGCACTCATGAGGTATGTGGCTCAATCTTCCGAAGAGTAGACGAACCAGGTATGCGTTTCATCCAAGCAAACCTGCAGCGCTCCCAGAATGCAACGGTCGAACTCTTGGAGGTCGCGAGAGAGAGGGGAGTTTCAGTCGCCCTTATCCAAGAACCCTATGTGGGAAACAAAGGCGAAATGAAACAATATCCTGGAACTCGCGTTATTCAGTGTAGTTAAATAGGCAAAAACCAGTTAAGACAGCCATAATAGTCTTCGGTGATAAACTGGAGGTAATTCATGACCCCCAGCTTGTTACCGAAACAGAAGCATCTGTCTTACTCGTCGGCACAGGTCTAAAACTGGGAGTGATTTCTGTCTATTTAGAAGGAGACCAAAAAGTCGACCCATACCTTAACAGGATCAAGGCGTTCCGCGAAAAACTAGCGACAAAAGACCTGATTGTCGCCGGTGACATAAATGCATGGTCCCACTGGTGGGGAAGCACTTCTCAAAACGAGAGAGGAGAAGCCGTGAACTCATTCTTCAACGAAATGGACTTGCATATTCTCAACTCCGGCGATACACCGACTTTCGAGATCGTCTGGGAAGGTAAACTCTGCACGAGCGTAGTAGACGTTACAACGTGCAGCGAGTCTCTCCTGGGGAGAATCGAGGGATGGGAGGTAGACAAGAGCATCACAACGTCCGACCACAACGCAATTTCCTTCACTTTGCGTCTTGCTAAAGCTCTCGAACAACAGAGAGCGATAACAACACGTGAATACAACACCAAAAGGGCAAGATGGTCAGACTTTGTGTCACATCTAAAATCCTGCCTGGAAGAAAGAAACATCTCGCCGGAGTCTGTGGAAGGATGCGAAGGTACATTTGAACTGGAATCGATGATTACGAGCTACACAGCAAGTATACACGAAGCCTGCGAACATACCATTCCACTGGTAAGATCGCTAAAGGGAAATCCAACTCCCCCATGGTATACGAAAACGCTCGATAATCTGAAGAAGGAAGTTCTCAGAAGAAAGAGACGGATCAGGAATGCCGCCCCTGACAGAGTTGAACTTGTAGTCGAACAGTACCAAATTGCTCGGCAAGACTACAAGGAAAAAGCCAAACAAGCTCGGACGGAAAGCTGGAAGAAGTTCTGCACGAATCAGGAGAGAGAAAGCATGTGGGATAAGATCTACAGAGTGATGAGGAAAACTTCGGCTAGGCAAGAAGACATGCTTCTAAGAGACTCCGAAGGGAACACTCTATCCCCACAGTTATCTGCAGAACTACTAGCCAAAACTTTCTATCCCGACGACTCTGAGAGCACAGACCAACCTTGCCATACAGAGTTACGGGTGCGGACAGCGAAAACACCTATGGATCTACCGGAAAATGATCCACCATTCACATCAGCGGAACTGGAATCAGTATTACGAACCCTGAATCCGAAAAAAGCCTTCGGTACAGACGGGCTAGCCGCTGATATCTGTGCAGCAGCCATACAGTGCGAACGGGATGTTTTCTTGGCGATAGCAAATAAATGCCTATCGCTAAAATACTTCCCCAAGCAATGGAAAGAAGCGCACGTGGTCATATTACGCAAACCCGGTAAGGTAGATTACACACACCCAAAATCTTACCGCCCCATAGGTCTTCTGTCCGTTCCCGGAAAAATCATCGAAAAGCTTCTGGTAAACCGACTCCAATGGCATCTCCTCCCAACCATTAGTAGGAGACAGTACGGCTTCATGCCTCAAAGTGGCACCGAAGACGCCCTCTATGACCTGGTAGAACACATCAAGAAGGGAGTAGACAGTAAATATACGGTACTCTTAATCTCCCTGGATATAGAGGGCGCATTCGACAATGCATGGTGGCCGCCCTTAAAAACATGTGACCACATGTGACCGCCCAATGCAAAAGATGGCGAACATTTATAAACAGCTCGCATGTGCAGCGAAGGTGACCTGGGGATTAAATGGCGAAATCACGAGAACCATCTACGTCGCGGTAGTGGAACCCATCATTATGTATGCCTCAAGTGTATGGGCGCAAGCGGCAGACCTCGAGGAAAACAAGTCTCACTTAAACGCTATCCAAAGAGGTTTTGCTCAGAAAATCTGTAAGTCGTACCGTACTGTTTCCTTAAAGTCAGCACTCGTCCTTTCTGGACTGCTTCCCTGGATCTGAGGATACAGGAAGCGGCAAATTTGTACAGAGTAAAAAGAACTTCTCCCAAGACTATCTCCCACCAGAAGTGGAACTCGAACGGAACGTCAACTACCTGGACCAACCCCATCCGTCCACACAGGCTTCTGTAGAGTACGAGCTTTGGAAGACACCTCCAACTTACCAGAAGGGCCTCAGATTTATACTGATGGCAGTAAGATCGAGGGTAAAGTTGGAGCTGCTCTAACATGGTGGGAGAGAGGCAGGGAAGTCAAGAACTCGACCTTCAAGCTTCACTCCGAATGCACGGTCTTTCAATCGAAACTTTATGCTCTTTGCCGGGCAACTCAAATAGCGTTAACAAGCAAGGACCCAGAAGTCAATGTCCTGAGTGACTCCCGATCTTCACTCGAATTGCTAAGTAACCCAAAAACGAGTCATCCCTTGGCAAAGTGTATTAAGGAAAACATTGGACAGATCCGTGCAGAAGGAGATCTCTCCGTCTTTTTTGGGTGAGAGCGCATGTGGGCACCGTCGGCAACGAAAGAGCAGACGAACTAGCAAAGTCGGCGGCGCTCATGGAATCTCCCAGGGACTACGAAGGGATACCCCTGTCCTACGTCAAACGAAAAATCCGAGAAGAATCGGTCAAGAAATGGCAGGATCGATATGAGGCCTCGGAAACCGGAAAAGTCACTGAGATGTTCTTGCCCGATGTAACAAATGCATATCGATTGACGAGAACTACGAAACTGACTCACTTCCAGGTACAAGCGTTGACAGGGCATGGAGGAATAGCTGAATATCTGTACAGATTTAAGCTCAAGAGCAGTCCTGCATGTGAGTGTGACCCCGACCAACCCGAAACGGTCTGGCACGTGCTGGTCGATTGTCCCAGATTCATGACCGCAAGGCATGATCTCGAATCCGTGATCGACGGGAGGCTGGTTGTCTCGGATCTCCACAACATCTTAGCAGATCCAGATAAAAGACCACGGCTTCTGTCTTTCATAGAGAGTTCATTCCGCATAGCGGCCAAGAGAAACTCTACACTTAAAAATACACACCCCCCTGTGCCACCACATTCTACCACGCTGTCCGTGGATGCCGCGCGAAATGCAGTCCCCGCTCAAGATAACTCCTCCAAAAACATCTCCATCCAACAACTACTGGAGAACGCAAATCGAGGAGAGGCAGGAATCCGTATCCGCGGTGTGGCTCTCTTCATGGACAGCAACAAAGAAAGATTCGGAATAAGCTTTTGCTGGGCTTGGGAACGGAAATGCGCCCGTTTGTCACCGAGATTGTCGTGCCTGCTCAATGGGAGTACCGCCAAAGTCACAATGAAGCGGAAAACCTACGATGCTATGCCAGTGTGCGAGGTAGACGGCCACCGATTTCGGTTGGTGCGATCGAAAAACAAAACGATTGCGCTAATAGAGTACTCGGAAGGTCGAACGCCTTTTACGCAGGCAAGTGCGCTGCTCGCACATCTGAGCAGAAATGCGGGTGACACACCCCGGGTGATAAGCGTGGATGCGATGGCAATCGAATACTCAAGAGCGAGAGTCGCAGACCGGCTGGGTTGCATTGAGGCCTCTAAACATCATGAGGTTGTCGTATACGAAGACAGGGAGAAAATCTGAGCTACCTCAGAGTCCCTTCGCACGACCAAATAAATGCAACTGACAGCTGGGGACATCCTGTTCCTAATTCGACCATCCAAACCGGCTCCGAAAGAGCACAGCAGAGGGCAGCCGCGGAGAAAGCCGCAGCCAATCAAAGCGGCAGCCGAGGCACTATCACGGCCTTCGTGACTGCCTTCAACGCAGCAGCAAGGAGCGTACTCCGAATCTCATCCCCTTCATCAACCCTTTTGACGTCAAAAACCCCCAAAGCAGCTTCACAGCAACAAATGAGCCGAACGAGAGCTGACATGGGACAGGTTGCACCGCCCGCTATGTCACGGCTTCGGAGCCGCGGAGTCATGCACGTAACGCCTTCATCGAATTCATAGCCACACTGATAGCGACACGACAAGTCAACCTCAAGACCTGCGAAAACATCATGCAGTCATATAGGCTAGGAAGTGAAAGCCTCTTAAAGGCGAAACTCGAGGAGGCCGAAGCAGCCATTTACAATAATGTCACTTCCCGGGTCATCAAGGGAACCATGACAGGACAGTATACGGCACCTTACAGTGCAGAAAATGGTTTCGTGACACTGAACGAGAAAGAGACAGAGCGCGCGGGAATGCCTGTTTACGAGTATGCGATACCACCAAACGACCCTATAGTAGTTACCGCCCGATGCACCAAAATTATGTTGGACGACAAGATCCTAGAGATGGCCAAGATTATCGAAGGGAACTCAAGTGTCATAGCGGGTTGGGAAAATTGGGAGGTACCGAGAATACAATGGTTCAATGGAGTTCCAGGATGTGGGTGATTAGGCACTTCGACGTGGACAAGGACGCTATCATCACCACAACAACTGAGGCAGCAAAAGATCTAAGAGAAAAGCTATCGCACCGTATCGGAAACCTGGTCAAAACCAGGGTGCGAACCATGGCTTCTGCTCTGGTAAATGGTTTCGGAAAAGAGAGTTTCAGTCGCCTCATGGTGGATGAAGCCCTCATGAACCATTTTGGAGCCATTGTAATGGTCTCACGGCTGTCTGGTGTTGGCGAAATTGTCCTCATCGGAGATGTCAATCAATTGCCTTATATCGATAGGGAAAATCTCTTCGAAATTAGGTATCACCGCCCGAACCTGGTAGCAAAGATCAGCCAGGAGTTGCTCTGCACACATCGAAACCCAACGGACGTCGCATATGCGCTGAGGGAAATATACTCCGGTATGTACTCCTCGGTGCCCCTAGAGCAGAGAAGGTATAAGGGAGCGCAAATACCCAACACCCAACCAAACACCCTCTTTTTAGTTCACACTCAAGAGGAGAAGGACATCCTGATAAACCAGGGTTATGGGTCAGGCACCGGGTCACGCATCCTTACCATCCATGAAGCTCAGGGACTGACATACGAGTCGGTAATCGTAATCAAAACTAAGGCAAACATGAAGCTGCACGAGAGCGTGCCCCATGCGGTCGTCGCAATCTCACGGCACACAAGGGAAGTCCCTTGTCACGTACTACGCTGACGACACCGACGACGCCATCGGTCGGTTCGTTCGGCGAGCGTTCGCTGCAACACCAAAGACCATCCGAGAGTTCAATTTGCAGATGGCCATCAAAGACAGAAATGCAGTCATGGTGGAGGCGCTGAGCCGGGAGGAGGCGGCTTAGCAAATAAAATAGGCCTAGTATTAGAATGAAAATGTTCCCTACTCCCCCCTATTTCCTTTTCTTCCTAATCCAAGATTCATGTAAAAAAAGGAAAACAAATGACAAAGGTCACGGACCCCGGAGTCTGTGGAGTTGCTAAATTTAAATAAAAAAATAAAAAAAAGCTTTCTAGTTATGGTTTGTCTCCTGGGTTTATTGAGTGGATATTGACTCTTCTTGACGGATCGATCCACACGAGTCTTCATTGATGGCTGCTCGTCGGATCAAATGGCTAACAACGCCGGAGTCCCTCAAGGATCGGTACTCTCTGCAACGCTCTTCCTGCTACATATCAATGATCTTTGGGTACGCAGGTGATAGCACCATTGTAGAGAGCTACATATCTAGTGCGAGAGCCATTGGGCAGCAAACTCAGGTATTGAGAGAGAGTTTGATCGAACGTTTGAGCTTGACCCTTGAGGCGGTGTCTGAATGGGGCGATGCCAATCTGGTCTAGTTCAACGAGAGGCTGGTCACGCTAGAGACGTGCCAAATGGCTCATAGGCAACGAACGACACTGTTGTGCAAAAAAGGCTTCAAAGCCTTGAACATCGCCGGAAAATTTGCTACCCTATCGGATTTTTATCGGATACACTTTGGAGAGTGTGCGACTGATTTGCATGATCTAATACCACCTTATTTTTTTCTATTGGAATGCTCGTAGCTCGAGAAAGTCATCTCACCTTTTCATTGTTGATGCTCCAAAGACACGAACTAAGAGATATGACTCTATTTTTGTGATAAGAACGTCTAGGCTGTGGAATACGTTGCCTTAGTCGGTTTTCCCGATAGTTACAATCTTTGTGTTTTCAAATCGAAAGCGAATTGGTTTCTTCTAGGTAAACACGCTCCATCGTAGACCGCATCGTCGTTTAACATCAGGCGAGATGGCGGTAAAGTTAAAAAATAAAAATGTGTGCGCTTAAGACAACGCGGCAGAAGTGAAAACTAAAATAAGAAATACTTATATTTAGAGACCACTAAATAATTTTAATAATAAAATATAATTATAAATTGAAAATTAGGCTATACCTAGTAAGTACAGCAACACGAGAATAGCATGCATAATTGTGATAGGGGAGCCCACGATGCTAAACGGGGAGTTACTCGAGCGTCATAGAGACCTATTGGATTGCAAAGCTTAGACAATAAAGATAAAAAAATGTTAAATAAAGTTACCTTTTCATTTGTAGGGGGAGCGCGGCTATAGAATTTCAAGTATGAAAAATCAGCTTTATGAGTTAATTAGCGGTGAATTTTTGTTACTTCGGCATATTTTTCGTTATTCTTGAATTATTTCCTTTAAAATAAAATGACCACGCTCGAGAATGTAGAGATGTTTTTTTTATAAGTTTGTAGCCGTCTCTTTTCTTTATGTCACTCTCGAATTGTCAGATTAGTGGAATATTCACTTTCTTAGCATGTAATTAACTCACCTCATCTTAATCTGACGTGCTCGTTAATGATGATCAAAAAATTTTTTTTCATAATCGGCATTATACTCGTATGTACATGAGACTCATTTTAGGTTGAGGTACTTTACCGGGTACAAGGTTTCAAACTATATATTATTCTGCCGCGCTGAAGTAAATCCCGAAATCCCTTCTAGGGCTCCCCTACTAGCCGCTGTTATGTATTGTATAATAATACATAACAGCGGCTGAATGACTTGTGCACTCATGGACCAGAATAAATAAAAAAAATTACGCGGGTCGGAATGTCGGAAATAGCGTTTGACTAGCAATTTTTTTAGTATTTGCTATTTATTTATTTTACAGCTATTTCGCTAAAAATGCATAAATATGTTATGTTTATAGTGTATGTGTAAGTGCTGTGATGAAAATAGGTGTAATTTTGTGTGTTTACGTAGTGTAAGTGCTGTGATAAAACAGTAAGGAATACGAGTACATTACAACAAAACCTTTTTTGCGATGGATTTGAAATGCAAATTTAATATCTCGGCACAAATTTATGTGGTAAGTACCAAGAAGTGTAGAAGTTAATGTCGCGATAAAAAGACATACATAAATATAATAAACACAGGTACACAGGGAGTATATTATATTTCTCACTCTGACGCGTTTGTTCACTGTATTTCGTTTCTCGCTCTATCATCCCGATTTTACCCGAAAAGCTATTATCATACCCGAACGTGACGCTAGATTTCAATTCACAGTCTACGAAAATTCTGTCTAGGCGCGCCAAATGAAGTTTTCTCTTCAAAAAAAGTTGCGTTTATTTTAAGTTGCGTTGTAGATGTTTCTTCTAAATTTGAATTTTTGCCTCGTAAAAGCTAATTACAAGTAATTTAATGTCGGTGACGCAGAGAAGTTATGTCAACTGATTTAATATTGAGAGCCAGACCATTGTTTTTTTTATATCTAGGGAATATTTATGATGAATTTAAGATTCAGAAACTACTTACTCCAACCCACAGGATTCCTTTGCGTTGAAGTCATATGATAAATCTTAGTATTCTCCCCCTCCCTTGTCCTGGCTGGTGGAAGTCTCACTGGCCGCAACAATAATGGCATTGTTCACAAAATCACATGGTATGAGACCGGCAACAACATTAGGGTCTTGGTGAGACGTATGGAGAAGCCCCAATCCCGCGCCAAGAACGTACTGAAATGAAGAATTAAAATAGTGATCGTTTCTCTGGGTTTTTTTCATTGCTGCAAAATCACCATCAGCCTGCAATCGTCCATTGATGGACAAAGACCACTCCCGCTACTCTGCCCTATTCGCGGATTAGCGTTTCCAGATGGCACCAGCTGCGTTTTGTATAAATATCTTACTCCTTCTAAACTACTATCCTACTGATACTCCTGAAATACGTGTAGCGATCCGCGGCTTCGTTTCAGCACTCGCCTACCTCAACAGATATCGGCTCACCACCAGATACACTGACACTTCAGTTTACTTATGCGCTGATCTATCTCGGTGACTTCACTTCTCTGACGAAACCTCATTGTGAATGCAACCCTTGACAGAAACCCAGAGAATAGCCGTTTCCATAACTCGCCGTGTGAGTTTATGCTTACAGCTTTCGCTTCCAGTGTCCACGCCACACCACCGTAGGTAACCACAGGTGATAAATAGGACACGATGGTAAATTTAATACTTTTGATCTTCAGTGACTGTGGGTTGGGTGATGAGAAAACTCGGCGAAGATTCCCAAAAGCGGTCCAACTTAACTGAATTCCTCTCATGGCTTCACTCTCATAGCCATTTAAGCCATATTGCTAAAATATTAAATCTGATTGTTACCCCGGTAGCTCCATGGACGCAGCTATTGTCGAGCCAGCCTGGACTTGGCTCTCGATACGTGGACGAAACTGAAATCAAAGGTTCAATTCTGTCAAATCAAAATATAACGACAATACTTTTTTTATTAATAACTAGCTGAACCCGCTACTTCGTTCGCGTAAGCAGATGTTACTGACTTATACATTAATTGGAAGTATCGTACGTCAAATATTTGGATAAGTAGTCATTAAAAAACCTCTGAGTTTGAGTAAATTTGTTTTTCGACCCAAAAATGTATTTAATTTTATCATCTTTATTTGTCTTTTTTATACAAAATCAAACATACTTAGTAAGGTTTCATAGTATCGAACATAGCCGCAAGTGTTAAGTTTGTAGGATTTTTATAGGATACATTATGAAAAGTCTGAAGCTAATGTGCATGATCTGATACCTACTTACCTATTGCTTTTTATCCACAAGCTGTTTTCTAGCTGTTACCCGCGACTTCGCGGGTGGGCGGGACAAAACGGGTGCATATATTTTTCATTTTTGGCTTTTATCTTACCATCACATCAAGTTCCTTACGAAAATATATGCTTATATTAATAAATTGAAATGAAAATGTAGACTTATTAGCCCATGTGAAATTTTAGACTCTAAACTATATGTGTTTCGTATGTCAACCCATATCGTTGTGCCGTTTTGACGTGATAGTTAATATTTGTTTCTTTAGGGCCCATGCTTCTTTTCAGGTTGATCGGTAATAAATACATAAATGTGGTATTTCAGACTATGAGTTATCTCTGTTTCAATTTTCTACCAAATTTGCTCAGTATTTCTGACGTCACTGTAACCTATAAATAACCGATTTGCTATTTCTGAGTTCAAACTACGTGTGTTTCGAATTCCACCCAAATATATTCAGTTGTCCTGTAAATATTATGAATGTCATTGTTTGGATGTTTGTTACTTAATCATGGCGGAACGTATCAAGTGATCGGGTTGAAATTTGAAATAGAATTAGATTACAGTCTGGAAGAACACATAGGCTAAACATTGCCTATGTATAAGTACTCTATGTATTACTTAAGCTAAACCAAGAATGTGTCTTTAATTTTAACTCGATACATTCAGCCGTTCCAACGTAAGTGAATAGTTAAAGCGTCTACATGTGACGGGTACGTTATTATTAGTATCGTGCAAGAAACGGTAAAAAATCAAGTCTGTTGTATGGATGCACCTCTTAAATATTTATTTTATTTTTAGTATTTTTTGTTAAAGCGGCAATAGAAATACATAATCTGCGAAAATTTCAACTGTCTAACTATCACCGTTCTTAAGATACAGCCTGGTGACAGACGGACGGATGGACGGACAGATAACGAAGTCTCAGTAATAGGGTCCCGTTTTTACCCTTTGTGTACGGAACCCTAACAACGGTCTGCTTCGGTCACCGAAGCTTGTTGAACACTACTACCTTTAAATTTTAAACAGTATTTGTATTGAAATAATACGTTTTCTAATAAGTTACGGCTGGTCTAGTAAGTTACAGCTGACCTAGTCGGGAGAATGGCGACTGTCGATCCGGAGACCCAGGGTTCAAAACCACGCGCACCACTATCTTTTCAGAGTCATGTTCGTAATGCCGGTAATTAAAACAGTGAAGGAAAACACCGTGAAGAAACCGAAATCTACCTATAATCTAAGTTCTAAGTCATATGTCATCCACCAACCGATACTGGGCCAGCGTGGTGGATTATAGCCTGTCTCTCTCCTTGCGAGAGAAGGCCCTGACGCCCAGCTGTGGGAACATTTAATGGGTTGTTTATGCTGCTACTTATTATGTTTATATGTTTTCTCCAAAACAATAAAAATCTACTTCAATAACATTGACACAGGTAATTTAATTCTGTCATTCGACTAAATTTTATAAGAAGGTATAACTATGTCGTACAGATAAATCTAAGCTGATTTCAGTTTTTTGTTGATATTTGAAAAACTACCTCCCTGTTTTCGATATCTAAGATCACCTTTGAAGTATTTTCTACCAAACAAAAAAGGAATTATCAAAATCAACTAACAATTAGCGGAGTTATCGCGTAAAATAAAACCAAATAAAAAAACATGCAACCCGATTGAGAACATCCTTCTTGTTTGAAGTCGATTATAACAGTGTATCTCTCTACTTAGTCTCTGAATATAACCGAATGATGTTTGTTTTTCCACACAAAAATATAGTTTTGACAATTATTTTGTCATCCAAGACGACGCGATGCGATCACGTGGGCACTTTCTAGAATCTAGATATTCTGTGGATCGTCTGTGATACACAGAATACTTAGAAGTTGGTATGTAGCGAACGCGCCGTGCGTATCGTTATTATTTAATGTTTGTGTAATTTCCGAACCAACAGACCGATATTGTTCAAATTTTGACGGGACAATATAAAAAATGTGTTCTTTCTAACAAAAAAAGAATCAATGAAATTAAACAACGCAAACATGAGTTACAACCAAACACACATTCTGACTTTCACCTTCTCCCGCAAGAAAACCGATCAGAATTTGGGGATCAAAAGTAGCCTACAGCAATGTCCTTAGTATAAACTAAAATCATGCCAAGTTTTAGCTGAATTGAATCAGTAGTTTCGGCGTGATGCGTGATCCCTATACAGAAAGACAGACAGACAGACAGACATGAAAGAAAAAAATGCAGTTTCGCCATCAGTATCGACTAAGGAGTGCCCCAAAAAAAAATCAAAATATCTTCAATGTACAGAATTCGACCCGTTACAGTTTTATTATAAGTATAGATTATTCACCAGCCAACCTGGTGACAAATATATTTATTACAATCTAGCCTAATTTGGAAAGTCTAGGCTAATGAGTAATTTTCTTATGACTTAGTTTGCTAAATAATATTAAACGTAAGATTGTGTCCATAAGAGCTTTTCTTATTGTATCTTGTAAGGCGAAGCCACTTTGTTCGTGTTTACTTTTTATGTAATATTTATAAATCTAAATTGCACTAACACTGCACTTTAACATAGGTGTTCATTTAATTTGCACTAAATCAACTCAAACGGTTTTGTCCGTTTAAGCCTCCGCACTAACTCAGTGTTGTCAAGGAGCTGGATTGCCTCGACATTAACATGACAATGAAGTCTTCGTTCGTGAGCTTCTGCATATTTTCGGATCACGTCACTAACATAATCCATCTTTAGGTCTCGATGGATGTCAGCATTTCTTACGAGTATATACCAGGGAGCGTTGACAATGTCCCTTAGCACTTTGTTCTGAAATCTTTGTACAATTTCAATATTGCTTGGTTTAGTACAGCCCCACAACTGTATACCATATGTCCACACTGGCATTAGGACTTGTTTATACAATAGAATCTTGTTATGTACTGATAACACAGAATTTCTTCCAAGTAGCCAATACATATTTTTATAGTGTATCGCTAATTCCTCTCTTTTCTTCTTGACGTGAACCTTCCAGCGTAACTTCGTGTCTAGAGTCATCCCTAAGTATTTAGCTTTGTTTTCATAAGGTATGGGTTGATGGTTTATGAAAGCATCATGAAATTTTACTTTTGACGTGACAACGTCTCATATAAATTGGTTTGCCGGGTGACACTTCAAGAAACTGCGTTACGCTCCGCTCACGTTATGCGCTCACAACGAGATCGAGTGAAAGGCATGCGTCCCTTCCACTCGGGCATGGTTAGCCCGCCTAAGAGCGAGAGAGACAGACATAAAAAAGTGAAAGGCACGCGTCCCTTCCGTAAATATATTTTAGCACTCAAAGTCGTTGTCACGTAAAACTTTCGCCCGTATACCGACTTTACAGGCAACCAATTTTTTGTTATTTGTAAAATCTATTTAAAGTCTATACGAACGCTTTTAGATTCATTCAACTTGATGCGCCATTTTTTTCGTCTAGTCATAGACTTTATTAACCGCGGATAGCGCCATCTCTGTAGCTTCTGCATGAGTATCACCTAGTGCTAAAATCGCAATGTCATCTGCGAATGTCGCAATAGTAGTATTTTCTAGTGTTGGTATATCACAAGTATATAACAGGTATAAGATGGGACCTAATACACTCCCTTGTGGTACTCCAGCTTTAATTTCTTTGAGTTCAGAATAGGCTTCATCTTGCTTTATTCTAAATACTCTGATGATATATACGATTGCAATATATCTGAAAATTGTTTGGGTAACATTAATTTTAGTTTGTGTGCTAGCCCTTCATGCCACACTTTATCGAAGGCCTGTGCCACGTCTAAAAATATTGTGGCACATACTTCCTTTTCTTCTAAGGCTATTTCTATAATGTTAGTGATTACATGAACCTGGTTTATCGTAGACAGCTTCTCTCTCAATCCAAACTGGTAGTTTGGTATGAGATTTTTTACTTTCAATTATAGGTTTTAATCTTTTTAATAATAATTTTTCAAACAATTTAGACATCACAGGGAGCAGAGAGATTGGCCTATAAGACGCGGCTTCATTCGGAGGTTTCCCTGGATTTTTTATCATTATGACTTCGGCAACTTTCCACAAATCAGGAACATACCTTAATCTAAAGAAAGCATTGATAAGCGTCGTAAGTTTAACAATGGCTTTACGTGTGAGATATCGCAGGATCATTCCTGTAATTAGATCATATTCTGGAGATTTTTCAAACTAATTATTAGTTTTATTTCTTTGTAAACTTCTTTTGGTGTAACTAACTTTATATCTATATTATCTTGTGATATATTGTCCATATTATATAAGTACTCACAACATTTTCTTCGTTAGGCTTGAAGATGTTTTCAAGATGACGCGCAAATGTTTTAGATTTTTGATCATTCCTAATAGCCCATTTCCCGTTTTCTTCTTTAATGGGAGGAATATGGGTTATTGGTCGTTTCATACTTTTCGTAGCTTTCCCCTGTCTATATGCTTATTAATTAAACTCAACCTATTTTCTTTATATATAAATTTATCGCTAACAGTTAAAATTATTGGAGAATGATCTGCACTCAAATCAAAGCAATGTTCTGTATTAATGTAGTTTCTTGATATATTATTGTATATGAAAAAATCTATCAAATCAGGTTTTTTCTTTGGGTCAGTTGGCCAGTAAGTTGGATGACCAGTGGAGATTGTGTCACCATTGACTAGCTGTATCGCGGACAAGAGTTTTTGTTCTTTAGTTTTCGTAAGTCGAGAGCCCCAGTATAGATTTTAGCATTGAAATCTCCTCCAATGATATATCGGTTATTAAAATATTTTAAGTAATTTATATATTGGTTCTTTTTTAAGGCATGCTTTGGTGGACAGTAGATTGACGCTATTGTGAGGGTGTATAGTTTGGTTTTCACACATACAGCTACGGATTGTATTTCTCTTTCTTCATGCCTGTATACTTCATAATGAAATAAAAAATTTTCTTTGATAATAACTGCATTTCCACCTTTTGCAGTACTATCAGGATGCAGCGCATGGTAAACTTTATAACCTCTGAATGTTACATAACACTGTTCAGTGACATGTGTCTCTGATATAAAGCATATGTCAATGTTTTTTTGTGTCTAGGACTAATTGTAACTCGTTTTGATGTTGTAATAGCCCGTTGGAATTCCAAGCTATGATGTTTAAGTTAGCCATTACTTATTTCTGGATATAGCACAATTCTTTCCATTTTCTAATTTCTTTAATCGCTCATCAAACGAGTTCATTAATTTGAGAATCTGGTCAATTTTTTTGTCACTATCATTTGTTGTTAAGTGGTGGGTATTGGTAGCAATTACATGGGCATATGTTGTTTTATTATTAGTACCTTGGATTCAATTTATTCAATTCAATTTATTTCTTCGAACCATTATTTTACAAAGAAAACTTGGTAACGTCAAATACAAAATAATAAAAGAGTTTAAATACATAAACAAGTGACAATATTTAACAGTAAGCGGCTGTAAAGAGGCCTTGTCCAACGGATTCAACTATTTTAATTAGCTAAATCCTTTGTCAAAAGCTTTATAAAAAGCAAAAAATAAATAAAAATTTAAATCTAAAATTTTAAATTACGATGTTAAAATACTCTTAATTAATTGGTAGTTACATTTGTGATACACTTTTTTGCCATACATTTTTGTCCTTAAGGATCTTTGCATTGCTTGGTTTAGTGTTATTAACAACTGTATTATAATAGTTGTTGCGAACGACGAGTCGTGGCAAATCCTTTTTTTAATGTTTTGAAATTCTTTGGCTACAGAACAACCTCCATTAGTGCCAGGATGTGGAGCGCCGCAATGTACACATTTCGGTTTTTCATCTGCTTGTTTTTTTGCAGTCTATAGTTAGATGTTTGCCGGTACATGTGACACATCTTGGTTGGTCACAACAAACCGGAAAACAGGAATGTTTGTATATAACTGTTAGAATATTACTGCTTGGCATTAGAATAACTGGCAAGGTACTTCACCAGGCGGACTCTGCCAAGAGATTACCTCTTCAATTATACGAAGTTTTCTTCTACCTATAAACCCATAAATGTGAGAATGGTTGTTACGCAACTTTAAATCTATACACATCCTAAACGGTCAGACAAATAAAAAAAACGTTGAAAGAAAACTAAAATTTATTTTTAAATGCCTATTCAACGATCCCCTCTTGATATAGTTTGTTAATTTTCATATTTTTTTTATTTGGACAATATGGCGTCCGGTAGCCGCCATATTGAATTTACATTTACACTAATGTCATGTCTGTAGTGTCACTAGCGAAGCTAAGAGGAATCGATTGACGTGCGAATCATAAAAATCGGCCCAGGGTTTCGGTCTGTATAGTGCTTCAAAGAATCATACATACATACATACATACATATATATATAGACTGATAAACACATTACCACTCCTTTGCGTCGCGCAGTCGGGGTAAAAATTAGACTCACCAATTCCTGGCCGGACGATGCATATTGGTAAGCCTGAGCTCCTCTCGCGAACTAACTCTTCTGATACCGATTTCGTAAAGGTGTAGGTGTTGGGCCAACTTTTGATCAAACTGGAATCAAACATACTCGTAATTGGGATGTTAACTGGGCCAAAACATACCGATCTAATTAGTCAAGTGGATAATAGAAAAATATGGGATAAGATTTTTTTGTTCTATCAAATTATTAGTAATCGACAATGATACCTATAGATAATAATGAAACATCCGGAGTGGGCATTTAGATTGTGACGTCACGTCTCAATAAAAATCGTACAATGAAGTGACGTCACTCGACATTTCTAAGCACTGTAGCTTCGTTATTTTTGTTTGTGAAAGAAAATATGTTTTTTTAATCAGCATCCCTATTGAGATTATCTCACAAGACTTTAGAACAAACACAGACACACTGATACAAAAATTTACTTAAATTTAAAACCCAAAGATTCTGATAGACCAGACATGTGCCGCTAAAGTCCTGTTTTTAGGGAAGTAAACGTACCTGGGTGTAATATTATCCAATCTCTCAGGCTCCATAGTTTCCGCCATAGATATCATGGCGTCAGGTGGTACGGGGGATTTATAGAAACTCTCGTGGATATCTTTCCCTGCTAAGGTCGTGGTGGCGTTGGTGTACGCAGTCGACACATGGACGTAGGATCTGGAAATAAAGTCCTTACGATGTAGTAATCCGGAAAAAATCATTGCTCCGTAATATCCGGGAGTGGACCAGCATAAACTCTGTCGAGCAGCTTTTCCGGATGGCAATGGACAGAGAAAAATTCAGGAAGCTGACGGCCAACCTTCAACATTGAAGAGGCACTTGAAGAAGAAGAAGAAGGATGTAGTAACAGATCATGTTTTATGACACCAGTGTGATTGCGCTCTGTTTGGATGTTATACTATAGGTACTAAAACCGTAATGAACAAATCTTAAAATATCAATTCCCAATTTCAAACAATGTCAACAAATAATAATAATAATAGGTGGGGAAAAGCCTCTGAAAAATGTTGCTATACTTGTGGAGAGGCGATGTGTACAGCGAGGCACATATTGGTGGGATACAAGGTGCTCCTTAATGGGGGTCATTACTCACGGCGTCATGACAGAGTAGGTACTTGAAATCATACGTGAAGCCATGAGCCTTTCAGTAGCTAGAGCCCAAAAGGGATTGACGACAAACAAAAGACAAATTAACTTTGTAAAAGAAGGCTCAACTTCAAACTCCAGGAACAAGCCTTACTCAATCCTGGGTACAGCACCTGATTGGACTATTTTAATGGACACGTATGAAAATCATTACAAAATCCCAGAAGATGTGGGTGTTTCGTCATCCAGACCGGACATTTTCCTTTTTTCTAGAGCTACGAAACGCATAGTCCTTGTAGAACTTACCGTACCGTGGGAAACTAATATACCTAAAGACCACGCGATGAAACAAAATAAGTATTACGACCTCCTAAACGAATTAACAAAAAACGGCTATGTAGTTAGTTTATACGCTGTAGAAGTGGGAGCGAGAGGTATACCAGCAAAATCTCTCTATAACCTACTGAAAGACCTTGGCTTATCCAGAAGTGCAGTAAGTTCTATACTAGAACGAGTATCTAAAGCTGCACTGGTGGGCTCATTTCAGATTTGGCTGGGCAGGGAGAGAAAGACGAGTAGTGAAGGTGAGTGTTGATGTACGTCAGAAAGGGGCCCCTTAAACCTACGCCCGAGTCACAAGTCTCGGGAACTACTCGAGTTTTTCTCTCTCTGCCACACGATGGACCCGGCACGGTGAATCCATGAAATGCTAAGAAGATCGTCTCTCTTAATTATAATACTACTAGCGACCCGCCCCGGCTTCGCACGGGTGCAATGCTGATACTAAAATACGAATAAACATGGTTATTGTGGGGTATCTATATATGGGAGATAGACATACCATTGTTGACTTTTTGTAGACCTTTTTAAGGGGTATAATACTGCAGTACATTATTTTGATCCATCTCGTAGGATCCAGCCAACGTTTGCAAAGTAAGCGCAAAAAATGTGTTTATTCATGATATCATATTAGAAACCTTCAAAATTATTCGTGTTTCTCTACTGTTGTATGCACATATTATACATATAAACCTTCCTCTTGATTCACGATATCTATTTTAAAAGCCCCGCATCAAAATCTGTTTGGTAGTTTTAAAAATCTAAGCATACATAGGGATATAGGGACAGAGAAAACGACTTTGTTTTATTTATACTATATAGTGATAATGAAATGAAAATGTCAACTAGTTTAAAATAAACAAAAAATTGTTGATTTATAAAGACGCGGCATAAAATTCTTCATATCCATAAAACGCTTGCTTAACACAAGCCAGCGCTGCAATCGAAATTTAAAACTAGAAAAACTAGGTGCGGCCTTCACATGTTCTGGAAGGTTATTGTAGACGTCTGGGCCTATAACATGGGTCAGTTTCTGTCGATTTGGACAACATACGCCCCACCGTAACGAGGATGCCCGCACACCTCGTGGGGAAGCGATTGTTCGCCCCACAGACCTCGAAGGAGTCCCAGCTAATCTTCCACAATTGACAGATGTGGTAGGTGCCTTGTGGTTTCTCTAGATTTAGCCAAAGTTTTTGACTTCTCATCAGTTAGTGGGCTAAAAAGCTGTGCTTGTGCACTTAGAGTCAGCTCTGGGTTGGTCTTGGCAGTACTGAGTCGTTTCTGTGTCGCCGCCCAGGCGATGACAGGCGATAATTTTCTTACAAATTTTAATTTTAACACGTTATGTGTATGCAAACACAAGCCCATATATGTTGTGAAAAACATCCGCGGCTATGCTACAGTGCCCCTCCGAAGTCAATGTATTATATACTTCGGGCTTTGCACAACTGAAAAAAAACGTTTGAGCTAAATGACAGCAACACTCCACGAGGTCGACCTGGTAAGATTTTATTGTAGACTGCACAAAGAATTTAAAAAAACATTGATTTAAGTTATTCTCCCTAAATATTTTCATTGTTACTGTACGGCTTCCTGTTTCCTTATAAATATGTATTTCTGCGTCCATAGTGATATGAGTTCGCCATTCATGCTGCCGGCAAGGGATCTAAGAGTTTAAGGTCTTATGCATATTAATTTTATTCGTCTAGCAAAAATATTTAAATTATTTTTTCAGTGGGCATCATTTACAGTGAATTTAATAATAAAATTATGCTGTGGAAATGTATGTACACGCACGTCCCCTAAACGCACGACGAAGTATGTCGCGATCACCATGGAGGGTCACGGTGTTCCTACCGACTAAAACCCCACAGGTTTCTCCGGCTCTGGGTTGGCGGCGAGTAATCCCGGCGCCGCTCTCGTATTCGACCGGGACTCTGCCATTGCCACCGCCCTAGCGTACCCGCCACGTGGGGGGAATCTCGCATTTGGCTCCAGTGACGCGCCGGAAACCAGCGACGCCTCACATCTTCAGAAAGGCCTAAACCAAGGTGAGATGCTGGACGGCCAAAACGTCTGACGCCCTACGCCTTCCAGTGGAGGCGAGATGCGAGAAAAATCACCTGGAAAACTTAGGTTTTAATTAGCCGATAAGAAAATCAGCCGAGTAACCTTCCCAAGTCTTCCAGACTCTTTCCTCAAACTTCTAGATTCGCTGCTCGAAGAGCGAAGTGCGTATAGAAGTTCCTTCCTCAACTGGGATTAGCGATCACACAACAAGATACCACCAAGGCAAGTATTGTGACAACAAAATAAAAACAGGAGTTAAACATCGACCGAATGTTTTTTTAAGATATTCCAGAAATAAAGGCTTATAATTGTTGTTATGGTAAGTTAGACAAGTTACCTGAGTTGTTTGCATGATTTACCCAACAGCAGCGCTTCCCTGGTTCCTCTGACGTTGATGAGAGTGGCTGACCGCAGCAGTTCGTCGAACCGAGTCGTGGCTGCCATGTGGAATATTATATTCACCTACACCGACCGAACAAACACATGTTACCACAGAGAATGTGTAATACTAAAAAATCCTGTAATCCAACAAAATGATTTTACTTATATCGTACTAATATCTTGAACCAACATCGCTCACGGTTTTATAGGCGTTGTTTCCGTTCCGTTTATTTTCCCAGGCCAAAAAGTAGCCCATATGTTATTTCAGATCAGTCGCAGAGCATGCCTAGCTGACATTAACTCAGGATAAAGAGTCAGTCAGTCAGTCACTGGAACAAAGGAGAGGATGCCTATACGCAGCAGTGGGTCAATTTGGACTGACAATGACGGCAATTTTGAATCTCGTCAAGAATGTTTCAAATTTCAGCGTACGAAAATGTTTTGTTATTTTTAGTATAGAGTGGCACGACGAGCAGGACATGCACCTGATGGTAGGCAATATGCCTGCCCATAACAGTACAATGACACGTAGCTATTGGAACATGAAGAGTCCAAATCATTAAGTACCTAGCAGCCTAGCATTGCACTGCGCTATTCAACCTCTCCTGCGCGTTGGACACCCTGCTGCCAACTAACGAGGCTCTGACGACCGAACCAATGGCGGTATATCCATTTAAAAGCCAGTCCTAAATTGACCAGGCCGATGACGGGCAGCGGCGTCATCGGTGCGAAGGACTGGCTCCGCGGTCACCAACCCGCCTGCCAAGCGTGGTGACTATGGCAAACACCCCCCTATGAATAACACAAACAGGAAACGGCCCCTAGTCCCCGGCGGCTCCGCTATTCCAGGCGCTGGTGGCAGCCTTGGTTCCGGCGGAGCATGGAGTGCTAAGAATCCCCGGCAGACGCACCGCCACCAAACCCAATAGCGACCGGTATTCATTAAAGGTCATACAAGTATACGCACTGACCTCGACACATCCCGACGAAGAGGTTCAATTCAATTCAATTCAATTCATTTATTCATACCATAAATTCATAAGAACACTTGGTAACGTCATTTACAAAAAGGCAAAGAATCTGTGTACATAATATGATAAAATAACAACGTCAAAAGAATAAAGCAGCTGTAAAGGGGCCTAGTCAATTACATGCAGCTGTAAAAAGGCTTTGTCGAAGACAATATAACAAATAATCAATACACACAGTATACAGATACTACATTAGTACAAACAATGTAACATCAAAAGTCTTAAAAATCTATTATTTTACCTTATTACAAGATTCTAATTTCGACACATTTCTCTTCCATACGTTACTATCTTTAACAAAGTCGTCTATATTATAATATGCCTTGCTCAATAGGTAGCTTTTTATTTCATTTTAAACTTGGTTTCATTGAGGCCTTCCACTTGTACAGGGATTGCATTATAGAAGCGAATACCATTACATTTGAAAGAGTTATTTGTTTTCTGAAGTCTGCACTTAGGAAATACAATTTTGTGTTTATGGTGCGCTTTTGGATTCAGATCAGTTAATTTCTGCAGACGACTTCGATTTTTTCTTACATACATTATACATTCATAAATATACAATGAAGGGACTGTTAATATGTTAATAGTTTTGAACATCTCCCGTACTGATTCTCTAGGTGATAAATTATATAGACCACGGATTGCTCTTTTTTTGCAATACGAAAACAGAGTTTCTGTCCGCAGCCGAACCCCATAATAAGATCCCGTAGGACATAATACTGTGAAAGTAGCCAAAATAAACAAGCCTAGCTGTTGCAACGTCTGATATTTTTTAATTTGACGAACTGCGTGGGCAGCTGAACTGAGTCGATCATCTAGTCTCTCTATGTGAGGACCCCATTGAAGCTTTGAATCTACTGAAATACCCAGAAAACAAGTAGATTGTACAGGTTCGATAAGTTCATCCTTCAGTCTTATATCAAGTTTACCGCACATTACATTGCAGAGTGTGAACTTTATACATTTCGTTTTAGTTGGATTAAGTACTAGATTATTTGCATCAAACCATTTGTACGCAATGTCCAAAAGTACGTTTATTTCAGTGAAATCGTTTATTCTCTCTTAATTTTGAATAGAAGTGATGTATCATCGGCGAACATAACTATTTCTATATTTTTATGTTTCTTTATCATAAAAGGTAGATCATTAACGTATATAAGAAACAAGAAAGGTCCAAGTATGGAACCTTGTGGTACACCCATTCTTATAGGCGACTCATTTGATTGCACACCGTCAACATCGACTATTTGTACACGGTCTTTAAGATATGAAGAAATGAAATTTAGAGCTGGTTTCGAAACCCCATAAAACTGCAGTTTCTTTAAAAGAGTGTCATGATGAACACAGTCGAAAGCTTTTGATAAGTCACAAAATACTCCCAGAACGTCATGATGATCTTCCCAGGCTTTCAATATATAATTAGTTAGTTCAATACCTGCATCGGTAGTGGAACGTCCTTTGTGAATCCAAATTGGTTACTATGTAATAGATTATTAATATTAAAGTAAGATAAAAGTTGCTGGAGAACAAGTTTCTCGAATATTTTGCTGATGCAAGGCAAAACCGAGATGGGTCTGTAGTTTCCAAGTTCGTTTTGTCTCCAGATTTAAACAGAGGTATCACTTTACTATATTTCATCATGTCAGGAAATGTACCATTTTTTATACATTCGTTAAATAATTCTGCTAAATATGGGGCAATGTTGTTAATAATCCCTCAAGTACCTTAACAGATAATCCCCATAAGTCCTCTGTATTCTTAACTTTAATATCTTTGAACGTTTTAGTATTGCAGTGGCAGTAACATGATGAAATTCAAATGTAGATGAAGGACAATCAACATTTTCTGTCAACAATTTTTCTGCAAGAGAGGGAGACGAAGTTAGATGTTTAGTTGTCTCTAATGGAATATCAGCAAAATAAACCTTGAAGGCATCTACTATGTCCGATTTTTTCGTAGTGACTTTTTCGCCAATCCGAAGTGCGCTCATCATTTCACGACTTTTAATTTTTCCAGACTCATTGTTTATTATCTTCCACGTGCTTTTTATCATATTATTGGAGTTTTTAATTTGATCCCGTATAAATATTGCTTTTGCTCGAATACATACATTTCTAAAAATACTTGAATATCTCTTAACATATAGTTTTGTGGCATCATCGTTGCAGTATGTCTTTAGTTTGTATAAATTGTAAAGATTGCTTCGACTTTTAATAAGACCTGGTGTTGCCCATTCGGCAAACTTCGGTTTTGCGTTAATATTAACAAATTTGGTATGGAAAATATTATTAAATTGTGTACTCAGCATTTTAAAAAACTCAGAATAATTATGATTAGGATCATCAATTGTCATAATGCAAAATTTGTTGGAAAAATGATTAGTTATCGCGGTATTTAAAGCTGACATGCGGGACAATGTAATGGGTCTAACAAGAACTTTCTCTTCCGCCCTTTTCATACAGGCAGGAAGAGAAATGCTCAAGCCCCTATGGTCCGAACGCAAACAATCCAGGACCTCAGAATGAAAGTATTCACAGTTTACAAAAACATTATCAATGCAGGTTGCAGAACAACCTTTCTTAGTTACTGCGACCCTAGTGGGTTCAGTGAACACTTTTGTCAAATTAAAAGATTGACATAACATTAATATGTTGCTCTTGTTACGAGATTCCGAAAGTATATCTGTGTTGAAGTCTCCACACATCACAATCTGTTTACTTTTCTCAGATATTCTACTCAATGTTTCTTCTAAAGTAGTTAAGAAGATCTCAATTTCGGCACTAGGTGGTTTATAAACACATAAAACAACATATCGATCCAATTCTACGCAAGCTAGTTCACAATGTCGTTCAACAGTTATATTTTCTACATCTTTTCGAGACTTATATTTCACATTATTGCTAACAAAAATTATGCAACCACCTCCTATTGCCAATTTCCTACAGTATATACTACCTATTGAATAATTATTTAGGCTAAAGTTCAATTCACATTTCGATAGCCACGTCTCAGTGAAACAAATTACATCGTATTTGTGTGAGCTTTCCAAGAATAGCTCTATTTCTTCTAGTTTACCTAACAGCCTGTTTATATTCTGGTATAAAATATAAACGGTGTTCTTTTGAACCATCTGAATAACATTATTTGTTCGTTTATTGCAAGGGGGCCTAGTTTGTTACGACGCTTTGTTGTAACATAATGAGGCCTCTCTGTTGTCAAGGATTTCAGTTTAAACAGACACTGTTGGTTGTCACAATATTTGTCAAGTTTTGAAATTTCCTTGTTCGCTCGTTTGACAATGTAAAACAATCAGTTTAGCAATTTTAACTTTTAAGTGTCGGGCTAAGAACTGTTTTCCATTAGACAATACAAAATTGTGTATAAAATTATTAATATCAAATAATATAAAGTCACCGCCTTTGTTTGAAATAAGGTTGTGTAAAATAACATTCAAAGAATATATTTTTTGGTTTTGTCTATCACTCAAAGATGTTGAATAAGGAAATGTACATAATACAATTTTGCCAACTTTACCGGAACTGTGAAAATCCACTAATGATTCTATACAATTTATAAGATCTCTTTTGTGGTACTCAATGAGTTACCCATCATTATTACAACATCTGACTTTTGTTTAAACTTACTGACCACAACTTTGTCTATTAGCTGCTGAAAATTTATATTTGGTATACACGTGTTGGTCAGTTGGTTATTAGTATGTACATGATTGAAAACATTTCCCAACCCAACGCCAATCCCGTCGCAGAAAAGTTCAACCTTGCCGGTTTTTTCGACTCCACTAACATCTTGTACAGTTTGTTGATTAAAAACATCTTGAAACACGCTAGCATTAGCAATCTTATCAGTTGATGAATTTATGTTCGATTTCCTGTTGTTGTTCACTGATGATAATGATGTAGCATGATCGGGGCCTATCATACAGGATACGTCATTTGTGAGTGTCGTAGTTGGGTCCGACAATATGTCTGCAGCAGAAATCGATTGCCGTTGCTTGGAGGACTAAGACCTATTAGACTATTCATTGCTGATATCAGTTGGGCTATTTCTTTCTGTGCTATGCTGTATTTGATGTTTAAATCTTTAAGTTGGTGTTCCAATCTATCCATCGTTACTATGTTTTCGTCGTAGTGTTGTTGTATTGTCATAATGGTGCTTTTGTCATCTCTGATCACCTCCCTTAATCTTATCTTTTCCTTGATAAGTTCGATATTACATCGATTATTACAATATTTTAAATTCTTATTACATTTTGAAATTGTTCTTTTAACTTTTAAGTACTTTTTAAGTGTGTTTCTTCCTTTGATCAAGTACACACGATTATTTTCCAAAACTGAGCTCTCTTTTTCCACTGTTAGATCAATCGTTTCTATTACTTTAGGTTTGTTGTTATCCACCATTAATTTGTTATACAGACTTAATATGTTTTCAGCATCTTTTCGCTTTTATATAAATCTATACTTTTGATCAGAATATTTGCTTGATTTAGTTCACCTTGTAAATTTTTATTTTAATTTGCGCTTCTTCCAATTCTATATTTCTATTACCGTTGATGTTAATTATATCCAATAATTTTTCTTTATCTTCTTGTAATTGACTATTTATCTCTTCAAGATTTCGCAAATCATTTTTCAATTGAGTGTTTTTGTCCAAAACAATTTGAATTTCCACCTCACCTTCATCTCTTTCTTGTAATAGGGTTTTATTGTCCTTTTAGAGTTTTGTAAATCAAGTAAAGTTTCTTTTAAATTTTTGTTCCAATTCGCGGATACTATTCTGCCTAGTTTTCATATTAGCGAATATAACAATATCAAGTTATGTGAAATAATTCTTCGTTGATTTGATTCAATATATATTTTTATTATTATCTATGACAGTAAGTAACGAAACGTAAATTCAGAGCGTTTCGGATTTTTTGTATTAATCAAACGAAAAAAAAAAAAAGAATCAAATCTAAAGTTGGTGATGTCAAGCCGTTATTGTCAGTCAATCAAGCATCTGTATTTTTAATCTGTTGTCACTCATTTGCTCAACTTAGTTGTCAAAGTCACTTGCTGTAGTTTTCTGATGTCAAACTGTCAATAAATTTTACATGAAGGCGGGTTGAAATATAAACAAAGCGGATATTCGTCAATTATTTGCGTGATTGGTGGTTATTTAGTGATTCACAGCAAATTCCAAAAATAAAATCCCGTTATACTGGAACAACAAAAAAAGAATTCATGTAAAAAACATAATTTTACTTATGTATTTGGTGTAAAAATTACCTTTGTGATGATTGTGCGGGATGGATATTTCCTCCAATATGATTCTGGTACTGTATATCTTCGTTTTTACACTTTTTCCAATTTATTTTGCTGAACTGATTTACATAACAAACTACTCTTAGTAGTGTCCAACCGGAAGTCCTTTAAGTCCTTTACCGGAAGTTGAGGCCATGTATGAGGACATCTCCAAAGCCATAAATGTCTCGCCAACACATTTCACAGTTGTGATGGGAGACTTCAACGCAAAACTGGGCAAACGTAGCGGTGATGAATTGAGAGTGGGGAATTTTGGATATGGGCAGCGGAACCCAAGAGGGCAACGTCTAGCGGATTTCTTGGAAAGGGAGAGCATCTTTATGATGAACTCCTTTTTTCAAGAAACAGCCACAAATAAAATGGACCTGGATTAGCCCAGACGGTTCCACAAAAATACGAGTAAACGGCAAATATTCAGCGATGTCTCTGTGATCAGCAGGGTTAAGACCGGCAGCGATCACCGTATTGTAAGAGGCACGCTGAATCTAAACATTAAGTTCGAAAGGTCACGTCTAATGAAGTCCACGCTCCGACCAAATTATGCTCAAATCGAAGATCCCGATAACTTTCAACTCGAACTTCAAAATTGCTTCGAATCCTTAGATGAGTTGAGTGCGTAACGGCGGACGAAATAAACGACAGGCTGGTCGAAACTGTTCATGCTGTTGGCAGAAAATTCTATAAGAGCCGACGCCAAAATAGAATTCAAAAGCTCTCCGATCAAACTCTAAATCTCATGGCGGTTGACATGACGGTATACAGACGGCTCAATAGACAGATCTCTACTTGTTTGCGACGCGACATACGCTGCTTCAAGCATTGAAGCTTCAAGTATTGAAGAGGCAATCAAGCAAAACAAAGGCTCGAAAGTGTTCGCAAGAAATCTGTCTCTTGGGCAAAGTCAGCTGACCAAACTGAAGACCGATAGTGGTAACGTTGTCTCGTCGAAGCCTGAGATTTTGGAGGAGATTGAGAGGTTCTATGAACAGTTATACACCTCTACGCAAGCACAACCTGTCGTTAGCATGGCAAAAGACCCCAGAGCCAAGCTGACCCGACACTTTACCGAAGATATCCCAGAAGTTAGCCTGTATGAGATTAGGATGGCCCTCAAACAACTTAAAAACAACAAGGCACCTGGCGAGTGACGACGAAGGAATAACGACCGAGCTTCTGAGAGCGGGTGGAAAACCGGTACTTAAAGTCCTCCAGGAGCTGTTCGACTTCGTCATACTTAACGGTAATACGCCAGAAGCGTGGAGCAGAAGCGTGGAGCAGAAGTGTGGAGCAGAAGTGTGGAGCAGAAGTGTGTTGGTGCTTTTCTTCAAAAAAGGTGACAACACATTGTTGAAGAACTACAGACCCATCTCACTTCTGAGCCACGTCTCTAAGTTGTTTTCGAGGGTAATCACGAATCGGCTCGCTCGAATGGTTGATTTGAGAATTTTACTGTAATTGTAATCAATAACGTATTTTTTTTAAATTTTGAGCTTTACTATAAATCTCGCTGTATAACGCGTACCTCTTCGGAAAGCGTCGCCCAATCCTTGTCGTTGATGCCAAGTCTCATCGCAGCCACATCTCCTTCTATCCCCAATAATTTATCAGCAAAATCTGGTTTTTGTTCTCGCAATGTGTCGAAAACCTAAAACAAATGAAATTGTGACGGTTGTGATGTGTGTTATTATTTAATAGTTTGCCTGAAATGTTCTTATTTCTTTATACTAAAATGGGTATTAGAAAGAAGACTATATTTCTTTTGGCGCTCTTGAAAAGAAATACGAGTGAATTTTTAACGATGCACGCGCACACCGACATCTAAAATATAATCATTAAAGTTGGCTGCGCGTTTTTTTTTTTTTTTTTGAACGCCCTTTGGCTGCTGACCGCTCACTTCGATTGCTTCTGATTTAAGAAGAAGGAAGAGGTTAATCACGTAATAATCGCACGCATCCCATTTAGAGCGTAAAAGATATCTACGAGCTTTCACTGGAAATCTTAAAACTAACGGTTGGACCTCTTGCCGAACTTTACAACACGTGCATCGCTAAAGATCATAACACTACGGTGCTGATATCAGCTAAGTGTTAATTGCAATATTGACTAAGTGTACGAGAGTCTATATGGGGTAGCATAAAATTTTTTGTACAAATTTAAGTAGGCATATTGTTTTTAGGACTATTGATAATTTACCATAACAACTTAATGCATAACTGTTTTCGCATAATTTTTACTAGCATAACCATTAATAGCATTTAGATAACTTAGAATAATGTTTAAGCCCATAACCATCCATAGCATAAAGATAACTAAGCATATTGATTAAAGGCACTGAGAAAAGCAGACGGTACACCTAAGAAATATGATGCACTTCTTGACTCCGGGTGGGCTCCCGTCAGTCTTTATGTATATGTTATACATCTTCTAGAATAACATTAATGTCATACGATTACTTACTGGATCTTTCGCCATCTCAAGCAACCTTGATTGTACATCTTTTCCTTTCTTTGACCGCAGCAAAATGTACACTTTTGATATCTGGCACGACCTACAACAGTAATGCGATGAATATAAATCTGTTTCTTTCCAGTCTGGATGTTAATCATGGGTGTGTATTGACAATAGCCCTGACGACAGGTCCTGCAATTATATTAAATTATTTGATATATTTAAATGGAATAAAATATGTACCAACTTTAATTTTGATATTTTTTAGTTTAACTTACTTTATGACCATTCAAAGCTGTATGGGCCGAGTAGTGTCAGTAGTCCGGTTGTTAGTTCGGTTAACCGAACTACTGCAACTTTTTAGTGTCAGTAGTTCGGTTGCACGTCATCACCAAACTGTTGACACTGCGGAGTGCCAGTAGTCCGGTTGTTAGTTTTTTAGTGTTAACATTTTAGTTGCATTAGTTTTGGAACTGAACTATTGCTTACTTATAGAAATTCGGGTTTAATAAATGATATTTACTCAATTCTTTTTGTTCAAAATTTTTAGCTTGTTCTTACAAAATGTAACTTTAACAGTCCCACTTCCGGGCAAATTTCTTTTCAAATTCCCTCCTTTTTTGCGCAATGAGTTTCAGTACAGGTTCTTATTCTCTACTTTTATATATGTAATTAGATTATTAAACAATTATTTTCTCCTTCCTAATTATGCTAGTAAGATTATCAAAGTGAAAGATTGGGGGTTTTGATGTTCAGATAGTGAGATGCTCAGATGTTCCAAAAATCCAATTCGGTTATTTGTTGCTCAATCGTTGAAATGACTGAACAGATTAGGTTGAAACTTGATACCCAGATAGATATTTACTGTAGGTAATAGCATATATAAATAAATATTGGTGGACAATTCACACACAGCACCATCTGACCCCAAACTAAGCAAAGCTTGTAATATGGCGGCCAGATAGCTGATATAATACTTATATAATTGTAAATACATACTTATTATACATAGAAACACCCAGACACAGTACAAACATTTGAATTCATCACACAAATTTTTGCACTGGGTGGGGATCGAACCCAAGACCCACAGCTTCGCAGGTAGAGCTACTACCCACTAAGCCACAAGGCCAGTCATATATGTACTTCTTATTGCAGTAAAATGACTGGGACGAAAACTACACAGGTCAAACTCTGCTGGTCATTCATGAATCCCTTGTAAATTATTATTTTTTTGTTTTTCATCTATTTCACGTTTGGTTTTGATAGTTGCCTGGAAGAGAGATATGGAAATGATAAAGTGATTGTGGCACTATAGAAAAGAATTTTGTTTGTATTGTTTTACTGTAATTGTATCGGTGTGCGTAATATAGTGTATCTGTCTGTTTGTATATTAAATATGAATAGCTTCATTGTAAATGTCATAATAATCTAAAACTATTCAGTTAAATTAAGCGAAAACTAGCAATCCTCTGAGATTGCTAGTTTTCGCTTGAATCTATCGATAGTTCAGTGCTTAGTTAAACCCGAATTTCTATAAGTAAGCAATAGTTCAGTGCTTATATAGAACCAAAACTAATGCAACTAAAAAGTTAACACTAAAAACTAACAACCGGACTACTGGCACTCCGCAGTGTCAACAGTTCGGCGATGACGTGCAACCGAACTAACAACCGGACTACTGGCACTCCGCAGTGTCAACAGTTCGGTGATGACGTGCAACCGAACTAACAACCGGACTACTGGCACTCCGCAGTGTCAACAGTTCGGTGATGACGTGCAACCGAACTAACAACCGGACTACTGGCACTGGCCGCAGTGTCAACAGTTCGGTGATGACGTGCAACCGAACTAACAACCGGACTACTGGCACTCCGCAGTGTCAACAGTTCGGTGATGACGTGCAACCGAACTAACAACCGGACTACTGGCACTCCGCAGTGTCAACAGTTCGGTGATGACGTGCAACCGAACTAACAACCGGACTACTGGCACTCCGCAGTGTCAACAGTTCGGTGATGACGTGCAACCGAACTAACAACCGGACTACTGGCACTCCGCAGTGTCAACAGTTCGGTGATGACGTGCAACCGAACTAACAACCGGACTACTGGCACTCCGCAGTGTCAACAGTTCGGTGATGACGCAACCGAACTACTGAAACCAAAGTGGCAGTAGTTCGGTTAACCGAACTAACAACCGGACTACTGACACTAAAAAGTTGCAGTAGTTCCGTTAACAAAACTAACAACCGGACTACTGGCACTCCGCAGTGTCAACAGTTCGGTGATGACGCAACCGAACTAACAATCGGACTACTGGCACTCCGCAGTGTCAACAGTTCGGTGATGACGTGCAACCGAACTAACAACCGGACTACTGGCACTCCGCAGTATCAACAGTTCGGTGATGACGTGCAACCGAACTAACAACCGGACTACTGGCACTCCGCAGTGTCAACAGTTCGGTGATGACGTGCAACCGAACTAACAACCGGACTACTGGCACTCCGCAGTGTCAACAGTTCGGTGATGAAGTGCAACCGAACTAACAACCGGACTACTGGCACTCCGCAGTGTCAACAGTTCGGTGATGACGTGCAACCGAACTAACAATCGGACTACTGGCACTCCGCAGTATCAACAGTTCGGTGATGACGTGCAACCGAACTAACAACCGGACTACTGGCACTCCGCAGTGTCAACAGTTCGGTGATGACGTGCAACCGAACTAACAACCGGACTACTGGCACTCCGCAGTGTCAACAGTTCGGTGATGACGTGCAACCGAACTACTGAAACCAAAGTGGCAGTAGTTCGGTTAACCAAACAACAACCGGACTACTGACACTAAAAGTTGCAGTAGTTCCGTTAACGAAACCAACAACCGGACTACTGGCACTCCGCAGTGTCAACAGTTCGGTGATGACGTGCAACCGAACTAACAACCGGACTACTGGCACTCCGCAGTGTCAACAGTTCGGTGATGACGTGTAACCGAACTAACAACCGGACTACTGGCACTCCGCAGTGTCAACAGTTCGGTGATGACGTGCAACCGAACTACTGAAACCAAAAGTGGCAGTAGTTCGGTTAACCGAACTAACAACCGGACTACTGACACTAAAAAGTTGCAGTAGTTCCGTTAACGAAACTAACAACCGGACTACTGGCACTCCGCAGTGTCAACAGTTCGGTGATGACGTGCAACCGAACTAACAACCGGACTACTGGCACTCCGCAGTGTCAACAGTTCGGTGATGACGTGCAACCGAACTACTGAAACCAAAGTGGCAGTAGTTCGGTTAACCGAACTAACAACCGGACTACTGACACTAAAAGTTGCAGTAGTTCCGTTAACGAAACCAACAACCGGACTACTGGCACTCCGCAGTGTCAACAGTTCGGTGATGACGTGCAACCGAACTAACAACCGGACTACTGGCACTCCGCAGTGTCAACAGTTCGGTGATGACGTGCAACCGAACTACTGAAACCAAAAGTGGCAGTAGTTCGGTTAACCGAAACAACAACCGGACTACTGACACTAAAAGTTGCAGTAGTTCCGTTAACGAAACTAACAACCGGACTACTGGCACTCCGCAGTGTCAACAGTTCGGTGATGACGTGCAACCGAACTAACAACCGGACTACTGGCACTCCGCAGTATCAACAGTTCGGTGATGACGTGCAACCGAACTAACAACCGGACTACTGGCACTCCGCAGTGTCAACAGTTCGGTGATGACGTGCAACCGAACTAACAACCGGACTACTGGCACTCCGCAGTGTCAACAGTTCGGTGATGAAGTGCAACCGAACTAACAACCGGACTACTGGCACTCCGCAGTGTCAACAGTTCGGTGATGACGTGCAACCGAACTAACAACCGGACTACTGGCACTCCGCAGTATCAACAGTTCGGTGATGACGTGCAACCGAACTAACAACCGGACTACTGGCACTCCGCAGTGTCAACAGTTCGGTGATGACGTGCAACCGAACTAACAACCGGACTACTGGCACTCCGCAGTGTCAACAGTTCGGTGATGACGTGCAACCGAACTACTGAAACCAAAAGTGGCGGTAGTTCGGTTAACCGAACAACAACCGGACTACTGACTAAAAAGTTGCAGTAGTTCCGTTAACGAAACTAACAACCGGACTACTGGCACTCCGCAGTGTCAACAGTTCGGTGATGACGTGCAACCGAACTAACAACCGGACTACTGGCACTCCGCAGTATCAACAGTTCGGTGATGACGTGCAACCGAACTAACAACCGGACTACTGGCACTCCGCAGTGTCAACAGTTCGGTGATGACGTGCAACCGAACTAACAACCGGACTACTACTGGCACTCCGCAGTGTCAACAGTTCGGTGATGACGTGCAACCGAACTAACAACCGGACTACTGGCACTCCGCAGTGTCAACAGTTCGGTGATGACGTGCAACCGAACTAACAACCGGACTACTGGCACTCCGCAGTGTCAACAGTTCGGTGATGACGTGCAACCGAACTAACAACCGGACTACTGGCACTCCGCAGTGTCAACAGTTCGGTGATGACGTGCAACCGAACTAACAACCGGACTACTGGCACTCCGCAGTGTCAACAGTTCGGTGATGACGTGCAACCGAACTAACAACCGACTACTGGCACTCCGCAGTGTCAACAGTTCGGTGATGACGCAACCGAACTAACAACCGGACTACTGGCACTCCGCAGTGTCAACAGTTCGGTGATGACGTGCAACCGAACTAACAACCGGACTACTGGCACTCCGCAGTGTCAACAGTTCGGTGATGACGTGCAACCGAACTAACAACCGGACTACTGGCACTCCGCAGTGTCAACAGTTCGGTGATGACGTGCAACCGAACTACTGAAACCAAAGTGGCAGTAGTTCGGTTAACCGAACTAACAACCGGACTACTGACACTAAAAGTTGCAGTAGTTCCGTTAACGAAACAACAACCGGACTACTGGCACTCCGCAGTGTCAACAGTTCGGTGATGACGTGCAACCGAACTAACAACCGGACTACTGGCACTCCGCAGTGTCAACAGTTCGGTGATGACGTGCAACCGAACTACTGACACTAAAAAGTTGCAGTAGTTCGGTTAACCGAACTAACAACCGGACTACTGACACTACTCGGTATGGGCAAGTCCATTTTAAAAGTACGAAATTATTAGAAAATGTATTTACCGTGTGTAAGTGACTTTTGTTATGAAACCAGTTTCCTAAACGCAATATTTAATATAGCTACCATACAAACTTTACGCATAGAAAATACGATACTGTGACGTCACGCTTCTGTAGTCTTTTTGTATGAAGCGTTTTTGGGAGAGTTCAAAATTGTGATTTGATTTTAAAATCGTGATATCACGGGAAGTTTTTAAGATAACAAAGTAATTATTTCGCCTACGTTTCAGATATTGAGTAGAATTTTGATGGCACATTAAATCAAAAATGAGTCGTCATGCCTATTATTGAAGTATTAACAGCGCCCCGCGGTTTTACCCGCGTAGTCCCCGTTCCCGTGATATAGCCTATGTGCTGTTTCAGTCGTTACCATTCTAACTGTGTTCAAAATTTTAGTATTTTTTTTTAACTTGGATAGGTTTACACTTGACCGCCATCTCACCTGATGTTAAGCGACGATGCGCTCTACGATGGAGCGTGCTTACCTAGAAGAAACCGATTCACTCTCGACTTGAAGACACCAAGATTATAACCATCGGGGAAAATCCACTCAGGTAGCTCATTCCACAACCTAGACGTTCTTATCACAAAAGTAGAGTCAAACCTCTTTTTTCGTGTCTTTGGAACGTCAACCATGAAACGATGTCACTTTCTCGAATTACGAGCAGTCCGATAGAAAAAACGGCAAGGTGGTATTAAATCATGCAATCAGTTCATTAGTTTGTCTCCGAAGTGTATCCGATAAAGAACCGATAAGCTGGCAATTTTGCGTCGATTAAGCCAACAAATCTGAACTTAAAACTAGCATGCTTTAACATGCTCTTGTGGAAGTGTCATACTTTTGTCGCGGCACATCACTCTGTTGCCATAGAAAGTACGTACGTCATCTGCTTACGATTGACACAAAGGAACCGTTCGGAAAATCTAACTCAATACGTAGTATATGAAAACTCCATGGTTCTAGTCTTTCTTATTCTAGCAACTACTATCAAGATCATTAATCACAAGTGCTCACGCCTGCCCTAACAGTTTTTCTAACAGTTAATAATATAATTTAATAATTCACCTCATCAACTTCTCTATGATATGTTTCCCCATGAATCCTGAACCTCCAGTGATGAACAGCACAGAGTTTCTGTAGAAACGCTGGATTTCGGAGTCACCCTTCGCTTTAGCCATGGCTTCTAGCATTGGCCACTGTTGGGCCAACACCGCTGCTTCTATCTTTTGCGCCGGATCCATTATGGTTCGCCCTAAAAAAGAGTAGTTTTTGCTAAATTTAATCAAACGTATATATTAATATTTGTACACACAATTAAAAAATAAAATAAATTAAGAATGTTTGCAAAAATCTCTATAATGAAAAGATTCATAAAAAGAAAAGGAGAAATTGAAAAAAGAGATTGAGCTTATATTAAATAACGCAGAAAAAGGCAAAGTTTTTCTTTTTTAATTAAAGAGAGACGAAACGAGCAAGACATGTGCCTGATGGCAAGCAACATGCCTGCCACATAACATTATAATAACACGAAGCTATTGGAACATGAAGAGTCCAAATAATTGTCTAGCACTGCACTGCGCTCGTCACCCAGAGATCTAAAACGTTATATTTCTAAGCCCTGTACTTTCTCTGGAATCATTGCCCTTCAAACCAGAACACAGTAATGTTTGCATATTACTGCTTGGCGGTAGAATAACTTGCAAAGGATTGGTACTTCCCCAGGCTGATTCTGCCAAGAGTCCTACCACTACAATACAAGTTTTGACAATAATCCAATAGGTGGCACTGTGCTATCATGGGCAGGCGTGTTGCTTAGATATCATTAGGACAATGTTCTACTCGTCATAACTTTTAAAATAAAATATAAAAACTATTTTTTTTTATTAAAAATTACTTTAAAATTTGATTTTAAAAATTACTTTGTTTTATATTATATTTCTCTCGAATTTTTATGTTATTTTCTTACTATGTGAGAATAATAGACTAATTGTTAAGTTTCTTATTGAGTAATTATTTTTTTTACTACGAACCTATTTTCAATAAACTATTTTTCAAACAATTTTAGCACTGTACGCCACAATACTTGTTGCTTGTTGCTGATTATAATGTTCAATAAAATGCATTATATTTTGCTTTTCGTATATATTACATTGTAGTTGACCTTTGGCTTTATGTATAAGGCGGCTCTAATATAAGCGTAATTAACATATTAGTGATACCTTTTTGTTTTGAGAATAACTAAAATAAGTCTCCTTTTTTTGGGGGGGTGAAATCCTTTATGCACCGTCTATGACGGGCTCGACACTGTAGATCGACAAATATGGTGCCCCCCTACCGACTACAATCCCCAAATATTTATCTTGCGTAGTCAGGAGTCAGTGTCGCAGGGTCACTTCTCGCCAACGATCTTGATCCACTTTCCACCGCCCTTGCGGGTCCGCCTCGCGGTCGGAGTAAGTATCCTGGATTTGGCTCTAGTGACGCGCCGGAAACTAGCGGCGCATCCTCGAGCGCCTCTTCCCAAGTGGCGTGCCGGGCGGCCCTATACACCCGACGCCCCAGGCCCTCCGGTGGAGACAGGATGCGAGCCAGAGCTCCAGCTATCCAGACTCTCCAGGCTCGCCTCCTTACATGTAATTGTAATGGTATAGGATTAACGTTGACACTATCGCTGAGGCAGCACTCCGTTAGGACAATGAAAGCAGAAGTTTAGTGCAGACATTAAAGTGTTCCGGTTTTAAGGACTATGTTTCTAGAGAAATTACTGGGTCGAGATATAAAACACCTTATATGTATCTCCGGGTGATGAGCGCAGTGCGGTGCTAAGTAATGATTTGAACTCTTAATGTTCCAATAGCTGCGTGTCACTGTGTTGTCATGGGCACGCATGTTGCTTACCATCAGACACATGTCCTGCTCGTCTTGTCACTCTATAATATATAAAAAATCCGTCAAAGGTAATAAGTACCAAATCAACTCGGACAAACGGCAAAATTAGCAAAGTTACAGGCTGATGTTAAGCGGAAATAATAATAAAATTGTGTCTTGAAATTGTATTTTATGTGTATCAATATAATAATATTAGAATATTATAATCTCAGGACCATTCCTATATCATAATGCTAGGCCTCAGCAGTTACAACAAAAAAACTATCCTGGAGACTGCTGGAACGTTCATATCAGCCCGAAAATGTCTCTTGGGCTCTTGGCATGGCAACTGGGAGCTTGGCTCATCCACGTGATTTTTCGCGCAATGGTGTAGCAGCCTTGCACTTGTAACTAATATGCTACTTGGGCCCCCAACTATCAGCCGGCCATTAGACAAACCGTACGACGGATCCCACTACCCTCACAAGGCTAGTCCACCAGCCTCTTAAAAATGTATGTGTTTTCAAATCGAAAGTGGATCGATTTCTTCTAGGTAACGTTCCATTGTAGACCGCATCGTCGCTAAACATCAGGGAGATGACAACCATGTGCAAACCTATTATTGCTAGAAAAAATAGAATTTCTCAATACTCTCCTCAACAATATTTAGACTACAGGCCCGTGAATAAAATATATGGGTAATAGGATACACCAAGAGACCTATGTAGGTTGAAACGAGTAGAAGGGTATAAATAATAAGATTAGGCGTAATTTTAAGTTATAAAACCTTAATTGTCATTGGTTCCAAGTGTTTTCTGTTGATTTGAGGTATATGTCATAGAGTTACAAAGGGTAAAACACGCGATATTACAATCTTACCTAGTATAGGTTATGCTGGTTTTTTAATCTAATATCACTTATAATAATTTCACGGTGACGGATACACAGATAATCTCAGAAAACTAAAGATCAAATGTCGAAGAGAGCATGTTGTTGAGTTGTCAACCGATCAAAGTTGTGTTCCGGTTTGATAGGCAATATTTGCAGCGAAATTACAGGGCATGGAGATAAAACATCCTATTGAAATGAAAACTTCTTTTGGCGCAGCACATACACATTTTTCGTGGGCTGTGAATTGAATTCTAGCGGCACGCTCGGCAATGATGAAAGATCTTCGGGTAAACCATGGCCATGGCCATTGGCCACCCAGAAATGCGTCAGCATGTCCCATTGGCTGACGCATTTCTAGATGGTCATGCTCATGGCCAAGCCCTCGGATTTCACCCGCGTAGTTTCCAAAGTAAGCAATCAAATTCGGAATCATAAGTTTGACTTCTATTGGCAGTTCCTATGACTCCCAATTTTTTATCTCTGGGTGACGAGCGCAGTGCTGTACTAGGCTGCTAGATACCTAATAATTTGGACTGTTCATGTTCCAATAGCTGCGCGTCGCTGTGCTGTTATGAGGCAGGCATGTCGCTTACCATCAGGCACATGTCCGGCTCGTCTCTTCACTCTATAGTCTACAGGTCTATACTATACATCAATAAAATCAAAGAACATTTAGTTTAGGGCACTCTTATCAAACAACCAGCGTGCTTTATTCACAATAGTCAATCTTCGCGGCTCGCAACTTTTAAAAAAATCCTAACTTTTTCCAGTAAGATTGAGAAATCCGACAGTCATTGCAAAATCAGTTAATCAAATTATCCTACGACATACTCGTAGAATAAAGAATAATGAAGCTAATTTTAATTTCAAATTACCATTTTATCAATTCTAAGTAGTGTTACATAAAAATTCGATGTGTAAATTGTAATTTATTCTTAGAGGAAGTTTGGAAGAACCGGAACCAGATATAAGGCCTGTTCAGACTTAGGCTAAAACCGTTAACTTAAAAATAGTGAAAAAAAATTGGCAGTCTAGGGACTAGTCTTTAGGGACTTCCGGGATAGAAAACAGAAGAGGGAAGATGTTGGGACATCTGATACGACACGACAACTTCATACACCGGCTTTGATACACCGGCGTGTAATATAGTACCCAAAAACTTGGTTGATGACGACAACAAACAAACTTATGGTTGCGTTTTGGGTTTTTGGCGGGAAATTTTTTTTTGTGTTTTTATTTGGGTAGGTATACCGATAAATTTGTGTTTAATGGCGTCTACTTGAACCGGTCTATATTTTGATATAACCCACATTAAAATTAAAGTTCATTTACATAGAAAAATTGTAAAATTAAAAAAAAAACAAAATCAAAATTTTTGGCGGGAAAATGGTCCCGAAGTATTGTAAAAAATAAAAAAAATATAATTTGTGCAATCGAATACAGCTTTTTTTGGTGTTTCGAGTTTGTTATTTCGTATACAACACATTTAACCCATAAAACCACTGTCTCCCTTATAAATTATTAAAGTTATAGTTGTTAGACTACTTGAGAAATCGCAATTTTTTTTACTTAAGTGTCAAAAATGTTAGTTTACATTTTAAGTACATTAACTATAAATAAATGATACAGCTAGAAGCGTCTTGAAACGCTCTTGAGAGTAAATGGCTCAAATGGGTAAAAGTAAGGCGGCACTTCATATGCCGAAACATAACGCACTTATGTAACCTGACACCCGTTTTCCCGCCAAATTTGTAAAACGCGAAAAGCGGCCAGTGTATCAAGCGGTTAGAACAATAATGGAAGGTAAATTAGAAAGGAGGTGGAAGAGAGGTAGCCCTAGGAGAAGTTACATGAACCAAGTGAAGGAAAAGAAAAACGTAGTGTCGTATCAGGAAGTCAAGGAGAAGGCGGAGTGTAGAAGTACATGCAAGGAACTCCACCGACAAGAGCGTCGCTCTTAAAATATGAATGAAGGGACTTCCGATAGAACTGAAAACTTCAAATACTCAATCCTCAATCATTTTATTGCTAACATTATACATTTATTGGTCTTATTTAAACATACAGTATGCAGTAGTTTTCCATAATGACCCTAATTGGGTGTGGCAATATATGTGATTAATGTCATGCGGAGCGGATCGACTTATTCGATAATTGATTAGTCTGCAAGTTTTCTTCTATTGTGTATGTAAGCTTTTACAAGTAGTATATTTTTAACGCTTTGATAAACTTGTCATCAGAATCAATTTCTTTCATTTTATAAGGCAATTTGTTTTATTTTAACTGACATTGAGTTTGGACCCGAGCTATGCAATGTTAATTTTGAACACGGCAAATTTAGATTGTGTTTGTGGTTTGTTCTAGTTGGGTAATTTCGTCTATCTATCAGTTTTGTGAAAATTGCGGATTTCTACGTACAAATTTACAGTCCAGGATGTACATAGAAACTACGGGCAAAATTTTAAATTTTACAAAATATTGTTTGTGGAACTGAGCTACATTAATGTTGGGAGTTTAATGTTTGCCAGGATCCGGATACATTTTTCTGGATAACGAAAACATCACTAGCATTGACGCTGTTTCCCCACATGATTATTCCAAAATTCTTATGACTCTGAATTTGATAGCTCACTTTGGAAACCACGCGGGTGAAAACGGAGGGCGATGCTACATAATAATAATAATCCCTATACTCACTTACTCATTCGGAGTCATCCACTGGTCTAAAACTAATTTAAGTAGGTTGCAAAGAATTATTAACACTACTCTTACAAAATACCGAAAACACCACCCACGATCTTGCACGGAACGTCTAACATTACCACACAGAGAAGGAGGAAGGGCTTAATCGATATAAACAATTTACATAACTCTCAGATAACGGCAATTCGTAAATATTTCCATAATTGTGCTCCTAAATCTCCTCTCCACAATGCTGTAGCACAGGCAGACACTAAATTTACTCCACTGAATCTAGGGCAACAACTAGAACAGACCAACGAAGTGATTGTATCGGCACAAGATAAAATTAATTCCTGGCTGCAGAAATCTTTGCACGGGAGACATCGCCGCGTTTTGATGAACCCAATTGTAGATAAGATAGCGTCTAACATGTGGCTCAAGCGCGGTGAGCTTTTCCCAGAAACTGAAGGTTTTATGCTTTCCATCCAAGATCAAACTATTAACACACTTAATTACAGGAAATATATAAGTAAAGACCGCTCCGTGCAATCAGACCTATGCCGTCCGTGCCACAATAATTCAGAGACCATTCAGCACATCACTGGAGCCTGCAGCTCTATCACACAGACTGACTACAAACACAGACATGACCAAATAGCCTCCATGATACATCAATATCTAGCCTACAAATCTAAACTCTTAAAAGAAAAGACTGCCTATTATAAATATAGCCCAGAAATCATTCTTGAATCTCGTGAATTTAAACTATACTGGGATAGAACCATAATAACTGATAAAACTATACATTTTAATCGACCGGACATTATGTTACACGATAAAAAAGCAGAAACGGTGTACTTGATAGATATCGCTGTCCCCAACACCCATAACCTTGCTTCCACCTACACCGAAAAAATAGCCAAGTACACTCCGCGAGGCATAAGCTGAGCTTTGCATTTGTGTGAGTGTACATGGATAGTGTAGGTGTGACAACCGGCCTTAGGCGCGGCGCCATTCTGTCTCGCCGCGCTCCTGCCTGATTGGTGATCACTCACACTAATGCAAAGCTCAGCCTATACCTCGCGGACAAAATTTCAAGCTCCTGCCTGATTGGTGATCACTCACACTTATGCAAAGCTCAGCTTATACCTCGCGGAGTGTATAACGATTTAGCTTTAGAAATTAAATCACAATGGAAAGTCAAAATAGTAAAAACAGTGCCCATTGTAATCTCTGCGACGGGAGTAGTGCCCCGTTCACTTTTCACGAGCTTGGATGAATTGGGAATTCATAAACTCACATTTATCATGTTACAAAAGGCGGCCATTCTTAATACTTGTCGGATAGTGCGAAAGTTCTTGTCATCAGATTTAAACGTATAGATTGTAACTAGGAACCCTATTTCCGCTTGGCCACAAGCCCGCGAAAGTAGTTAGGAATACCTCGGTAGCGAGAGGATAAAATATACCTTCATAAATAATAATAATAATGGGGACCTCTTCGGAGAAACCGAGGGTTTTGCCTGTGCAATTGCTGACGAAGTTATCAAGACGAACAATTACCGGAAATACATAATGAAGGACGGTACGGTCGACAATTGTCGGGCATGCCGCCGTCCAGGCGAATCACTTCGTCATGTTATTTCCGGTTATTCGCATCTTGCTAACGGGAGTACTTGCACAAACATAACCTAGTAGCCAGGATCATCCACCAGCAACTTCCTCTTCGATACGGCCTTGTCTAGTCCGAGGTGCCGTACTGTAAGTACGCACCTCTGCCAGTTCTCGAGAATGGTCGTGCCTTGCTCTATTGGTACCGCTCTATCATCACGGACAGGACTATTGTCGCCAATAAGCCTGATATCGTACTGGTAGACCGGTCTCAGCGCCGGGCTGTAATCGTTGACATCACCGTACCACATGATTAGAACCTCGTGAAAGCTGAGAGGGACAAGCTTAGCAAGTACCTTGACTTGGCTCATGAGGTTACCGCCATGTGGGATGTTGATTTGACGATCATAGTCCCAATAGTTGTGTCGGCAAACGGCCTTGTAGCGAAAAGTCTCGACCAACATCTCAAGAGACTTTCGCTAGACGGTTGGATCAGATGCAGATCAGATGGAGACGAAGGGTCAGATGCAGAAGGCGGTCATCCTCGACACAGCGCGCATCGTCAGGAGGTTCCTCAGTCTGCAGCCCTAACCACCGGTAGCTTGGGCCCTGCCCCGCTGCTGGCGGCACCCTAGTTTTTAAGTTTTTTATAATGCTTATATTTTTATTCTTTTTGTCAAAAACTTAGAAATTAAGAGAAATAAATAAATTACTGAATAATAATAATCACCCTTCTGCTCCATAAGTCTGGTAGTACCACGGAACCGAAGAACTACAGACCCATAACGTGCTTAGCTACCATCTATAAGCTGCTTACATCCATTCTGAGAGCAAAAATTAACGCGCACACAGTTGCAAATAACGTTTTGGCCTCCTCTCAGAATGGGTGTAAGATTGGGTCCCGTGGTACTAAGGAGCTACTCCTCACTGACACGACCATTTGCCAGCAAGTCAAACGAAACAAAGGAGCCCTCTCCGCTGCTTGGATTGACTATAAGAAGGCCTATGATGCGGTGCCCCATTCATGGCTGGAAAGGAAGTACAAAATAAATCCAACTCTAAAATCTTTTCTAAGCAAATGCATGGGACAGTGGATCACAGTCCTTCATCAACCAGGTAGCGTAGACAGCTCGTTTGATTCGGCGGACTTAATAAAAATTGAAAGAGGCATTTTTCAGGGTGTCAGTCTAAGTTCCCTGTGGTTTTGCCTAAGTTTGAATCCTCTCAGCACTCTGCTGAAGGATTCAGAGTTAGGTTATCGTCTTCGTAGAGGAGGTGAGGTTATATCTCATTTGTTGTACATGGACGACCTCGAACTTTTTGCACCGAAACGCCAGGACTTGTTGGAGCTATTAAAAACCACGGAAGTTTTTAGTAACGCCATCAAGATGGAGTTCGGTGTAGACAAGTGTGCGGTCATGCATGTGCAGCGAGGGAAAGTAGTAAATTCAGAGAATTTACAACTTTTCGAGACTAAAACTCTCAGATCTCCCTCCGAAAACGAGACCTACAAATATCTCGGTATGTCACAGTCATTGGGTATATCAGCAGATGACATTAACAAATCGGTGAAGGAGCGCTTCTTTTGCCGGCTGACAAAAGTACTTAAGTCTTCTGTCAGGCGGTAATAAAGCGCGAGCCTTCAACGGTTGGGTAATGCCGTTGCTGATATACTCCTTTGGCATATTGAGGTGGACTCAGACTGAGCTCGACGCCCTGGACAGGAAGGTCCGTCAACTGCTCACAACTCATCGCATGCTACACCCGCGCTCGTCTGTTATGAAACTGTATATTCCGCGGAAGTGGGGAGGTCGAGGCTTTTTAATGCCAAGTACCTACACAACCGCGAAGTATGCAGTCTCAGGGATTATTTTCGCAACAGCGAGTCCGGGATGCATCGCGATGTTGTGGCAGTTGACAGAAGCTTCACGCGTCTAATACTGGCAAACGAGAACTGGCGTAAACCATCGGTGCTCAGCACTGATGATCGCAAGGAAGTGTGGAAGAGCAAGGAGCTGCACGGGCGATTCTATCGGGCCCTAACGGGACCCGATGTGAATCTGCTCGCGTCGGTGAACTGGCTACGTTTCGGGGACCTCTTCGGAGAAACCGAGGGTTTTGCCTGTGCAATTGCTGACGAAGTTATCAAGACGAACAATTACCGGAAATACATAATGAAGGACGGTACGGTCGACATTTGTCGGGCATGCCGCCGTCCAGGCGAATCTCTTCGTCATGTTATTTCCGGTTGTTCGCATCTTGCTAACGGCGAGTACTTGCACAGACATAACCTAGTAGCCAGCAACTTGCTCTTCGATACGGCCTTGTCGAGTCCGAGGTGCCGTACCATAAGTACGCACCTCTGCCAGTTCTCGAGAATGGTCGTACGTTGCTCTACTGGGACCGCTCTATCATCACGGACAGGACTATTTTCGCCAATAAGCCTGATATCGTGATGGTAGACCGGTCTGAGTGCCGGGCTGTGATCGTCGATATCACCGTACCACATGACGAGAACCTCGTGAACGCCGAGAAGGACAAGCTTAGCAAGTACCTTGACTTGGCTCATGAGGTTACCGCCATGTGGGAAGTTGATTCGACGATCATAGTCCCAATAGTCGTGTCGGTAAACGGCCTTATAGCGAAAAATCTCGACCAACATCTCAAGAGACTTTCGCTAGACGGTTGGGTTAAGGGCCAGATCCAGAAGGCAGTCATCCTCGACACAGCGCGCATCGTCAGGAGGTTCCTCTCTCTGCAGCCCTAACCACCGGTAGCTTGGGTCCTGCCCCGCTGCTGGCGGCACCCTAGTTTTAAGTTTTTATAATGTTTATATTTTTATACTTACTGTAAAAACTTAGAAATTAAGAAGAATGAATAATAATAATAAAGCCTTTATTAACAATCTTATATATTATGTTACATTTCATCGTATAACTACTTATGTACCTACTAACTACTAATATAAAACTTGGTTGTTTATGAAAGCAACGTAATAATTTTTTTTTATTTGTATAGACACCGGTTTCGTGATTGTCTTGCTCTTTGGCATAGGCCTCCCCAAAATCGTCAAGTCATAAACGTAAGGTAGATTAACTCCTACTCTTTCTCTTTTTCTAACTTCGGATGTACACAAAAGACTCTCAGTGGAGAAGGAAGACGTCGTGAGGAAATCAAACTGTTCCAAGACAGCATTGGAGGACACGTGTCAATCGCCAATTAAATTTCACAATTTTCATAGGTATCAATTTAAAATACAAAATTTCAAAGTTAAATAAAACAAACGAAAAAAAGTTAAAAACTCGTATTTATTACCATAATCATTAACCTTTAACTGTGTACGTGGGGTCTCAGAGGCCCCGCATGATCTGAGAATTTCCCAAATAAGTAACTTCCCCGCCCCCCACGGCGTAGAACCGCTCAGTACATTTGCTTTTAGTGACAAAACAAGTGTAGGTGCAGGTGGTTCTGTTGCTCGCTTCAAAACAGATGAGGATGGAACTTTCAAAATTTCGGCCACGCCCTTATTATAGTATTATTGTTCCTGTGTTTATTGTTTTGGATTTTAAATAAAAATGCATAAAAAAATAATATGTCAAGTGTGTCTCTTAACGTGAATCGTTCAAATACATACAAGTATGTACCAGCCGAGACGTACAATTTACCTTATCTGGTTTCACAAATATACTCCTTTGTTCCAAAGAACAGAAAATCTGTCATCATGATCTCTTTGATACATCACAGTGCAACAGTGCAATCGATAATATTCCAGAAATTCTATAATACAATTAAAAGATGTAGTTAATGAAATGGTTAAATAATTATTCGTGTAGTGGACGAAGATACCCATGGTCATGTTTAATGGTATTTTGAATTTGAGTAGCATCAATGCATATTCATATTATAAATGTACTCAATCGATCTCAATACTCAATCATTTTATTGCTAACATGAATTTACATACATACATTGTTGGTCTTATTTAAGCATACAGTATGCAATAGTTTACCATAATGACCCTGATTGGGTGTGGCAATATAATTAATGTCATGCGGAGCGGATCGACTTATTCAATAATTGATTTGTCAGCAAGGTATTATTTTATTGTGTAGTAAGCTTTTACATGTAATATACCTTTTAACGTTTTGATAAACTTTTCATCAGAATTAAAATTTTTCGTTTTATAGGGCAATTTGTTATATATTTTAACTGACATTGAGTTTGGACCCGAGCAATGCAATATTAATTTTGAACAGGGCAAATTTAGATTGTGTTTGTGGTTCGATCTAGTTGGGTAATTTCGTCTATCTATCAGTTTTGTGAAAAAATTCGGATTTCTACGTACAAATTTACAGTGTTCCAAGATGTACATAGAAACTATTGTTAAAATTTTAAATTTCACAAAATATTGTTTGTGGAACTGAGCTACATTAATGTTGGGGAGTTTAATGTTTGCCAGGATCCGGATAGGTACATTGGTTTGATTTTTTCTAGATAACGAAAACATCACTAGCATTGACGCTGTTTCCCCACAGGATTATTCCGAAATTGAACCAGAAGAAAGCAGACGCGTAGTAGGCTGATAAAGCAGTATTTAAGTCAGTCGCCTTTCTTAATTCCCTAAAAAGTAAAGTTTGATAATTTGGCCTTTAATTTTTCGATGTGTCGTTTTCAGTTAATATGATTGTCAATTTCTATTCTTAGCAATGTCCCGTGTTAGCAAATTCAAATTTATAATTAGTATAAGAAAAAATGATGCTAAGGGCAGATTTTTGATGAGGTCTAGATTTAATTAAATTTGTCTTTGGTAAATTTATGTCAAGATTATGATCTGTCATCCATTTAGTTAAATTGTTAAAAATGTAAAATGTCAAATAGGGTTAACATTTTTAAATTTTTACTATTTATAATTATGTTTTATGACCAACTTCAATCAAAATACATCGAACGAGGTTACTTCCTTCTGCAGGAAGTCTCCTCAACAATGAAATACAGAGGTCTCAGGGATCCCAAATCCATAGAGGTGTAACGAAAAAATGACTGACTATGAAAACTTACTCATTATTATATACTTAGTCTGGTCATAAATACGCTTGAAAATAAAAAAATATTTCATATGAATTTCGAAACTGTCATTTTTATACGGTTGTTCATCGTGTTTTCTCATTTTGGCGCCAATACATTTTATAATATTTTGCAATATTTTCCATTTTAATATTTTGCAATATTAAAATATTAAAATGGAAAATATTTTGCAATATTAAAATGGAGTGGCGTGATATTATTTTGCAATATTTTCCATTTTAATATTTTGCAATATTAAAATGGAGTGGCGTGATAAAGAGAACCGAATCGCTGTGATTGCATTACACAAAGTATAGGTATGGAGCCAAATGCAATTTTTTAAAACTCTCCATACCCTTGGTATTAGTAAAATGTTTGTGTACCGGGCTATTAATAGGTACAATGAGACTTCCTCTGTTTGTGATAGAAAAAGATCTGGCCGTCCACGTAGTGTACGTACGAAAAAGGTGGTCAAAGCAGTAAGGGAGAGAATTCGAAGAAATCCTGTCCGAAAGCAAAAGATTTTATCTCGGGAAATGAAGATAGCACCTAGAACCATGTCACGTATTTTAAAAGATGACTTAGGACTTGCAGCCTATAAAAGACGCACTGGTCACTTCTTAACTGATAATTTAAAGAAGAATAGGGTGGTAAAATCGAAACAACTACTGAAGCGGTACGCAAAGGGAGGTCACAGAAAAATTTTGTTTACGGATGAGAATTTTTTTAAATTTTTTTTTTTTAATAGAGCAACATTTTAACAAACAAAATGACCGTATTTATGCTCAAAGCTCTAAGGAAGCTTCCCAATTAGTCGACAGAGTGCAACGTGGACATTATCCGACTTCAGTGATGGTTTGGTGGGGTGTTAGCTATGAAGGAGTGACTGAGCCATATTTTTGTGAAAAAGGTATCAAAACATCGGCACAAGTATATCAAGATACCATTCTTGAGTAAGTAGTTAAGCCCCTTAACATCACCATGTTCAATAACCAAGTATGGTCCTTCCAGCAAGACTCGGCCCCGGGTCATAAAGCTCGTTCCACGCAATCTTGGTTAGAAGCGAACGTTTCGGACTTCATCAGAGCTGAAGACTGGCCCTCGTCTAGTCCCGATCTTAATCCACTAGATTATTATTTATGGTCAATTTTAGATAATACAGCTTGCTCTAAACGCCATGATAATTTGGAGTCCCTAAAACAGTCTATACGATTGGCAGTGAAGAATTTTCCCATGGAAAGAGTGCGTGCTTCTATTGATAACTGGCCTCAACGTTTAAAGGACTGTATTGCAGCCAATGGACACCACTTCGAAAAAGCTTTACATACTTTTAATTGTTTTATATTTATGTACTAATTTAACATAGTGTAAAAGTAATAAATGTTTTAAGCAGATAAAAAAATGTTTTTCTATATTTATTGCAAGATTAGGTATAATGTGATGTCCTTGCTAATACCTATATACCATGGTATAGGTATTAACGTTTAACTGTGGACGTTAAACGTTAAAATAACAATATATTTATTACATAAAAGCCAGTTACAGCTAACATCGTGGATGTCTTCATATTTTCTTGCTTAAGCCTTTTGCTTCGGTTTTTTATGACGATATTATAGATACTGAAATATCTTTCAGCATCTACTTACACACGGGCTCAAATGAGGTCATACAAACACGGGCGAGGCGCATTCGCAACGTGCATGAGGCTCGTAATATTAGAATAGAAAATTCACGTGTTTATTTCGTTTAAAAATATTGTTTGCGAAATTTCGTCGAAAAAGTATTAAAAACACAAAATACTTATTATATTTCGTATTTATCGCATAAATTAAGGGAATTTCGCATTTATCGCTGCTATTTCGTAAAAACGAAAATTGGCATTCTCATGTGAAAAAAGACCCTTAGTCCCAGCGGCAGCGGGGAGGCTACAAAGTGACCCTTTAACTATAAAAACCAACTTCTTTGATAAAAACTGACATGTATAGTGCCACCAACTTAACTGTTCAGGTGGGCGAAATGGGAACTACAGCCGCGTCAGCCGCCATTTTCTAAACGTCATTCCACTGTCAGTTGATGTCTAGTGCGAGTGCTCCCGTGTTATTTTATTGATTTCATTGTGAAAAAAGCAAATAAAATGCCGAAACCTCTCAAAAGTGATGCACGGCTAATTATTTTAAAAGTTTTATTTTTTATGAAAGAAGAGAAACGCCTCCAAGCTCCATTAATACCATTTGAAAAGCTGAATGAACGCGTTGCTGCCGCGACAGGTCAGTGTAGCCAGATATGGAAATTTTAATCACTCATTTTAAAAAAAAAAATCATTTTTATAGCTGGTGATTATATTTTAAAATATATAAAATAAGCTAAACATATTCAAATAAAATTGCCACCTGAGTATATTTTAACCGACTTTAAAAACAGGATAATAATTATCCTGCTATGTTATTGCTATGTTCGATTGCATGTTTTTTATGTATGTTCACCGACATCTCCGTCAATTATTATTGTGGATTGATTTAAATTTTTTTTTTTGTTGAAAGGTATACTTTTAAGTGGTCCACACAGTAATTATTTCGAAATCGATTTCGTAGTCAAAATTTTGTTTATTATTTATCCTGATTGGTCGGAAACAATCTAAAAGTAATGTTAACTTTTAAAGCGGTTGCTGTATTTTATTTTATGGTTGTTCATTAAAAACCTATAAAATATTAAATTGTTCTTTTGTTACAGGTGTTTCAGAACGGTTTGTCTACAAATTAATCAATGAAGAAAAACAGGCTCAAGAAACTAATTCAAAAATTTCTACCCTGGCAAGAAAAGGAAAGAAAAACAGGAAACTGGATATTGATGATTTTGACATTGGTGTTATAAGAAGAAAGATACATGAGTTTTATTCAGTAAAAAAGAAATTCCGACCTTACCAAAGTTACTGACTGTTCTCAGGGAAGACATAAATTTTCAAGCAAAACGTGAAACTCTTCGAAAATTGCTCCACAAAATAGGGTTTCGTTTTAAAAAAACAAAATCGAATAGAAAAGTGCTGTGTGAACGCAACGACGTAGTTGCCTGGCGGGCATCCTATCTACATAAAATTAAGGAAAATGAGCGAGGAGAAAAAAAGCCTGTTGTTTATTTAGATGAAACTTACATACACTCGTCTCACTCAACTGGCAAATGTTGGCAAGGTCCTGAAGTTGACGGCGATTTGGAACCAGTTTCGAAAGGAAATAGGTGGATCATTGTTCATGCTGGCGGACAAGAAGGTTTTGTCGAAAATGCCCTTCTCGTTTTCAAATCAAATACAAAAAGTGGGGACTACCATGACGAGATGAACAATAGTAATTTCAAAAAATGGGTTCTTGAAAAATTACTGCCAAATCTGCGTCAACCCACACTTATTGTGATGGATAATGCGCCATATCATAGTATTTGCGTGAATAGGTGTCCTAACTCAAACCACACTAAAGCTGATATGCAAAAGTGGCTGGTAGAAAACAAGGTCGAGTTTTACGAACAAATGACAAAGCCTCAGCTTTACGAGTTAATAAAAAGAAATAAACCTACACCTGAATATGAAATTGACAACATATTGAAAAGCCGTGGTCATGACATTCTTCGATTGCCTCCTTATCATTGTGATTTGAATCCAATTGAAATGATATGGAGCTCGATGAAGAGGAATGTAGCAGAGAAAAATATCGGAAAATCAAGTGCACATATGCCTCAATTGATTGAAGATGCATTCCGCAAAATCACACAGGCAGAGTGGAAAAACCATTGCGATCATGTAAAAAAAATTGAAAATGAATACAGACAAAAAGATGCGTATTTAGATGAACCTTTTATCATTCAATTACAGAGTGACAGTGAAAGCGATTCGAGTGACTCCGAAGATGAATTGTGGGAATCAGCAGATGGTTCAGGAACATCGACCGGAATTCCTGAAGTGCGGCCGCTTGAGCTCAGAGACCATGACCACAATTATTTTTATAAAATATAAATAAAATCCTATTGTGCCGCATTATTGTTTATTTATGTAGTTAATAAGATTCATAGCTATATGTTATATTTATTTATTTGTGAGCCTGTCGCAAATTTTGACCTGTTTGATCACTATCTCACCTGATGGTAAGTGACGATGTGATCGAAGCTGGTAATTATAATTAAGCCATATTGAATCTATACTATGTTAGTTAGGCTTTGTATGATTGATATTGTAGTTTCTTAAATTTTAATGATATCTATAGACTGACTTGCAAGACATGTTTTAATTACCTTTGTTTCTTGGTGAATTTCTTATATGGCAATACCAAATTCTCCACTAGCGACGCTGTCAACTGAACAGATAAGATGGTGGGACTGTAAATTGTACATTTATGAACTTTGACTTTGACATAAGGCCAGATAACTGTGAAACTAACGTATATAGTCCTCTTTGTTTGACGGCCTATCATTTATCGTGTCTTTGGCGGAATTGTGAGGCTAATCCACAGACTAAGTAGTACACTGGCTAATCCACAAAGAGCCATTCATTAAAAAAAATACGTATATAATCAGATTTCACTGTACATATTGCCGTTCTTTGACTTTACTCGCTATTTATTATTATTAAACTGCATACTGATCAAACTCCAAAAGAACTTGCTGAAATACGAGAAGTTGAGCGTAATCACTACGGTCACACAATAGAAAGCTAGAAATGAAATAAAGAAGAAGACTTGAATCATTTGACTATTTCTTAACCGACTTCCAAAAAAGAGGAGTTTATCAATTCGGGTGTATGTTGTTTTCTTATGTACGTTACGCGATAGCGCTGCCAATTGTGAATCGAATTTGATGAACCTTTTTTGTTTGGTAGATCATAGTTCAGAGGTGGTCCCATTTAAAATAGGTTTAGGTAGCGGTTTAGAAATATGAACACAAAACTAAAATTTGCTGTCTCAATTCACATACTTGGACGATATAGTGATAAATTCTTTTAAAATTTGTTCGAATGTCTGAATTTAAGTTTAAATTGAAGTCGGTTTCTGTGTTTTGAAGTGAAAACCTTGAATTGTGAATTTAATTCTAACGTCACGTTCGGGTATGATAAGAAATATTCGGGTAAACCATTGAACTCTTCATAAAAACGGAAGAAGCGGCACACGCTCCTCAACGATGGCGATGTGAAATCAGGTGATGTCTCCTGATTGAGATCAGTCGCGACCTGAGCGAGAAATGGAGCGCATGTGTGCTAATAATTCCACGAAATTCGATTTGAGCTGTTACGATGCCATTTTGTGTGTGTATAAGGTACACAAATAGTACCAAGACCAAGAAAACGTTACGTGGATTCACTTTTCATACGCAATTACACAAAATGTATAATTATTTCATTTAGATCAACAATAGCAACATCAAAATGTCTAGCATCCATAAAATAAAAATAAACAACCTTGTAATAGAAGACCCAATAAAAATAGCCAGTAAATTTAATAAGCATTTCATAAGTATTACTCAAACCAATAATGAAAACAAGAACAAACCATTTCCCATATCCAGTAGTACAGCGACAGTAAATACAAATACGGACAAAATAACTTCAAGCTTATTTCTCTCACCTACTAGTGCAAATGAAGTAAAATCTGTAATAAAATCACTTCGCAATACAAAATCTGTAGGCTACGATGGAATTAGCACCCATATTTTAAAGATCTGTAGTAATGAATGCGCTGATATAATTAGTCATCTAATAAACATGTCTTTTGAACAAGGTACATTCCCAGATGCTCTAAAATTCTCAACAGTAAAACCATTGTATAAAAAGGGTGAAAAACTCAACATCAACAATTATCGACCTATTGCTTTATTGCCGATTCTATCTAAAATATTTGAGAAAATAATGTATCAGAGATTGTATAATTTCATAAGCAAACATAATATAATAAAAAATGAACAAAACGGGTTTCAGAACAATAAATCTACTACGTTAGCGAGCTTTGCGTTAGTTAAAAATATTACTGAACAGATAAATATAAAAAACCCAGTTGCTGTTGTATTTTTTGATATGAGTAAAGCTTTTGATTTTGTTTGTCATAAGACGTTGCTTGAAAAACTAGAAAATTATGGTATTAGAGGCGTTCCTCTTGATTGGATTAAGAGCTACTTGTGTAACAGAAAACAACGCGTAGAAATAAAAAAAGTAGATGAATTTAACTGGATGCGTAACTTTTCATCTGATTATGAATATAACAGAGTCGGGGTCCCTCAAGGTAGCATCTTAGGACCTTTGCTATTTTTATTGTATATTAATGATCTACCTAACGTTACTACGCATAAATCTGTACTTTTTGCAGATGACATATGCATTACTCGTATAATTCCACAACAAAAAAATCTAGATTTTGAACGTAGCATAAATGAAACGATTAAAACTATCATTGATTGGATGACCAAAAACAACTTACAGGTGAATATAAATAAAACAAGTTACATGAAATTTCATAATGTTAAAACTAAGCCCCAAAATCTCAAAATTGTATATCAAGACATCGATGTAAAACAAACTAGTACAGCCACATTTCTCGGAATCACCGTCGATTCCTACTGCAATTGGAAAGCACATATCGAAAAAGTGTGCTCCAAATTAAGTAAATTTGCTTATGCACTTCGTCGACTATCTTTAGTAGCATCCAGAAATACATCCTTAATGACTTATCACGGTTACGTAGCTTCAATGCTAAGGTATGGTCTTATTATATGGGGAAACTCGGTAGAGATTAACAGAGTTTTTAGAGTACAGAAACGATGTATACGTGCAATTTACGGTGCTGGTCCTTTGATTCATGTAAACCATTATTTAGAGAATTGAAAGTACTTCCTCTGCCATCAATGTACATTTTTGAGATATGTATGTTCGTCAAAAAACACCCAGAACTTTTCCATAAGCTTAAAGATAACCGTCACTACTGTACACGTTATTCGAATAGACTTGTCTTTCCACAATGTAATATAGAACTTTACCGAAGAAATTGTTATATTATGGCTTTAAAAATATATAACAAAATTCCTGAATCTTTCAAATCTCTCTCGTGCCAACAATTTAAAACTAAATTTCAAAGATGGTTAATGGAGCATAGCTTCTATGACATAAAACACTTCTTTGAATTTAATGAAAATAGATTTAGTCCCTCAAATTCTCAATGTTAATTTATGTATAATATATAGCTACAATGGGTGTGTGACATGGTGTTGTGTCCACCAATATTTATTTATTATTATTGATAATTATTAGTTTTCAGTTAATTAGTGTCATATTTTTGTGTCATAAAATATAGATTTGCACATAGTGAATCTTTTCGCATGCCTTTTAGGCCGAAATTGTAAAGGCATGCATAGTGATGTCGATAGAATGTCTAAAAATGTACGTATTGTTTTGCCATTAAACTGATTAAAGTTGCAAAGAGACATACTTTCCAACATTTTTTTTAATTAACAGTGACGAGTGAAGTAAATAATTAATTCACATATTAGGTATACCTACATTAAATTGATTTAAGTTACAAAGAGACATACTTTCCAACAATTATTGGAATGAATAATGACAGATGAAGTTTCGAAACTTCGCAAATAAGTTTATAAATATAAACTGTTGTCTTTGAATTTAAATGACACATTATTTTTAGTAAAGCATCCCAGACTTGATCTGCAATAATTGTTCTCCTGGTCGCGTAATAATGGCCTTAAGCTTGCTGTTCGATACTTTTAGCCTTCAAGCTTGGCCATCATTGTAGCCCTGGCTGTCCGTGCCATAAAGGCTTTGTATTTAACTTAGCTTGGCCAACAAAGGCGGTAATGCCGACTGTGCTATGAAGACCTAGAGCTGCACTTTCAGTAATCAATCAAAAAGCTTTTATTACAGACTACGACAGCACTATATACTTTTGTATAGTGTTCAAATAATTTTTGTATAGTGCTAAAACATCAATTGAATAAGAATAAATATTTGACAAAAACAATAATAAACAAAACAACCCAGCTTGTACAACGCATACACGTAAAATACCGTAAAGAAGTAATGAAAGATTCCCAAGTATGTCTGCTTTCGCTGCGCGGCTACAGATCCAATTAGTCCATCTTTTAAAATATATTTCCTAATCCCAATGGCCAATACAAGGCAATACTCCTTCCAGTCAACTTCAGCTACGTCAAAGTTGAAAATTGCTTTATCATTCTCAGACAGATTGTTAAAAAGTTTGAATGTGTTATTGTCAACAAATTTCCACTCGCGGTTCAAGAAATATTCCAAAACATTGCTCATTTTGTAGATTTTGCTGGACATTTTGACGAACCTGAAAAAATTGAAGAGTTGAGTACTTATTTTAAAAATTTATTTATTTTTTAAATTAAATTAAGTTGAAATCGTCAATCACACACAAAAACACATCAATTTTGTTCGAAATTCTTGTAGAAATCATATCTAGGTAAATCAGTAATCATTTTTTTAATTATTTTTTGAACAAAAATTATCAATTATATATATTTATTTACAAAATGTGCCTGAATTTAGTCTTAGTAAATATGTTATACCGTTTGTTCGGTAAATGTATACTTACTACATTTTAGTATATTTTAAAATGTTATGAATTTGTTTATTCACCTTTATATATTCAATTGATAATTTCATTGTAATGAAGCGAGTACGATCCCTCAAAGAAGCCCTAAACAAAGCGCTTACAAAAATAAATTATAATAGTGATGATATACATACAATTAGGGTGCCGTCTTACCTTCTTTGCTTGCCTATGAGCAAGCACACAAAATCAGCTATGTAGGCCGGTATGAATTGCCAAAGTAAACACAATAACATGTAAATAAATTTGTTTGAAGTTTCTAACATAAAACAATAATATATGGCTTTTGGTGTAACGATTGTTCTTGCTTCATTTTTCAAAGTATCGCTGAAATTTTCTGGAACAAGAAATAGTATAACAAGTAGTAACAAGTATGTTATAAAAGAATAATAATGTAAAATTATGAAAAACTTTTACTTTATATGTACATACATGTAGGAGCACGTATGTGTACGTGACAGATCTATACTAATGTTATAAAGCTGAAGAGCTTGTTTGTTTGAACGCTAAGATCTCGGGAAGTACTGGTCCGGATTGAAAGATTATTTTTCTATTGGATAGTCCATTTATCGAGGAAAGCTATAGGCTATAGAAAATAACGCTACTATTAATAGAAGCGGAGCATGAATCAAGAATGTAAGAAAATCGAGAAAAATTTTCCTTATTGAGAGTTTTCGTACGTTTCGTTCTTTGACATGACATATGACAGCATGTGTCTAAGATTGCGTCATTGAATATCACAGATTACATACCTCTTGAATATAAAACCTTTGCTAATCAATTTCTTTTTTCTAAATCTGAGTTGGTACAACCAATTTCCGACAGGTGGCGTAGCAGGTAGCTGAAGAGGTGTTTTGTTTGAAAGCGATATTCTCAGGAATGACTGAACCGATTTCAGTCATTCTTTCACCGTTGTATATGTACGGGATCCTGATGAGTACTATATAATGTACCATGGGCAACGCCGGAGCGGACATCTAGTTATAGTATATAAGCGGATGGCAGCGGAGAGCGAGCAGTCTCTCGCCCCGCGTCACTTGTACAGTTAAGATCAATATAATCAGCAGTTTATACAGTGACGTGGTTTCATTTCCATCTCAGTAGCACCTACACACAGCTATATCCTAGCTGTATAGTGTATTTGAAGTACAACATAACTGCTATCTGCTTTCAATCGCCATTACCACGTTTTAACAGCTAGAACTCACAAAGTTTGTAGAAACAATTTTCGACCAGTAGAGTACAACCACTACTATTCCTGAATCCTTGTTTGTTTGTAAAGCCTCAAAATATAACGTCTAGGCAGTTTACTATCTATAAATATTAAACAATGTTTGCTTTGCGTGTAGAAGCTACAACGGTTTTTTTAGTAGATAGAGTAATTCAAGACAGAGTTTTATACTATATGTACAATACATGCATAAAATAGTAGCGAAACACTGATAATTTTATGAGTTTTTAATGTGATATCATCAATTTACACATATTTTTACGCATACATTGCAAAGACTTTTTTCCTTTTTTGTAACTTTTATAGGTTTACACTTGACCGCCATCTCACCAGACGTTAAGCGACGATGCGGTCTACTATGGAGCGTTTTACCTAGAAAAAAACGACTCATTCTCGATTTGATGACACCAAGATTATAACTATCGTGAGAAACCCACTCAGGCAACTCATTCCACAGCCTGGACATTCTTATCACAAACGTAGAGTCAAACCTCTTCGTCAGTGTCTTTGGAATATCCGTCATGAAATGGTGCCCCATCTTCGAGTTACGAGAAGTACGATAGAAAAAAGGGCAAGGTGGTATTAGATTATGCAGATCAGTAGCACACTTTCCGAAGTGTATCCGATTAAAAACCGATAAGCTAGCAATTTTGCGACGATGTTCCAGACTTTGAAGTCGTTTTCGCAGTAGAGTGAGTGTCTTTGCTTATGAGCCTTTTGGCACGCCTCTCGATCGATTCCAGAGCCTCAAGCTGATACTTAACTTAGCCTTAGGTTAGCTGAACGAGATAGATCAAAATAATGTACCTACTGCAAAATTATACCCATTAAAAAGGTATACAAAAAAGCCCACGACAGTATATTATGGCTATCTCTTAGGAATACCCCACAATAACCATTTCCATGTGTCATCATCATCATCAGCCGCAAGACTTCCACTACTGAACATAGGCCTCCCCCCTAGGTTTCCACAACGAACGGTCCTGCGCAACCTGCATTCAGCGGTTTCCAGCGACCTTTATGAGGTCATCTGTTCATCTAATGGGAGGCCGTCCAACACTGCGTCTTCCGGTTCGTGGTCGCCACTCGAGAACCTTTCTTCTCCATCGGTTATCAGTTCTGCGAGCGATGTGGTCTGCCCATTGCCACTTCAGCTTGCTTACTCTTTGAGCTATGTCGGCCACTTTCGTTCTTTTTCGAATATCCTCATTACGGATTCCTCCTCGAGGTGTAAGGGGGAAGCGCTTAACATCTAGCTTCCCCAAATGTCAACCTCTCCTGCGCGTGGTACAACCTGCTACCAACTAACGAGGCTCTGATGACCGAACCAATAGCGGTATATCCATTTAAAACCAGTCCTACATTAACCAGGCCGATGACGGGCAGCGGCGTCATCGATGCGAAGGGCTGGTTCCGCGGTCACCAACCCGCCTGCCAAGCGTGGTGACTATGGCAAATACCCACCCCATATGATGAACACAAAAAAGAAATTGCCCCTAGTCCCCGGCAGCTCCGCTATTTCAGGCGCTGGTGGCAGCCTTAGTTCCGGCGGAGCATGGGGTGCTAAGAATCCCCGGCAGACGCCCCGCCACCAAACCCAACAACTCGACCTGGCAACATTTCACGCACGGACGCTGAGTGCTGACGAAAAGATTGTAGAGCTGAAAGAAGAAGTGGACAAGTTGCGCTGGGATGGGTTATCAGAAGTCCGTAGACAGGGCGAGGACAGGATAATCCTTGAATCCGGCAACTTGTTCTACTACCGGGAGGGAGATCAACAATCCCAAGGGTGTGTCGGGTTTATCTTCCGCAAGTCTCTCGTCAATAACGTGATAATGATCGAGAGTGTGTCGAATAGGGTTGTATACCTTGTACTTAAAATTAGCGACCGGTATTAATTAAAGATCATACAAGTTTAGTATACGCACCGACCTCGACACATCCCGACGAAGAAGTTGAGGCCACGTATGAGAACATCTCCAAAGCCATACATGTCTCGTCAACACATTTCACAGTTGTGATGGGAGACGTCAACGCGAAACTGGGCAAATGTAGCGGTGATGAGTTAAGAGTGGGGAATTTCGGATATGGGCAGCGGAACCCAAGAGGGCAACGTCTAGCGGATTTCTTGGAAAGGGAGAGCCTCTTTATGATGAATTCCTTTTTCAAGAAACATCCACAAAGAAAGTGGACCTGGATTAGCCCAGACGGTTCCACAAAAAATGAGATCGACTTCATTATGACGACTAAACGGCAAATATTCAGCGATGTCTCTGTGATCGGCAAGGTTATGACCGGCAGCGATCACCGCATTGTAAGAGGCACGTTGAATCTAAACATTAAGCTTGTAAGATCGCGTCTAATGAAGTCCACGCTCCGACCAAATTATGCTCAGATCGAAGATCCCGGTAACTTTCAACTCGAGCTTCAAAATCGCTTCGAATCCTTAGATGAGTGCGGAACGGCGGACGAAATAAACGACAGGCTAGTGGAAACTGTTCATGCTGTTGGCAGAAAAATTTATAAGAGCCGACGCAAAAATAGAACCCAAAAACTCTCCAATCAAATTCTAGATCTCATGGCGGTCAGACGAGATATGCGGTTACAGTCTTCGGTCGACATAACGGTATACAGACGGCTCAATAGACAAATCTCTACTTGTGTGCGACGCCACATACGCTGCTTCAATGCTTCGAGTATTGAAGAAGCAATCAAGCAGAACAAAGGCTCGAAAGTGTTCGCACGAAATCTGTCTCTAGGGCAAAGTCAGCTGACCAAACTGAAGACCGATAGTGGTAACATCGTCTCGTCGAAGCCCGAGATTTTGGAGGAGATTGAGAGGTTCTATGAACAGTTATACACCTCTACGCAAGCACAACCTGTCGTTAGCATGGCAAAAGACCCCAGAGCCAAGCTGACCCTACACTTTACCGAAGATATCCCGGAAGTCAGCCTATATGAGATTAGGATGGCCCTCAAACAACTAAAAAACAACAAGGCAACTGGTGACTACGGAATTACGACTGAGCTTCTAAGAGCGGGTGGAAAACCGATACTTAAAGTCCTCCAGAAGCTGTTCGACTCCGTTATACTTGATGGTAATATGCCAGAAGCGTGGAGTAGAAGTGTGGTGGTGCTCTTCTTCAAAAAAGGTGACAACACCTTGTTGAGTAACTACAGACCCATCTCACTTCTGAGCCACGTTTCTAAGTTGTTTTTGAGGGTAATCACGAATCGGCTCGCACGCAGGTTTGACGACTTCCAGCCACCCGAACAAGCCGGTTTCCGAAAAGGCTATAGTGCCATAGACCACATCCATACGCTTCGGCAGATTATACAGAAAACCAAAGAGTATAATCGGCCACTATGTATAGCGTATGTGGACTATGAGAAAGCCTTCGATTCCATCGAGACCTCAGTCTCTCCAGCGATGCCGCATTGACTATCGCTATGTCGAAGTGTTGAAGTATATCTACAGTAAAGCAACAATGTCTGTCCGATCATAAGACCAGTGCACAAAACATATCCAGCTACAGAAAAAGGGAGATGTTATTTCTCCGAAACTGTTCACTGCCGCGCTGGAAGATGTTTTAATCTACTGGACTGGAACGAATATGGCATCAATATCAACGGCGAATGCATCACTCACCTTCGGTTTGCCGACGATATAGTCATTGTGGCGGAGTCGCTGGAGGACCTCGGTGCTATGCTCAGGGACCCCAGTAGAGTATCCTAACAGATAGGTTTGAGGATGAATATGGACAAGACGAAAGTCATGTCAAATGTTCATGTCTCACCTGTACCGGTTATTGTTGGGAATACCACAATCGAAGTTGTTGACGAAACGTCTACTTGGGTCAAAAGATCCAATTAGGTAGATCCAACTTCGACAAAGAGGTCCAGCGAAGGATCCAACTCGAATGGGCAGCGTTCGGGAAACTTCGGCACATCTTTGAGTCCAGAATACCCTAATGCCTAAAGACGAAAGTCTTTAACCAGTGCGTGTTGCCAGTGATGGCTTATGGAACTGAGACATGGTCCTTAACTGTGGGCCTCATAACGAAGCTCAAAGTCACACAGCGAGCTATGGAGAGGGCTATGCTCGGAGTCTCTTTCCTCCTCCCCTTACTTCCTCATTACGGATTTCTATGTGTATCTTTACCATATTAGTATACATATATAGCAGGTATGGTATCAGCAAGGCACCCGTGCGAAACCGGGGCGGGTCACTAGTTAATCATAAAAACCATTTGATATTATGACTAAAACAATTATTATAATTTTATCAAAGCATATTTGTCTTCACTCCCCTTACTTCACATTTAAGGGTCACCACTTGTAAAAAAGTTGGACCAGTACACCTCCTGGCAACATCCAGAATCATATTCTGCACCACTTTCACCATTAGTGTAAAGAGCGGCCACACTCTTTGTCGGTTAAAGCGCACGCAGATAGGTTGTCCGTCGGACGTGGCGTACCTAACGTTTCCAGGTATACCCTGGAGCACAAATTCCGGCCTCGTTCTGGAGTGTGCCTGTCCGCACGTGACAACATCTGCTGTCGGCGTCTCCGCGTAACCTTGAGGACATTAGGTTTCTGGTCTTTGGGCACTGATAGACACAGGCATAGACAAAATCTGTGAAAATTTATATGCCTGTGTGTATCGGTCGCACAGCGGGGACCAGGAGATGACGAGACTCACGGATTATTTAAGTGAGGCGGCGGGCGCGGCTCAACAGAAGTACCCTGCGGCCCAATTATTGTTACTGGGGGATTTCAACGGACATCATAAGTACCCCGTATGGCTGTACCCATACCAGGACACTGACCATGCTGAGCAGGAAACGAAAAAGTTTGCTTATCGTTAGATCTAACCCAGCTGGTCCAAGAGGTCACAAGAGTACCCGATGTTGAGTTGCATACACCTTATTGTTTAGACCATCTACTGACAACAGATCCAGACCGTTATTCCGTGGTGGTAGCTTCGCCGATAGGCAGCTCCGACCTGTGTGGTGAAATCTGTATCTGTCTACCATCCGCTCGATCCTAGCCCTAGAGGCAACCGGCGGTTGTGGCGATACAAGTCAGGAGATTGGGACGAGATGCGCTCTTTCTTTGCATCTTACCTATGGCAGTCTTTGTGCTTCACTTCTGGTGATCCCTCAGTCTGCGCGGATGCTGTGACTAATGTGATACCAACGGCTATGGAATATTTCATTCCATACTCCGACGTCTCCTTATTCAGAAAAGCTCGCCCTTGGTCCAAACCAATGTAAAAAAGACTCAATGTAAAAGTGCTGAAGCACTTAAACATGAGGCCTACCTAGCCTGGGTTGATGCTCGACAGCGTAAGGCAAGGGGCATACCATACACCAGAAGAAGAAAGCGTTCAACAATGCTGCTAAGGCAAGCAAAAAGGTTTTTCAGAGGGCTCGTTTTGACTACATTAGTAGAATAGGGAACAAACTAGCTTTGTACCCTGCGGGCAGCAAAGCGTCATAGTCCCTAGCTAAATCGGTCGAATCGAACTTTTGCCGCCCGCACTACCTCCAATGCTGAAACCTGATGGAACACTGGCTCACACTGCAATGGAGAAGGACAACTTGTTGCACGTTGTTGAGATGCAACGTGCATCTCAGTTTGCAAAATCTTCGCGTCTAGATGCTGGTAGCGCGACACCTCCTACTTCATCTGGCTGTCCAACTTTAATATCCGAGATGCACATTCATCAAATGTAGGTTCACAAAGCACTACGCAATCTGGACGTGAATAAAGCCGGTGGCCCAGATGGTGTTCCTGTCATAGGGTTGAAGGCTTGTGCGCCTGAGTTGTTCCCGATACTGTCGCGCCTATTCAGACTCTTGCTCCAAACTGGGTTGGTCCCGAAGTCTTGGAAGCTTACCAATGTGCAGCCAGTGCCCAAAAAGGGTAGTCGTGCTGATCCTGCCAACTACAGGCACATTTCGATCACATCCATACTCTGCAAGACTATGAAACGTGTCCTAAACCACAGGCTCGCTTAAGATCAGGCGAGATGGTGGTCAAGTGTGAACCTATTCTAGTTAAAAAAAAAAAAAACAACGCCGGAGTCCCTCTTCCTGCTACATATCAATGATCTTTGGGTACGCAGATGTAAGCACCATTGTAGAGAGCTACATATCTAGTGCGAGAGCTTTTGGTCAGCAAACTCAGGTACTGAGAGAGAGTTTGATCGAACGTTTGAGCTTGACCCTTGAGGCGGTGTATGAATGGGGCGATGCCAATCTGGTCTAGTTCAACGAGAGGCTGGTCACGCTAGAGACGTGCCAAATGGCTCACAGGCAACGAACGACACTGTTGTGCAAAAAAGGCTTCAAAGCCTTGAACATCGCCGGAAAATTTGCTACCCTATCGGTTTTTTATCGGATACACTTTGGAGAGTGTGCGACTGATTTGCATGATCTAATACCACCTTACTTTTTTTCTATTGGAATGCTCGTAGCTCGAGAAAGTCATCTCACCTTTTCATTGTTGATGCTCCAAAGACACGAACTAAGAGATATGACTCTATTTTTGTGATAAGAACGTCTAGGCTGTGGAATACGTTGCCTTAGTCGGTTTTCCCGATAGTTACAATCTTTGTGTTTTCAAATCGAAAGCGAATTGGTTTCTTCTAGGTAAACACGCTCCATCGTAGACCGCATCGTCGTTTAACATCAGGCGAGATGGCGGTAAAGTTAAAAAATAAAAATGTGTGCGCTTAAGACAACGCGGCAGAAGTGAAAACTAAAATAAGAAATACTTATATTTAGAGACCACTAAATAATTTTAATAATAAAATATATTTAGAAATTGTCAATTAGGCTATACCTAGTAAGTACAGCAACACGAGAATAGCATGCATAATTATGATAGGGGAGCCCACGATGCTAAACGGGGAGTTACTCGAGCGTCATAGAGACCTATTGGATTGCAAAGCTTAGACAATAAAGATAAAAAAATGTTAAATAAAGTTACCTTTTCATTTGTAGGGGGGGCGCGGCTATAGAATTTCAAGTATGAAAAATCAGCTTTATGAGTTAATTAGCGGTGAATTTTTGTTACTTCGGCATATTTTTCGTTATTCTTGAATTATTTCCTTTAAAATAAAATGACCACGCTCGAGAATGTAGAGATGTTTTTTTTATAAGTTTGTAGCCGTCTCTTTTCTTTATGTCACTCTCGAATTGTCAGATTAGTGGAATATTCACTTTCTTAGCATGTAATTAACTCACCTCATCTTAATCTGACGTATAGATTTACTACGATAACATGACCCGCCCCTCCAGAATTCAAAACGTTTGAAAGTAGTTGTAAAAGAATATACAACGCACTACCACGCATGTGTGCGTGCTGCTACTGCAGACGAATAATTACAACTACAAACAAACTCTTTCGTAAGGATGTGACTACACACATTAAAACAGTAATTTGGAGGGGCGGGCCATGTTATCGTAGTAAATCTCTACTCGTTAATGATGATCAAAAAATTTTTTTTCCTAATCGGCATTATATGTACATGAGACTCATTTTAGGTTGAGGTACTTTACCGGGTACAAGGTTTCAAACTGTATATTAATCTGCCGCGCTGGAGTAAATCCCGAAATCCCTTCTAGGGCTCCCCTACTAGCCGCTGTTATGTATTGTATAATAATACATAACAGCGGCTGAATGACTTGTGCACTCATGGACCAGAATAAATAAAAAAAATTACGCGGGTCGGAATGTCGGAAATAGCGTTTGACTAGCAATTTTTTTAGTATTTGCTATTTATTTATTTTACAGCTATTTCGCTAAAAATGCATAAATATGTTATGTTTATAGTGTATGTGTAAGTGCTGTGATGAAAATAGGTGTCATTTTGTGTGTTTACGTAGTGTAAGTGTTGTGATAAAACAGTAAGGAATATGAGTACATTACAACAAAACCTTTTTTGCAATGGATTTGAAATGCAAATTTAATATCTCGGCACAAATTTATGTGGTAAGTACCAAGAAGTGTAGAAGTTAATGTCGCGATAAAAAGACATACATAAATATAATAAACACAGGTACACAGGGAGTATATTATATTTCTCACTCTGACGCGCTTGTTCACTGTATTTCGTTTCTCGCTCTATCATCCCGATTTTACCCGAAAAGCTATTATCATAACCGAACGTGACGCTAGATTTCAATTCACAGTCTACGAAAATTCTGTCTAGGCGCGCCAAATGAAGTTTTCTCTTCAAAAAAAGTTGCGTTTATTTTAAGTTGCGTTGTAGATGTTTCTTCTAAATTTGAATTTTTGCCTCGTAAAAGCTAATTACAAGTAATTTAATGTCGGTGACGCAGAGAAGTTATGTCAACTGATTTAATATTGAGAGCCAGACCATTGTTTTTTTTATATCTAGGGAATATTTATGATGAATTTAAGATTCAGAAACTACTTACTCCAACCCACAGGATTCCTTTGCGTTGAAGTCATATGATAAATCTTAGTATTCTCCCCTCCCTTGTCCTGGCTGGTGGAAGTCTCACTGGCCGCAACAATAATGGCATTGTTCACAAAATCACATGGTATGAGACCGGCAACAACATTAGGGTCTTGGTAAGTCGTATGGAGAAGCCCCAATCCCGCGCCAAGAACGCACTGAAATGAAGAATTAAAATAGTGATCGTTTCTCTGGCTTTTTTTTCATTGCTGCAAAATCACCATCAGCCTGCAATCGTCCATTGATGGACAAAGACCACTCCCGCTACTCTGCCCTATTCGCGGATTAACGTTTCCAGATGGCACCAGCTGCGTTTTGTATAAATATCTTACTCCTTCTAAACTACTATCTTACTGATACTCCTGAAATACGTGTAGCGATCCGCGGCTTCGTTTCAGTACTCGCCTACCTCAACAGATATCGGCTCACCACCAGATACACTGACACTTCAGTTTACTTATGCGCTGATCTATCTCGGTGACTTCACTTCTCTGACGAAACCTCATTGTGAATGCAACCCTTTACAGAAACCCAGAGAATAGCCGTTTCCATAACTCGCCGTGTGAGTTTATGCTTACAGCTTTCGCTTCCAGTGTCCACATTGCCACACCACCGTAGGTAACCACAGGTGATAAATAGGACACGATGGTAGATTTAATACTTTTGATCTTCAGTGACTGTGGGTTGGGTGATGAGAAAACTCGGCGAAGATTCCCAAAAGCGGTCCAACTTAACTGAATTCCTCTCATGGCTTCACTCTCATAGCCATTTAAGCCATATTGCTAAAATATTAAATCTGATTGTTACCCCGGTAGCTCCATAGACGCAGCTATTGTCGAGCCAGCCTGGACTTGGTTCTCGATACGTGCACGTAACTGAAATCAAAGGTTCAATTCTGTCAAATCAAAATATAACGACAATACTTTTTTTTATTTATAACTAGCTGAACCCGCTACTTCGTTTGCGTAAGCAGATGTTACTGACTTATACATTAATTGGAAGTATCGTACGTCAAATACTTGGATAAGTAGTCATTGAAAAACCTTTAAATTTCAGTGAATTTGTTTTTCGACCCAAAAATTTATTTAACTTTATCATCTTTATTTTTCTTTTTTTTATACAAAATCAAACATACTTAGTAAGGTTTCATAGTATCGAACATAGCCAAGTGTTAAGTTTGTAGGATTTTTATAGGATACATTATGAAAAGTCTGAAGCTAATGTGCATGATCTGATACCTACTTACCTATTGCTTTTTATCCGCAAGCTGTTTTCTAGCTGTTACCCGCGACTTCGCGGGCGTAAAATTTTGAACGAAGCCTATGTGGAATCAAAATAATTAAAATTTTGAGTTTTAATGATATTCAAGCAAGTTGAACCCGTAAATCTAAGCCAATTCCTAGTGAAACGTTAATGTATGAATTTAAGTGTAGGTAACACAGAAAAAAATCAAGGACGAAAGAATCCATATTCGGCATCATAATCCTTTTAGCAGCAAAAACTTATTAGTACAATTTAGCATATATTTTTCATTTTTGGCTTTTATCTTACCATCACATCAAGTTCCTTACGAAAATATATATTTATATTAATATGGAGTTAAATTAAAATGTAGACTTATTAGCCCATGTGAAATTTTAGACTCTAAACTATATGTGTTTCGAATGTCAACCCATATCGTTGTGCCGTTTTGACGTGATAGTTAATATTTGTTTCTTTAGGGTCCATGCTTCTTTTCAGGTTGATCGGTAATAAATACATAAATGTGGTATTTTAGACTATGAGTTATCTCTGTTTCAATTTTCTACCAAATTTGCTTAGTATTTCTGACGTCACTGTAACCTATAAGTAACCGATTTGCTATTTCTGAGTTCAAACTACGTGTGTTTCGAATTCCATCCAAATATATTCAGTTGTCCTGTAAATATTATGAATGTCACTGTTTGGATGTTTGTTACTTAATCATGGCGGAACGTATCAAGTGATTGGGTTGAAATTTGAAATAGAATTAGATTACAGTCTGGAAGAACACATAGGCTAAACATTGCCTATGTATAAGTACTCTATGTATTACTTAAGCTAAACCAAGAATGTGTCTTTAATTTTAACTCGATACATTCAGCCGTTCCAACGTAAGTGAATAGTTAAAGCGTCTACCTGTGACGGGTACGTTATTATTAGTATCGAGCAAGAAACGGTAAAAAAATCAAGTTTGTTGTATGGATGCACCTCTTAAATATTTATTTTATTTTTAGTGTTTTTTTGTTAAAGCGGCAATAGAAATACATAATCTGCGAAAATTTCAACTGTCTAACTATCACCGTTCTTGAGATACAGCCTGGTGACAGACGGACGGATGGACGGACAGATAGCGAAGTCTCAGTAATCTCTCTCTCTTGGTCGGTCCCTCATGTCTGAGGATCGTGGTCAGCATCAGGGTTGCATCTGGAGCGGATGATCTGCCTCCACCGGTTTCTGTCCCGCGCGTCTCTTACGACCGAGTAAAATTTTGAGGAAGACGGGTCCTTTACTTGATCGGTCCATCTAGTTGGTGAGCGACCACGCGATCGTTTGCCCTCGGTGTTCCCAACTATGATCAGCTTTTCCAGATTCCCATCGCCTCTTCGCATTGTATGGCCAAAATATGACAGGATGCGCTGTTGACATATAGTGGACAGACGTAGTTTTATTCGGAGCTGAGTTAGGATTGACGCATTGGTGCGTTTCGCACTCTCACGTCTCAGTAATAGGGTCCCGTTTTTACCCTTTGTGTACGGAACCCTAACAATGGTCTGCTTTGGTCACCGAAGCTTGTTGAACACTACTACCTTTAAATTTTAAACAGTATTTGTATTGAAATAATACGTTTTCTAATAAGTTACGGCTGGTCTAGTAAGTTACAGCTGACCTAGTCGGGAGAATGGCGACTGTCGATCCGGAGACCCAGGGTTCAAAACCACGCGCACCACTATCTTTTCAGAGTCATGTTGAAGTTGTCATGTTGTCATGGTGAAGGAAAACACCGTGAAGAAACCGAAATCTACCTATAATCTAAGTTCTAAGTCATATGTCATCCACCAACCGACACTGGGCCAGCGTGGTGGATTATAGCCTTGTCTCTCTCCTTGCGAGAGAAGGCCCCGACGCCCAGCTGTGGGAACATTTAATGGGTTGTTTATGCTGCTACTTACTATGTTTATATGTTTTCTCCAAAACAATAAAAATCTACTTCAATAACATTAACACAGGTAATTTAATTCTGTCAACGGGCTAAAAATTTCGAAAGTCTCGCCAGTATTTAAAGGTAAAGGCAAGCGCGATGTTATCGACGGCTACAGACCTGTATCCATCATACCGGCTATAGCCAAAGTGTTTGAGAACGGTTTAAGTACGAGAATCGTGACGTACTTGGCGGACACAGACGCTCTCTCAGCGCGTCAGTACGCCTACCGCCAAGGACGGTCCACGACCTCGTTAACCCGGGAGGTGATCCGGTGCGTGATGGCTACTCGTGAGCGCAGACAGCAGGTGGCTGTGCTATGTTGCGACTTATCGAAGGCTTTTGATGTGGCGGATCACGAAACCCTTGCTTTAAAACTTAGACACTACGGCATAGTTGGAAAATCCCATGCAGTGTTGATGAGTATGATGCGGGACCGCTCGCAGGTGGTAGATGCTGGGGATGGCCGTGAAAGATCAGACCCGCTTTCGGCCACGATGGGTGTAGCACAAGGGTCGTCGGTCTCAAACATATTGTTCTCCCTCCTGTTGAACGATTTGCCTGAAGCTGTGAATGGTGCCGATGTTCATGTATGCTGATGATGTGGCAGCTATTGTAACGGCACCAGACATAGACAGGTTGGAGGAAGGTTTGAATGTGACTCGCCTGAATACCTGGTTTTGTGACAACGGTCTGGCCTTAAGCTTAAAAAAGACACACTGTAGTATTTGTTCCTAGCGGTGAGGGGTAGGGGGAGGTTGAGAGAAACACGTCCTTTCACTTTCCGACTGCGTTTATTACTAAACTATATTCGTAGATTCGTACGCAACATACACCACATTCCTCCACCGTTACTTTGAGAATCTGGTAACAATAAAAAAAAACAAATACAGTCAAAACTCAAAACTTAAGTCTATATTTTACTTAGAATCTAAACTTCATTAAAAATATTTTGTATAATCTACAATTTTTGTCGTCCGTGGAGGACGAGGCGAATTAACAAGTTGCCGAGCCGTGGGCGGCGGCGACGCAGCGCCTGCGTCGACCCCGGCGCTCGAGCCCGGCCGCGCCCGGTCCCGCGCGCCGCCCCCCGGCGCCGGCGCCGGCCGCGCGCTCAGCTGATCGCCGCGCGGTCGGCGGCGGCAGCGCGAATACTCTGTCCGGGGACGGGCTATTATTATTATCCTCTCCTCCCTTTGTACTATAAAGCTGAGCGGGCGAGGCTTGGCTCGATTCCGTGCTGTCAGTATTTTGCTGACATGTTTGAGGACGTTGACCTCCTGCATATCGTAATAATTGGTCTACGTGCCTCTTAAGTATTACATTGTGGGCGTCCCTCCAACATTTTATCATTTATACATACATAAATAAAAATTTATAACATTATTTACATATCACTACATGTATATTTTATATTTAAATATTTTTACATTATACAAACATAATACACAACATATTTATATATTTACCATATAAATATAATATTCCAACAATCTAAGCAATTATTCACGCGATACACAATACGCGATTAAAACGCTACCGCTCATAGCATAACCGCGCGCTGCGGCGAGGGATCGGCCGCCGGTGCACTACCATGATGCTACGTATAGCTAGTTAGATAGTTTCTATGCACGCGCACCGCTCCCGACCCGCGCCGCGCCGCCCGCGTATCTCTTCAGTCAGCTGTTGATTGTATTGAACTAACTTGCTCACGCGCCATTCGTTGTACCTAATTAGTTTGTAATTTTAACTTCATACGATTTTATAAGTTTTATTTCTATCGTAAATTTATTCTATCGTATCTAAATAGTTATTATTGTGGTTCGTGAATTACATTACATTGGATAAAACAATTTGGATTTAAATTGACCACCACACCAGTGTACCTACCGTCGCCATACACCATAAACTGGTGACCCCCAACATGGACAACATCTGAATCTGAAACCGTGAGTCAAAATTGATGTCTGTATTGAATTGTCAAAGAATTTTTAAATAATATCACGAGTGATAACTAATTCAAAGACGATAACGGAGGATTAAGACGGTACATAGATATTTTGTGTGGTCCAAGCTACAAGCGTCGAGCGATTAAAGTTTTGACACAAACGCATAATACAAAAGTTTTAAAACGGCGATGGCGAATAAAAGCGACGAGCGATCATCATCATCATCATCATCATCTTCAGAATTGTTTCGGGTCGGAATACGTGTACCACCGTTTTGGCCTGAAGAACCCGAAATATGGTTTGCTCAAGTGGAGGGGCAATTTACGGTATCTAACATCACTTCCGATTTCACCAAATTTAATTATGTCATTGGTCAACTGGATCATCAATATTCCAAGGAGGTAAAAGACATAATTATTTCACCCCCTCCCACCGACCGCTACGAAAAGCTGAAGACTGAACTCATAAAGCGACTGACAGCTTCTAAGGAGAAAAAAGTGCATCAACTTTTAATGCACGAGGAACTAGGAGACCGTAAGCCTTCCCAGTTTTTGAGACATTTGCAGGGCCTAGCTGGAACCGGTATACCCGAAGACTTTATACGCACAATATGGAGCAGCCGGCTACCTAGCAATGTGCAAACGCTTTTGGCTTCACAACCTCAAAGCTCTCTGGAAGTTTTGGCAGATTTAGCCGATCGTGTCCAAGATATCGTCACTCCATCACGCGTTGTTTCTGAAACATCATCATCATCAGCGCCATCCGGATCTTTGATGGACTCGATGGCGAATGAAATATATGAACTGAAACGCACTGTGAAGAACTTATCGATGCAGTTGGATAGGCAATCAAGATCTCATAGTCGAACACACTCTGGAAATGGACAAAATCGATCCCGTTCGAATTCGAGTTACCGAAAGTTTCCTCTTTGTTGGTACCATGCGAAGTTTGGAAAGAAGGCGAACAAATGTCAGACCCCCTGTGACTTTGGCAAATCGGAAACTCAGGGGCAATCTCTAGTGGCGACGACGGATTGCCTACATTCTTCTGGTCGCCTATTTGTTACCGACCGCAGTTCGAAAACCCAGTTTCTTGTGGATACCGGAAGCGATCTTTGCGTTTTCCCTCGAGCTGCGCTTCGTGAACGTCGGGAAAGAACAAATTACCAGCTTACAGCGGCTAACGGTAGCGCCATTAATACCTTCGGTTATGTTCAGCTCAACCTAAATATCGGCCTAAGGCGTAATTTTCCTTGGAAATTCGTGGTTGCAGACGTGACCAAAGCTATTATTGGCGCCGACTTCCTAAGTCATTATAATTTAGTTGTCGATATTCGTGGCCGTCGTTTATTAGATAGCACCACTTCTCTTTCTACAGCAGCTATCATTGATAAAAACGTTAATTCTATTTTATCTGTTAAAATTGCGACTGGAGACACACGCTATCATGCTATTTTAAATAATTATCCCGAAATCACACGACCAGCTGGCACCACACGAAATACTACACACAATACTAAACACTATATACGTACCACACCTGGTCCCCCAGTCACTTCCGCTCCTCGTAGATTAGCTCCTGACAAAATGAAGATATAGCCGCGAAGAGTTCCAGCAAATGCTCAATGTGGGTACTGCGCGTCCTTCGGAGAGCCCGTGGTCTTCCGCACTTCATTTAGCCCCGAAAAAAGACAACGGCTGGCGTCCCTGCGGAGACTACCGCAGGCTGAATGCAAGGACTATACCAGACAGGTACCCCATTAGGCACATACACGACTTTTCCCACAGCATATCTGGTTGTAAGGTGTTCTCCACGATCGATTTAGTGAAGGCCTATAACCAGATTCCGGTTTATGAGCAGGATATCGAGAAGACAGCCATCACAACACCATTTGGTTTGTTCGAGTTTCCCTATATGACATTTGGTTTGAGGAATGCGGGGCAAACATTCCAAAGGTTTGTAGATGAGATGACGCGAGGACTGGACTTTGTCTTTCCATATCTTGACGATTTTTTGGTGTTCTCCCACTCTCCCACAGAGCATGAGACTCATCTTCAAGAGCTGTTCGAGAGGATGAGACAGTACGGCATCTTGGTGAACACCTCAAAATGCGTTTTGGTGTATCAGAGGTAATCTTTTAGGTTACCATATTTCAGAAGCTGGGACTAAACCAACAGACGCCAAGGTTCAGGCCATCAGCGACTATCCAGCTCCGAAAACCGTCAGGCAGCTTAGGAGATTCTTGGGTATGTTGAATTTCTACCGGCGTTTCTTGCCCAATGCCGCCCAAACCCAAGCCCTCTTAATGCTCTCCTGACTGGTTCTGTCAAAGCTTCGCACCCTGTTGAACTCACTGGAGATGCTCTTTAGCTTTTAAACAATGCAAAGCTAGCCTTAGCCAGGCAGCACTTTTAGCACACCCAGATTGCGACGCTAAGCTTGCTCTCGTTACTGATGCTTCTGACCTCGCTCTTGGTGCAGTTTTACAACAGTACAAGAACAAGGTATGGCAACCTCTTGCATTTTTCTCCAGAAAACTCAGCCCAACTCAGCAGAAGTACTCACCTTACGATCGTGAGCTGCTAGCCATCTACGAAGGTATTAAGTACTTCCGCCACATGCTTGAAGCCAGGCACTTTACTGTTTTTACTGACCATAAGCCGTTGTGTTTCGCGTTCCACGAGCGCAAAAACAACTGCTCACCACGCCAGTACAGACATCTAGAACCTAATTTCTCAGTTCACCACAGACATTCAGCATATATCCGGCAAAGATAACGTTGTCGCCGATACTTTGAGTCGTGTCGATGAACTCCAGAAACCAGTCGATTACGAAGTGCTGGCTAAAAGTCAAATTTTAGACCCTGAACTGACTCAACTTCTAAGCGAAGAGTCGTCACTCCGATTCAAGAAAATGTCGCTAAATGGAAATTCAACACCACTGTACTGTGATGTCAGTATGACAGTCCCTAGACCTTTCGTGAGTAAACCACTAAGAAAGCAAATTTTCGACACCTTGCATTCTTTGAGCCACCCTGGCGCTAATGCTACAGCAAAACTCGTAGCCCAACGGTTCGTCTGGCCTGGTGTTCGAAAGGATTGCCGGCAGTGGACACGATCATGCTTAGCATGTCAGAGAGCAAAGGTAAATCGTCACGTGTCTGCTCCCTTGGGTACATTCAATTTACCTACCGCCAGATTTACCCAAGTTCATATTGATCTCATAGGTCCTCTACCCATTTCCCATGGTTATCGTTATTGCTTGACGGCTGTAGACCGTTTCACACGATGGCCTGAAGTGGTCCCAATAACAGACATTACAGCAGAAACGGTAGGTCAAGCCCTAATATCTGGTTGGATTACCAGATTTGGCTCACCTTCCGACATCATCACTGATCGTGGACGTCAGTTTGAATCCTCTCTATTTCAATATTTATCAAAAATAATTGGGTTCAGACATAAGCGTACCACGGCTTACCATCCCGCATGTAATGGTCTTGTAGAACGATTTCATCGACAATTAAAAGCTGCCATCATCTGTCACGCCGACTCCAATTGGATCGAGTCGTTACCTCTAGTCTTACTTGGCATCCGGTCAGCATTTAAAGATGATATTAATGTCTCTTCTGCCGAACTGCTTTACGGCGAGCCTTTGAGACTACCCGGACAATTCTTTCAAACCGTTGAAAGTGGTACTACGGATATTACAGAGTTCACTGCTCGATTGCGCAGTTTCGCGGAGAAATTGCAGCCAACCCCAGCATCACGTCATAACAAAAACAAAATCTTTGTTTATAAGGATCTGGCGTCTTCTAGTCATGTCTTTCTTAGAGAAGATGCGGTTAGAAGGCCACTCCAACCTGTCTACTCTGGCCCTTTTCAGGTTTTAGAGCGAAGTGACAAGGTGTTCAAATTACTCATAAAAGGCAAACCAGTCACAGTATCAATAGACCGCATTAAACCAGCCTATCTACTTGTGGACTCACCAACACCTAAAGTCATCGACACTGTCCCAGTACCTGTAGTATCCGAGGAGCGCACAACATCTAGCCCACCTATGAGGGTCACTCGTTCTGGTAGGCAAATACGTTTCCCAGTTCGTTATCGTCCGTAGTGACGGCCTCTGGGGGGGAGTGATGTGGGCGTCCCTCCAACATTTTATCATTTATACATACATAAATAAAAATTTATAACATTATTTACATATCACTACATGTATATTTTATATTTAAATATTTTTACATTATACAAACATAATACACAACATATTTATATATTTACCATATAAATATAATATTCCAACAATCTAAGCAATTATTCACGCGATACACAATACGCGATTAAAACGCTACCGCTCATAGCATAACCGCGCGCTGCGGCGAGGGATCGGCCGCCGGTGCACTACCATGATGCTACGTATAGCTAGTTAGATAGTTTCTATGCACGCGCACCGCTCCCGACCCGCGCCGCGCCGCCCGCGTATCTCTTCAGTCAGCTGTTGATTGTATTGAACTAACTTGCTCACGCGCCATTCGTTGTACCTAATTAGTTTGTAACTAGCTGAACCCGCTACTTCGTTCGCGTAAGCAGATGTTACTGACTTATACATTAATTGGAAGTATCGTACGTCAAATATTTGGGTAAGTAGTCATTGAAAAATCTTTGAGTTTGAGTGAATTTGTTTTTCCACACAAAAATTTATTTAATTTTATCATCTTTATTTTTCTTTTTTTAAACAAAATCAAACATACTTAGTAAGGTTTCGTAGTATCGAACATAGCCGCAAGTGTTAAGTTTGTAGGATTTTTATAGGATACATTATGAAAAGTCTGAAGCTAATGTGCATGATCTGATACCTACTTACCTATTTCTTTTTATCCGCAAGCTGTTTTCTAGCTGTTACCCGCGACTTTGCCGGCGTAAAATTTTGAACGAAGCCTGTGTGGAATCAAAATAATTAAAATTTTGAGTTTTAATGATATTCAAGCAAGTTGAACCCGTAAATCTAAGCCAAGTCCTAGTGAAATGTTAATGCATGAATTTAATTGTAGGTAACACACAAAAAATCAAGAACGAAAGAATCCAAATTTGGCATCATAATCCTTTTAGCTGCAAAAACTTATTAGTACAATTTAGAATACCAGTAACGCCACCTAGTGATGAAAGAAAAATACATACCACAATAGCAAAACATCGATCTAAATGGCCTTTAGTGCTTTTAGATTTAAACTGGCATTAGCGCCGTCTAATGAGAATAATTATGTTGCTTGTTATTTTGATTGTGAACGCAAATCACCTATATTATCTACGCCATAACGGGTGCACATATTTTTAATTTTTGGCTTTTACCTTACTATTTTACCTTTTACCTTACATCAAGTTCCTGACGAAAATATATGCTTAAATTAATATGGAGTTAAATGAAAATGTAGACTTATTAGCCCATTTGAAATTTTAGACTCTAAACTATATGTGTTTCGTATGTCAACCCATATCGTTGTGACGTTTTGACGTGATAGTTAATATTTGTTTCCTTAGGGCCCATGCTTCTTTTCAGGTTGATAGGTAATAAATACATAAATGTGGTATTTCAGACTATGAGTTATTTCTGTTTCAATTTTCTACCAAATTTGCTTAGTCTTTCCTACGTCACAGTAACCTATAAGTAACCGATTTGTTATTTCTGAGTTCAAACTACGTGTTTCGAATTCCATCCAAATATGTTCAGCCGTTCCAACGTTGTCCTGTAAATATTATGAATGTCACTGTTTGGATGTTTGTTACGTAATACATAGCGTACTTATACATAGGCAATGTTTAGCCTATGTGTCCATCCAGACTGTAAACTAATTCTATTTCAAATTTCAACCCGATCACTTGATACGTTCCGCCATGATTAAATCGGCAATAGAAATACATCATCTGCGAAAATTTCAACTGTCTAGCTATCACCGTTCTTGAGATACAGCCTGGTGACAGACGGACGGACGGACGGACGGATAGCGAAGTCTCAGTAATAGAGTCCCGTTTTTACCCTTTGTGTACGGAACCCTAACAACGGTCTGCTTCGGTTACCGAAGCTTGTTGAACACTACCTTTAAATTTTAAACAGTATTTGGATTGAAATAATACGTTTTCTAATAAGTTACGGCTGGTCTAGTAAGTTACAGCTGACCTAGTCGGGAGAACGGCGACTGTCGATCCGGAGACCCAGGGTTCAAAATCACGCGCACCACTATCTTTTCAGAGTCATGTTCGTAATGCCGGTAATTAAAACGGTGAAGGAAAACACCGTGAAGAAATCGAAATCTACCTATAATCTAAGTTCTAAGTCATAGCCACCAACCGACACTGGGCATTTCATGGTTGATGTTCCAAAGACTCGAACGAAGAGATTTGACTCTAATTTTGTGAAAAGAACATCTAGGCTGTGGAATACGTTGCCTGAGTGGGTTTTCCCCGATGATTACAATCTTTGTGTCTTCAAATCGAGAGTGAATTCGTTATTTCTAGGTAAACACGCTCCATCGTAGACCGCATTGTCGTTTAACATCAGGCGAGTTGGCGGTCAAGTGTAAACCTATAAAAGTTAAAAAAAAAAATCTAAGCTGATTTTAGTTTTTTGTTGATATTTGAAAAACTACCTCCCTGTTTTCGATATCTAAGATCACCTCTGAAGTATTTTCTACCAAACAAAAAAGAAATTATCAAAATCAACTAACAATTAGCGGAGTTATCGCGTAAAATAAAAAAACATGCAACCCGATTGAGAACATCCTCCTTGTTTGAAGTCGATTATAACCGAATGATGTTTGTTTTTCCACAAAAAAAAATATTTTTGACTTTTATTTTGTCGTCCAAAACGACGCGACGCGATCACGTGGGCACTTTCTAGAATCTAGAATCTAGATATTCTGTGGATCGTCTGTGATACACAGAATACTTAGTAGTTAGTATGTACTGAACGCGCCGCGCGTGTCGTTATTATTTAATGTTTATGTAATTTTCGAACCAACAGACCGATATTGTTCAAATTTTGACGGGACAATATAAATAATGTGTTCTTTCTACCAAAAAAAGAATTAATGAAATTAAACAACGCAAACATGAGTTACAACCAAATACACATTCTGACTTTCACACCCTCCCGCAAGAAAACCAATCAGAATTTAGGGATCAAAAGTAGCCTACAGCAATGTCCTTAGTATAAACTAAAATCATGCCAAGTTTCAGCTGAATTGAATCAGTAGTTTCGGCGTGATGCGTGATCCCTATACAGAAAGACAGACAGACAGACAGACAGACAGACAGACAGACAGACATGAAAGAAAAAAAATGCAGTTTCGCAATCAGTATCGACTATGGAGTGCCCCAAAAAAAATTTTTTCAAAATATCTTCAATGTACAGAATTCGACCCGTTACAGTTTTATTATAAGTATAGATTTTAACTTCATACGATTTTATAAGTTTTATTTCTATCGTAAATTTATTCTATCGTATCTAAATAGTTATTATTGTGGTTCGTGAATTACATTACATTGGATAAAACAATTTGGATTTAAATTGACCACCACATCACAGTGTACCGTCGCATCCACCATAACATTGTCAACTATAACGTTATACATTCTATTTCCTATACTACTCACTATGTGACCGAGTTTCCAAATCGGTTTCTGAGCTACGAAACATCTGACCCAAACTTCCTGTCCTTTATAGAAAGTCCTAGAATGAGTACCCTTCACGACGGCACCAGTAGTTTTAGCGTGGGGTTCCGGTGGTAAAATTAGGTCCAATCGACCTCGTAAATCCCTATTGAACATTAGTTTGGCGGGTGACTCACCGGTGCTGCAGTGAGGAGTATTTCTATATTCAAATAAAAATGTACCGAGTTTGTCTAAGACTCGTTTACAATTCATTTCATCGATTCCGTGTAATATACATTTTATCATTTTTTTACATGTTTTTACTGAATTTTCACATTGTCCGTTGCTACAAGGATGATAAATCGGGCCAGTCATATGGGAAATTCCTGCAAATTTACAAAAGTCTTTGAACATGTCATTACTTATCTTAGGATCGTTATCAGAGACGACGACTTCGGGTAGTCCAAACATTGTAAATAAACCTTTTAATTTTTGAATTAATGATTGAGTGGTAAGCCCTTCTTGCATATATAGACATTCTAACCACTTACTATACGCATCTACCACGACTAGAAAAAACCTTTTACCTACTTGCATATAATCAATATGTATTCGCCGCCACGGGCCGGCGGGGCGCGGCCAGGGCGCGGGCGGCGCGCGGGGGGGCGCGGCGCGGGCGGCGGTGCACGCGGCGCACGAACCTATCATTTGTTCGATGCATCTATCTACTCCTGGGAACCAAAATTTTCCACGCGCGACACTCTTCGACTTAACTATGCCAAAGTGACCCCTATGTAATTCCATCAATATTTTCCCCTGTAAAGACGTGGGTATTACGATTCTGTGGCCTCGCATTATACAACCGTCCGCTACGTCTAAATCCATCTTACAATTAAAATACGGCCTGATGTTCTCGCATGCTATTTTACGCGGCCAACCGTAACGGATATATTTCATTACTGTTTGTAATGTCTTATCGTCGGCCGTCGCCTGCTTTATGTTTTCGAATGAAACCGGCAACTGTGTTTCATCAATGAAATTCAAATAAGTAATATCGTTATCTAAATCCTGCTCGTTCGCGTCCGAGTCGAGCGGCGCCCTCGAAAAATAGTCGGCTACTACGTTATTCTTACCGGAAATGTAGCAAATTTCGTAATTGTATGCCGACAAGTAAATAGCATACCGTTGTAACCGTGAGGCGGTCATTACTGAAATTCCATTTTTCTTACCGAATATAGCTATTAAAGGCCTATGATCGGTTTTAAGAACGAAAGGTTCGTCCCTGCCATAAAGATATTTGTGAAAATGTTTCACCCCGAACACGATCGCGGTAGCCTCCTTATGTACCTGGCTGTAGTTCCTCTCGCTCGGCGCGCGCGCGACGCGTACGCGAGTGGGCGCTCGCGGCCCTCCGGGCCCTGCGCCAGCACCGCGCCCAGCCCGGCCGGCCCGGCGTCGATGCTCAGCACCAGCCTCGCGCTAGGGTTAAAATGTGCAAGGACTCGTTCCGAGGCTAACTCTCGTTTGACCGCAATAAACGCTTCTTGTTCTCGTTCACCCCAGATCCAGGGCGCCTCTTTCCGTAGTAAGTTGTGCAACGGCGCGAGGATAGCCGATGCTCCGGGTACAAAATTCCTATAATAATTTATTATACCTAAAAATCTTTTTAGCTCATGCACATTCGTGGGTTGGGAGGCTTCTAATATGGCCTGTACTTTTTTAGGGCACGAATGAAGACCGTTCTTATCGATTACGTATCCGAGGTATGTAACATTGTTTTAAAAACTCACATTTTCCTTTCTGCAATTTCAATCCCGATTCTTTCAATCTGCGCAGGACTTCGCGTAACCGAGCTATATGAGAAGCCTTGCACGGGGCAGTAAGGCAGATATCGTCAAACCAGCAACTTACCCCTTCTATGCCCGCTAACAGATTCTCCATTGTTCTCTGGAATATTGCGGGCGCGTTAGCCAAACCGTACACGAGACGGGTGTACTTGAAAAGACCGCGCGGAGTGTTGATTGTCGTTAATAATTGAGAATCGTCATCTAAAATAAATTGATTATAGGCATTGCTCAAGTCAAGTTTCGTATAATGTTCCCCGCCCCCTAGCTTTGCAAACACCTCCTCAATACGTGGCATTGGGTATCTGTCTATGCATAGATCCCTATTTAGTGTTAGAGAATAATCACCTGCAATTTTGACCTTTCCGTTATCTTTCAATACAGGTACGATCGGCGTTGCGTAATCTGAGCGGTTCACTGGCACTAAGATACCTAAAGATGATAACCGGTCTATTTCCGCATTTACCTTATCGGTCAATGAGAAAGGCACGGTTCTAGCTTTGCAAAATTTCGGTTTTGCGCTTTCTTTGAGTTCTAATGATACTTTAAACTTGTTAAAACTACCCAAGTCGTCACTCCATAACTCTTTAAATTCACATAGCAGGTTTTGCAAATCATCGTTGTACTGGCCTAATTTCATGTGCTTATTGTCCACAGACTTGATACTTAAATTAAATTTATGCATAAAATCCTCCCAAGAATAGGTGGGCTCCATTTTTAATTACAAAAAAATCATATCGTTATTTATATCATTATAAGTTACGCGTGCATTAAAAATACCTATTGGAAAAATCTTATGACCATTATAAAAGCACATTTTAGCTTTACACCTATTTAATGTAAAATTAGAAAAACATGTTTTGTATAATACTTCCGACATCCTTGAAACACCTGCTCCGGAGTCTAATTCCATGGGTAGTGTTTTGTATCAATTTTACTTTTACTACGAACGGTTCAAAGTTATCATACCTTATATTGTTTAATTGACATTCTTTGCAGTCATCTGCGGGTTCATCCTCTTTGTCCTTAAGGTCGATGTTGTTTACTTGCAGCTTGCAAACCTTCTTCAAGTGACCGATGACCCCGCACAGCTGGCATCTGTACCTCTTGTATTTACATTTCTCCGCGTTATGGCTCTTCAACCCGCACACATAGCAAGCCGAGTTCCGGGGCTGCGTGCCTGCGCCGGCGCCCCTCGCGGCCGCCATGAGGTCGCGCTCGCGCCGGCCTCGCCGCGGACGGCGCCCGAGCGCTCGCCCCGGCTCGCGCGCGCGTCGCACCGTTGCCCGGATATGTTGTAAAACACGTTTTCCTCCTTAACTGTCACCTCCGGGCCCTGAACCGACTGCCTCCCCAGTCTCGAGCTCGCCACTCGCTCCGCCAGGTCTAAGGCTTTGCTGAAGGTGAGGGCAGCCGCGTCCTTCTCGAATAGTTTGTCGCGTTCGGGTCCGTCGTTCAGGCCTAGAACGAAACGATCACGCAACACTATGTCTAAGACGGTGCCAAAATCGCAATAACTTGCCAATCCCCGCAGCCGCGCCGCCCATTCGCCGACAGATTCGCATGGGTTCTTTTGTGCACTGTAAAAGCGAGCGCGCTCGGCGAATAAACACTTCTTTGGTTTGAAGTAATCAGTCAGGGCTTGTAAGAGTTCCCCGAAACCCAATTGTTCCAGGGCGCGTGGGAACACCACGTTTCTCGCGATCCTGTACGATTCCTCAGAGAGGTGCGTCAGCAACAGTGCCGTCTTATTTTCTTCCTTCACCGCGTTGACCTTGAAGAATTGGTTAAGGCGTCCAATAAAGATGTCCCAATCGGAGACACTGTGATTGAATTGTTCCACGTGTCCAAGGAATGACGCCATTTTGTAACAGCCTCGTCGCCACTGTAGTATTTGTTCCTAGCGGTGAGGGGTAGGGGGAGGTTGAGAGAAACACGTCCTTTCACTTTCCGACTGCGTTTATTACTAAACTATATTCGTAGATTCGTACGCAACATACACCACACACACTTTGTACACTTTTGTTTGTCGGGACATGCCACAAGGCCGCTAAATGTAAAACTGAATGACGTTGTAATAGAACAGGTGAAAAGCACCACTTTCTTGGGTTTTGAGATCGACCGGAGTATGACGTGGGAGCTACACATTGCCAATCTCTGTGGCAGAATAAGCAGTGCGTGTTTCGCCCTCAGGCGGGTATCACGAGTAGTGTCCCCGGAGGTGTCTAGCTCCTGTTTTTTCGCCACGGTGCAATCCAGGCTACAGTACGGCGCAGAGTTGTACGCACGCGCAGCTGACTGGAGGCGTGCGTTCCGAGCTCAAAAACGGGCAGTACGTGCAATTGTGGGCGTGACGCGATGCACCTCCGTGAAACCGCATTTTAAAGAGCTAGGTATCCTCACACTACCTGCCATATTGATCTTCCAGGTCGCAGTGTATGTGAGGAAGAATCCCGACCTATACGGTAAGCGCGGTGATAGGCATTCGTGTCAGATACGCAATGCCGACAAATTGGATTGTGTCTCCCACTCCCTTACCAAATCTAGTAAGCTGACTTACGTTATGGGTCCTGAAGTATACAACAGACTACCAGATGCGGTGATAGCAGCACCCAGCTTGAGCAGCTTCAAGAGTAAGCTCAAACGCTGGCTTATCGAGCAAACGTTTTACAGTTATGAAGAGTTTTTAGAGACCGACGGTAAAATAATAATTAAATAATTGAAAAGAATTGGTACTATTTTATATCTCATTTGACATTATTGTATTACGATTTTTTTTTTTTTTTATTATGACATTGTCTGCTCAATTTTAAATTTGATTAATATTTATTATGATATTGTCTAATTATTACTATTTTATTGTACAATATTTATATTCCGTATAATTACTGTTATACAATTTATTATGCCTGACTTGTAAATGTATATTTATCAATAAAAAACTTTGACTTTGACTTTGTCATTCGACAAAATTTCATAAGAAGGTATAACTATGTCGTACAGATAAATCTAAGCTGATTTTAGTTTTTTGTTGATATTTGAAAAACTACCTCCCTGTTTTCGATATCTAAGATCACCTTTGAAGTATTTTCTACCAAACAAAAAAGGAATTATCAAAATCAACTAACAATTAGCGGAGTTATCGCGTAAAATAAAACCAAATAAAAAAACATGCAACCCGATTGAGAACATCCTTCGTGTTTGAAGTCGATTATAACATTGTATCTCTCTACTTAGTCTGTGATTATAACCGAATGATGTTTGTTTTTCCACACAAAAATATAGTTTTGACAATTATTTTGTCATCCAAGACGACGCGACGCAATCACGTGGGCACTTTCTAGAATCTAGATATTCTGTGGATCGTCTGTAATACACAGAATACTTAGAAGTTAGTTGTAGCGAACGCGCCGTGCGTATCGTTATTTTTTAATGTATGTGTAATTTCCGAACCAACAGACCGATATTGTTCAAATTGTGTTCTTTCAAACAAAAAAATGTGTTCTTTCTAACAAAAAAAGAATTAATGAAATTAAACAACGCAAACATGAGTTACAACCAAATACACATTCTGACTTTCACCCCCTCCCGCAAGAAAACCGATTAGAATTTGGGAATCAAAAGTAGCCTACAGCAATGTCCTTAGTATAAACTAAAATCATGCCAAGTTTCAGCTGAATTGAATCAGTAGTTTCGGCGTGATGCGTGATCCCTATACAGAAAGACAGACAGACAGACATGAAAGAAAAAAAATGCAGTTTCGCCATCAGTATCGACTAAGGAGTGCCCAAAAAAAAATTTTTTCAAAATATCTTCAATGTACAGAATTCTACCCGTTACAGTTGTATTATAAGTATAGATTATTCACCAGCCAACCTGGTGACTAATATATTTATTACAATCTAGCCTAATTTGGAAAGTCTAGGCTAATGAGTAATTTTCTTATGACTTAGTTTGCTAAATAATATTAAACGTAAGATTGTGTCCATAACCACTTTTCTTATTGTATCTTGTAAGGCGAAGCCACTTTGTTCGTGTTTACTTTTTATGTAATATTTATAAATCTAAATTGCACTAACACTGCACTTTAACATAGGTGTTCATTTAATTTGCACTGAATCAACTCAAACGGTTTTGTCCGTTTAAGCCTCCGCACTAACTCAGTGTTGTCAAGGAGCTCGATTGCCTCGACATTAACATGACAATGAAGTCTTCGTTCGTGAGCTTCTGCATATTTTCGGATCACGTCACTAACATAATCCATCTTTAGGTCTCGATGGATGTCAGCATTTCTTATATACCAGGGAGCGTTGACAATGTCCCTTTGCACTTTGTTCTGAAATCTTTGTACAATTTCAATATTGCTTGGTTTAGTACAGCCCCACAACTGTATACCATATGTCCACACTGGCATTAGGACTTGTTTATACAATAGAATCTTGTTATGTACTGATAACACAGAATTTCTTCAAAGTAGCCAATACATATTTTTATAGCGTATCGCTGATTCCTCTATTTTCTTCTTGACGTGAACCTTCCAGCGTAACTTCGCGTCTAGAGTCATCCCTAAGTATTTAGCTTTGTTTTCATAAGGTATGGGTTGATGGTTTATGAAAGCTTGATGATATTTTACTTTTTTATTTGTAAAATCTATGTAAAATCTATACGAACGCTTTTAGATTAATTCAACTTGATGCGCCATTTTTTCGTCTAGTCATAGATTTTATTAACCGCGGATTGCGCCATCTCTGCAGCTTCTGCATGAGTAGCACCTAGTGCTAAAGTCGCAGTGTCATCTGCGAATGTCGCAATAGTAGTATTTTCTAGTGTTGGTATATCACAAGTATATAACAGGTATAAGATGGGACCTAATACACTCCCTTGTGGTACTCCAGCTTTAATTTCTTTGAGTTCAGAATAGGCTTCATCTTGCTTTATTCTAAATACTCTAATGATATATACGATTGCATTATATCTGAAAATTGTTTGGGTAACATTAATTTTAGTTTGTGTGCTAGCCCTTCATGCCACACTTTATCAAAGGCCTGTGCCACGTCTAAAAATATTGTGGCACATACTTCCTTTTCTTCTAAGGCTCTTTCTATAATGTTAGTGATTATATGAACCTGGTTTATCGTAGACAGCTTCTCTCTAAATCCAAACTGGTAGTTTGGTATGAGATTTTTACTTTCAATTATAGGTTTTAATCTTTTTAATAATAATTTTTCAAACAATTTAGACATCACAGGGAGCAGAGAGATTGGCCTATAAGACGCGGCTTCATTCGGAGGTTTCCCTGCCTTTTTTATCATTATGACTTCGGCAACTTTCCACAAATCAGGAACATACCTTAATGTAAAGGCAGCATTGATAAGCGTCGTAAGTTTAACAATGGCTTTACGTGTGAGATATCGCAGGATCATTCCTGTAATTAGATCATATTCTGGAGATTTTTCAAACTAATTTTCAGTTTTATTTCTTTGTAAACTTCTTTTGGTGTAACTAACTTTATATCTATATTATCTTGTGATATATTGTCCATATTATATAAGTACTCATAACATCTTCTTCGTTAGGCTTGAAGATGTTTTCAAGATGACGCGCAAATATTTTAGATTTTTGATCATTCCTAATAGCCCATTTCCCGTTTTCTTCTTTAATGGGAGGAATATGGGTTATTGGTCGTTTCATACTTTTCGTAGCTTTCCCTATCTATATGCTTATTAATTAAACTCAACCTATTTTCTTTATATATAAATTTATCGCTAACAGTTAAAATTATTGGAGAATGATCTGCACTCAAATCAAAGCAATGTTCTGTATTAATGTAGTTTCTTGATATATTATTGTATATGAAAAAATCTATCAAATCAGGTTTTTTCTTTGGGTCAGTTGGCCAGTAAGTTGGATGACCAGTGGAGATTGTGTCACCATTGACTAGCTGTATCGCGGACAAGAGTTTTTTTTTCTTTAGTTTTTGTAAGTCGAGAGCCTCAGTATAGATTTTTAGCATTGAAATCTCCTCCAATGATAATAATAATAATAATAATTTATTGTTCCCAAATAAAGTACATATAGTTACATTTACAAATTGCATTTCATGACAAGTTATACAGATAAATTGAGGTACAGCGGGCCCCAAACTAGGCAAGGCCTGTATTTTGGGCACCCTACATCGGTTTACAATTTCGTTTTACGCAGTTCCTAGTACACAATAATATAACGCAGAGTTGTTAGAACAATTTTATAATTTAAAATGAATAATTAAACAATATTTCAATTGATATTTAATTTCCTATTATTAGATCCAGACATACAAATTGATATTCGATTTTCGATTTAACTACATTTGGGCAAAGAGTAGAAAATAGTGGCACTATTAATAACACTATCTGTTCTAGCTTTTTGTCAATTGCTGTGTAATTAAATAAAACCAATGTTCCACTTCAAAACTGCATTGCCAAGCTGCAAACCTTTCTTTTTTAGCAGAAATAATGTAGAAATTCCGAATAATTCCATTAAGCTTGCGTGACTTGAGGTGTTATGTATGCGAATGTATTGAAAAGAGAGTGAGTGTTATTGTGAGTGTGTGTTTGTGCGTGTGTGAGTGAGGTAGTATTATAGTGACCAATTGAGAGGGATGTAGGTGTTTAGGTATGTGGCAGAGTATGGATATGTATATTTAAGAGTGGGTGCATGCCAGTCTGATATCACGATGGCCGGAGCAAGCTCTAAAAGAAAGTAAGTAGGAATTTCCATTCGGGGGAATGATTTCCCAAATGTTCACTCATTAAAAGATACTAATCTTTCCGTTTGCTTATAAGATAGTGTAAATAGCCATTTGCGAATTTTAGCGCAAGATTCAACGAGCGGAGACCCAGCGATATCCAAATGTCTAGCGACCATGTTGTATGTAAATATGTGCACGTAACGTGGCAATCGTGAAGCGAACGTAGAACTGACTCTAGGAAGTTCCAAATCACGTGGTCGTTTACGTTTAGTAGAGTCTTGAGGTAGAGATAGGTGGTGAATTTTGGTACAAGCTCGCATAACAAAAAGCTGACGGACTGACAGCACTGAGACTTCTTTGTACATACAGATCATCGGTAGGGTAGCGCCGTGGCTTACCCAGCATTACTTTAAGGACAGCTCTTTGAGCACGTTCAGCCTCAATGAAGTGTGTCTGAGCAGCTCCTCCCCAAGCACCTATACAATATTCAAACAGGGACTGGCACAAAGATTTGTAAATCATCATCTTGACTTCCGGGTTAGCAATTGATCTTAGGATTTTCATAACATAAATCAGCTTCCTGGCTTTATTAGATATAAATGAGATGTGATTTTTGAATGTAAGAGCTTGATCCACTATTACACCTAGATATTTTGTAAATACTGTCCTGTCTATTGAACTACAGGAACAGTCACCGCCCCCGGTCTCACTAGCCCAATTTGGATTATCACAGTTCGAGGTATGGATCCGTAACTTGGTCAGATCTGTACCGGTGGCCTGTGTGATACTAAATGTGATAAAATTTGTTTTTTTTAGATTAAGGGTTAATAGATTATCACAAAGCCACCGGGCCAGTCTCTCCATTCCCATCTCAGCCATTCTAATTGCAGTTTTCCAGTCCTTCCCGCTAAAAATCGCCACGGTATCGTCAGCGTAGCAGATCAGCTCGGTGTTAGGTATAGTGAGTCTCAGAAGGTCATTAATGTACACCGTAAACAGAGTCGGAGCTAATATGCTACCTTGTGGCGTACCAAACGCAATAGGCAACTCACAGCTCCCCACACTGCCAATTCTAACAAACTGACGTCTATTTGACAGATAACTTTTAAACCAGCTGAGGGGGATACCTCTAATACCCAATCTCTCGAGTTTTTTCATTAGTATTGGTATCGATAAACTGTCAAATGCCTTGGCGAGATCAAGAAAGACAGATACGCATCGTCTCCCACCGTCCAAGTGACCAGCAACTGTTTCAGTAAGAAGTTGAACAGCATCCGTAGATTTACCCTGCCTAAAACCAAATTGGCGGTCACTAAGAAGACTGTATTTTTCAAGATAATTTACCAGACGTTTATTAACAATTTTTTCCAAGATTTTAGAGACTACGCGGAGTAATGAAATAGGTCTGTAATTATCAGGATCCGACTTATCGCCACTTTTGTGTACAGGGATTACAACAGCGGTTTTCCAAGAGTCGGGAAATATCCCAGTGGCCATACTGAGATTACAGATATGTGTTAGAGGCACCACAAGAACATGCTTAGCGTACCGCAGCATCATAGGTGTTATACAGTCATCACCTGCAGCACTAGACGTCTTAAGCTCCTGGATAATACCATGTACTTCAAGGTAATCAGTAGGGGTCAAAAAGAAGGAATTGGACATGCTGCAATCAGACAAGACTCGCTGACACAGTGTGTTCTGCGTGGTATTTTGACTGCTTAAGATTTTTGAGGCTAAATTAGCACCAGCATTTGCGAAATGTTTGTTACAACAATCAATTGATTGTCTACTCAGCAGCTCATCAGCACAGGGTTTCCTACCAGGTAATTCGCATACATTCTTTATAGCTTTCCACAGATTCTTAGAGTCTCTGTGGTGTTCTGATATTGGAGAGTTGTTATGTTGAACTTTGAGTTTATGCAATAGGTTATTACAAAAATTTCTGTAGCGTAGGTAGGTAGTTTTAAGTGTGTCGTTACACGGATCACGTCTCAGTTTCAGGTGCATAGCGTCTCTATGTCTCATACATCTTATTAACCCCGGCGTAATCCAAGGTTTTAAGTTCAAATTTAAACGACTGACTCTATGTTTATTTGTATGGTTGATAACTGTGTCTGAGATAATTCTATTAAAGCTGAGGACCGCCTCATCAACGCTGTCTCTAGACAGCACATGCTGCCAATCTACACGGATTAAATCGTTTGCAATTTCGTGATAATTCACTCTTGTCATCATCATCATCATCATCATCAGCCGCAAGACGTCCACTGCTGAACATAGGCCTCCCCCCTAGATTTCCACAACGATCGGTCCTGCGCAACCTGCAACCAGCGGTTTCCAGCGACCTTTGTGAGGTCATCTGTCCATCTAGTGGGAGGCCGTCCAACACGGCGTCTTCCGGTTCGTGGTCGCCACTCGAGAACCTTTCTTCCCCATCGGTTGTCAGTTCTGCGAGCGATGTGGCCTGCCCATTGCCACTTCAGCTTGCTTACTCTTTGAGCTATGTCGGCCACTTTCGTTCTTTTGCGAATATCCTCATTACGGATTCTGTCACGCAAAGAGACTCGAGCATAGCTCTCCATAGCTCGCTGTGTGACTTTGAGCTTCGTTATGAGGCCCACAGTTAAGGACCACGTCTCAGTTCCATAAGCCATCACTGGCAACACGCACTGGTTAAAGACTTTTGTCTTTAGGCATTGGGGTATTCTGGACTCAAAGATGTGCCGAAGTTTCCCGAACGCTGCCCATCCGAGTTGGATCCTTCGCTGGACCTCTTTGTCGAAGTTGGATCTACCTAATTGGATCTTTTGACCCAGGTAGACGTATTCGTCAACAACTTCGAGTGTGGTATTCCCAACAATAACCGGTACAGGTGAGACATGAACATTTGACATGACTTTCGTCTTGTCCATATTCATCCTCAAACCTACCTGTTGGGATACTCTACTGAGGTCCCTGAGCATAGCACCGAGGTCCTCCAGCGACTCCGCCACAATGACTATGTCGTCGGCAAACCGAAGGTGAGTGATGCATTCGCCGTTGATATTGATGCCATATCCGTTCCAGTCCAGTAGCTTAAAACATTCCAGCGCGGCAGTGAACAGTTTCGGAGATATAACATCTCCCTGTCTCACGCCTTTCTGTAGCTGGATATGTTTTGTGCACTGGTCCTGTAATCGGACAGACATTGTGGCTTTGCTGTAGATACACTTCAACACTTCGATATAGCGATAGTCAATGCGGCATCGCTGGAGAGACTGAAGCACTGCCCAGGTCTCGATGGAATCGAAGGCTTTCTCATAGTCCACATATGCTATACATAGTGGCCGATTATACTCCTCGGTTTTCTGTATAATCTGCCGAAGCGTATGGATGTGGTCTATGGTACTATAGCCTTTTCGGAAACCGGCTTGTTCGGGTGGCTGGAAGTCGTCAAACCTGCGTGCGAGACGATTCGTGATGACCCTCGAAAACAACTTATAAACGTGGCTCAGAAGTGAGATGGGTCTGTAGTTCTTCAACAACGTGTTGTCACCTTTTTTGAAGAAGAGCACCACCACACTTCTGCTCCACGCTTCTGGCGTATTACCGTTAAGTATGACGGAGTCGAACAGCTTCTGGAGGACTTTAAGTACCGGTTTTCCACCCGCTCTCAGAAGCTCCGTCGTAATTCCGTCGTCGCCAGGTGCCTTGTTGTTTTTAAGTTGTTTGAGGGCCATCCTAATCTCATACAGGCTGACTTCCGGGATATCTTCGGTAAAGTATCGGGTCAGCTTGGCTCTGGGGTCTTTTGCCATGCTAACGACAGGTTGTGCTTGCGTAGAGGTGTATAACTGTTCATAGAACCTCTCAATCTCCTCCAAAATCTCGGGCTTCGACGAGACGATGCTACCACTATCGGTCTTCAGTTTGGTCAGCTGACTTTGCCCAAGAGACAGATTTCTTGCGAACACTTTCGAGCCTTTGTTCTGCTTGATTGTTTCTTCAATACTCGAAGTATTGAAGCAGCGTATGTCGCGTCGCACACAAGTAGAGATCTGTCTATTGAGCCGTCTGTATACCGTCATGTCGACCGAAGACTGTAACCGCATATCTCGTCTGACTGCCATGAGATCTAGAGTTTGATCAGAGAGTTTTTGGGTTCTATTTTGGCGTCGGCTCTTATAAAATTTTCTGCCAATAGCATGTACAGTTTCCACTAGCCTGTCATTTATTTCGTCCGCCGTTACGCACTCATCTAAGGATTCGAAGCGATTTTGAAGTTCGAGTTGAAAGTTATCGGGATCTTCGATCTGAGCATAATTTGGTCGGAGCGTGGACTTCATTAGACGTGACCTTTCGAACTTAATGTTTAGATTCAGCGTGCCTCTTACAATACGGTGATCGCTGCCGGTCTTAACCTTGCTGATCACAGAGACATCGCTGAATATTTGCCGTTTAGTCGTCATAATGAAGTCGATCTCATTTTTGTGGAACCATCTGGGCTAATCCAGGTCCACTTTCTTTGTGGTTGTTTCTTGAAAAGGAGTTCATCATAAAGAGGCTCTCCTTTCCAAGAAATCCGCTAGACGTTGCCCTCTTGGGTTCCGCTGCCCATATCCGAAATTCCCCACTCTCAACTCATCATCGCTACGTTTGCCCAGTTTCGCGTTGAAGTCTCCCATCACAACTGTGAAATGTGTTGGCGAGACATGTATGGCTTTGGAGATGTCCTCATACATGGCCTCAACCTCTTCGTCGGGATGTGTCGAGGTCGGTGCGTATACTTGTATGACCTTTAATGAATACCGGTCGCTAATTTTAAGTACAAGGTATACAACCGTATTCGACACACTCTCGATCATTATCACGTTGTTGACGAGAGACTTGCGGACGATAAACCCGACACCCCCCTGGGATTGTTGATCTCCCTTCCTCCCGGTAGTAGAACAAGTTGCCGGATTCAAGGATTATCCTGTCCTCGCCCTGTCTACGGACTTCTGATAACCCTATGATATCCCAGCGCAACTTGTCCACTTCTTCTTCCAGCTCCACAATCTTTTCGTCAGCCCTCAGCGTCCGTGCGTTAAATGTTGCCAGGTCGAGTCGTTGGGTTTGGTGGCGGGAGTCTGCCGGGGATTCTTAGCACCCCATGCTCCGCCGGAACCAAGGCTGCCACCAGCGCCTGGAATAGCGGAGCCGCCGGGGACTAGGGGCCGTTTCTTTTTTGTGCCTATCATATGGGGGGGTATTTGCCATAGTCACCACGCTTGGCAGGCGGGTTGGTGACCGCGGAACCAGCCCTTCGCATCGATGACGCCGCTGCCCGTCATCGACCTGGTTAATTTAGGACTGGTTTTTAATGGATATACCGCCATTGGTTCGGTCGTCAGAGCCTCGTTAGTTGGCAGCAGGGTGTACCACGCGCAGGAGAGGTTGACATTTGGGGAAGCTAGATGTTAAGCGCTTCCCCCTTACACCCCTTCACTCCTTATTTTTACCCTTATTCACTCTTGTAATGGTTTTATTTTTGTTTTTAATATTTTTTACGTTCGCGGTAAGTCCTATTATTAGAATGTCGTGATCCGTAATCGAGCTTTGACATATTATACCTAGTGCTTTTTGCTTTGTTTTAATAAAAGCGTGATCAAGACAGGTCATAGTCTGCCTTCGGGTTACATCAGTAATGGTTGATAAAAATCCCTGTTCTGCCATTATGTGTTGGTAGTCCTCGTTATCTCTACTCGGACGATCATCTAGCAGGTTAATATTCATATCACCAGTAACTAAAACATTAGGTACACTTTTGATACTAGACAAAATATTTTCGAGTGAATTATTGAAACAACAGTTCGGCGATGACGTGCAACCGAACTAACAACCGGACTACTGGCACTCCGCAGTGTCAACAGTTCGGCGATGTCGTGCAACCGAACTAACAACCGGACTACTGGCACTCCGCAGTGTCAACAGTTCGGTGATGAAGTGCAACCGAACTAACAACCGGACTACTGGCACTCCGCAGTGTCAACAGTTCGGTGATGAAGTGTAACCGAACTAACAACCGGACTACTGGCACTCCGCAGTGTCAACAGTTCGGTGATGAAGTGCAACCGAACTAACAACCGGACTACTGGCACTCCGCAGTGTCAACAGTTCGGTGATGACGTGCAACCGAACTAACAACCGGACTACTGGCACTCCGCAGTGTCAACAGTTCGGTGATGACGTGCAACCGAACTAACAACCGGACTACTGGCACTCCGCAGTGTCAACAGTTCGGTGATGACGTGCAACCGAACTAACAACCGGACTACTGGCACTCCGCAGTGTCAACAGTTCGGTGATGACGTGCAACCGAACAACTGAAACCAAAAGTGGCAGTAGTTCGGTTAACCGAACTAACAACCGGACTACTGACACTAAAAAGTTGCAGTAGTTCCGTTAACGAAAATAACAACCGGACTACTGGCACTCCGCAGTGTCAACAGTTCGGTGATGACGTGCAACCGAACTAACAACCGGACTAACAACTGGCACTCCGCAGTGTCAACAGTTCGGTGATGACGTGCAACCGAACTAACAACCGGACTACTGGCACTCCGCAGTGTCAACAGTTCGGTGATGACGTGCAACCGAACTAACAACCGGACTACTGGCACTCCGCAGTGTCAACAGTTCGGTGATGACGTGCAACCGAACTAACAACCGGACTACTGGCACTCCGCAGTGTCAACAGTTCGGTGATGACGTGCAACCGAACTAACAACCGGACTACTGACACTACTCGGTATGGGCAAGTCCATTTTAAAAGTACGAAATTATTAGAAAATGTATTTACCGTGTGTAAGTGACTATTGTTATGAAACCAGTTTCCTAAACGCAATATTTAATATAGCTACCATACAAACTTTACGCATAGAAAATACGATACTGTGACGTCACGCTTCTGTAGTCTTTTTGTATGAAGCGTTTTTGGGAGAGTCCAAAATTGTGATTTGATTTTAAAATCGTGATATCACGGGAAGTTTTTAAGATAACAAAGTAATTATTTCGCCTACGTTTCAGATATTGAGTAGAATTTTGATGGCACATTAAATCAAAAATGAGTCGTCATGCCTATTATTGAAGTATTAACAGCGCCCCGCGGTTTTACCCGCGTAGTCCCCGTTCCCGTGATATAGCCTATGTGCTGTTTCAGTCGTTACCATTCTAACTGTGTTCAAAATTTTAGTATTTTTTTTTAACTTGGATAGGTTTACACTTGACCGCCATCTCACCTGATGTTAAGCGACGATGCGCTCTACGATGGAGCGTGCTTACCTAGAAGAAACCGATTCACTCTCGACTTGAAGACACCAAGATTATAACCATCGGGGAAAATCCACTCAGGTAGCTCATTCCACAACCTAGACGTTCTTATCACAAAAGTAGAGTCAAACCTCTTTTTTCGTGTCTTTGGAACGTCAACCATGAAACGATGTCGCTTTCTCGAATTACGAGCAGTCCGATAGAAAAAACGGCAAGGTGGTATTAAATCATGCAATCAGTTCATTAGTTTGTCTCCGAAGTGTATCCGATAAAAAACCGATAAGCTGGCAATTTTGCGTCGATTAAGCCAACAAATCTGAACTTAAAACTAGCATGCTTTAAAACATGCTCTTGTGGAAGTGTCATACTTTTGTCGCGGCACATCACTCTGTTGCCATAGAAAGTACGTACGTCATCTGCTTACGATTGACACAAAGGAACCGTTCGGAAAATCTAACTCAATACGTAGTATATGGTAAACTCCATGGTTCTAGTCTTTCTTATTCTAGCAACTACTATCAATATCATAAATCACAAGTGCTCACGCCTGCCCTAACAGTTTTTCTAACAGTTATTAATATAATTTAATAATTCACCTCATCAACTTCTCTATGATATGTTTCCCCATGAATCCTGAACCTCCAGTGATGAACAGCACAGAGTTTCTGTAGAAACGCTGGATTTCGGAGTCACCCTTCGCTTTAGCCAAGGCTTCTAGCATTGGCCGCTGTTGGGCCAACACCGCTGCTTCTATCTTTTGCGCCGGGTCCATTATGGTTCGCCCTAAAAAAGAGTAGTTTTTGCTAAATTTAATCAAACGTACATATTAATATTTGTACACACAATTAAAAAGTAAAATTAATTAAGAATGTTTGCAAAAATCTCTATAATGAAAAGATTCATAAAAAGAAAAGGAGAAATTGAAAAAAGAGATTTGAGCGTATTTTAAATGACGCAGAAAAAGGCAAAGTTTTTCTTCTTTAATTAAAGAGAGACGAAACGAGCAGGACATGTGCCTGATGGCAAACAACATGCCTGCCACATAACAGTATAATAACACGAAGCTATTGGAACATGAAGAGTCCAAATAATTGTCTAGCACTGCACTGCGCTCGTCACCCAGAGATCTACAACGTTATATTTCTAAGCCCTGTACTTTCTCTGGAATCATTGCCCTTCAAACCAGAACACAGTAATGTTTGCATATTACTGCTTGGCGGTAGAATAACTTGCAAACGATTGGTACTTCCCCAGGCTGACTCTGCCAAGAGTCCTACCACTACAATACAAGTTTTGACAATAATCCAATAGGTGGCACTGTGCTATCATGGGCAGGCGTGTTGCTTAGATATCATTAGGACAATGTTCTACTCGTCATAACTTTTAAAATAAAATATAAAAACTATTTTTTTTTTTATTAAAAATTACTTTAAAATTTGATTTTAAAAATTACTTTGTTTTATATTATATTTCTCTCGAATTTTTTATAGTTAATAAAGTTAAGTTTCTTATTGAGTAATATTTTTTTTACTACAAACCTATTTTCAATAAACTATTTTTCAAACAGTTTTAGCACTGTACGCCACAATAATACTTGTTGCTTGTTGCTGATTATAATGTTCAATAAAATGCATTATATTTTGCTTTTCGTATATATTACATTGTAGTTGACCTTTGGCTTTATGTATAAGGCGGCTCTAATATAAGCGTAATTAACATATTAGTGATACCTTTTTGTTTTGAGAATAACTAAAATAAGTCTCCTTTTTTTGGGGGGGTGAAATCCTTTATGCACCGTCTATGACGGGCTCGACACTGTAGATCGACAAATATGGTGCCCCCCTACCGACTACAATCCCCAAATATTTATCTTGCGTAGTCAGGAGTCAGTGTCGCAGGGTCACTTCTCGCCAACGATCTTGATCCACTTTCCACCGCCCTTGCGGGTCCGCCTCGCGGTCGGAGTAAGTATCCCTGGATTTGGCTCTAGTGACGCGCCGGAAACTAGCGGCGCATCCTCGAGCGCCTCTTCCCAAGTGGCGTGCCGGGCGGCCCTATACACCCGACGCCCCAGGCCCTCCGGTGGAGACAGGATGCGAGCCAGAGCTCCAGCTATCCAGACTCTCCAGGCTCGCCTCCTTACATGTAATTGTAATGGTATAGGATTAACGTTGACACTATCGCTGAGGCAGCACTCCGTTAGGACAATGAAAGCAGAAGTTTAGTGCAGACATTAAAGTGTTCCGGTTTTAAGGACTATGTTTCTAGAGAAATTACTGGGTCGAGATATAAAACACCTTATATGTATCTCCGGGTGATGAGCGCAGTGGTGCTAAGTAATGATTTGAACTCTTAATGTTCCAATAGCTGCGTGTCACTGTGTTGTCATGGGCACGCATGTTGCTTACCATCAGACACATGTCCTGCTCGTCTTGTCACTCTATAATATATAAAAAATCCGTCAAAGGTAATAAGTACCAAATCAACTCGGACAAACGGCAAAATTAGCAAAGTTACAGGCTGATGTTAAGCGGAAATAATAATAAAATTGTGTCTTGAAATTGTATTTTATGTGTATCAATATAATAATATTAGAATATTATAATCTCAGGACCATTCCTATATCATAATGCTAGGCCTCAGCAGTTACAAAAAAAAACTATCCTGGAGACTGCTGGAACGTTCATATCAGCCCGAAAATGTCTCTTGGGCTCTTGGCATGGCAACTGGGAGCTTGGCTCATCCACGTGATTTTTCGCGCAATGGTGTAGCAGCCTTGCACTTGTAACTAATATGCTACTTGGGCCCCCAACTATCAGCCGGCCATTAGACAAACCGTACGACGGATCCCACTACCCTCACAAGGCTAGTCCACCAGCCTCTTAAAATGTATGTGTTTTCAAATCGAAAGTGGATCGATTTCTTCTAGGTAACGTTCCATTGTAGACCGCATCGTCGCTAAACATCAGGGGAGATGACAACCATGTGCAAACCTATTATTGCTAGAAAAAATAGAATTTCTCAATACTCTCCTCAACAATATTTAGACTACAGGCCCGTGAATAAAATATATGGGTAATAGGATACACCAAGAGACCTATGTAGGTTGAAACGAGTAGAAGGGTATAAATAATAAGATTAGGCGTAATTTTAAGTTATAAAACCTTAATTGTCATTGGTTCCAAGTGTTTTCTGTTGATTTGAGGTATATGTCATAGAGTTACAAAGGGTAAAACACGCGATATTACAATCTTACCTAGTATAGGTTATGCTGGTTTTTAATCTAATATCACTTATAATAATTTCACGGTGACGGATACACAGATAATCTCAGAAAACTAAAGATCAAATGTCGAAGAGAGCATGTTGTTGAGTTGTCAACCGATCAAAGTTGTGTTCCGGTTTGATAGGCAATATTTGCAGCGAAATTACAGGGCATGGAGATAAAACATCCTATTGAAATGAAAACTTCTTTTGGCGCAGCACATACACATTTTCGTGGGCTGTGAATTGAATTCTAGCGGCACGCTCGGCAATGATGAAAGATCTTCGGGTAAACCATGGCCATGGCTATTATTACCCAGAAATGCGTCAGCATGTCCCATTGGCTGACGCATTTCTAGATGGTCATGCTCATGGCCAAGCCCTCGGATTTCACCCGCGTAGTTTCCAAAGTAAGCAATCAAATTCGGAATCATAAGTTTGACTTCTATTGGCAGTTCCTATGACTCCCAATTTTTTATCTCTGGGTGACGAGCGCAGTGCTGTACTAGGCTGCTAGATACCTAATAATTTGGACTGTTCATGTTCCAATAGCTGCGCGTCGCTGTGCTGTTATGAGGCAGGCATGTCGCTTACCATCAGGCACATGTCCGGCTCGTCTCTTCACTCTATAGTCTACAGGTCTATACTATACATCAATAAAATCAAAGAACATTTAGTTTAGGGCACTCTTATCAAACAACCAGCGTGCTTTATTCACAATAGTCAATCTTCGCGGCTCGCAACTTTTAAAAAATCCTAACTTTTTCCAGTAAGATTGAGAAATCCGACAGTCATTGCAAAAATCAGTTAATCAAATTATCCTACGACATACTCGTAGAATAAAGAATAATGAAGCTAATTTTAATTTCAAATTACCATTTTATCAATTCTAAGTAGTGTTACATAAAAATTCGATGTGTAAATTGTAATTTATTCTTAGAGGAAGTTTGGAAGAACCGGAACCAGATATAAGGCCTGTTCAGACTTAGGCTAAAACCGTTAACTTAAAAATAGTGAAAAAAAATTGGCAGTCTAGGGACTAGTCTTTAGGGACTTCCGGGATAGAAAACAGAAGAGGGAAGATGTTGGGACATCTGATACGACACGACAACTTCATACACCGGCTTTGATACACCGGCGTGTAATATAGTACCCAAAAACTTGGTTGATGACGACAACAAACAAACTTATGGTTGCGTTTTTTGTTTTTTGGCGGGAAATTTTTTTGTGTTTTATTTGGGTAGGTATACCGATAAATTTGTGTTTAATGGCGTCTACTTGAACCGGTCTATATTTTGATATAACCCACATTAAAATTAAAGTTCATTTACATAGAAAAATTGTAAAATTAAAAAAAAAACAAAATCAAAATTTTTGGCGGGAAAATGGTCCCGAAGTATTGTAAAAAATAAAAAAAATATAATTTGTGCAATCGAATACAGCTTTTTTTGGTGTTTCGAGTTTGTTATTTCGTATACAACACATTTAACCCATAAAACCACTGTCTCCCTTATAAATTATTAAAGTTATAGTTGTTAGACTACTTGAGAAATCGCAATTTTTTTTACTTAAGTGTCAAAAATGTTAGTTTACATTTTAAGTACATTAACTATAAATAAATGATACAGCTAGAAGCGTCTTGAAACGCTCTTGAGAGTAAATGGCTCAAATGGGTAAAAGTAAGGCGGCACTTCATATGCCGAAACATAACGCACTTATGTAACCTGACACCCGTTTTCCCGCCAAATTTGTAAAACGCGAAAAGCGGCCAGTGTATCAAGCGGTTAGAACAATAATGGAAGGTAAATTAGAAAGGAGGTGGAAGAGAGGTAGCCCTAGGAGAAGTTACATGAACCAAGTGAAGGAAAAGAAAAACGTAGTGTCGTATCAGGAAGTCAAGGAGAAGGCGGAGTGTAGAAGTACATGCAAGGAACTCCACCGACAAGAGCGTCGCTCTTAAAATATGAATGAAGGGACTTCCGATAGAACTGAAAACTTCAAATACTCAATCCTCAATCATTTTATTGCTAACATTATACATTTATTGGTCTTATTTAAACATACAGTATGCAGTAGTTTTCCATAATGACCCTAATTGGGTGTGGCAATATATGTGATTAATGTCATGCGGAGCGGATCGACTTATTCGATAATTGATTAGTCTGCAAGTTTTTCTTCTATTGTGTATGTAAGCTTTTACAAGTAGTATATTTTTTTAACGCTTTGATAAACTTGTCATCAGAATCAATTTCTTTCATTTTATAAGGCAATTTGTTTTATTTTAACTGACATTGAGTTTGGACCCGAGCTATGCAATGTTAATTTTGAACACGGCAAATTTAGATTGTGTTTGTGGTTTGTTCTAGTTGGGTAATTTCGTCTATCTATCAGTTTTGTGAAAAATTGCGGATTTCTACGTACAAATTTACAGTCCAGGATGTACATAGAAACTACGGGCAAAATTTTAAATTTTACAAAATATTGTTTGTGGAACTGAGCTACATTAATGTTGGGGAGTTTAATGTTTGCCAGGATCCGGATACATTTTTTCTGGATAACGAAAACATCACTAGCATTGACGCTGTTTCCCCCACATGATTATTCCAAAATTCTTATGACTCTGAATTTGATAGCTCACTTTGGAAACCACGCGGGTGAAAACGGAGGGCGATGCTACATAATAATAATAATCCCTATACTCACTTACTCATTCGGAGTCATCCACTGGTCTAAAACTAATTTAAGTAGGTTGCAAAGAATTATTAACACTACTCTTACAAAATACCGAAAACACCACCCACGATCTTGCACGGAACGTCTAACATTACCACACAGAGAAGGAGGAAGGGGCTTAATCGATATAAACAATTTACATAACTCTCAGATAACGGCAATTCGTAAATATTTCCATAATTGTGCTCCTAAATCTCCTCTCCACAATGCTGTAGCACAGGCAGACACTAAATTTACTCCACTGAATCTAGGGCAACAACTAGAACAGACCAACGAAGTGATTGTATCGGCACAAGATAAAATTAATTCCTGGCTGCAGAAATCTTTGCACGGGAGACATCGCCGCGTTTTGATGAACCCAATTGTAGATAAGATAGCGTCTAACATGTGGCTCAAGCGCGGTGAGCTTTTCCCAGAAACTGAAGGTTTTATGCTTTCCATCCAAGATCAAACTATTAACACACTTAATTACAGGAAATATATAAGTAAAGACCGCTCCGTGCAATCAGACCTATGCCGTCCGTGCCACAATAATTCAGAGACCATTCAGCACATCACTGGAGCCTGCAGCTCTATCACACAGACTGACTACAAACACAGACATGACCAAATAGCCTCCATGATACATCAATATCTAGCCTACAAATCTAAACTCTTAAAAGAAAAGACTGCCTATTATAAATATAGCCCAGAAATCATTCTTGAATCTCGTGAATTTAAACTATACTGGGATAGAACCATAATAACTGATAAAACTATACATTTTAATCGACCGGACATTATGTTACACGATAAAAAAGCAGAAACGGTGTACTTGATAGATATCGCTGTCCCCAACACCCATAACCTTTGCTTCCACCTACACCGAAAAAATAGCCAAGTACACTCCGCGAGGCATAAGCTGAGCTTTGCATTTGTGTGAGTGTACATGGATAGTGTAGGTGTGACAACCGGCCTTAGGCGCGGCGCCATTCTGTCTCGCCGCGCTCCTGCCTGATTGGTGATCACTCACACTAATGCAAAGCTCAGCCTATACCTCGCGGACAAAATTTCAAGCTCCTGCCTGATTGGTGATCACTCACACTTATGCAAAGCTCAGCTTATACCTCGCGGAGTGTATAACGATTTAGCTTTAGAAATTAAATCACAATGGAAAGTCAAAATAGTAAAAACAGTGCCCATTGTAATCTCTGCGACGGGAGTAGTGCCCCGTTCACTTTTCACGAGCTTGGATGAATTGAGAATTCATAAACTCACATTTATCATGTTACAAAAGGCGGCCATTCTTAATACTTGTCGGATAGTGCGAAAGTTCTTGTCATCAGATTTAAACGTATAGATTGTAACTAGGAACCCTATTTCCGCTTGGCCACAAGCCCGCGAAAGTAGTTAGGAATACCTCGGTAGCGAGAGGATAAAATATACCTTCATAAATAATAATAATAATGGGGACCTCTTCGGAAAAAACCGAGGGTTTTGCCTGTGCAATTGCTGACGAAGTTATCAAGACGAACAATTACCGGAAATACATAATGAAGGACGGTACGGTCGACAATTGTCGGGCATACCGCCGTCCAGGCGAATCACTTCGTCATGTTATTTCCGGTTGTTCGCATCTTGCTAACGGCGAGTACTTGCACAGACATAACCTAGAAGCCAGGATCATCCACCAGCAACTTGCTCTTCGATACGGCCCTGTCTAGTCCGAGGTGCCGTACTATAAGTACGCACCTCTGCCAGTTCTCGAGAATGGTCGTGCCTTGCTCTACTGGGACCGCTCTATCATCACGGACAGGACTATTGTCGCCAATAAGCCTGACATCGTACTGGTAGACCGGTCTCAGCGCCGGGCTGTAATCGTCGATATCACCGTACCACATGATGAGAACCTCGTGAAAGCTGAGAGGGGCAAGCTTAGCAAGTACCTTGACTTGGCTCATGAGGTTACCGCCATGTGGGATGTTGATTCGACGATCATAGTCCCAATAGTTGTGTCGGCAAACGGCCTTGTAGCGAAAAGTCTCGACCAACATCTCAAGAGACTTTCGCTAGACGGTTGGATTAAGGGGCAGATGCAGAAGGCGGTCATCCTCGACACAGCGCGCATCGTCAGGAGGTTCCTCAGTCTGCAGCCCTAACCACCGGTAGCTTGGGCCCTGCCCCGCTGCTGGCGGTACCCTAGTTTTAAGTTTTTATAATGCTTTATATTTTTATTCTTTTTGTCAAAAACTTTGAAATTAAGAGAAATAAATAAATTACTGAATAATAATAATCACCTTCCTGCTCCATAAGTCTAGTAGTACCACGGAAACGAAGAACTACAGACCCATAACGTGCTTAGCTACCATCTATAAGCTGCTTACATCCATTCTGAGAGCAAAAATTAACGCGCACATAGTTGCAAATAACGTTTTGGCCTCCTCTCAGAATGGGTGTAAGATTGGGTCCCGTGGTACTAAGGAGCTACTCCTCATTGACACGACCATTTGCCAGCAAGTCAAACGAAACAAAGGAACCCTCTCCGCTGCTTGGATTGACTATAAGAAGGCCTATGATGCGGTGCCCCATTCATGGCTGGAAAGGGAGTACAAAATAAATCCAACTCTAAAATCATTTCTAAGCAAATGCATGGGACAGTGGGTCACAGTCCTTTATCAACCAGGTAGCGTAGACAGCTCATTTGATTCGGAGGACTTAATAAAAATTGAAAGAGGCATTTTTCAGGGTGACAGTCTAAGTTCCCTGTGGTTTTGCCTAAGTCTGAATCCTCTCAGCACTCTGCTGAAGGATTCAGAGTTAGGTTATCGTCTTCGTAGAGGAGGTGAGGTTATATCTCATTTGTTGTACATGGACGACCTCGAACTTTTTGCACCGAAACGCCAGGACTTGTTGGAGCTATTAGAAACCACGGAAGTTTTTAGTAACGACATCAAGATGGAGTTCGGTGTAGACAAGTGTGCGGTCATGCATGTACAGCGAGGGAAAGTAGTAAATTCAGAGAATTTACAACTTTTCGAGACTATAACTCTCAAATCTCTCTCCGAAGACGAGACCTACAAATATCTCGGTATGTCACAGTCATTGGGTATATCAGCAGATGACATTAACAAATCGGTGAAGGAGCGCTTCTTTTGCCGGCTGACAAAAGTACTTAAAAGTCTTCTATCAGGCGGTAATAAAGCGCGAGCCTTCAACGGTTGGGTAATGCCTCTGCTGATATACTTCTTTGGCATACTGAGGTGGACTCAGACTGAGCTCGACGCCCTGGACAGGAAGGTCCGTCAACTGCTCACAACTCATCGCATGCTACACCCGCGCTCGTCTGTTATGAAACTGTATATTCCGCGGAAGTGGGGAGGTCGAGGCTTTTTAAATGCCAAGAACCTACACAACCGCGAAGTATGCAGTCTCAGAGATTATTTTCGCAACAGCGCGTCCGGGATGCATCGCGATGTTGTGGCAGTTGACAGAAGCTTCACGCCTCTTTTACTGGCAAACGAGAACTGGCGTAAACCATCGGTGCTCAGCACTGATGATCGCAAGGAAGTGTGGAAGAGCAAGGAGCTGCACGGGCGATTCTATCGGGCCCTAACGGGACCCGATGTGAATCTGCTCGCGTCGGTGAACTGGCTACGCTTCGGGGACCGCTTCGGAGAAACCGAGGGTTTTGTCTGTGCAATTGCTGACGAGGTTGTCAAGACGAACAACTACCGGAAATACATAATGAAGGACGGTACGGTCGACATTTGTCGGGCATGCCGCCGTCCAGGCGAATCTCTTCGTCATGTTATTTCCAGTTGTTGGCATCTTGCTAACGGCGAGTACTTGCACAGACATAACCTAGTAGCCAGCAACTTGCTCTTCGACACGGCCTTGTCGAGTCCGAGGTGCCATACTATAAGTACGCACCTCTGCCAGTTCTCGAGAATGGTCGTACGTTGCTCTACTGGGACCGCTCTATCATCACGGACAGGACTATTTTCGCCAATAAACCTGATATCGTGATGGTAGACCGGTTTGAGCGCCGGGCTGTGATCGTCGATATCACCGTACCACATGACGAGAACCTCGTGAAAGCCGAGAAGGACAAGCTTAGCAAGTACCTTGACTTAGCTCATGAGGTTACCGCCATGTGGGAAGTTGATTCGACTATCATAGTCCCAATAGTCGTGTCCCAATCTCGACCAACATCTCAAGAGACTTTCGCTAGACGGTTGGGTTAAGGGCCAGATCCAGAAGGCAGTCATCCTCGACACAGCGCGCATCGTCAGGAGGTTCCCTCTCTCTGCAGCCCTAACCACCGGTAGCTTGGGTCCTGCCCCGCTGCTGGCGGCACCCTAGTTTTTAAGTTTTTTATAATGTTTATATTTTTATACTTACTGTAAAAAACTTAGAAATTAAGAGGAATGAATAAATAACTGAATAATAATATTAAAGCCTTTATTAACAATCTTATATATTATGTTACATTTCATCGTATAACTACTTATGTACCTACTAACTACTAATATAAAACTTGGTTGTTTATGAAAGCAACGTATTTTTTTTTTAATTTGTATTAGACACCGGTTTCGTGATTGTCTTGCTCTTTGGCATAGGCCTCCCCAAAATCGTCAAGTCATAAACGTAAGGTAGATTAACTCCTACTCTTTCTCTTTTTCTAACTTCGGATGTACACAAAAGACTCTCAGTGGAGAAGGAAGACGTCGTGAGGAAATCAAACTGTTCCAAGACAGCATTGGAGGACACGTGTCAATCGCCAATTAAATTTCGCAATTTTCAAAGGTATCAATTTAAAATCCAAAATTTCAAAGTTAAATTAAACAAACGAAAAAAAGTTAAAAACTCGTATTTATTACCATAATCATTAACCTTTAACTGTGTACGTGGGGTCTCAGAGAATTTCCCAAATAAGTAACTTCCCCGCCCCCACGGCGTAGAACCGCTCAGTATATTTGCTTTTAGTGACAAAACAAGTGTAGGTGCAGGTGGTTCTGTTGCTGGCTTCAAAACACATGAGGATAGAACTTTCAAAATTTCGGCCACGCCCTTATTATAGTATTATTGTTCCTGTGTTTATTGTTTTGGATTTTAAATAAAAATGCATAAAATTAATATGTCAAGTGTGTCTCTTAACGTGAAACGTTCAAATACATACAAGTATGTACCAGCCGAGACGTACAATTTACCTTATCTGGTTTCACAAATGTACTCCTTTGTTCCAAAGAACACAAAATCCGTCATCATGATCTCTTTGATACATCACAGTGCAACAGTGCAATCGATAATATTCCAGAAATTATACACTACTATAATACAATTAAAAGATGTAGTTAATGAAATGGTTAAATAATGCTCCTTTTATTCGTGTAGTGGACGAAGACACCCATGGTTATGTTTTATGGTATTTTGAATTTGAGTAGCATCAATGCATACTCGTATTCATATTATAAATGTACTCAATCGATCTCAATACTCAATCATTTTATTGCTAACATGAATTTACATACATACATTGTTGGTCTTATTTAAGCATACAGTATGCAATAGTTTACCATAATGACCCTGATTGGGTGTGGCAATATATTTAATGTCATGCGGAGCGGATCGACTTATTCAATAATTGATTTGTCAGCAAGGTATTATTTTATTGTGTAGTAAGCTTTTACATGTAATATACCTTTTAACGTTTTGATAAACTTTTCATCAGAATTAATATCTTTCGTTTTATAGGGCAATTTGTTATATATTTTAACTGACATTGAGTTTGGACCCGAGCAATGCAATGTTAATTTTGAACACGGCAAATTTAGATTGTGTTTATGGTTCGATCTAGTTGGGTAATTTCGTCTATCTATCAGTTTTGTGAAAAAATTCGGATTTCTACGTACAAATTTACAGTGTTCCAAGATGTACATAGAAACTATGGTTAAAATTTTAAATTTCACAAAATATTGTTTGTGGAACTGTTACATTAATGTTGGGGAGTTTAATGTTTGCCAGGATCCGGATAGGTACATTTTTTCTGGATAACGAAAACATCACTAGCATTGACGCTGTTTCCCCACAGGATTATTCCGAAATTGAACCAGGAGAAAGCAGACGCGTAGTATACTGATAAAGCAGTATTTAAGTCTGTCGCCTTTCTCAATTCCCTAATAAGTAAAGTTTGATAATTTGGCCTTTAATTTTTCGATGTGTCGTTTTCAGTTAATATGATTGTCAATTTCTATTCCTAGCAATATCCCATGTTAGCAAATTCAAATTTATAATTAGTATAAGAAAAAATGATGCCAAGGGCAGATTTTTGATGAGATCTAGATTTAATTAAAGAACAATGGCAGACTTTCATACTTTAAAATAGTTGAGACGAAATGATAGCGTCTATACATCAAAAATATCTTAAAATGTTGAGCGTCAGCCCCTGAGTAATATATGGAAAGATTTTTATCTTGAGAAGGCCGTGAAAAAAGATATTTAGGTTTAAACTTTTTTTAGGTTATGTAGGTTTGACATTGGTTTGACATTGTATGTCGAGACGTCATGTTCTCACAACAAGAAAACTACTTTTCTGAGGTCTTCTCGAGTAATATAATTTTTAAGGTTTTGGCAAACTTTTCGTCAGAATTTATTTGTTTTCGTTTGTAGGGCAATTTGTTGTATATTTTTACTGACATTGAATTTGGGCCCGAGCTATGCAATGTTAATTTTGAATGTGGTAGATTCAGATTGAGTTTGTGGTTGGATCTAGTAGGGTAATTTCGCCCGTCAGTCAGTCTTGTGAAGAATTGCGGATTTCTTCGCACAAATTTACAAAGTTCCAAAATGTACATGGAGGCTACGGTTAGAATTTTAAATTTGACAAAATATTTTTTATGGAACTGGGCTATGTTAATGTTTGGTTGTGTAATGTTCGCCAGAATCCGTATGCATTTTTTCTGCATAACGAATAGATCACTAGCATTAACACTATTTCCCCAAAGAATTATTCCAAAATTAAGCCAGGAGAAAGCATAAGCATAATAGGCTGATAAAGCAGTGCTAGTCTGTCGCCCTTCTTAATTCCCTCAAGGCATAAATAAAGCTAGATAATTTAGTTTTTAATTTATCAATGTGTCGTTTCCAGTTGATATGTGTGTCGATTTCTATTCCTAGTAATTTAGCAGCGTCAACAAATTCAAATTTATAATTATTGTAAGAAAAATTAAATTAAGCTTAAAACACTTAGTAGTTTCTGCAGATTCCAAGTTGTTCACGATAGAGAGGTGATATCTGTCCAGTTTACTGTAGCCTCCGACTCATATACTTGTAATAGTGATGTCGATTGAAGGTCTAAAAATGTACATATTGTTTTACCATTAAATTGATTAAAGTTGCAAAGAGACATACTTTTCAACTTTTTTTTTAATTAACAGTGACGAGTGAAGTAAATAACTAATTCACATATTAGGTATACCTACATTAAATTGATTTAAGTTACAAAGAGACATACTTTCCAACAATTATTGGAATGAATAATGACAGATGAAGTTTCGAAACTTCGCAAATAAGTTTATAAATATACACTGTTGTCTTTGAATTTAAATGACACATTATTTTTAGTAAAGCATCCCAGACTTGTCTGCAATAATTGTTCTCCTGGTCGCGTAATAATGGCCTTAAGCTTGCTGTTCGATACTCTTAGCCTCCAAGCTTGGCCATCATTGTAGCCCTGGCTGTCCGTGCCATAAAGGCTTTGTATTTAACTTAGCTTGGCCAACAAAGGCGGTAATAATTAGGGTAACAGCCCCAGGGGCAACCGGCGGCTATAGCGATACAAGTCGGCAGACTGGGACGAGATGCGCTCTTTCTTTGCATCTTACCCATGGCAGTCATTGTGCTTCTCTTCTGATGATCCGTCAGCCTGCGCGGATGCTGTGACTGATGCAATACGTACGGCTATGGAATATTTCATTCCATACTCTGACGTTCCATTATCCAGCAAAGCTCGCCCATGGTTCGGTTCTCAATGTAAAGGTGCTGAAGCATTTAAACATGAGGCCTACCTAGCCTGGGTTGATGCTCGACAGGGTAAGGCAAGGGACAAACACCGGAAGAAGAAGGCGTTCAACAGGGCTGCCAAGGCTTGCAAAAGGGTTCTTCAGAGGGCTCGTTTTGACCACATTAGTCGAATAGGGAACAAACTAGCTTCGTACCCTGCGGGCAGCAAAGCGTTTTGGTCCCTAGCTAAATCGGCCGAATCGAACTTCTGCCGCTCCTCACTGCCTCCAATGCTGAAACCTGATGGGGCGCTGGCTCACACCGCAATGGAGCAGGCTAACTTGTTTGCATCTCAGTTTGCGGAATCTTCGCGTCTAGATGCTGGTAGTGCGACACCTCCTACTCCACCGGGCAGTCCGACCTTGATGCCGGAAATACATATTCGCCAAATGGAGGTTCGTAAAGTGCTACGCAATCTGGATGTGAACAAAGCCAGTGGCCCGGACGGAATTCCTGCTCTGGTGTTGAAAGCTTGTGCGCCTGAGTTGTCTCCTGTACTGACGCGCCTGTTTAGACTCTCTCTCTATACTGGGCAAGTACCGAAATCATGGAAGCTTGCTAATGTGCAACCTGTACCCAAAAAAGGTAGTCGTGCTGACCCCGCCAACTACACGCCCATCTCGGTCACGTCCATACTCTGCAAGACCATGGGGCGTGTCTTAAAGCGCAGGCTCCTGATGTACCTAGAATCTAACGATCTCCTCAGTGACCGGCAAAACGGGTTTCGCCGAAACCGGTCCACTGGAGATATTCTAGCGTATGTCACCCACATCTGGAGTGAAGCCATCGAGAAACACGGGGAAGCACTTGCAGTCTCCCTGGATATCTCGAAGGCTTTCGACAGGGTTTGGCATGATGGCCTTATTAGCAAGCTATCTAGTTATGGATTGTCTTCAGGGTTTATTGCGTGGATATCGGACTTCTTGAGGGATCGATCCATACGAGTTGTCATTGATGGCTGCTCGTCGGATCGAATGGCTATCAATGCCGGAGTCCCTCAAGGGTCGGTACTCTCTGCGACGCTTTTTCTGCTACATATCAACGATCTGTTGAAGCCCGGTATCTTTGGGTACGCAGATGATAGCACCGTTGTAGAGAGTTACATATCTAGCGCGAGAGCCAGTGGACAGTAAACTAAGGTACTGAGAGAGAGTATGATTGAGCGTTTGAACTTGGCCCTTGAGGAAGTCTCTGAATGGGGCGAAGAAGACGCAGGCGTGTCTGTTCTCCGCAAAAAGGAGTCCATTTCAACATACTCCTACTTTTCGAGGTGTATCCGTACCGGTTACTGATCATCTTGAGCTTTTGGGCGTTACCTTGACTTCTACGCTCAACTTTGGCTCGTACATCGAGTCCAAGGCAAAATTAGCTGCAAAAAAACTAGGTGTCCTCTCAAAGGTGCGAAAGTACTTCAAATCTGAACAATTGCTTTTGTTATACAAAGCACAGATTTGCTCTTGTATGGAGTACTGTTTGCACCTTTGGGATGGATCGGCTAAGTATCAGCTTGAGGCTCTGGAATCGATCGAGAGGTGTGCCAAAAGGCTCATGGGCAAAGACATTCTAGTGCGAAAAAAGACTTCAAAGTCTTGAACATCGCCGCAAAATTGCTAGTTTATCGGTTTTTTATCGGATACACTTCGGAGAGTGTGCAACTGATCTGCATGATCTTATACCACATTGCCCTTTTTACTATCGTACTTCTCGTAACTCGAAGAAGCGGCACCGTTTCATGGTGGATATTCCAAAGACACGGACAAAGAGGTTTGACTCTACGTTTGTGATAAGAACGTCTAGGCTGTGGAATGAGTTGCCTGAGTGGGTTTTTCCCGATAGTTATAATCTTGGTGTCTTCAAATCGAGAGTGAATCGGTTTCTTCTAGGTAAACACGCTCCATCGTAGACCGCATCGTCGCTTAACATCAGGCGAGATGGCGGTCAAGTGTAAACCTATTAAAGTTAAAAAAAAAAAAATGCCGACCGTGCTATGAAGACCTAGAGCTGCACTTTCAGGAATCAATCAAAAAGCTTTTATTACAGACTACGACAGCACTATATACTTTTGTATAGTGTTAAAAATACTAAAACATTAATTGAATAAGAATAAATAGTTGACAAAAACAATAATACATCAAACAACCCAGCTTGTACAACGCATACACGTAAAATACAGTAAAGAAGTAATGAAAGATTCTCAAGTATGTCTGCTTACGCTGCGCGGCTACAGTTCCCAATTAGTCCATCTTTTAAAATATATTTCCTAATCCCAATGGCCCATATAAGGCAATACTCCTTCCAGTCAACCTCAGCTAAGTCAAAGTTGAAAATTGCTTTATCATTCTCAGACAGATTGTTAAAAAGTTTGAATGTGTTATTGTCAACAAATCTCCACTCGCGGTTCAAGAAAAATGCCAAAACTTTGCTCATTTTGTAGATTTTGCTGGACATTTTGACGAACCTGAAAAAAGTGAAGAGTTGAGTACTTATTTTAAAAATTTATTTTTTTTAATTAAATTAAGTTGAAATCGTCAATCACACACAAAAACACATCAATTTTGTTCGAAATTCTTGTAGAAATCATATCTAGGTAAAATGTATTACTCCTACATTTTTTTAATTATTTTTTTTTAAGAACAAAAAGTATCAATTATATATATTTATTTACAAAATGTGCCTGAATGTAGTCTAGAAGACCGGTGCCAGCAGGAATCATGCCGAAAATGCTAGCCCCATTGCCACGTTGAATAACTTATTCACTGAGCAAAAAAAGGCCAGCATTTTGGTCACGAGTTGCATCACAAAGACGTTTTGATAATTTTTTGTAAATACTTTTAGCACTCAGTCCCCACGGTCCCAATACCACCGGTTTCGACCTCAAAAGGCAAACATGTATCCTCTATCAATACACATCAATACATATTTGCGCCTTTTAAGATCTTCAGCTTGTTCAGCTGCCGCGTCAGCTCTAATTTGTGTCCGTGAAAGATGAGACGGCGCCAAAGTATCGACGCAGGTTGCATCCCAGATCAAGGGCTGTCCCATTTTCCACAGTCCACGGAATCAAAGTCATCCCATCAGGTCTTTTACCATCGCTACGAGCTAAGCCGCTCGGCTCTAAAACAGCTGCGCAATTAGCAGTGGTAAAACCCCGACGGATGATATCGTTTAGGCTAGCGTGGCGCGAGGTATTCGTCCAGCACTTCTGGTGCAAGAGAGACCGTGGTGACCGAGCCGGTCGACTGTAACACCACACTGGCAAAGGTGTGGTGCACAACACGATGCGCCAAGACGGAGGGCAACACGAAAAGTAGAGGAATCCATGAGGGTTCCGATCTTCCGATGTGAGGCGATGGAAGAGCCTGTAGCCACAAACTCGACTCCCACTCAGCGACAGCCAGGAGATAAGCACGATATGTAGAGCTTAAGCAAGCATCGTGTAGGTAATCGTTTCCGCACTTGTAAACAGATCGGTTCGTGCCATGATCGCTGTGTGTGTGTGATGTGAAGATGAAGTTATAGGGAAATCGGTATTTGGGCACGATGCTCCCAAGCATTCTTGGCTTCGGTCAACAAGGATATTTCCGATACATTTGGAATTTCTAAAAGTATTTTAAAAATTAAATTTTGATTACTATGAACCGAAGATAGTAAAGCTGGAAGAGCCACACCAGACACTGACCGGACCCCTAGGCCGCCAAAACGTACTGGTAGAGAACCTTGTAACCACTCTCGGTCAGATAAATTAATTCCTACATTATTTAAATAACGCCGTATGGTGTAATTTTACTTAACATAGGGGTACATTAGTAATGAAGGTTAGAGTTTTATAACAATTAAATAAACTTTTTGGATATCTTTTCAATAGTTTTTAGATATCAATATCGCTACACTATTTTAAAGTAATAAAATATATAAGATGGGATCCTAATTTTTATAAACGATGCAGAGACAAATATTTCAATACTCACAGTAAAATAGTTTACCAAACGGCGGAACATGACAAGTTTGCACAAATCTGCCAGACAGACATCGTAAAATGCATTCAACAACAGCACAACCAAATTTTTAAATGACATTAAATATGTTATACCGTTTGTTCTGTAAATGTATACTTAGTACATTTTAGTATATTTTAAAATGTTATGAATTTGTTTATTCACCTTTATATATTCAATTGATAATTTCATTGTAATGAAGGGAGTACGATCCCTCAAAGAAGCCCTAAACATAGCGCTTACCAAAATAAATTATAATAGTGATGATATACATACAATTAGGGTGCCGACTTACCTTCTTTGCTTGCCTATGAGCAAGCACACAAAATCAGCAATGTAGGCCGGTATGAATTGCCAAAGTAAACACAACAACATGTAAATAAATTTGTTTGAAGTTAATTAAGTTTATTGCAGCCGAAGGTCGCAAAAAACCAATTTACTTTTAAACTAATTTAATAAAAATGAAACTACAATTATAATTAAAACTAAAAATGAATTGATTCGATCGAAGTTTGATCTAAGAATGCGCTTCGCGGCGGGCCGGCCGCGCAGGCAGCTTCGGGTGTCGCGGCGTGGTCACGTTCCCACGGCACGTTGCGCTGACGCCGCGATTCCTGCTGTTGCTCGGAATTGAGGTTGATGCCGACGTAGCTATTCCTATACATTAGGGTGGCGTAACACCTCCCCCCCCGTAGAACAGCGACTGTTGAAGACCTTTGTTGTAAACGGAGCTGAGGGTTGATTCGGGGTTGGCTCAACCATCGTTGTAGTCGGTGTGGCGTAGACATCTTGTAGCTGGAGTTGTCCTTGGTAACTGGACTGGCTCGGCGGATTATCTAATTTCCTTTGGCGGTGTCTGCGATAGTAAAGGCCACATATTATTAATATTACACCTATCAATACCACATAAAGTGGGATAGTGGTATGATAGAAGCCATAATCGACATCTTCAATTAGTTTCACCGGCGACTGCTTGGAGATTCTTGTGTTCAGTTCATGAAGGCTTTTCAGGCTGATGGAGTTCAAAGTGATTTCAGGTGCGGCCACTGAAGTGATGATGGTGTTATTCGGCAGGTCCATTAGCTTTAGTGCTTGTCCTTTCAGACGATCCTTACTGTTGGAGATCGTAAACTGAGGTGTCTCTAGGTAGCACTGCTGCGGAATAATGGCTAGGTAGCTACCTTGTACAGTCTCGTATACATGTCGGTCGCATGAGAGATGAATCTTAGTTGGATGGGGAAAGCTGATAGTGTAATGCTTTTCGTCTAACTCTTCATATGCGGGATTCTCGAAGGCCACGGTGACTGGGTTGCAGAGGGGGACTCCGCTGCTGCGTCTCGATGAGGTGGTGTATGCAGTCTCCAGATGTTCGGCTTTGCGGGTTCTTGTTCGCGTCGCATAAGTACCACTTGCTGGTCTTCGGGCATTCTGCCTCTATGTACCTGAATTGTTTCTCATGGATAGCCAGGAAGGGATATGGGGGGAAATAATATTTGATTATACATATTGGGGACTATAGATAGTTTATAAAGATCATAAATGGATGACATGACGATAGGAAATTTAAAAACTATAACTATAGTATTACCTACATAATATGAACCTATTTTAACTATATCGAAATACTCTCTATTATCTAACTCTAACACCTTATCTCTGCCATATAATATGCTCAACTTGCTAATTACAGCTCGTAGTGCATATAAATCTAAAACCGAATGATGTAAAGTGGAAGTCCTGATGAACGCTAGAACATTTTGTAATTTAATTATTTCAAACGAAATTGCTTCAACATTGTCACTCAATATCATTAAAATTTGAGCAAAGTGTGCGTTTTTAACTAGATCGTCTTCATTTGTTGCTTCACTATTGCGAATTTTGCTAATTAGGCCAACCATTTTGTTTTGGTTGTCGATTATACTGTTAATAATTTTTGAATATTGTAAAGTCCAGTTTTAGAAATACTTATATGGTTGTTGAATTCATTTGCCAAATGATTTTGATTTTCCTGAAGGGATTTTAGAGCCTGATTATAATGCTCTGCATCTGTGTAGTCAAGATTCCCTGTAACACTTTTTATTACCGAACCGAGACCATCTATCAGACCTCTTTTTACACGTTTTGACTCAAATGTCTCTAGTTGTTCTAATACACTGTTAAGTAGATTTTTAAGGTATGTAATATGAGGCTCGTACAGAGACCTAGTTTTATTATTAAAGTCAGGGCTAATAGAGTCTAGTTGTTCTTTAACGGAACTAATTCGGTCTCTCAAATCCTCTAGATTTATATGTTGTAGAAAAGAATGGTAGTGGGTTATGATCCTAGCAGGACCTAACTTGAAGGGTAAGATACCGGGGCCATCATTGAGGCTTTCAAGTTTTATGTCCTGCGTTAGGGCTGGTTGCAGGATCAGATGGAGAATCAGGATCAGTCTGGAACAATTGGTTAGATTTAGGGACTCTCTTTAACCTATTTTTGGCTATAGGACCTCTCTTCTTCTTTGTGTAGATGTGAATAGGGAGGTTAGCCATTACTACGTCATGAGTATATCTAGGAGCTAACTTCTGTCGTGATGCGACTGGATTTTTAACAAAAATCTGTTGCTCTGGGGAATAGTCAGTTTCTGGTTCCCGGTTTTTGTTTCGGTTCTCAGTCAAGTCTTGACGCGAGGCGTTAGAGAGTTCGTGAATTTCTTTATACGCTATGGTCATTTTGTCTTTGTGGCTTGTAATGTATTGCTGTAATAGTTGCGAGGATATGTCAATGTCAAACGGGTCTCTAGGGTCAAAATGTCCAGTTATGACCTCAATTGGTTTACATTTAGTGAGGCTATGTATACTACTGTTATATGCAAGTAAGGCATAGGGCATTAGGTTTATAACTGATTCAGATTTATGGTTGATTTTAAGTATGCGAAGGTGTTCCAATATCGTTGAATGGAATCTCTCCACTATACCGTTTTCGTTTGGTGCATGCGGAGCAACCCTGTGGTGGTGAATTTTATGGATACGCAAAAACTCTGCCATTAGTTGGTTGGTGAACTCGGTACCATTGTCTGTGACTATAGTCAATGGTAGTGAGTGATGTGTGCTAAAGCTAAGAAGGGCTTGTACTACGCTAACTGCGGTCCCGTCTCTTAGGTAATAGGCTTGGGCGTATTTAGAAAATGCGTCAACAATTGTAAGGAACTTTTCACTCTCTATTGTCAAAAGGTCTAAGTGAACTAGTTCAAAGGGCTTAGTAGCTGGTGGCACTATTTTAAATTGTTGTTTTATAGGATTACGGTCGTATTTGGCTCGACCGCACACTGTACACTCATTTATAAATTTAGTAATATTTTCTCTCATATTTGGCCAAAAGTACTTATGTGAAAGGGCTAAGTAGCATTCGTTTATACCGCGGTGGTTGGTCTTACCATCGTGGTACTTGTTAATAATTTCCTGTTGACGGAGGTACTCCTTAACATTTTCTAGTTCCCTTTAGTGAGTGTCAGGCTCATGGATGAGCTTTTGAATGCGCTTTGGATAACAGGTATAATTTTGTATAACGCTAAAGGCGGATTTATTAGCAACCCAGTTTTGACTTTAGGGTGGACGTACTCTTTGATAGCATTAATTACATCCTCCTCAAGGTTAGACTCAGATATTTGAACGGATGTGCGTGTGTGAGTTGCAAATGGTTTTGAGACGATTGGTCTGCCTTTTATGTCACCTACGACATTTAGAATTAGTTGCCTAGTAAACCTATTCAAGGGGTCGTCTGAGATAGGGACTTCCAAAATAGGGTTTTCAGCGCTAGAGTGAATGGTTTCGGTAGATGAACCAGACACTGATCTATTTGACGGAGGGACTTCGTCAGAACTGTGAGCTGTTATAGTGGTAGATCCTGATCTAGATAAGGGTTGTTCAGAAGGGTTTGCAATAATAGAGCTGACATCTTCGTTGATGTTAATTTCTACTCTCGACAAAGCATCGGCATTTGTATTAGCCTTGCCTTGCTTGTATACTATGGTGAAATTATATTCACTTAGCTTAAGTCTCCAGCGTGTTAAGCGAGACCCTGGCTCTTTTAGGTTCATAACCCATTGCAATGGTTTATGGTCTGTAACAATTTTAAACTGTCTTCCAAACAGATAAGGGCGGAAATATTTAGTTGCCCATACGATAGCTAAAAGCTCCTTTTCTATTGTACTGTAATTTATTTCACTAGAGTTCAAAGTTCTTGATGCGTAAGCTATGGGTTTATCGCTGCCTATCGTTCCTTGTGATAAAACAGCCTACGGCGAAGTTCGATGCATCCGTGGTTAGTACAAAGTCCTTAGTGAAATCAGGATATTGTAGTATGGGGTCATTCGTCAAAAGTAATTTGCATTTCTCAAAGCACTCTACATATTTCTGGTCTAACGAAATTTTACTTCCCTTTTTGAGACATTGGGTTAGAGGTTTAGTCACACGTGCAAAATCTGGGATGAATTTTCGATAATAGCCAAGTAGTCCGAGAAAACGTTTGATTTCGGTGGTTGTTTTGGCAGGGGATACCTTTGTATTGCCTGGATTTTATTAGGGTTAGGTTTGACACCCTCGTTTGAAATGACATGGCCTAAAAACTCAGTCTCTAGCTTCAAAAATTCGGATTTGTCCATTTGAATTTTGAAGTTAGATTCTCGCAGTTTTTGAACACTTTCTCCAGATTTAGGATGTGTTCCTGGAGTGACGTGCTAAATACAATGATGTCATCGAGATAGACAAGGCATACCTCATTCTGCAGGTCTTTGAGAACATTGTCCATCACCCGTTGGAATGTGGATGGAGAGTTCTTTAACCCCATGGGCATTCTTAAGAATTCATAGTGCCCGTTCTCTACGTTAAATGCAGTTTTATGTATGTCTTCCAAATCCATTTCCACCTGGTAGAACCCACTTGCTAAATCAAGCGTGGTGAAATACTGACATTTGCCAAGTTTGTCAAGTACGTCAGTTATGTTGGGAATTGGGTACTTGTCATCAACCGTTTTCTCATTAACTTTTCTAAAGTCCACAACAAGACGCCATTTAACCTTGCCTGAAGCGTCGGCCTTTTTGGGTACAATCCAAATTGGAGAGCTCCATGCAGAGTCGGAAGGTCTTATAATATTTTGTTCCAACATTTTATTAATTTGGTCTCTAACTTCTTGTCGGTGGACATAGGGGTATCTATAAGTTTTGTATGTACTGGGATTTCATCGGTGGTTCTTATCTTATGTTTTATTTTGTTGGTGAATGTTAAAGATTCTCCCTCAAGATAAAACACATCAGCATAGGCCGCGCATAAGCGTTCTAAGTTAACGCGTTCTTCCACATTTAGGTGTTTAGTGCGGAGGCGGGAAACAACTTCACTAACGCGATTCGGTAAAATTCCAGTACGTTCACTTTCGATGTTAAATATCTCGGCTTCTACTGGTCTATCCATAGCAAAAATAATGTCGTTAGATGTGGGGTTAGTAACTTCTACCCAACCGCGGTTATTTTCAACTGTGGTTAAGCAATCGGAAATGAGACAATTACAAATAGTCTGAGTTTCAACTACCACGTCTCCGTCTAGTGAATTTACTGGTAGCCTAATTAATTTGGAAGAGTTGGCTGGAATAATTTCCTCATAAAGATTAGCGTTACGAGAGTCATACATCCGAATAGGTATCTCAGCATTACGAGTAACCAGAACTTTACTACTAAGGTCTATTTTAGAACCCCACACGTCAAGTAAATCAAAGCCAATTAGTCCATCAAAGTAATTGTGGAACTTGTACACGAATAACGTAATGTCATCTTGCTCGCAGAATTCCGAGAAACAAGGTAATGTTATCGAGTAATCGTTCTTACTCGTGGCGTGTACATTTGTCACCTCAAAAGGGTCGTAGTTCAGAGGACATCATTGAAATATTTTCGACAGCGTCTGGGCTTATAAAAGACTGATTAGCGCCCGTATCAATTAAAAGTTTTAATGGTGGGTTAGATATTTGAATGTAACCCAGCTGTCTTTGGATGTGAAAGTTCAATTCTATTTTGGCTTTTCGCACTTCGACTCCTGTTGAAAATTTGTATCATTTACAGGAGGGGATTGTTCTACTTCCTCTAAAATTACCGATTCAGCATAGGGCTGAGGCTCTGAGTAATACCCATAGTCGGTATAGTCATAGTAGGGGTAATAGTACTGTTCTTCATAATCGGTACAATATGTGTCGTGGTCAGGGTAGTTAAAGTCGCACTCGTTATGGTTCATTTCGCGAGTTTTAAAGTAATTAGTCGGGGGCGGATTCCCGAATTTCCGCCAATCGTGTCCCTGCATAGTGGGTGGTAAAGCTCTAGGAACAAAATGACTGACCCCGCTCATCGGACGAGTTTGATTGCCGAATCTATATTGCTGTTGAGGCCTATTATTCATAGAAAATTTATTTTGTTGGTTATTGTAATTTGGTGGTGGAGCACGCATCATCTGCTGTGTCCTGGTTAGGCCTCGAGGCTGTTGCACTTGGTTTGGGTAGCTAGGTCTCCAACCTTGAGGAGGTTGACCCAGCATTGGCATTTGCCGCGATGGACCGGGTATGTTAAAATTCGGCTGTCTAACAGGCATACCGAATGTCATGGGCTTTGGAACAAAAGTGTTTAAGGGTAAATTTTGTGCAAATTGTGACGGTTGATGGTATTCCTTTTTAGGACCACTACCATCATTGCGCTGTTGCAAATACAGCGTATTTAACTCCTCTTGGACAAATTCCAACGCCTTCTCCATAGATTCAGGTCGCATACAGCGTATCCTGCATCCTAGGGGATCTTTAGACCTCTTAAGTATGCCTGAAGGGTTAGTTTTGGTACAGTGTACGTTTAGCCTCAATATAGTAGATGGAATATGCTCGTGTAGAGTCACATACGTCATAACTGTGCTAAAAGATTTTGACAGCGCTCGTAAAATTCCTGAGGTGTACTAGACCCTTGGGTCTGTAGGGAAAGGTCACTATACAGAGCAGTTTCATCGCGATGGTCTGCGAAATTGTTAATAAGGGCACTCCGAATACCCTGCCAGGTTTCCGGTATGCCATTGGCGTTTATCAATCTAGACGCGGGTCCCGTGATTTTATTTAGTATTCCGTTAGTGAGGGCTAAGTTGGATAGTTCGTGCCCAGGTTGCGGATTCACGTGAGCTATAATTATTTGATCACACAAATTAATGAACCGCGTAAGGATATGCGGGTTTCCGTCGAACTCGGGTAACAGTCTAAGTGACTTGTAAATGACATCTATATTGTCATGCGCGGATGGAGCTAGGGCCTGAGGCTGAGGTTGAGCTTGGGGCTGCTCCATTTCTTCTAGATTTCTACTCGCGTCAACTAAAGTAAACCTATTATACGACCTACTTCTACCTACTCTAATGTCCTTAATTTTCCTCGGATGGAAAATTTTGGAAAAATTTAAATTAATCTAACACAATATATGAGCCTGGAAAAATCACACAGTACACATATAGCACACACAAAAATTACACAGAAATAAATGACACAGTATAAAAAGAAATTACACACAAAAAAATTTAAATGAAAGAAAATAAAATAAAATATGGGTTCAATAAAATTAGGATGGAATAAGGCTAAAGGAATAAGGACTGAGAAAAATTCAAAGCACTTACAACATGGTCTCCTTTTTGCCGAATCAATGTCTGGATTCCCTTCGACTACAACCGTAGGTTCTTTTATTGTAAAAAGCCGCGATTTTAGTGACTTTACTTTACAATCCTACCGACTGCGCCAATTAAGTTTATTGCAGCCGAAGGTCGCAAAAAAAACCAATTTACTTTTAAACTAATTTAATAAAAATGAAACTACAATTATAATTAAAACTAAAAAATTGATTTGATTCGATCGAAGTTTGATCTAAGAATGCGCTTCGCGGCGGGCCGGCCGCGCAGGCAGCTTCGGGTGTCGCGGCGTGGTCACGTTCCCACGGCACGTTGCGCTGACGCCGCGATTCCTGCTGTTGCTCGGAATTGAGGTTGATGCCGACGTAGCTATTCCTATACATTAGGGTGGCGTAACAAGTTTCTAACCCAAAACAATAATATATGGCTTTTGGTGTAACGATTGATTTTGTTTCATTTTTCAAAGTATCGCTGAAATTTTCTGGAACAAAAAATAGTATAACAAGTAGTAACAAGGATGTTATAAAAGAATAATAATGTAAAATTATGAAAAACTTTAACTTAATTTGTACATACATGTAGGAGCACGTATGTGCACGTGACAGATCTATACTAATATTATAAAGCTGAAGAGTTTGTTTGTTTGAACGCTAAGATCTCGGGAAGTACTGGTCCGGATTGAAAGATTATTTTTCTATTGGATAGTCCATTTATCGAGGAAAGCTATAGGCTATAGAAAATAACGCTACTATTAATAGAAGCGGAGCATGAATCAAGAATGTAAGAAAATCGAGAAAAAATATTCCTTATTGAGAGTTTTCGTACGTTTCGTTCTTTGACATGACACATGACAGCATGTGTCTAAGATTGCGTTATTGAATATCACCGATTACATACCTCTTGAATATAAAACCTTTGCTTATCAATTTTTTTTTCTAAATCTGAGTTGGTACAACCAATTTCCGACAGGTGGCGTAGCAGGTAGCTGAAGAGGTGTTTTGTTTGAAAGCGATATTCTCAGGAATGACTGAACCGATTACAGTCATTCTTTCACCGTTGTATATGTACGGGATCCTGATGAGTACTATACAATGTACCATGGGCAACGCCGGAGCGGACATCTAGTTATAGTATATAAGCGGATGGCAGCGGAGAGCGAGCAGTCTCTCGCCCCGCGTCACTTGTACAGTTAAGATCAATATAATCAGCAGTTTATACAGTGACGTGGTTTCATTTCCATCTCAGTAGCAAAGACGGAGAGAGAGATAAAAAATGAGCAAGGTGGTATTAGATCATGCAGATCAGTAGCACACTCTCCGAAGTGTATCCGATTAAAAAACCGATAAGCTAGCAATTTTGCGACGATGTTCCAGACTTTAACGCCAAAATAGAACCCAAAAACTCTCCAATCAAACTCTAGATCTCATGGCGGTCAGACGAGATATGCGGTTACAGTCTTCGGTCGACATAACGGTTTACAGACGGCTCAATAGACAAATCTCTACTTGTGTGCGACGCCACATACGCTGCTTTAAAACTTCGAGTATTGAAGAAGCAATCAAGCAGAACAAAGGCTCGAAAGTGTTCGCAAGAAATCTGTCTCTTGGGCAAATTCAGCTGACCAAACTGAAGACCGATAGTGGTAACATCGTCTCGTCGAAGCCCGAGATTTTGGAGGAGATTGAGAGGTTCTATGAACAGTTATACACCTCTACGCAAGCACAACCTGTCGTTAGCATGGCAAAAGACCCCAGAGCCAAGCTGACCCCACACTTTACCGAAGATATCCCGGAAGTCAGCCTGTATGAGATTAGGATGGCCCTCAAACAACTAAAAAACAACAAGGCACCTGGTGACGACGGAATTACGACTGAGCTTCTAAGAGCGGGTGGAAAACCGATACTTAAAGTCCTCCAGAAGCTGTTCGACTCCGTCATACTTGATGGTAATACGCCAGAAGCGTGGAGTAGAAGTGTGGTGGTGCTCTTCTTCAAAAAAGGTGACAACACCTTGTTGAATAACTACAGACCCATCTCACTTCTGAGCCACGTTTCTAAGTTGTTTTGAGGGTAATCACGAATCGGCTCGCTCGCAGGTTTGACGACTTCCAGCCACCCGAACAAGCCGGTTTCCGAAAAGGCTATAGTACCATAGACCACATCCATACGCTTCGGCAGATTATACAGAAAACCGAGGAGTATAATCGGCCACTATGTATAGCGTATGTGGACTATGAGAAAGCCTTCGATTCCATCGAGACCTCAGTCTCTCCAGCGATGCCGCATTGACTATCGCTATGTCGAAGCGTTGAAGTATATCTACAGTAAAGCCACAATGTCTGTCCGATCACAAGACCAGTGCACAAAACATATCCAGCTACAGAAAAAGGGAGATGTTATTTCTCCGAAACTGTTCACTGCCGCGCTGGAAGATGTTTTAATCTACTGGACTGGAACGAATATGGCATCAATATCAACGGCGAATGCATCACTCACCTTCGGTTTGCCGACGACATAGTTTTTTTTTTTTTTTTTTTATTTAAATTATCCACTCCACAGACTCCGGGGTCCGTGATCTTTGTCATTACAATAATCTTTTTTTTTTTTACACATTTCTTGGATAAGGAGAAGAGGAAAATAGAAGGGATTTGGGTACATTTAAAATCTAATTCTAGTGCTCGTCTGTAGAGCCGATCACTACCAGTTGGGATTCCGCTAGTAATCGACTCGACATCGAGTGTTTGCCTAATTGCCTTTTGCCATTTGCCTAAGCTGCCTCCTCCCGGCCCAGAGCCTCCCACAACGGCCGCATTTCTGTCCCTGATGGCCATCTGTAGGTTGAAATCGCGGATGGTCTTCGATGATGCAGCCCACGCTCGCCGCACGAACCGACCGATGGCGTCGTCGGTGTCGTCAGCGTAGTATGTGAAGGTCCCGTGTGCCGTGAGATTGCAACTACCGCATGGGGCACGCTCTCGTGCAGCTTCATGTTTGCCTTGGTTTTGATTACGATTACCGACTCGTATGTTAGTCCCTGAGCTTCATGGATGGTAAGGATGCGTGACCCGGTGCCTGACCCATAACCCTGGTTTGTCAGGGTCTCCTTCTCCTCTTGAGTGTGAACTAAGAAGAGGGTGTTTGGTTGGGTGTTGGGTATTTGCGCTCCTTATATCTTCTCTGCTCTAGGGACTTTATACGGGACGCTGAGGAGTACATACCGGAGTATATTTCCCTCAGTGCATATGCGACGTCCATTGGGTTTCGATGTGTGCAGAGCAACTCCTGGCTGATCTTTGTTACCAGGTTCGGGCGATGATACCTCATTTCGAAGAGATTTTCCCTGTCGATATAAGGCAACTGATTGACGTCTCCAATGAGGACAATTTCGCTAACACCAGACAGCCTTGAAGCCATCACAATGGCTCCAAAATGGTTCATGAGAGCTTCGTCCACCATGAGGCGGCTGAAACTTTCTCTACCGAAACCATTTACCAGAGCAGAAGCCATGGTTCGCACTCTGGTTTTGACCAGGTTTCCGATTCGGTGCGATAGCTTTTCTCTTAGATCTTTGCTGCCTCAGTTGTTGTAGTAATGATGGCGTCCTTGTCCACGTCGAAGTGTCTAATCACCCATGTTGTTTTTCCACATCCTGAACCCGTTGACCCACTGTATTCTCGGTACCTCCCAATTTTCCCAATCTGCTTTGACGTTTCCGTTCCCTTCGATGGTCTTGGCCATCTCTAGGATCTTATCGTCCAGCATAATCTTGGTGCATCGGGCAGTAACTACAATTGGGTCGTTTGGTGGTGTCGCATAAACAGGCACTCCCGCGCGCTCTGTCTCTCTCTCGTTCAGTGTCACGAAGCCATTTTCAGCACTGTAAGCTGCCATATACTGTCCTGTCATGGTTCCCTTGATGACCCGGGATGTGACATTATTGTAAATGGCTGCTTCGGCCTCCTCGAGTTTCGCCTTTAAAAGGCTTTCACTTCCTAGCCTATAGGACTGCATGATGTTTTCGCAGGTCTTGAGGTTGACTTGTCGTGTCGCGCTCAGTGTGGCTATGAATTCGATGAAGGCGTTACGTGCATGGCTCCGCGGCTCCGAAGCCGTGACATAGCGGGGCGGTTCAACCTGTCCCATGTCGGCTCTCGTTCTGGCTGTTTGTTGCTGTGAAGCTGCTTTGGGGTCTTTGACGTCGAGGGGGTGATGAATGGGATGTGATTCGGAGTACGCTCCTTGCCGCTGCGTTGAAAGCAGTCACGAACGCCGTGTTGGTGCCTCGGCTGCCAGTTAGATTGGCTGAGGCTTTTTCCGCGGCTGCCCTCTGCTGTACTCTTTCGGAGCCGGTTTGGATGGTCGAACTAGGAACAGGATGTCCCCAGCTGTCAGTTGCATTTGTTTGGTCGTGCGAAGGGGTTCTGAGGAAGCTCAGATTTTCCCCTGTCTTCGTATACGACAACCTCATGATGTTTAGAGGCCTCAATGCAACCCAGCCGGTCTGCGACTCTCGCTCTTGAATATTCGATTGCCATCGCATCCACGCTTATCACCCGGGGTGTTTCACCTGCATTTCTGCTCAGATGTGCGAGCAGCGCACTTGCCTGTGTGAAAGGCGTCCGACCTTCCGAGTACTCTATTAGTGCAATCGTTTTGTTCTTCGATCGCACCAACCGAAATCGGTGGCCGTCTAACTCGCACACCGGCATGGCGTCGTAGGTTTTCCGCTTCATCGTGACTTTGCGGTACTCCCATTGAGCAGGCGAGACAATCCAGGCGACAAACGGGCTCGTTTCCGTTCCCAAGCGAAGCAAAAGCTTATTCCGAATCTTTCTTTGTTGCTGTCCATGAAGAGAGCCACCCGCGGATACGGATCCCTGCTTCTCCTCGGTCTGCGTTCTCCAGTAGTTGTTTGACGGAGATGCTCTTCGAGGAGTTATGTTGGGCGGGAACCGCATGCCGCGCGGCGTCCACAGACAGCGGGGCAGAGTGTGGTGGTGATGGGGGCGCGTATTTGATTTAGTGGAGTTTCTCATGGCCGCTATGCGGAATGAGCTCTCCATGAAGGACAGGAGCCGTGTTCTGTTATCTGGATCTACTAAGATGTTGTGGAGATCCGAGACAACCAGTCTTCTGTCGATCATAGATTCGAGCTCATGTCTTGCGACCATGAATCGGGGACAATCGACTAGCACATGCCAGATCGTTTCGGGTTGGTCGGGGTCACACTCGCATGCCGGACTGCTCTTGAGCTTAAATCTGTACAGGTAATCTGCTATTCCTCCGTGTCCCGTCAACGCTTGTACCTGGAAGGAGTCAGTTTCGTGGTTCTCATCACCCGATATGCGTTTGCTATATCAGGGAGGAACGTCTGGGTGACTTTTCCGGTGTCCGAGGTCTCATATCGATCCTGCCATTTCTTGACCGATTCTTCGCGGATTTTCCTTTTGACGTAGGACAAGGGATCCCCTCGTAGTCCCTGGGTGACTCCGTGAGTGCCGCCGATTTGGCCAATTCGTCGGCTCTTTCATTGCCGACGGTGCCAACATGCGCTCTCACCCAGAAAAGACGAAGAGATCTCCTTCAGCATTTATCTGTTCAATGTTTTCCTTTACGCACTTAACCAAGGGGTGGCTCGTTTTGGGTTACTTAGCAGTTCGAGTGAAGATCGGGAGTCACTCAGGACATTGACTTCTGGGTCCTTGCTCTTTAACGCCATTTGAGTTGCCCGGTAAAGAGCATAAAGTTCCGATTGAAAGACTGTGCATTCGGAGTGGAGCTTGAAGGTCGAGTTCTTGACCTCTCTGCCATTCTCCCACCATGTTAGAGCAGCTCCAACTTTACCTTCAATTTTACTGCCATCAGTATAAATTTGAGGCCCTTGTGGAAGATTGAGGTGTCTTCTAGGAGCTCGTACTCTACGGATAACTGCGTGGACGGATGGGGTTGGTCTAGGCAGTTAACATTCTGTTCGAGCTCCACTTCTGGTGGGAGGTAGTCTTGGGAGAGGTTCTTTTTACTCTGTACAAATTTGCCGCTTCCTGTATTCTCAGATCCAGGGGAGCAGGCCGGAAAGGGCAAGTGATGCTTTCAGAGAAACAGTACGGTACGACTTACAGATTTTCTGGGCAAAACCTCTTTGGATAGCGTTCAACTGAGACTTGTTTTCCTCGAAGTCTGCCGCTTGCGCCCATACACTTGAGGCATACATGATGATAGGTTCCACCACCCGCGACGTAGATAGTTCTCGTGATTTCGCCATTTAATCCCCAGTTCACCTTCGCTGCACATGCGAGCTGTCTATAAATGTTCGCCACTTTTTACATTGGGCGGTCACATGTGCTTTAAAGTTGAGCCGGCGGTCGATCAGTAGGCCTAGCAGTTTAACTTCCTCGACCAGATTTAGCCGGACGCCGGACATGACTATGTTTGGAGTTTCGTATTTCAACTTTTTGTGAAAAGCATCGCGTTGGTTTTATGCGCTGCAAAGTTGAGTTTGTTAGTGTTACCCCATTGCACTGTCATGCTCAGCGCCCTGCTCGCCTGCTGTTCGATGATATTCGAGTTGCCTGTAAACACGAGAACGACGTCGTCTGCGAACGCTTGACAGTACACTCCCTCTGCTTTAGCATTCGCAGTAACGAGTCTAGGATCACATTCCAAAAGGTCGGTCCGCAGATGGACCCTTGGACGCATCCCTTGGTTGTTTCCTTCTCGTAGACTGCTCTTGCATAGTTGACCTTGATTTTACGGTCGCTGAGGTAAGAGTTTACCATGTCGTAGAGGTTTGTTGGGCACCTCTTCTTCGCTAATTGATTTTTGAGGGTGGGCCACCATGCATTGTCGAAGGCGCCTTCTATATCCAGGGAGATTAAGAGTACGGTATCTTTACTGTCTACTCCTTTTTTGATGTGCTCTACCAGGTCATAGAGGGCGTCTTCAGTGCCTCGCTGGGGCATGAAACCGTACTGTTTCCTACTAATAGTTGGGAGGAGATGCCATTGGAGACGGTTTACCAGAAGCTTTTCGACGATTTTTCCTAGAACGGACAGAAGACCTATGGGGCGGTATGATTTTGGATGTGTGTAATCTGTCTTACCGGGTTTGCGTAGTATGACCACGTGCGCTTCTTTCCATTGCTTGGGAAGTATTTCAGCGACAAGCATTTGTTTGCTATCGCCAAGAAAACCTTCCATTCGCAACGTATGGCTGCTGCACAGATATCAGCGGTTAGCCCGTCTGTACCGGGAGCTTTTTCGGATTCAGAGTTCTCAGTACTGATTCCAGTTCCGCTGATGTGAATGGTGGGTCATTTTCCGGTAAGCCCATAGGCATTTCTGTCGTTCGCTCCCGTAGCTCTGTATGACAAGGTTGGTCTGTGCTCTCAGAGTCGTCGGGATAGAAAGTTTTGGCAAGTAGTTCTGCAGATAGCTGCGGGGATAGAGTGTTACCTTCTGTGTCTCTTAGAGTATTTCTTCCTGTCTTGTCGAAGTTTGTTTCATCACTCTGTAGATCTTGTCCCACATGCTTTCTTTCTCCTGATTCGTGCAGAACTCCTTCCAACTTACCGTCTGAGCTTGTTTGACTTTTGACTTGTAGTCTTGCCGAGCAATTTGATACTGTTCGACTACAAGTTCAACTCTGTCGGGGCGGCATTCCTGATCCGTCTCTTTCTTCTGAGAACTTCCTTTTCAGATTATCGAGCGTTTTCGTATACCATGGGGGTTGGATTTCCCTTCGGCGAGCTTACCAGTGGGATGGTCTGTTCGCAGGCTTCATGTATATTAGCTGTGTAGCTCGTAATCATCGACTCGAGTTCCAATGGACTTTCACATTTCTCTGACTCCGGCGAGATGTTTCCTTCTACAAGGGAGGATTTTAACTGTGACATAAAGTTTGACCATTGTGCCTTCTTGGTGTTGTATTTGCGTGTTGTTATTGGTCTCTGTTGTTCGAGAGCTTTAACTAGGCGCAAAGTGAAGGTAATTGCGTTGTGGTCTGATGTTGTAATACTTTTGTCAACATTCCATCCCTCGATTTTTCCCAGGAGAGACTCGCTGCACGTTGTTACATCTACTATGCTTGTGCAAAGTCTACCTTCCCTAACGATCTCGAAGGTTGGTGTATCGCCAGAGTTGAGAATAAATAAGTCCATTTCGTTGAAGAAAGAGTTTACGGCTTCTCCTCTCTCATTTTGGGATGTACTTCCCCACCAGTGGGACCACGCATTCACGTCACCGGCAACAATCAGGTCTTTTGTCGCTAGTTTTTCACTGAATGCTTTAATCCTGCTGAGGTAGGGGTCGACTATTTGGTCTCCTTCTAAGTAGACAGAAATAACTCCCAGTCTTAGGCCTGTGCCGACCAACAGGACAGCCGCTTCCGTTTCGGTAACAAGTTGGGGTCATGGATTACCCAGTTTGTCACCGAAGACTATTATGGCTGCCTTAACTGGTTTTTGCCTATTTAAACTGCACTGAATAACACGAGTTCCAGGATATTGTTTCATTACGCCTTTGTTTCCCACATAGGGTTCTTGAACAAGGGCAACTGAAACCCCCCTTTCTCTCGCGACCTTCAGGAGTTCTGCTGTTGCATTCTGGGAGCGCTGCAGGTTTGCTTGAATGAAACGCATACCTGGTTCGCCTACTCTTTGGGAGATTGAGCCACGTTCCTCATGAGTGCCTTTAGCAATAAGATATTCGAGACCGCGCTATCCCATCCCATTTTAACCTTTCAGGGCACTCGCTACTAAACGCATTGTGTTCGAGTTCTTTTTGGGGTCTGTTGGGATGAGCAGTCGCGCAGTTCTTGCATTTGGGGGGCAGGTCTTCTTTCCTTGCCTTGCATTGAGTCCAAGAGTGGGATCGACGACATAGTCATTGTGGCGGAGTCGCTGGAGGACCTCGGTGCTATGCTCAGGGACCTCAGTAGAGTATCCTACCAGATAGGTTTGAGGATGAATATGGACAAGACGAAAGTCATGTCAAATGTTCATGTCTCACCTGTACCGGTTATTGTTGGGAATACCACAATCGAAGTTGTTGACGAAACGTCTACTTGGGTCAAAAGATCCAATTAGGTAGATCCAACTTCGACAAAGAGGTCCAGCGAAGGATCCAACTCGGATGGGCAGCGTTCGGGAAACTTCGGCACATCTTTGAGTCCAGAATACCCTAATGCCTAAAGACGAAAGTCTTTAACCAGTGCGTGTTGCCAGTGATGGCTTATGGAACTGACGTGGATCTTAACTATGGGCCTCATAACGAATCTCAAAGTCACACAGCGAGCTATGGAGAGGGCTATGCTCGGAGTCTCTTTCCTCCTCCCCTTACTTCCTCATTACGGATTTCTATGTGTATCTTTATCATATTAGTATACATATAAGGCAGGTATAGTATCAGCAAGGCACCCGTGCGAAACCGGGGCGGGTCACTAGTTAATCATAAAAACCATTTGATATTATGACTAAAACAATTATTATAATTTTACCAAAGCATATTTGTTTTCACTCCCCTTACTTCACATTTAAGGGTCACCACTTGTAAAAAAAGTTGGACCAGTACACCTCCTGGCAACATCCAGAATCATATTCTGCACCACTTTCACCATAAGTGTAAAGAGCGGCCACACTCTTTGTCGGTTAAAGCGCACGCAGATAGGTTGCCCGTAAGACGTGGCGTACCTTACGTTTCCAGGTTATACCCTGGAGCATATATTCCGGCCTCGTTCTGGAGTGTGCCTGTCCACACGTGACAACATCTGCTGCCGGCGTCTCCACGTAACCTTGAGGACATTAGGTTTCTGGTCTTTGGGCACTGATAGACACAGGTATAGACAAAATCTGTGAAAATTTCTATGCCTGTGTGTATCGGTCGCACAACGGGGACCAGGAGATGACGAAACTCACGGAATATTTAAGTGAGGCGGCGGACGCGGCTCAACCCTGCGGCCCAATTAGTGTTACTGGGGGATTTCAACGGACATCATAAGTACCCCGTATGGCTGTACCCATACCGGGACACTGACCATGCTGAGCAGGAAACGAAAAAGTTTGCTTTATCGTTAGATCTAACCCAACTGGTCCAAGAGGTCACAAGAGTACCCGATGTTGAGTTGCATACACCTTATTGTTTAGACCATCTACTGACAATAGATCCAAACCGTTATTCCGTGGTGGTAGCTTCGCCGTTAGGCAGCTCCGACCTGTGTGGTGAAATCTGTATCTGTCTACCATCCGCTCGATCCTAGCCCTAGAGGCAACCGGCGGTTGTGGCGATACAAGTCAGGAGATTGGGACGAGATGCGCTCTTTCTTTGCATCTTACCTATGGCAGTCTTTGTGCTTCATTTCTGGTGATCCCTCAGTCTGCGCGGATGCTGTGACTAATGTGATACCAACGGCTAAGGAATATTTCATTCCATACTCCGACGTCTCCTTATCCAGAAAAGCTCGCCCTTGGTCCAAACCAATGTAAAAAAGACTCAATGTAAAAGTGCTGAAGCACTTAAACATGAGGCCTACCTAGCCTGGGTTGATGCTCGACAGCGTAAGGCAAGGGGCATACCATACACCAGAAGAAGAAAGCGTTCAACAATGCTGCTAAGGCAAGCAAAAAGGTTTTTCAGACGGCTCGTTTTGACTACATTAGTAGAATAGGGAACAAACTAGCTTTGTACCCTGCGGGCAGCAAAGCGTTATAGCCCCTAGCTAAATCGGTCGAATCGAACTTTTGCCGCCCGCACTACCTCCAATGCTGAAACCTGATGGAACACTGGCTCACACTGCAATGGAGAAGGATATTTTGCTGAACGTTGTTGAGATGCAACGTGTATCTCACTTTGCAAAATCTTCGCGTCTAGATGCTGGTAGCGCGACACCTCCTACTCCATCTGGCTGTCCAACTTTAATATCCGAGATGCACATTCATCAAATGTAGGTTCACAAAGCACTACGCAATCTGGACGTGAATAAAGCCGGTGGCCCAGATGGTGTTCCTGTCATAGGGTTGAAGGCTTGTGCGCCTGAGTTGTTCCCGATACTGTCGCGCCTATTCAGACTCTTGCTCCAAACTGGGTTGGTCCCGAAGTCTTGGAAGCTTACCAATGTGCAACCAGTGCCCAAAAAGGGTAGTCGTGCTGATCCTGCCAACTACAGGCACATTTCGATCACATCCATACTCTGCAAGACTATGAAACGTGTCTTAAACCACAGGCTCGCTTAAGATCAGGCGAGATGGTGGTCAAGTGCGAACCTATTCTAGATAAAAAAAAAAAACAACGCCGGAGTCCCTCTTCCTGCTACATATCAATGATCTTTGGGTACGCAGATGTAAGCACCATTGTAGAGAGCTACATATCTAGTGCGAGAGCTTTTGGTCAGCAAACTCAGGTACTGAGAGAGAGTTTGATCGAACGTTTGAGCTTGACCCTTGAGGCGGTGTATGAATGGGGCGATGCCAATCTGGTCTAGGTCAACGAGAGGCTGGTCACGCTAGAGACGTGCCAAATGGCTCATAGGCAACGAACGACACTGTTGTGCAAAAAAGACTTCAAAGCCGTGAACATCGCCGGAAAATTTGCTACCCTATCGGTTTTTTATCGGATACACTTTGGAGAGTGTGGGACTGATTTGCATGATCTAATACCACCTTACTTTTTTTCTATTGGTATGCTCGTAGCTCGAGAAAGTCATCTCACCTTTTCATTGTTGATGCTCCAAAGACACGAACTAAGAGATATGACTCTATTTTTGTGATAAGAACGTCTAGGCTGTGGAATACGTTGCCTTAGTCGGTTTTCCCGATAAATACAATCTTTGCGTTTTCAAATCGAAAGCGAATTGGTTTCTTTTAGGTGTAAACACGCTCCATCGTAGACCGCATCGTCGTTTAACATCAGGCGAGATGGCGGTAAAGTTAAAAAATTAAAAATGTGTGCGCTTAAGACAGCGCGGCAGAAGTGAAAACTAAAATAAGAAATACTTATATTTAGAGACCACTAAATAATTTAAATAATAAAATATATTTAGAAATTGAAAATTAGGCTATACCTAGTAAGTACAGCAACACGAGAATAGCATGCATAATTATGATAGGGGAGCCCACGATGCTAAACGGGGAGTTACTCGAGCGTCATAGAGACCTATTGGATTGCAAAGCTTAGACAATAAAGAGAAAAAAATGTTTAATAAAGTTACCTTTTCATTTGTAGGGGGGGCGCGGCTATAGAATTTCAAGTATGAAAAATCAGCTTTATGAGTTAATTAAATAAATAAATATTGGTGGACAATTCACACACAACACCATCTGACCCCAAACTAAGCAAAGCTTGTAATATGGCGGCCAGATAGCTGACATAATACTTATATAGTTCTAAATACATACTTATTATACATAGAAACACCCAGACACAGTGCAAACATTTGAATTCATCACACAAATATTAGCGATGAATTTTTGTTACTTCGGCATATTTTTCGTTATTCTTGAATTTCGCTCGAGAATGTAGAGATGTTTTTTTATAAGTTTGTAGCCGTCCCTTTTCTTCGTGTCACTCTCGAATTGTCAGATTAGTGGAATATACACTTTCTTAGCATGTAATTAACTCACCTCATCTTAATCTGACGTGCTCGTTAATGATGATCAAAAAATTTTTTTTCCTAGTCGGCATTATATGTACATGAGACTCATTTTAGGTTGAGGTACTTTACCGAAGCCACGTGTCTGACTGCGCTAGGCAGTCCGCGAATAGAGAAAAATGGCGGGAGATCGTACGGAGAGCTGTGTCCACCCCTACCACCGACGTGGACGCCTCGTCGTGACCACGACCGCTCTGCCAAGAGCGATACGATAAAGAAGAACTTTACCGGGTACAAGGTTTCAAACTGTATATTAATCTGCCGCGCTGGAGTAAATCCCGAAATCCCTTCTGGGGCTCCCCTACTAGCCGCTGTTATGTATTGTAATACATAACAGCGGCTGAATGACTTGAGCACTCATGGACCAGAATAAATAAAAAAAAATACGCGGGTCGGAATGTCGGAAATAGCGTTTGACTAGCAATTTTTTTAGTATTTGCTATTTATTTATTTTACAGCTATTTCGCTAAAAATGCATAAATATGTTATGTTTATAGTGTATGTGTAAGTGCTGTGATGAAAATAGGTGTCATTTTGTGTGTTTACGTAGTGTAAGTGTTGTGATAAAACAGTAAGGAATATGAGTACATTACAACAAAACCTTTTTTGCAATGGATTTGAAATGCAAATTTAATATCTCGGCACAAATTTATGTGGTAAGTACCAAGAAGTGTAGAAGTTAATGTCGCGATAAAAAGACATACATAAATAAAATAAACACAGGTACACAGGGAGTATATTATATTTCTCGCTCTGACGCGCTTGTACACTGTAATTCGTTTCTCGCTCTATCATCCCGATTTTACCCGAAAAGCTATTATCATACCCGAACGTGACGCTAGATTTCAATTCACAGTCTACGAAAATTCTGTCTAGGCACGCCAAATGAAGTTTTCTCTTCAAAAAAAGTTGCGTTTATTTTAAGTTGCGTTGTAGATGTTTCTTACAAATTTGAATTTTTGCCTCGTAAAAGCTAATTACAAGTAATTTAATGTCGGTGACGCAGAGAAGTTATGTCAACTGATTTAATATTGAGAGCCAGACCATTGTTTTTTTATATCTAGGGAATATTTATGATGAATTTAAGATTCAGAAACTACTTACTCCAACCCACAGGATTCCTTTGCGTTGAAGTCATATGATAAATCTTAGTATTCTCCCCACCCTTGTCCTGGTTGGTGGAAGTCTCACTGGCCGCAACAATAATGGCATTGTTCACAAAATCACATGGTATGATACCGATAACAACATTAGGGTCTTGGTGAGCCGTGTGGAGAAGCCCCAATCCCACGCCAAGAACGTACTGAAATGAAGAATTAAAATAGTGATCGTTTCTCTGGGTTTTCTTTCATTGCTGCAAAATCACCATCAGCCTGCAATCGTCCATTGATGGACAAAGACCACTCCCGCTACTCTGCCCTATTCGCGGATTAGCGTTTCCAAATGGATTCCTCTCTCTTCACTCTCATAGCCATTTAAGCCATATTGCTAAAATATGAAATCTGATTGTTACCCCGGTAGCTCCATAAACGCAGCTATTGTCGAGCCAGCCTGGACTTGGTTCTCGATACGTGCACGTAACTGTAATCAAAGGTTAAATTCTGTCAAATCAAAATATAACGACAATACTTTTTTTATTAATAATGATTCACCAGCCAACCTAATAACTAATATATTTATTACAATCTAGCCTAATTTGGAAAGTCTAGGCTAATGAGTAATTTTCTTATGACTTAGGTTGCTAAATAATATTAAACGTAAGATTGTGTCCATAAGCACTTTTCTTATTGTATCTTGTAAGGCGAAGCCACTTTGTTCGTGTTTACTTTTTATGTAATATTTATAAATCTAAATTGCACTAACACTGCACTTTAACATAGGTGTTCATTTAATTTGCACTAAATCAACTCAAACGGTTTTGTCCGTTTAAGCCTCCGCACTAACTCAGTGTTGTCAAGGAGCTGGATTGCCTCGACATTAACATGACAATGAAGTCTTCGTTCGTGAGCTTCTGCATATTTTCGGATCACGTCACTAACATAATCCATTTTTAGGTCTCGATGGATGTCAGCATTTCTTATAAACCAGGGAGTGTTGACAATATCCCTTAGCACTTTGTTCTGAAATCTTTGTACAATTTCAATATTGCTTGGTTTAGTACAGCCCCACAACTGTATACCATATGTCTACACTGGCATTAGGACTTGTTTATACAATAGAATCTTGTTATGTACTGATAACACAGAATTTCTTCCAAGTAGTCAATACACATTTTTATAGCGTATCGCTAATTCCTCTCTTTTCTTCTTGACGTGAACCTGCCAGCGTAACTTCGCATCTAGAGGCATCCCTAAGTATTTAGCTTTGTTTTCATAAGGTATGGGTTGATTGTTTATGAAATCTTGATGATATTTTACTTTTTTATTTGTAAAATCTATGTAAAATCTACATGAACGCTTTTAGATTCATTCAACTTGATGCGCCATTTTTTCGTCTAGTCATAGACTTTATTAACCGCGAATTGCGCCATCTCTGTAGCTTCTGCATGAGTATCACCTAGTGCTAAAATCGCGAATCATCTGCTATCAATCAATCGAAGTGTCATCTGCGAATGTCGCAATAGTAGTATTTTCTAGTGTTGGTATATCACAAGTATATAACAGGTATAAGATGGGACCTAATACACTCCCTTGTGGTACTCCAGCTTTAATTTCTTTGAGTTTAGAATAGGCTTCATCTTGCTTTATTCTAAATACTCTAATGATATATGCGATTGCAATACATCTGAAAATTGTTTGGGTAACATTAATTTTAGTTTGTGTGCTATCCCTTCATGCAACACTTTATCAAAGGCCTGTGCTACGTCTAAAAATATTGTGGCACATACTTCCTTTTCTTCTAAGGCTCTTACTATAATGTTAGTGATTATATGAACCTGATTTATCGTAGACAGCTTCTCTCTAAATCCAAACTGGTAGTTTGGTATGAGATTTTTACTTTAAATTATAGGTTTTAATATTTTTAATAATAATTTTTCAAACAATTTAGACATCACAGGGAGCAGAGAGATTGGCCTATAAGACGAGGCTTCATTCGGGGGTTTTCCTGGCTTTTTTATCATTATGCCTTCGGCAACTTTCCACAGATCAGGAACATACCTTAATCTAAAGGCAGCATTGATAAGCGTCGTAAGTTTAACAATGGCTTTACGTGTGAGATGTCGCAGGATCATTCCTGTAATTAGATCATATTCTGGAGATTTTTCAAACTAATTATTAGTTTTATTTCTTTGTAAACTTCTTTTGGTGTAACTAACTTTATATCTATATTATCTTGTGATATATTGTCCATATTATATAAGTACTCACAACATTTTCTTCGTTAGGCTTGAAGATGTTTTCAAGATGACGCGCAAATGTTTTAGATTTTTGATCATTCCTAATAGCCCATTTCCCGTTTTCTTCTTTAATGGGAGGAATATGGGTTATTGGTCGTTTCATACTTTTCGTAGCTTTCCAAAGTGAATAGTCTGAGTTGTGGTCGCTGGATAATTGTTGAAGGTTCATAAATTGTAAGTTTTAATCATCGCATGAAGTTCCTTTGTAAGTTTATTTAATAAGGTTTTATCATCTGGACAACGTGTCATATGCCATTTTTTTCGTTGTTTCCTTTTTCTAGCTATTAACTGCTTAATTTCCATAGAATAGCTAGTACCTTTTACTCGCTGTTTGATAGTTGGTGTATTTTTCCAGGCCATTTAGTTGGATGTTTTCAATAAGCTTTTGACTTCTGTATCTAATTGTGGCGGTGTTTTGAGTGGAACATTTTAGTTTATTACTTCATGTAATTTTTTTTTGGAAGGTTTCCCTGTCTATATGCTTATTAATTAGACTCAACCTATTTTCTTTATATATAAATTTATCGCTAACAGTTAAAATTATTGGAGAATGATCTGCACTCAAATCAAAGCAATGTTCTGTATTAATGTAGTTTCTTGATATATTATTGTAAGTATATGAAAAAATCTATCAAATCAGATTTTTGCTTTGGGTCAGTTGGCCAGTAAGTTGGATGACCAGTGGAGATTGTGTCACCATTGACTAGCTGTATCGCGGACAAGAGTTTTTTTTCTTTAGTTTTCGTAAGTCGAGAGCCCCAGTATAGATTTTTAGCATTGAAATCTCCTCCAATGATATATCGGTAATTAAAATATTTTAAGTAATTTATATATTGCTCCTTTTTTAAGGCATGCTTTGGTGGGCAGTAGATTGACGCTATTGTGAGGGTGTATAGTTTGGTTTTCACACATACAGGTACGGATTGTATTTCTCTTTCTTCATGCCTGTATACTTCATAATTAAATAAATTTTCTTTGATAATAACTGCATTTCCACCTTTTGCAGTACTATAAGGATGCAGCGCATGGTAAACTTTATAACCTCTGAATGTTACATAACACTGTTCAGTGGCATGTGTCTCTGATATAAAGCATATGTCAATGTTTTTTTGTGTCTAGGACTAATTGTAACTCGTTTTGATGTTGTAATAGCCCGTTGGAATTCCAAGCCATGATGTTTAAGTTAGCCATTACTTATTTCTGGATATGGCACAATTCTTGCCATTTTCTAATTTCTTTAATCGCACATCAAACGAGTTCATTAATTTGAGAAATTTTTGGCCACTATCATTTGCTGTTAAGTGGTGGGTATTGGTAGCAATTACATGGGCATATGTTGTTTTATTATTAGTACCTTGGATCTTTGCATTGCTTGGTTTAGTGTTATTAACAACTGTATTATAATAGTTAGTTGTTGCGAACGAGGAGTAGTGGCAAATCCTTTTTTTGATGATTTTATTTTGAATGTTTTGAAATTCTTTGGCTACAAAACGACCTCTATTAGTGCCAGGATGTGGAGCGCCGCAATGTACACATTTTGGTTTTTCTTCTGCTTTTTTTTTGCAGTCTATAGTTAGATGTTTGCCGGTACATGTGACACATCTTAGTTTTTTTGCGCTGTACTTCTACGTATGTCCATATGCTTGACATCTCTTACACTGTGGAACAAGTTTTGTTGTTCTCAAAGGCTAAATTTCAACTATGCACCCCAGTATAGACTTAATATTTTTTTAATTTTTTTTTGATATCTTGATCTTTATAGAATGTAAGCACATGTAACATGTTGAAAGGTTCTTTATTTTTCCACCTCAGTTTGTTCACTACATTCTCAATCTTAAAGTCCTTTTCTTTCAAGTTCGCAATAATTCTGTTTGGCTTCCATGTTGAATGCAACTGTTTCGCCATAACTCTACTGGGTCTTTCTTGCTTGTTTTCATAAGAATGTTATAGCCAATTTTTTTTGGTCTAAGCCAATTTTTTTATAATAGCTCTATAGGCATCTTCGTTAAAAGTGTTAACCTTGACGCTATCTCCATGTAACATTTTAACTTGGAAAGAAGCTCCTGGTTGTGTATGTGAGAGGTCATCAAAGAAAGTTTGATAGTCCTTAACACCGTCTATAGGTGGTGGTTGTGGTATTTTTTTAGGAGCAACTGTGCGGCTACTTCCTTTTTTTTTGCGGTGACGGAGTAATAGGAATTGGTAAAGTGTTAAATTTTCTTTTTTTTCCTAGATAGTGCTCTTACCCACTCAGTTTCTTTGTCTAGTTCTTCTTCATCCGTACAGTACTCTGCTTGCTGAGAAGAACATTCTTCCGTACGATCGTTAATTTTGTCGACTTTTTTCAATAGTTAAAGTCTTAACTTGCTCTTGGAGCTTTTCGAATTCTTTCTGTAATGTTCTTACCACATTTTCTATTTATTCTCGCTGTGCCGTTTCTTCGCGATAGCGAGAATACAGGATGCGTTCAGTTTCCGTTTTTAACGTTATTTGACTGGTACTAGAGCCAGCCATGATTAATTGAAGTCAGGTATGACTTCGCCTTAACAATAATAATGCACGGGCAGCCGCAAGGCAACGCGACACAGAATCAAGGTCATATCGACACTGTACGTACGACGCGATGAGATTAGTCAGCACAACACTATTACCGCGGATTACGCGACGTGACTGTTCTTAGCGAACTGTCAATGAACACTGACAAAGACGACAATACTGACGACAAAAAAAATATTAAATAAAATAAAGAAAATTTAAAAACTCAAAAAACCCGACTGCATAAAATGTGAACCAAACTACGTACTTACATACTATAAAACTGAAAAGAATAAAACAAGCACTTAGATTCCTGGTGGTCTAGAATTCTGTAATATGTTATTGAATTAATACTATTGCAGAAAATAAAATATATTCTAGTAAAGGAACATAACAACTGAACAGTCGGGATCCATTGAACAATTAGATTGGCTGTAAAATAATAATGGAAATAATGGAATTTTAATAATGGAAAGCATGCCTGCCACATAACACTACAGTGACACGCAGCTATTGGAACATGAAGAGTCCAAATCATTACCTAGCACTGCACTCTCGTCACCAAGATATTAAAATGTTATATAAGCCCTGTAATTTATCTGGAAACATTGACCTTCAAACCGGAACACAGGAATGTTTGCCTATTACTGCTTGGCGATAGAATAACTGGCAAAGGTGTGGTATTTCCCCAGGCGGACCCTGCCAAGAGTCCTACCACTACAATTATACGAAGTTTTCTGCTACCTATAAACCTATAAATATGTGAGAATGGTTGTTACGCAACTTTAAATCGATATACATCCTAAATGGTCAGCCAAATCAAAAAAACGTTGAAAGAAAACTACAATTTATTTTGAAATGCCTATTCAACGATACCCCTTTTGATATAGTTTGTTGAGTTTCATTTTTTTAATTTGGACAATAGGGCGTCCGGTAGCCGCCATATTGAATTTACACTAATGTCATGTCTGTAGTGTCACTAGCGAAGCTAAGAGGAATCGATTGACGTGCGAATCATAAAAATCGGTCCAGGGTTTCGGTCTGTATAGTGCTTCAAAGAATCATACATACATACATATATAGACTGACTAGCTTTTACCCGCGACTTCGTCCGCGCCACATATTTATTAAAGTAATTGAGGCAGTACCTACTTGTATGTCTACTACCATACAAATTCACGTTTCCTAATCAAAATCGGTCTAAGTCAAAGTTTTATATTTATTAATAAATGTACAATTTACACGACAAATTACAGAAAAACTATGTTCCCAAAAAATTAATCAAAAACGGACTTTAATTTAAAATCATATTGGGACGGTCCACCAAATTTTATTAGAGTCTATTAGTAGATATTAGTAGATATATCGTCTGATTACATGAACGCAAATTTTAGTTTGTTGTTCATATTTCAAAAACCGCCGCACTGATTTCGATAAAATTTATATAACCACCTCTGAACCAATCTACCAACCAAAAAAATAACCATCTGAATTGATTCACAATTGGAAATACAACTGGATTGATAACCTCCTCCTTTTTTGAAGTCGGTTAAAAATAGCATACAAAGAGTGCAAAGATCCTTCCATGCACACTTTTACTCCTCATTTCCACTCTTTTCAACTCTTTTTCTGTGATAAAGAGTCGCCTATATCCTTTCCTAAGTCTAGTCTATTTGTGCACCAAATTGTAACAAACTCTTTAAGTGGCTTAGGCGTTAGACGGTAACAGACAGAGAGAGTTACTTTCATATATATAATTTCATATAATTTCATATTAGAATTGAAAACAGGTGTTCCTGATCATTTTATAGGAGGCAGTTGTAAAAGATTACCGAAAAGTAATACGTTTACTCCTCCAAAAAACTCATTTTCGCAGTTCTTAATTTGCCTTAATCGAGCGTCCATCATGCATAACATTTGATAAGACACCATGGAAATCTCGTCGACTATCAAAAATTCTGTCTGATACGCCATTTAGTGGCTGCGCCCATCTAAAGTATTGAGGTTGTATAGTGCACTGTATTCTTCTTGTCAAGCCCTTTTATTTGATACCCATGTTGATGGGATTGATAAAACCTAAGTTATCCGCCATTGTGTAGAGGCCGCCATCTTGGATTTTAATTTTATATAGTACGTTGTATTCTACTGGTTGAGCACTTTCATTTGATACCCATATTGATGGGATTGATAAAACCTACGTTATCCGCCCTTTTGTAGCGGCCGCCATCTTGGATTTCAATTTTTTATAGTATATTGTATTCTGCTTGTTGAGCCCTTTCATTTGATACCCATGTTGATGGGATTGATAAAACCTACGTTATCCGCCATTTTGTAGCGGCCGCCATCTTGAATTTCAATTTTTATAGTCTATTGTATTCTGCTTGTTGAGCCCTTTCATTTGATACCCATATTGATGGGATTAATAAAACATAAATTATCCGCCATTTTGTAGCGGCGGCCATCTTGAATTTATTTAATTACATTAATTATAAATAAATGATACCGCTAGAAGCGTCTTGAAACGCTCTTGAGAGTAAATGGCTCAAACGGGTAAAAGTAAGGCGGCACTTCATATGCCGAAACATAAACACCGCACTTATGTAACCTGACACCCGTTTTCCTGCCAAATTTGTAAAACGCGAAAAGCGGCCAGTATATCAAGCGGTTATATAAGTATCCCCGTATAGTTAAGAATTATAAAATTGCTGGAACAAACGTTTATCGACTCCATTTCAAGTGTTTAGATACAAAGTTTCAAGGTTTTATCGTCAATAGTATTGAACTTCCAGACTTTCACCCCCAATTCCACCCCCGTAGGTACAGTTCGAAACTACAAAACTGCTAAAACATACATTTTATGGTTTCGTGGTAAATATCTAGACGTAAAGTTTCATAGTTCTTCAACAATGACGAAGTTTTCCATATAAACTTTCATCCCTTATTTTAACCCTTTCAACCCTTTTTTCGGAACAAAAAGTAGCCTATGTCCTTTCTCGGAATCTATTCTATCTATGTATCAAATTTCATCAAAATCTGTTGCTTGGTTTAGGCGGTAAAGACGGACAGACAGACAGACAGACAGAGTTACTTTCGCATTTATAATATTAGTATGGATAAACACATTACCACTCCTTTGCGTCGCGCAGTCGGGTAAAAATTAGACTCACCCACTCCTGGCCGGACGATGCATATTGGTAAGCCTGAGCTTCTCTCGCGAACTAACTCATCTGATACCGATTTCGTAAAGGTGTAGGTGTTGGGCCAACTTTTGATCAAACTGGAATCAAACATACTCGTAATTGGGATGTTAACTTGGCCAAAAACATACCGATCTAATTAGTCAAGTGGATAATAGAAAAATATGGGATAAGAATTTTTTGTTCTATCAAATTATTAGTAATCGACAATGATATAGATAATAATGACACATCCGGAAGTGGGGATTTTGATTTTGACGTCACGTCTCAATAAAAATCGTACAATGAAGTGACGTCACTCGACATTTCTAAGCACGGTACCTTCATTATTTTTGTTTGTGAAAGAAAAGTTTTATTTTAAATCAGCATGCCTATTGAGATTATTTCACAAGACTTTAGAACAAACAAACACACTAATACAAAAAAATATTAAATTTAAAACCCAAAGATTCTGATAGACCAGACATGTGCCGCTAAAGTCCTGTTTTTAGGGAAGTAAACGTACCTGGGTGTAATATCATCCAATCTCTCAGGGTCCATAGTTTCCGCCATAGATATCAGGGCGTCAGGTGGTACGGGGGACTTATAGAAACTCTCCTGGATGTCTTTCCATGCTGAGGTCGTGGTAGCGTTGGTGTACGCAGTCGACACATGGACGTAGGATCTGGGAAAAAAGTCCTTAGGATGTAGTAATAGGGGGATGTTTTATTTATGACACCAGTATGTTGCGCTCTGTTTGGACTGAATGTTATACTGTAGGTACTAAAACCGTAATGAACAAATCTTAAAACATCAATTCCAATTTCATACAATGTCAACAAATAATAAATTAATTATAATACTACTAGCAACCCGGGGCGGGTGGCTTCGCACGGGTGCAATACTGATACTAAAAATACGAATAAAAAATGGTTATTGTGGGTTATCCCTAATACCTGGGCCACACTAACGGGAAATGCCATTAATTATCACGTTAACGGGTGTTAATCGTATCTGTAAAATACAGAGATGTGACGTATCTTAGATAAAAGTATCTAAAATACAGATACAAGATACAAAATACGTATTTACATCTTGTATTTCAAATACTTTTTATTTTTTCTATTTTGTATCTTTCATTTAGATACATTTTCCGGTTATCTTTGTATTTTGAAGATACTTTTTTCCGTAAGATATTTTTACTAAAATAAACTTAAAAAAAGCAGTTTTTCTCTCTGAAAGCAACTGAACGATGAACGTCGTTTAAAAAAAAATCGCGTATATGGTCGAGAACCAAATGACAGATGGCGACACTATCGTTCTACAAATGTCATCGACTAAGATGTCCTGTCTATTCCTGTCACTGTCACTAATTCCGTATTTTTTTCGTATGCACTTGTTGCATGGTGTTTCGAATAGAGATGATCGATATTAGAAAAATATCGAAGTTAACATCGAACGTAAAACATCGATGTGCAAAAAACATCGATATCTAAAAACATGGATATTTTGTGTACAAAAAAATTACGAAATTTGTTTACTATTATTTTAATTTAAACTGACACAGGAGAAAACCTGGACCATATATACATGTATCGATGCATCGAATCAAACCGATATAACGTTAATTTTAAAATATCGATTATACATCGATATTTTAAATAATAAATATAGTAAATAAGGTGAGTCAGTAAAAATGATATACTCAGATAAATATATTAATCCAAGTTATGTTGTGTGCAAAATAAGAAAAAATATATTTAATCTCTCGCACTAAAGTACAAAATCTTTTCTTTTTATGATATTAACTAGCAGTACCCCGTGGTATTACCCGTGTTGTTCCCGTTATTTTTTGGGATAAAAATGTCTTCCAGACTGGGGTCGAAAGTATTCCAAAGTTACGACGTGATTGAGTGACAAACATCCATATAACGATATTTATAATATTAGTAGGACTAGCAAGATATATCGATGTGACAATCGGATGTTACATCGGAAAAAATTTCCATCCAATTTTCCAATCGATGTTTTATTTCCATGTCGATTACTACGACGTAATTGAGCAACAAACATCCAATATATCTAATGTTAAAACATAAAATAATTTCATAAACAAGAACAAAATTCAAAAATTTGATTAACCCCCGACTACCTCAGATTTGTTATATTTTTTACAACATTCTACTAGTCAAGCCCTTTCATTTGATACCATATTGAGGTAGTTGTGAAAAAAGAAATGTATTTCGCCATTTTGTAGTGGCGGCCATCTTGGATTTGAAATTTAACATAGTGCAAAGTATTCTACTAGCCCTTTCGTTTAATACCCATATTGAGGTAGTAGTGAAAAAATAATGTAATTCGCCATTTTGTGGTGGCGGCCATCTTGGATTTGAAATTTGTTATAGTGTATAGTATTCTACTAGTCAATCCCTTTCATTTGATACCCATATTGAGGTAGGTTGTGAAGAAATATTTTGTCCGCTATTTTGTGGTGGCGCCATCTTGAATCGATATTAACTAAACATAGGTAAGAACATCCGCACGGATATTAACCTTCAAATAAAAAAAACCGCATCGAATTCGGCCCATCCGTTTGAGCTCTACGGTACCACAGACAGACACACGAACAGACAGATAGACAGACAGACAGGCAGATAGACAGACGTCGACGTCAAACTTATAGCACCCTTTTTGGTCGGGGTTAATAACAACAATCCTCGCAAAACACGAACAAAATTAAAAATTTTGATTAACCCCCGACTACCTCAGATTTGTTATCTGTACAACATTCTACTAGTTAAACCCTTTCATTTGATACCCATATTGAAGGAGTTGTGAAAATAGACATATATTTCGCCATTTTGTAGAAGCGGCTATCTTGGATTTGAAATTTGTCATAGTGCAATGTATTCTACTAATCAAGCCCTTTCGTTTGATACCCATATTGAGGAAGTAGTATAAAAAATAATATAATACAACATTTTGTAGTGGCGGCCATCTTGGATTTGATTTTTTTATGGTGTATAGTATTCTACTAGTCAAGCCCTTTCATCTGATACCCATATTGAGTCAGGTTGTGAAGAAATATTTGGTCCGCCATTTTGTGGCGGCGGCCATCTTGAATTGATATTAACCAAACATAGCTAAGAACATCTGCACGAATATTAACTTTCAAATAAAAAAACCGCATCGAAATCGGCCCATCCGTTTGAGCTCTACGGCGCCACAGACAGACACGCACACAGACAGACAGACAGACATCGACGTCAAACTTATAACACCCCTTTTTTTGGTCGGGGGTTAAAAAAAACAAGTCTTGCCAGTTGTTCTAACGTAAAAAGTTCTGAGATCCATGTTAATTATTATTAATTTGGTCAGTCCCTACTTTAATGCATCTGGAAAACTGGACCGAATAATTATTGAACAAGAACAAAATTAAAAATTTTGATTAACCCCCGACTACCTTAGATTTGTTATCTTTACAACATTCTACTAGTCAAGCCCTTTCATTTGATACCCATATTAAGGGAATTGTGAAAAAAGAAATGTAATTCGCCATTTTGTGGTGGCGGCCATCTTGGATTTGAAATTTGTTATAGCGTATAGTACTCTACTAAACAAGCCCTTTCATATGATACCCATATTGAGGTAGGTTGTGAAGAAATATTTTGTCCGCCATTTTGTGGAGGCGGCCATTTTGAATCGACATTAACCGAACATAGCTAAAAACACCCGCACGAATATTAACTTTCAAATAAAAAAAACTGCATCGAAATCGGCCCATCCGTTTGGGCTCTACGGTGCCACAGACAGACACACACACACAGACAGACAGACAGACAGACAGACAGACAGACAGACAGACAGACAGACAGACAGACAGACAGACAGACATCGACGTCAAACTTATAACACCCCTTTTTTTGGTCGGGGGTTAAAAATTAGTTAAGAAGTTTAGTTTTCCCTTGATTTATAGACTAAATACTAACTATATTCTCATTTACCTGATCCTTGTTATCAACGCGATATATTTATTCGAAAATTGTTTTCTCGTATAAACTTAAGTTCAATTATATGTTGTTTTCTTACAAAAGTATTTTATCTTTAAAAAGTATTTGTAAGACACGTATTTTGTATCTAGTATTTCAGATACTTTTTTAGAAAAATATTTGTATCTGGTATCTGAAATCCTTTTTTCTTAAGTATCTTGCATCTTGTATTTCAGATACTTTGTATAGGGTATCTTATACATCTCTGGTAAAATAAACCTTCGGCACACGTCCATTAAGTGTGTTAATGGTTAATGTCCGTTAACGCGATAATTAATGGCATTTCCCGTTAGTGTGGCCCCAGCATAAAGAGATAAACATATTATACCATTGTTGGCTTTTTGTAGACTTTTTTGACGGGTACGGGTTTTGCAGGCTTTTTTATACTGCAGTACATTATTTTGATCCATGTCGTAGGATCCAGCCAGCGTTTGCAAAGTAAGCGCAAAAAATGTGTTTATTCATGATATCAGGTTAGAAACCTTTAAAATTATTAGTGTTTCTCTACTGTTGTATGCACATATTATAATCATAATCATAATCTTTTATTTCATAAAACCAATTCACATGTTAGAAATTTATAAGCATACACAAATTATAGTACAAAAAATTCGGTATACAATAGGTATCTTTCCATAATATAGTGTCAAACGAAAATTAATTTCAAATTCACACAATGTCAATAACTAATAAATTAATTACAATATACTATAACGATAATGTCAACTACATATTATGTAGTTTCAATTAAACAAAATGTTGTTGATTTATAAAGGCGAGGCATAAAATTCCTCATATCCATAGAACGCCCGCTCAACAAGCCAGATCTGTAATTGACATGTAAAACTCAATAAGCTAGGTGCAGCCTTCACATGTTTTGGAAGGTTATTGTAGACGTCTGGACCCATAACATGGGTTAATTTCGTCGATTTAGACAACGTACGCCCCACTGTAGCGAGGATGCCCGCACTCCTCGTGGGGTAGCGATGGTTCGCCCCACAGACCTCGAAGGAGTCCAGGTGAGTTCTTACATACAGTGCCACTTGCATTATCACCACTGATGGTAATGTAAGAATGCCCAGAATATACATATAAACCTTCCTCTTGATTCACGCTATCTATTTTAAAAGACCCGCATCAAAATCTGTTTGGTAGTTTTAAAGATCTAAGCACACATAGGGATAAAGGGACAGAGAAAACGACTTTGTTTTATAGTATGTAGTGATAATGAAATGATAATGTCAACTAGTTTAAATTAAACAAACATTTGTTGATTTATAAAGACGCTGAATAAAATTCCTCATATCCGTAAAACGCTTGCTTAACAAGCCAGCACTGCAATCGACATTTAAAACTAGATAAACTAAGTGCGGTCTTCACATATTCTGGAAGGTTATTGTACGTCTGGACCTATAACAAGGGTCAATTTCGTCGATTTGGACAACATACGCCCCACTGTAGCGAGGATGCCCGCACACCTCGTGGGGAAGCGATTGTTCGCCCCACAGACCTCGAAGGAGTCCCAACTAATCTTCCACAATTGACAGATGTGGTAGGTGCCTTGTGGTATCTCTAGATTTAGCCAAAGATTTTGACTTCTCGTCAGTTAGTGGGCTAAAAAGCTGTGTTTTGCACTTGGAGTCAGCGCTGGATTGGTCTTGACAGTACTGAGTCGTTTCTGTGTCGCCGGCCAGGCGATGACAAGCGATAATTTTCTTACAAATTTAAATTCCATGTTGTGCCAATTGTTGTGCCATGCAATGAAAAACGAACGTTATAAACGTTTGAGCTAAATGACAGTAACACTCCACGAGATCGACATAATATTTAAACATGGTAACATTTTATTATTGACTGCACAAAGAATGTAAAAAAACATTGATTTAAGTTATTCTCCCTAAATGTTTTCATTTTTACTGTACGGCTTCCTGTTTTCTTATAAATATGTATTTCTGTGTCCAAAGTGATATAAGTTCGCCATTCATGCTGCCGGCAAGGGATCAAAGAGTTTAAGGTCTTGTGCATATTAATTTTATTCGTCGAGCAAAAATATTTAAATTATTTTTTTAGTGGGCACCATTTACAGTGAATTTTAATAGTAATATTTTGCTGTGGAAATGTATGTACATGCACGTCCGCCATATGCACGACGAAGTATGTCGGGATTCACCACGGAGGGTCACGATTTTCCTACCAACTAAAACCCCACAGGTTTCTCCGGCTCTAGGTTGGCGGCGAGTAGTCCCGGCGTCGCTCTTGTATTCGACCGGGACTCTGCCATTGCCACCGCCCTAGCGTACCCGCCACGTGGGGGTACGAATCTCGCATTTGGCTCCAGTGACGCGCCGGAAACCAACGACGCCTCACAGGTTCGGAAAGGCCTAAACCAAGGTGAGATGCTGGACGGCCCAAAACCTTTGACGCCCTAGGCCCTCCTGTGGCCTAGTGGAGGCGAAATGCGAGGAAAACCACCTGGAAAACTTAGGGTTTTTAATTAGCTGATAAGAAAATCAGCCGACTAACCTTCCCAAATCTTCCAGACTCTTTCCTCAAACTTCTAAATGCGCTGCTCGAAGAGCGAAGAGCGCGAATAGAAGTGCCTTCCTCAACTGGGATTAGCGATCACACAACAAGATACCACCAAGGCAAGTATTGTGACAACAAAATAAAAACAGGAGTTAAACATCGACCGAATGTTTTTTTAAGATATTCCAGAAATAAAGGTTTATTATTGTAGTAATGGTAATTAGAGAAGTTACTGTACCTGAGCTGTTTGCATGATTTCCCCAACAGCAGCGCTTCCCTGGTGCCTCTGACGTTGATGAGAGTGGCTGACCGCAGCGTTTCGTCGAACCGAGTCGTGGCTGCCATGTGGAATATTACATTCACCTACACCGACCGAACAACGACATGTTACCACAGAGAATATTTAATACTAAAAAATCCTGTAATCCAACAAACTGCTTTTATGTATTTCGTACTAATATCTTAAGCCAACATCACTCACGGTTTTATCCGCGTTGCTTTCACTCCGTTTATTTTCCCGGGCCAAAAGTAGCCCATTTGTTATTGCAGATTAGTCGCAGAGAGCTCGCCTAGCTGACATTAACTCGGGATAAAAAGTCAGTCAGTCAGTCAGTCAGTGGAACAGAGGAGAGGATGCCTATACGCAGCAGTGGGTCAATATGGACTGCCAATGACGGCAACTTTGAATCTCGTCAAGAATGTTTCAAATATCACCGTACGAAAATGTTTTGTTATTTTTTTTAATGTAGTGTGACACGACGATCAGGACATGTGCCTTATGGTAGGCAACATGCCTGCCCATAACAGCAGTGACACGTAGCTATTGGAACATATAGAGTCCAAATCATTAGGTACCAAGCAGCCTAGCATTGCACTGCGCTCGTCACCCAGAGGTAAAAGATGTTTTATATCTATACCCTGTAATTTCATTGGAAACATTGCCCTTCAAACAGGAACACAACAATGTTTGCACTCTGCTTGACGGCAGAATAACTGGTAAAGGTGTGGTACTTTTTTTTTTTAATTATCCACTCCACAGACTCCGGGGTCCGTGATCTTTGTCATTACAATAATCTTTTTTTTTACACATTTCTTGGATAAGGAGAAGAGGAAAATAGAAGGGATTTGGGTACATTTAAAATCTAATTCTAGTGCTCGTCAGTAGAGCCGATCACTACCGGTTGGGATTCCGCTAGTAATCGACTCGACATCGAGTGTTTGCCTAATTGCCTTTTGCCATTTGCCTAAGCTGCCTCCTCCCGGTCCAGAGCCTCCGGTGTGGTACTTCACCAGATGTACTCTGCAAAGAGCCCTTTATTTTAATAAATATATATTATAAAAGACTTTTATTTTAATTATTGATTTGAGAATTTTACTGTAATTGTAATGAATGACTTGTTTTTTTTAATTTGACGCCAGTTTTACTATAAAAACTCGCTGTATAATGCGTACCTGTTCGGTAAGCGTCGCCCAATCCTTGTCGTTGATGCCAAGTCTCATCGCAGCCACATCTCCTTCTATCGCCAATAATTTATCAGCAAACTCTGGTTTTTGTTCTCGCAATGTGTCGAAAACCTAAAACAAATGAAATTGTGATTTTTGTGACGTGTGTTATCTTTAATCGTTTGCCTGAGATGTTCTTCTTTCATTGTACTACTTATAAAATGCGTATTAGAAATCTATATTTCTCTTGGCGCTCTTGAAAAGTGATACCAGTGATTTTTAACCCTCGACCAAAAAAGGGGTTACATAAATTTGACGTCGATGTCTGTGTATCTGTCTGTGGCACCGTAGAGCTCAAACGGATGGGCCGATTTCGATACGGTTTTTTTTTATTTGAAGGCTAATTTTTGTGCGGATGTCGCCGCCGCCAGCCGCCTCCACAAAATGGCGGACAAAATATTTCTTCACAACCTACCTCAATACGGGTATCGAATGAAAGGGCTTGATTAGTAGAATACTATACACTATAAAAAAAAAACCGAGATGGCTGCCACCACAAAATTACGAATTATATGATTTTTTTTCACTACTAACACAATATGGGTATCAAACAAAAGGGCTTGACTAGTAGAATACTTTGTACTATGACAAATTTCCGCCACTACAAAATGGTGAAATACATTTCTTTTTTCACAGCTCTCTTAATATGGGTATCAAATGAAAGAGCTTGACTAGTAGAATGTTGTACAGATAACAAATCCGAGATAGTCGGGGGTTAGTCAAAATTTTTAATCTTGTTCTTGTTTTACGATGCACGTGCATACCGACATCTAAAATAGACCCTTAAAGTCTTATTAAAGTTGGCTGCGCGTTTTTTTTAACTACCTGTGACTGTTCGCTTCGATTGCTTAGGTTTACAGCCGAATTTATCCCACAATTATGGTTTATAGAAGCAGGTTTATCACATAATCATGGTTTATAGAAGCAGGTTTATCACATAATCATGGCACGCATCCCATTTAAAGCATAAAAAAGATATCTACGAGCTTTCAATGAACATCTTAAAACTAACGGTTGCTTTACAACACGTGGATCGCTCAAGGTCATAACCCTACGGCGCTGAAAATAGCACCTATATTTAAAGGTAAGGGCAAACGCGAAAAAGTAGACAATTAATTATAGACAGATTTCTACAATTCCGGCTGTAGCAAAGATTTTTGAATATGGACTACACAGATTTCTAAACAGATGAAACCTTCGTGAACGACCCTGTGAGGCCAGTAATTAGTTATGTATGCGTGACAGCTCTCACCGACGTTGTCAAATTACTCACGTTGGTGTGAGTGTAATGTTCCAAGTCTTAAGAAAAAAATCCCACTATTGTTGTCTTAGCTTCGGAAATCTTCGCGTATAATAAACACATATATTATAATGTTAAAATAATTTATTATTACACCGATTATATATTATGCAAGGATTTCTTGTTATTACTATTTCCATCCTATGAAGTAAAGAATTTTGATTTTGCATGCAACTAAAATTTTGAATATTCATACGGAATATTCGGAATAAAAAGACAACGCCGAATAATAGTAAAAGTCATGTGTGTGTTTATTTTTAGTATTCTATCGGAGCTTCTTGTAAAATTTTGAATATTATGCTTGACAAAAGGTGGCAACTACTCATTTAATATCGGTGAACACAGGAGGTGCAGAGAATTTTTGTCAACTGATTTGGTGTTGGGGGGCCAGATTATTCAATTTGTTTATTATCCAATCTTTGTCTGGACGCGTGTCGCAAACGAAAAGTTCACCTTTTCAAAAATGTTGATACAAACCAACGAAAACCGTCTAAGAGTTTTTGTAAATCAGTTGAACATTATTCACGTCGCCACCCAAAGTTCCGTCGTCCAAGTACCAAACGTTTAAATTGGACTGGAGACGTTAAATGATAGAGCGAATGTCTAGGACAAAGGTCGCATGGCCGAAGATTCACCAAGTTGATAGCCAACGGAAGATAGCATAGGATTGTTTTGATAATTTTGTGGGTCCACCATAACATTGCCAAAGAAAAGTGTAGATGTCAAGAATTTTATTTTTCACTTCGGACAACGGGGCTCCTCGATCAACCAAATTAAAGGCGTTTTTGACTACACCTTTAACAACACTATCCCCAATTTTGGACAAAGAAAGTCAGGACAGAATGAATAGCAGCCTCACGTCCACCCAGAGAACCAAAATCAAGTTTGTTGGGACAGAGAGCTCGAAAGTGCAACGTTTAATACCTACAACCCATCTTGGCAGCAAGGCCAGTATATGTGGTGCCAACAGCGATTGGCCTGATCCCAACATCTTTTGGGTAAGTATGTACGCACAAATTAGCACCGTATAAAACTTCGACAATGTCACTACTGACTCGACCAGATAACATGAGGTTGATTAAAACGATTAGATCTCTCAAAAAACTCGCCTACTTTTTTAAGCTCCACTATACCTACTTACAAGTATTAAAAACTTGCTTCATAACTATAGTTTTCATCAACACCATTAGTATTTTTATAAACACTAGTAATGACGTGTATTTGTGCTAGGCATCGATTCACATTAAATTAAAAAATTACGATTATAAAAATAGGGTTTAAAATAGAATAATGCAATCTACTTAAGCACATAAATAATTTGGTATACGAATATCTTCAAAAAATCATAATATATATTTTACCTTAACTTTAGGGTAAATAATTTCAATTTAGTATAGCAACACTAACCAATTTTCGTTGAAGTGTTGTGTTTCTATTCATCAATCGAAATGAAATCGCCGAAATTATATAAAAAGCAGTAAAAATATTCAAACTTTCCTATGAAATGATATTCCTCTTTCCTTTTCTTATTTTTGGGAACAATGTTTGCAATGTTTAAAGACACAAGACGGCATAATCTTAAACAAAACTTAACATCACACGAGACTCCCGTACGACACGGAAGTCCGTTTCGTAATGACTGGAGTTTGTATTTGCTTTGGCGTTTGATATTTGCTTTCTGGACCTAAGGATCTGTGTTCCGAACGTTCCATCTGCCTTTTGTTTTAGAAATCTGTGATGGACTAAGTAAGGGCACGAGTGTCTATATGTGGTAGCATAACAATTTTTTTTTGTACCAATTTAAGTAGGCATAACGTTTTTAGGACTAATGATAATTTACCATAACAACTTAACGCATAACTGTTTTCGCGCAATTTTTACTAGCATAACCATTAATATCATTATCATTAAGATAACTAAGAATAATGCTTAAACCCATAACCATATATAGTATAAAGATACCTTAGCATATTGATTAAAGGCACTGAGAAAAGCAGACGGTACACCTAAGAAATATGATGCACTTCTTGACTCGGGTGGGCTCCGTCAGTCTTTATGTATATGTTATACATCTTCTAGAATAACATTTATGTCATACGATTACTTACTGGATCTTTCGTCATCTCAAGTAACCTTGATTGTACATCTTTTCCTTTCTTTGACCGCAGCAAAATGTACACTTTTGATATTTGGCACGACCTAAAACAGTAGTGCGATGAATATAAATCTGTTTCTTTCCAATCTGGATGTTTATCATGGGTGAGTATTGACAATAGGCGTGACGACAGGTCCTGCAATTATATTAAATTATTTGATATAATGACAGTATTTAAATACAATAAAATATGTACCACTTTTAATTTTGATATTTTACTTTAACTTACTTTATGATCATTCAAAGCTGTATGGGCAAGTCCATTTTAAAAGTACGAAATTATTAGAAAATGTGTTTACCATTGGATAACCCATTCAATTTCAAGTTACTTTTGTTATGAAACCAGTTTCCTAAACGCGATATTTAATATAGCTACCATACAAACTTTACGCACGATGCATAGAAAATACGACACTTTGACGTCACGCTTCTGTAGTGATTTTGTATGAATCGTTTTTTGGGAGAGTCCAAAATTGGGATTTGATTTTAAAATCGTGATATCACTGGAAGTTTTTAAGATAACATAGTAATTCTTTCGCCTATGTTTCAGTTATTGAGTAGCCTTTTGATGGCACATTCAATTTTCAAATTTCAAATTTTCAAAATTCAATAAAAAAATCAGTCGTCATGCCTATTATTTAAGTATTAACAGCGCCCCGCGGTTTTACCCGCGTAGTCCCCGTTCCCGTGATATAGCCTATGTGCTGTTTCAGTCGTTGCGATTCTAACTGTGTTCCAAATTTCAGTCTTTTTTTTTTACTTTTATAGGTTTACACTTGACCGCCATCTTGCCTGATGTTAAGCTACGATGCGGTCTACGATGGAGCGTGCTTACTTAGAAAAACCGATTCACTCTCGACTTCAAGATTCATTCAAGAGGAAAATCCAATCAGGCAGTTCATTCCACAACCTAGACGTTCTTATCATAAAAATATAGTCAAACCTTTTTGTTCGTGTCTTTGGAACGTCAACTATGAAACGATGTCGCTTTCTCGAGCTACGAGCAGTCCGATAGAAAAAAGACAACGTGGTATTTAATTATACAGATCAGTTGCACAGAAGTTCATCAGTTTCTCTCTGAAGTGTATCCGATAAAAGCCGACAAGTTGGCAATTTTGCGGCGATGTTCAAGGCTTTGAAGTCTTTTTCGAACAAGAGTATCATTGCCTATGAGTCATGTTCAGACATTCCGACGTGACTGAGCAACAAACATCTATAAATTATAGTGGCTAGCTTGCTTCCAAATTTAGCAGTTTCGTTTGCTTGTTACAATTATTTTGTTACGATTCACACCACTGCATTGGTCTTTTGGTCTAGATCTCGGATGTCACGAAAAAAAAAACACTTTTACGACAATTTCAATTTGTTCTAAATTATTAATTCAATTTGTCAAAGAGTTTACTTAAACTTCGTATAGAGTTGCACAAACGCTTTACACCGAAAGCACGGGTAGCATCTTTCTTGCCTTGTCGGTCTTGTGGAAGTGTCATAATGTGTGTGTGAGCTTCAAGTGTCATAACTTGAAGTGTCATAACGTGTGTGTGAGCTGCTAACTGATAGTACACTGTTTCGACTTCTGCGAATAAAATTGAGAAAATTAAAGTTTAAACCAAGTGTTGTTCGTTTTGGCGCCTTAGTTCCTCAAGAATTGTGTACCTGCAGTGTTTTTTGGATATTTTCGTGGCCGGCAAGTACCTTTCCAAGTCATTGTTGTCGTTGAAAGTTTTCTGATTCCTAATTTCAAGAAGAATTTTGTGACAACACACACAAACAACACCTTGCTGTACATTTCACTTGCACCAATTAAATCACTTGATGAGAAGAGTTAGGGAATTACCACCCACATAACTATTTTGGAAAATTTGAAGATAAAACGACTTTTTTACTTTTTACTTTAATAGTGCATGTATTAAGTAAATGTCATAGGTCATAGGCAGCTGACAGTGGGACAGGGTGACAGACTGACAACAGCAAATACAGGTTCTTTGTCACTGTCATTTGACTTTGGTAACTATCATTGTGTTTTTGACACCGGAATGCCGCTGTAACTTTTATTCAAATTGCGTCGTGTGTTCTGGCCCTGCACTCTTACTTATTTATCTACCAGAAAAATCTTGAGCTGTTTTGGCACTGTACTTTGACCCATTTGCCATTATTGGAATATAATTTATTTTTGGTACATTTATTTTTAATTTGGGCTAAATATGGATTGTTCAGCGTGTCGAAGCATAATAAATGCAGCTGATGAGGAATATTTAAGGTGCACGCTGCGAGACTGCAATAAAAATTATCATCTTTTATGCACGGGAAAGAAAAACCTGACTCAGGTGCATATTAATAAATGGATCTGCCCGGAATGTTCCTGCTCTACTAAGAAAGGCGGTGATAATAGCCTAACGCCAGTAGGAGCTAGTTACAGTGCGCTCCAAAGTAACACGCATTCACACAGATGATGGATCAGATGTCGATGCCTTCCATGAGAGTAGGGAAAAACTCAGTGAGGTGCGCGAAGACATTATCATCATGAGGGACCAAATTCATAAATCCAATTCTCTCATAGCTTCTTATGAGGCGCAGTTGAAGAACAATGTCGCAATTATAGCTACCTATGATGCTATGCTGGCCCAGTCAATCGCTGTTATTAAGGGCTATGAAAAGGTATTTGTACAACAAATACAAACAATATTAAACAGAGTTGACGAATGTAGTTGTGGTAGAGGGCCTCTGAACCGTAACGATGCTGCAACGCAAACCAATAGGTACTTTAGTGGAGATGCGTCCTGAGAGTGTTGAGATGACACCGGTTGCCCAATCCCAATCCCAGCTTTTGTCAACAATCGCCCCGTCTAACCATCAATTGCGCAAGGTAGTAGCACCGGATCTGACAAATACAATAACAATTTCACCAAAAACAACTAGGTTACCGTTGCTAAATAAATCTCCGAATGTCTCATGGAAGCGACAGGGTGGTGGGAATCCATTGGGATCAGGATCTAAACTGCCGGCTTATGTGCCACAGACCACCCAGGGGCCCGCTGTTCCTACCAACCGACCATCTATCATACGGGAATATCTCAAGCAGCTGTGTCCGACTGGTGCTAGCACGGTGGAAACGCTCACTGCAAAGGGTGACTACAAGTCATATAAGCTTGGAATTCCAGCTGCATATTATGATATATTATGTATGTCACATGAGGTTTGGCCCGTCAACGCCAGAATTAAATCTTGGGTAAACCACAAAAGACAAGGGAAGCGTTCCAGCATTGAGCTAACATCTGCTCGGCAGCCCTTTCGAGAACCAACTGATGACAGGACATCGCCAAGCCGATAACGCTTCCGACCTGTTTTATTATCAAAACGTTCGTGGACTGAAAGGAAAATTACCGGAATGGCGAAACAACGTATTATTGCTTGAACGCCATCTGGTAGCGGCGACGGAAACTTTTTTGGATCACTCGGTGGCGGACGCTGAAGTTGTTACCGGGGATTGGAGTGTCCTGCGGCGGGATCGTAATACACCGTGTGGTGGTGCATTGCTGTGTGCACATGCACCAATAGTACTGTGTCGACACTCTGAGCTGGAATCCGCCGGAGGGGGCGAGGACCTCTGGGCGCTGGACCCCAGCAGAGATTGGAATTTCAGGAAATGTGATGTTAGCGCGTTGCTTGGGCTTCTTTCTCGTGTATCGTGGGATGATTTTTATGAGATTAACGACGTCTGTACGGGCACAAATATTTTCTATGAGACATTATATAAACTATTCGATGATTGTACTCCTAGAAAGCGTAGAGCCGTTACAAGGACAGCGCGTTATCCCGTTTGGTTTACCAATGACATTGTTATTGACATTAAACTCAAGCTTATGCTTCATCGTAACTGGAAGCGTACAGGTACGGACGAGTCATACGAATTGTTTTCCAACATTAGGGCTGGACTTAAGACCCGTGTGTCAGATGCATATAGCTTGCACATCCGAGGGGTTGAAAATAACATTAAAACTAACCCAAGAGAATTCTGGCGGCACGTTACTAGCTTGCGGTCAAAGGGTGGGTTTGAGCCGACGGTTACGTATAAAGAAGATACATTTAGCGGCAGACAAGCTGCAGAAGCTTTTGCAAGATTTTTCTCCAGTGTGTTTTTGATGGAAACCCCTGAGCTTGATGCAATTAAAACATTAAGCAAAGATACATCTTCTGGAAACATTATTTCAGTACCCTCAGTTACAGCTTTAGATGAAGTTGAGGCCATTAAAAAGTTGAAATCTGGTAGTTCTGTAGGTCCAGATTCTATACCGCCGTGGTTCCTCAAAGAGGCAAACACGATTCTAACATCCCCTCTTTGTCACCTCTTTAACCTTTCTCTTCAGAGTGGTGTTTGTCCTCCTCAGTGGAAACTGTCACGAGTCACTCCGATACCTAAAAGCTCAAACAAAACAGTGGTCGAGCAATATCGTCCCATAGCAGTCTTACCAACCATAGCGAAAGTGTTTGAGCGTATACTACATAAACATCTTTATAGACAAGTGGACCCTTTTTTGTGTAATGAGCAGCACGGGTTTAGGAAAAAAAGGTCGGTAGACACTAATCTGTTAGCCCTTGTATATTATATTTCTTCAAACTTGGATCAAGGGGTACAAGTAGACGTGGTGTACTTCGACTTCCGAAAGGCGTTTGATAGGGTTAACAACGATATATTGCTGGAAAAGCTCAGTGCACTAGGTCTCACTCCGAACTATCTCAGATTTATAGCTGATTACCTTCGTGATCGCCAGCAGTATGTCCGTTTGGGTATTTACGACTCTCCGCCCTATCACACGCGTTCCAGGGTGAGTCAGGGTTCAATTTTTGGACCTTTACTGTTTACAGTAATGATTAATGATCTCCCGACCCTCATCAAGCATTCAAAATGTCTGCTCTATGCTGATGATGTGAAGCTCTATCTGGCAATAAAAAGTGAGGAGGACTGCTTGAGACTGCAGGAGGATATCAACAGCATGGTTGGATATAGTTGTGACAGCGCAATGGACCTCAATCCGGATAAGATGACTTTCGGTTGAATGCGACGCCCAATCGAATTTCAGTATAGATTAGGCCAAAACGTGATCTCGCGTGTTGCATCAATGAAGGACTTGGGCGTTGCATTTGATCGTGGGCTCACGTTCCATGATCATGTGGCCACTGTGGTGAAGGAGTCTTATCAGAGACTTGGGTTTGTGCTCCGGAATTCTAGAGACTTTCATAATATGGATATTATCAAGCTTATCTTTAGTACGCTGGTCCGCAGTAAGCTTGAAGCTAGTGCGTGTGTATGGCATCCACATGAGGATAAGTACACTCTGATGTTGGAAAAAGTTCAGAAGGCCTTCCTTAGGTACCTTTACAAGCGTAAGTTTGGGTACTACCCGTATATGTATCCGACGGAATACCTTTACGGGGCTTTGGGGTACAACTCTTTGGAAGTGAGGAGATCACATGTCCAATTAAAAACTATGTGTAGGATTCTGCGGGGGAATATTGACGCACCGGATATTGGTGAGAGGCTTTGTCGTCTTTTTGTTCCCGACAACTACCTTCGGGCCAGGAAACATGAACTGTTTGCTGGACCGAAGTGTAAAACGGTCGCTCGTCAGGTCTCACCGATACCTCGTTCCCTTGCGGCGATGAATACCCTCCTTGATGCAGCACCGGACTGTGATGTGTTTGCGGGTCAGTGGCAGGATGTGATGAGTGACTGTCTGTTGTATTGTGAAAGGTCATCGTACAGACAGTCAAGTACATTAAAAACTAATTTCTTTGACACATAAGAATGTGATTTGTAAACATCTATGTTGACATACATATTATGCCTTGACTCCTGTACTAATAATATGACATCGATTTGTATTGTACATTGTAATTGTTATTTTGTTTTTCTTTTTAATATTGGCATTAATAATATTATTATTAACGTATTTACTATGTCTTATTATTATCTGACATTATTGCTTTGACTTTAGAATTATTATTATTTTTTGATATTAGTAACATTTGACATTTTTTATTTTTGTTTTTAATTATGTTTTTCTTTTGTAATTGTTCTTAAATTGTAATAATTTTTTTTATTTGTCAATTTTATTAATGATGTAAGTACCTTGATATGTTTAAAATTAGCTTAAGTTTTAATTATCTGTAATTCTCATTAGTGTAATTCGGTAAGCCGGTACTAATTGATTAAAATAAATAAATAAATAAATAATTTAAACGCGGCACAATTCTCTGTTGCCATATATGATCCCGCTATACAACGACCTTCACCGAGTTGTTTATTAGATGAAAAGTGTTTTATACTCGTAAGTAATTTAATATGTCAACAAATATATTGCAAATGGGTTGCCTAAAAAATTTCAGTCCAGAATATGGTTAATAAACAATTATTTTATTTTTTTAAATATTTCACTTAAATTGAATGAATTTTAGAAAAAAACTATATAACATAACTTATTATTTTGGCTTTACTCAGTGTTTACAAAATATCATTACGAAATTCAACACCTAAGGGTCTAAAAAACGGGATGGAAGTTTGTATGAAACATTTTATTCTTTAAACGTATTCGCATAAAATTTCGCACAAATTGAGCATGATCAAAATAATAAATTATGTATTACAGTATTTTTCAAAACTCAACCTCCAAAAGGGTGAAATAAGGGATGAAAGTTTGTTTGAAACTTTTATTGTTTGAAAATATTTGCATGAGACTTCGCAAGCATTGAGTAAAGCCAAAATAATAAGTTATGTTATATAGTTTTTTCTAAAATTCAATCAATTTAATTGAAATATTTACAAATTTTTAATTGTTAATTAATCATATTCTGGACTGAAATTTTTTAGGCAACCCATTTGCAATATATTTGTTGACATATTAAATTACATACCTATAAAACACTTTTCATCCAATAAACAGCTCGGTGAAAGTCGTTGTATAGCGGGATCTTAGACTAATAGAAAGTATGCACGTCATCTGCAAAGGAACCGTGCGGAAAATCTAAGTCTATACGTAGTATATGTAAACTCCATGGTTCTAGTCTTTCTTATTCTAGCAACTACTATCAATATCATAAATCACAAGTGCTCACGCCTGCCCTAACAGTTTTCTAACAGTTATTAATATAATTTAATAATACACCTCATCAACTTCTCTATGATATGTTTCCCCATGAATCCTGAACCTCCAGTGATGAACAGCGCAGAGTTTCTGTAGAAACGCTGGATTTCGGAGTCACCCTTCGCTTTAGCCAAGGCTTCTAGCATTGGCCGCTGTTGGGCCAACACCGCTGCTTCTATCTTTTGCGCCGGGTCCATTATGGTTCGCCCTAAAAAAGAGTAGTTTTTGCTAAATTTAATCAAACGTACATATTAATATTTGTACACACAATTAAAAAATTAAATAAATTAAGAATGTTTGCAAAAATCTCTATAATGAAGAGATTCACAAAATGAAAAGGAGAAATTGAAAAAAGAGATTTGAGCGTATTTTAAATGACGCAGAAAAAGGCAAACTTTTTCTTTTTTAATTAAAGAGAGATGAAACGAGCAGGACATGTGCCTGATGGCAAGCAACATGCCTGCCACATAACAGTATAATAACACGAAGCTATTGGAACATGAAGAGTCCAAATAATTGTCTAGCACTGCACTGCGCTCGTCACCTAGATATCTAAAATGTTTTATATCTAAGCCCTGTACTTTCTCTGGAATCATTGCCCTTCAAACCAGAACACAGTAATGTTTGCATATTACTGCTTGGCGGTAGAATAACTTGCAAAGGATTGGTACTTCCCCAGGCTGACTCTGCCAAGAGTCCTACCACTACAATACAAGTTTTGACAATAATCCAATAGGTGGCACTGTGCTATCATGGGCAGGCGTGTTGCTTAGATATCATTAGGACAATGTTCTACTCGTCTCGCTATGTAAAAAAATGATTTTATTCATGACATTGGTTTTTTTTTTTGTTTCCCTACCACACATTATATTGATAACTTCTAAAATAAAATATAAAAATACCAAGACAATAAACCTTTGTTACTACAAACCTATTTTCAATAAACTATTTTAGCACTGTACGCCACAACACTTGTTGATTGTTGTTGATTATAATGTTCAATAAAAGGCATTATAGTTTGCTTTTCGTATATATCACATTGTAGTTGACCTTTGGCTTTATGTATAAGGCGGCTCTAATATAAGCGTAATTAACATATTAGTGATACCTTTTTGTTTTGAGAATAACTAAAATAAGTGTCCTTTTTTTTGGGGTGAAATCCTTTATGCACCGCACCGTCTACCTTGAAGGAACACGGAGGTGTTTCGGGCTCGACACTGTAGATCGACAAATATGGTGCCCCCCTACCGACTACAATCCCCAAATATTTATCTTGCGTAGCCAGGAGTCAGTGTCGCAGGGTCACTTCTCGCCAACGATCTTGATCCACTTTCCACCACCCTTGCGGGTCCGCCTCGCGGTCGGAGTAAGTATCCCTGGATTTGGCTCTAGTGACGCGCCGGAAACTAGCGGCGCATCCTCGAGCGCCTCTTCCCAAGTGGCGTGCCGGGCGGCCCTATACACCCGACGCCCCAGGCCCTCTGGTGGAGACAGGATGCGAGCCAGAGCTCCAGCTATCCAGGCTCACCAAGCTCGCCTCCGTATCTACTTGTGTCTCTGTGATTGAGCGAGAGGCTTTCAACTCTCGCTTCTGCTCCTCACTCGACCTCTCGCTATAGAGCATTTTCCCTGAGATGGTCGGCAGTGGAAGGGTGCGCCCTTACCACTGCGGCTAGGGATAGCCGCGGTTCCTGTGACCACATCGCGACCCTTATCTATCCACTGAGCACTCTGCTAATGCTCGTGAAGGAGCCTCATCTGGAAGACTTTGGAAGGTTATTCGGTTGATTTATCGTCCATGTAGAATGCCTAAGTCTTCCAGATGACGCTCCTTCACGAGCACTTTGATTAGTAGAGTGCTAACAGAGTCTCCCCAGTTTCTAAATGCACTGCTCAAGGGAGAGAGGAGCGTATGTAGAAGTTCTCAGCCCCAGCAGCTGGTATTCGCCATCACACAAGAAGATTCCACAGACGTGAGTTGTTGTGTGATGCCCAGGGTGCACCACGTGGAGGTTCCCGAGCCACACATCCCAAAATGAGTTTCATAATTTAAGGTGCATTCTCTGTCTACCTAGTACCTGCATTTAATCGACGAGGCTCCTTTACAGCTGCTTTATTCATATTTGACATTATTATTTTATCGTATTATGTACATAGAATCTTTGCATTTTTGTAAATGGTGCCACCAAGTGTTATTCTGAATTTATGATTCGCATAAATGATTTGTTTTTTTTAGCATAGAGTGACGAGACGAGTAAGACATGTGCCTGTTGGTAAGCAACATGCTTGCCCATAACAGCACAGTGACACGAACTATTAGAACACATGAAGAGTCCGAATCATTACCTAGCACTGCACTACATCGTCATCCATTAAATCTATAATGTTTTATCTCTATGCTCTGTATTTTTTATTTTATTTATGTTAGCCTCTCCACAGACTCCGGGGTTCGTGACTTTTGCCTTGTAATTTCACTTGAAACATTTCCCTTAAACCGGAACACAATGATGTTTTCACATAACTGCTGTGCCATTGCCATTTACCTGGTTACCATGGCATGGAAATAGCAATGACACGCTTCCTAGGCATAGCGATAGATAATAAGCTTACTTGGAAACCACACATCGACAATATTTGTAAACGACTGCACCAATTCGCATACGCACTATTTCAACTTCGCAAAGTAGCGAATGAGTCCACACTACTAACTGCGTATTATAGTCTCGCTGCGTCAATATTGCGATACGGTGCTATGTTTTGGAGCAATTCAACAGATTGTCTCAACATTTTTAGAGTCCAGAAAAGGTGCATAAGAGCTATCTGTGGACTGAAAAACAGAGCTTCTTGTAGAACGCACTTCACTGGGTTGGGACTGTTGACGCTACCTTGTATTTATATAATCGAAATTGCTTTCTTCGTAAAATCTCACCCTGAGCTATTTGAGATGTGGCCAATAGGAAGCAGACGTAAAGGAAACTTGTATGGTCTCGGCTCCAAAACAACATTCCTAAATAAAAGTGAATTCTGTATGGGTTCAGCAATCTATAATAAGATACCAGCGAAAATTAAGGCAAATCAGAATCCAAACATCTTTAAAAACACATTTAATAATTTTATAGTAAAATAAAACATATTATAGTGTAGACATGTACTTAAAAGATAAATAAAAGTGGTCAAGTGTGAGTCGGTCCCGTATTTTTCCATTTGGCTACGGAACCCTAAAAAATGGAAATCGAGTCTTAAAGTCTTTAATCGATGCGATCGATTTCCTTAACTATTCATAACTAGTGTACATAACATTACGTAATGTACGTAACATTTAAACCATTGTTTGATACGATGGACATTGAAAATTTTAATTCAATTTAATTTATTGTAAATATACTAAACAGTGATTTCAAAACATTTCTTATTTAATTTCTTTTAATTGTATTCGAGGTATCGTTTTATAGATATTAATATATTGTATTACAGAAAATAGTCGCTGAATAACAAGGAATGTACGACTCGCTATACTAGTGCCAAAAAAAACAAAGTTATGTGACAAATAACTTGTATTAATTTCACGGCTTTGTTTTTATTATTGAGGGACTATTCCTGATAACAGATGCAAAGTGTGTCTGTATACCATCCACGGTGGGGACTGGTGAGACCAAACTTTGTTCCCTGACCCTGTCAAATGTTATTTGCCTATAGAAGTGAAAACGTATAACTCAGAATTTGATAGCTCACTTTGGAAACCACGCGGATGAAACAGGAGGGCGATGCTAGTCTGTCTTCAAAGCATTGTCGTCTGAATACGTTTTCTAAACATGGCCATCTACACTAGATGGCCATTGTTAGAGGTTAGATGTGTGAACGTGTACAGGTAACCATGGTAACACGCCATGGCTATCTAGAAATGCTAACGCATCTCTAGGTGGCCATGTTCCTGAGTTCACCCGAAGATTTCTTTCATTCACGAGCGTGACGCTTGAGCTCAATTCACAGCCAACGAAAAATCTGTGTGTGGTGCGCCAAAAGAAGGGTTCACTTCAAAAACATCGTGAGGAAACAGGCATGCGCCAAGAATCTTTCGAGGTCATGGGTTATCCACCAAGCCGCACTGAGCCAGCGTAGTCGATTATGACCATGTCTCTCCCCTTGAAGGCCACGAGGACAAGACAGTAAGAACATTTAGTGGGCTACCTATGCTGTTTGTCCTTAACCCATGGTGGTCTAGTGGCAAGAAAGTCTGTCATAAACGTAATATCTATACTTATAATAAAACTGTAACGGGTCGAATTCTGTACATTGAAGATATTTAGACATTTTTTTTGGGGCACTCCATAGTCGATACTGATGGCGAAACTGCATTTTTTTTCTTTCATGTCTGTCTTTCTGCCCTTTCTGTATAGGGATCACGCATCACGCCGAAACTACTGATTCAATTCAGCTGAAACTTGGCATGATTTTAGTTTATACTAAGGACATTGCTGTAGGCTACTTTTGAACCTCAAATTCTGATCGGTTTTCTTGCGGGAGGGGGTGAAAGTCAGAATATGTATTTGGTTGTAACTCATGTTTGCGTTGTTTAATTTCATTAATTCTTTTTTTGTTAGAAAGAACACATTTTTTATATTGTCCCGTCAAAATTTGAACAATATCGGTTTGTTGGTTCGGAAAATACACAAACATTAAATAATAACGACACGCGCGGCGCGTTCGGTACATACTAACTTCTAAGTATTCTGTGTATCACAGACGATCCACAGAATATGTAGATTCTAGATTCTAGAAAGTGCCCACGTGATCGCGTCGCGTCGTCTTGGATGACAAAATAATTATCAAAAATATATTTTTGTGTGGAAAAACAAACATCATTCGGTTATAATCGACTTCAAACAAAGAGGATGTTCTCAATCGGGTTGCATGTTTTTTATTTGGTTTTATTTTACGCGATAACTCCGCTAATTGTTAGTTGATTTTGATAATTCCTTTTTGTTTGGTAGAAAATACTTCAGAGGTGATCTTAGATATCGAAAACAGGGAGTTTTCAAATATCAACAAAAACTAAAATCAGCTTAGATTTATCTGTACGACATAGTTATACCTTCTTATAAAATTTAGTCGAATGACAGAATTAAATTACCTGTCATTGAAGTAGATTTTTGTATTTTGGAGAAAACATATCAGCATAAACAACCCATTAAATGTTCCCACTGCTGGGCGTCGGGCTTCTCTCTCTCTCGCAAAGAGAGATACAAGGCTATAATCCACCACGCTGGCCCAGTGTCGGTTGGTGGATGACATATGACTTAGAACTTAGATTCTAGGTACATTTTGGTTTCCTCACGATGTTTTCCTTCACCGTTTTAATTATGAACATGACTCTGAAAATATAGTGGTGTGCGTGGTTTTGAACCCTGGGTCTCCGGATCGACAGTCGCCGTTCTCCCGACTAGGTCAGCTGTAACTTACTAGAGCAGCCGTAACTTATTAGAAAACGTATTATTTCAATCCAAATACTGTTTAAAATTTAAAGGTAGTGTTCAACAAGCTTCGGTGACCGAAGCAGACCGTTGTCAGGGTTCCGTACACAAAGGGTAAAAACGGGACCCTATTACTGAGACTTCGCTATCCGTCCGTCCGTCCGTCCGTCTGTCACCAGGCTGTATCTCAAGAACGGTGATAGCTAGACAGTTGAAATTTTCGCAGATGATGTATTTCTATTGCCGCTTTAATCATGGCGGAACGTATCAAGTGATCGGGTTGAAATTTGAAATAGAATTAGATTAGAGTCTGGAAGAACACATAGGCTAAACATTGCCTAGAGACGATCTTCTCATCATTCCATGGATTCACCGTGCGGGTGCCGGGTCCATCGTGGCAGAGAGAGAAAACTCGAGTAGTTCCCGAGACTTGTGACTCGGGCGTAGGTTTAAGGGGCCCCTTTCTGACGTACATCAACACTCACCTTCACTACTCGTTTTTCTCTCCCTGCCCAGCCAAATCTGAAATGAGCCCACTAGTGCAGCTTTAGATACTCGTTCTAGTATAGAACTTATTGCACTTCTGTATAAGCCAAGGTCTTTCAGTAGGTTATAGAGAGATTTTGCTGGTATACCTCTCGCTCCCACTTCTACAGCGTATAAACTAACTACATAGCCGTTTTTTGTTAATTCGTTTAGGAGTTCGTAATACTTATTTTGTTTCATCGCGTGGTCTTTAGGTATATTAGTTTCCCACGGTTCGGTAAGTTTTACAAGGACTATGCGTTTCGTAGCTCTAGAAAAAAGGAAAATGTCCGGTCTGGATGACGAATTGAAGTCTAGATTCTAGGTCTGAAGCAGTTTTGTCTTTTGGGAGAGATGTAATTAATTCGTCTTGCGACTTTCCCAAAACATGCGTTTTTGTAACTCTTAGGTGTTTGTAAAGTTCAGACGGTTTCTTTAGTTTCAGCCCAAAACTATTGTGATCCCTAAAAAGAGTAGAGGGATCAGCCGGATGTGCCAATCCGAACCATGACTTCAATATCTTTATGACATTGGCATCTAGCTTTGCCAAGAGAGTTTTACCGATGTCATATACTAGGAAAGGCCAAGTGAGACGTGATGTGAGGTAGTTGTCATATATCCATGCTTTTTTGATATTGCTGATAGGCTGCTGGTCTACCTTATTGAGGTTGCTCATGAAATTTTCAACAACCACCTCTAATGATGGTGTACGTCCTTTGTGATCTATCTTTCTACCAAGAAATTTGAAAGGCACTGCCTCTGCAATTGTGGCAACTCCTTGGCCACTTATGGAGAGTCCCGGATCGTAAGACGTATATTTGGTATTTCGTCTACCCAGACAAAGACAATGACATTTAGATGGTTTTGTCCTCATTCCTCCGTCCATGTACAGAACTCATCGACTTCGTTCAACAATTCTTGACACTGTTTGGGATTACGTGTAAGTATTGCAAGGTCATCCGCAAAGGCCAAGATTGACTCAGTGTACTTATTGTTGATTTTAAACCGGTAGCCCCATTTCTTTTCACGGGATATTAATTTGTCTACTAAAATATTTATAACTATATTAAATGCTATTGGTGAAAAGCAGCACCCTTGGAATGGTCCTACATTGTATTCAAGTGGTTTTGTGTATTCCTTGTTAACTGCTATGACGAATTTTAAGTGGCAATAATAAGAATTAATTATGTCAATAATTCCAGCAGGAAAGTTATACCATTTTAGGGCAAATATCATAAGTTCATGCTGGACAGAACCAAACGCGTTCTCTAGGTCTATCCAGCAGACTGTTATTTGCCTCTCATGTGTTCTGGTATCTTTCAAACTTTCTGCTAGTAATGTATTGTGTTCCAGGCATCCAGAAATACCAGGCAAGAACCCTTTCTGGTGATTGGGCCTGAAATACCTATTGCTAGTCATAAATGTGGTCATTTTTGTTTGCAAAATACTGAAAAAGATTTTAGAAATTGTATTAGTTAGGGCTATCGGTCTGGTGTCTTTGGGATGAGTTACTTCCTGCTTTTTAGGGATGAGGACAAAAATACTTTATGTAAAAAGTACTCTATGTAGTACGTAACAAACATCCAAACAGTGACATTCATAATATTTACAGGACAACGTTGAAACTGCTGAACATATTTGGATGGAATTCGAAACACACGTAGTTTGAACTCAGAAATAGCAAATCGGTTACTTATAGGTTACTGTGACGTAGGAAAGACTAAGCAAATTTGGTAGAAAATTGAAACAGAAATAACTCATAGTCTGAAATACCACATTTATGTATTTATTACCTATCAACCTGAAAAGAAGCATGGGCCCTAAGGAAACAAATATTAACTATCACGTCAAAACGGCACAACGATATGGGTTGACATACGAAACACATATATAATTTAGAGTCTAAAATTTCACATGGGCTAATAAGTCTACATTTTCATTTAACTCCATATTAATATAAGCATATATTTTCGTAAAGAACTTGATGTGATAGTAAGGTAAAAGCCAAAAAATAAAAATATATGCACCTGTTTTGGCGTAGATAATATAGGTGATTTGCGTTCACGATCAAAATAACAAGCAACATAATATTCTCATTAGACGGCGCGAATGCCAGTTTAAATCTAAAAGCACTAAAGGCCATTTAAATCGATGTTTTGCTATTGTGGTCACAGATTTCTAAACAGATGAAACCTTCGTGAACGACACTGTGAGGCCAGTCATTAGTTATGATGCGTGACAGCTCTCACCGACGTTGTCAAATTACTCACGTTGGTGTGCGTGTAATGTTCCCAGTCTTAAGAAAAAAGTCCCACTATTGTTGTTTTAAGCTTTGGCAATTTTCACGTATAATAAACGCATAAAACATTATTTTTAAATAATTTATTATTAGACCTATAATATATAATGCAAGGGTTTCTTGTTAATAACTTGCTCCACAAAAAAGGAGACAGAAACGTAATTGAAAATTATAGACCTATTAGCCTCATGTCAAACATTTACAATTTTTTTTCAAAGCTGATCCTAAATAGAATATCAAGGACTATAGATGAAGAACAGCCCATTGAACAAGCTGGTTTTAGAGCAGGATTTTCAACTATTGATCATTTGCATGTATTAAAACAGTTAATAGAAAAATCTCAAGAGTATGGGAAATACCTATACATTGCATTTGTCGACTACAATAAAGCTTTTGACTCAATCAAACACAATCTGCTCTGGGAGGCTCTAATTCAACAAGGAGTAAGAAAAAAATATGTTCGTATTATTGAAAATATATATGCTAACAGCACTGTACAGATCAAGTTAGAATCCACAGGTCATAGACGAGACGTTTTACAACGGCGAGGATTTGTTCTTATCTATTCGTTTCATAACTATAGTTTTCATCAACACTATTAGTATTTTTATTAACAAATACAAATACAAATACAAAAATCTTTATTGCTGTTTGCAGGTAAGATAAGATGATACAAAACATTTAAATAGTTGACCCATACAAACTGGCCTCTTCTTCTAGAGGCATGCAATATGTCTGGCAACGCAGTTTCCATTGGTCTGAATTTATACTATGATAATAATAGTCAGCTAATAAAGTCTTCTTCTTTTTTCATTTTTAGCTTTTAATCGGTTGTATCATATATGTCATCTGATTCATCATGTATTAATTTCTGGCTTCTATCCCGTTGTGTTATGTTAGTGTGATATGTTTGATGAGTACAATTACGCCAACGTCTTGTGCTTCAGCAGGATGATGTTATGGACTTTGACAAGTGTGTGGTTTCATGTAGAATCCAAGGTCTTGCAGTAGTAGCTCTTGCAGTTTAGCCGTGTGAGCAATTTCAAAGAAGGTCTTTATGTATAGAAAAATCAAAAAAAAATAATAATAATTCAATTTGTATAAAATATTTGTATACCTACTCAAAGAACTCTCACAATATATTATAGAGTAATCTGATTCAACCTGTCCTTTACAATATATTATCTGATCTAACATTAGTTAAATCTAAAGTTTCATAAAATATAGACAGTGGTAAATTAACCCTAGTAACGGCGAGGATTTGTTCTTGGCATCGATTCAAATTAAATAAAAAAATAACGATTATAAAAATAGGGGTTAAAATCGATTTGTACAATGTTCATCAATAATTTGGTCTACGAGTATCTTCAAAACAAAATTAGAATCTATATTTTACCTTAACTTCAGGGAAAAGAATTTCAATTTAGTATAGCAACACTGACCTATTTTCGTTGAGGTGTTGTGTTTCTATTCATCAATCGAAATAAAATCGTCTAAATTATATAAATACCAGTAAAAATATTCTAACTTTCCTATTAAATTTCCTTTTTTATTTTTGGGAACAATGTTTGCAATATTTGATGACACAAGACGGCATAATCTTAAACAAAACATAAAATCACACGGGACTCCCGTACGAGACGGAAGTCAGTTTCGTACTGACTGGAGTTTGTATTTGCTTTGGCGTTTGATATTTGCTTTCCGGACCTAAGGATCTGTGTTCCGCACGTTCCATCTGCCTTTTGTTTTAGAAATCTGTGATTGTGGTGTGTATTTTTTCTTTCCTCACTAGGTGGCGTTACTGGTATTCTAAATTGTACTAATAAGTTTTTGCTGCTAAAAGGATTTTGATGCCAAATTTGGATTCTTTCGTTCTTGATTTTTTTCTGTGTTACCTACAATTAAATTCATACATTCACATTTCACTAGGACTTGGCTTAGATTTACGGGTTCAACTTGCTTGAATATCATTAAAACTTTACGCCGGCGAAGTCGCGGGTAACAGCTAGAAAACAGCTTGTGGATAAAAAGCAATAGGTAAGTAGGTATCAGATCATGCACATTAGCTTCAGACTTTTCATAATGTATCCTATAAAATCCTACAAACTTAACACTTGCGGCTATGTTCGATACTACGAAACCTTACTAAGTATGTTTGATTTTGTTTAAAAAAAGGAAAATAAAGATGATAAAATTAAATAAATTTTTGTGTGGAAAAACAAATTCACTCAAACTCAAAGGTTTTTCAATGACTACTTATCCAAATATTTGACGTACGAAACTTCCAATTAATGTATAAGTCAGTAACATCTGCTTACGCGAACGAAGTAGCGGGTTCAGCTAGTAATAATAATAAAAGCCTTTATTAACAATCTTATATATTATGTTACATTTCATCGTATAACTACTCGTAAACGTTCGTCTGCGAAATTACACTTCAAGAAAAATAGAATAATGACGGTCATATCGCTATACATTTATAGTTCTTTGCTTGAAATGTACGATGAAATAGGAAAACAGCTTGTCACAAAAAAAGAGCATTATAAGTTAAAAATGAAACTGAGAAACGGAGATGACTGGTACATGCCTAACGTGCGATTAACCAAAGTGAGAAAACAGGGAATCTTTAACAAGATATTAATGTTTAACAAGCTTCCTCGTAGCTTAACTAAACTGCATCAAAATGATTTTAAGCGAAAACTTAAATACTTTTTTGAATACAATCCATTTTATTCGATAAATGAATTTATGGAAATGCCTTTGACAGAATCTTCATTCTTGCTTGAACCCAATGGTACAGGGTAGGAATGCAAATATACATTTATTTAAATTACATCAATTATTTTAAATATTTGTTTCGCATGAAAATGACATTTATGTAAATTTGACATATTTTGCTTATGCAAAAAAAAAAAAAAAAAATGTTTTTCTCAAATTTTTGACCTCATGAATTTATTATAATTGTGAAAATGTATCTGATTTATATATTTGTCTTCTAAATTTATTTTATTCACGTGACATTCTATATCTCTTAATGAAATATTTAGTTTTATTTTATTTTTATATTGAAATTCAGTATTTTTTTTATTTATTTTTTTGTAATTGTAATAGCTTGCTTTTTAGATTGATTTGTTTCTTATAAACTTGTATGATTGACGTGCCCAGTGTAACATAAGTGGTTATAAGGTGAATAAATATATTATTATTATATTATTATTATTACTTATGTACCTACTAACTACTAATATAAAACTTGGTTGTTTATGAAAGTAACGTAATTAATTATTTTTTTATTTGTATTAGACACCGGTTTCGTGATTGTCTTGCTGTTTAGCATAGGCCTCCCCAAAATCTTGACTTATAGTCATAAACGTAAAGTAGATTAACTCTTACTCTTTCTCTTTTTCTAACTTCGGATGTACACAAAAGACTCTCAGTGGAGAAAGAAGACGTCGTGAGGAAATCAAACTGTTCCAAGACAGCATTGGAGGACACGTGTCCAAACATTATGTTTCATATTAAAACGTTCCTCATCTTCCTTTCCTTAATTATTTCAATGGGGTAAAGTAATAAAAGCATTTCTGGATGACCAATGGCACGATCAGGGCCACGCCCTCCGGTTTCGGCCGCGTTGTTTCCAAATTACAAAGTAAGTTATCAAGTTCTGAGTTATAAATTTTCACTTCTATCGGCAGTTCCTATTACCTACTGCCAATTTTTGTTGTTTAAAGAAAATAGTAATGTAATAATAGTAATAGATTATATTTTGCTTTTTTCGATTCTAATTTTGTAGATTTAGCCCCTTTAAGAATTATTATTATGATTTATGAAAGATGATATTTTGATTTTTCTTCTAGAACTCTTATTAAAGTAGGAGAGAACCAGATAGTATTAGAATTTCAGTTTTCTTAATTAATGTTGTGTGTGTTTTATGTATTTCAAAATTTAAAATAAAATTTTGTTACAGATTCGTTAGTGTTCGGAGCTTGAAAAACATCGTCCCAGTCAGTTGACTGTCAGTTGCCAGTCAAAGTCCAGTTACATTTTTGTATCATCGCTCTTGTTCAAATCTAACCGCTTACCCAATTTTAGCTTAAAACACTTAGTAGTTTCTACAGATTCCAAGTTGTTCACGATAGAGAGGTGATATCTGTCCAGTTTACTGTAGCCTCCGAGTCATATACTTGTAATAGTGATGTCGATAGAAGGTCCAAAAATGTACATATTGTTTTACCATTAAATTGATTAAAGTTGCAAAGAGACATACTTTCCAACTTTTTTTTTAATTAACAGTGACGAGTGAAGTAAATAATTAATTCACATATTAGGTATACCTACATTAAATTGATTTAAGTTACAAAGAGACATACTTTCCAACAATTATTGGAATGAATAATGACAGATGAAGTTTCGAAACTTCGCAAATAAGTTTATAAATATAAACTGTTGTCTTTGAATTTAAATGACACATTATTTTTAGTAAAGCATCCCAGACTTGGTCTGCAATAATTGTTCTTCTCCGTCCTCCGTAATAATGGCCTTAAGCTTGCTGTTCGATATTCTTAGCCTCCAAGCTTGGCCATCATTGTAGCCCTGGCTGTCCGTGCCATAAAAGCTTGGTATTTAACTTAGCTTGGCCAACAAAGGCGGTAATGCCGACTGTGCTATGAAGACCTAGAGCTGCACTTTCAGTAATCAATCAAAAAGCTTTTATTACAGACTACGACGGCACTATATACTTTTGTATAGTGTTAAAATACTAAAACATCAATTGAATAAGAATAAATATTTGACAAAAACAATAATATACAAAACAACCCAGCTTGTACAACGCATACACGTAAAATACAGTAAAGAAGTAATGAAAGATTCTCAAGTATGTCTGCTTTCGCTGTATGGCTACAGATCCAATTAGTCCATCTTTTAAAATATATTTCCTAATCCCAATGGCCCATACAAGGCAATACTCCTTCCAGTCAACCTCAGCTACGTCAAAGTTGAAAATTGCTTTATCATTCTCAGACAGATTGTTAAAAAGTTTGAATGTGTTATTGTCAACAAATTTCCACTCGCAGTTCAAGAAATATCCCAAAACTTTGCTCATTTTGTAGATTTTGCTGGACATTTTGACGAACCTGAAAAAAGTTAAGAGTTGAGTACTTATTTTAAAAATCTATATTTTTTTAAATTAAATTAAGTTGAAATCGTCAATCACACACAAAAACACATCAATTTTGTTCGAAATTCTTGTAGAAATCATATCTAGGTAAAATGTATTACTCCTACATTTTTTTAATTATTTTTTGAACAAAAATTATCAATTATATATATTTATTTACAAAATGTGCCTGAATTTAGTCTAGAAGACCGGTGCCAGCAGGAATCGTGCCGAAAATGCTAGCCCCATTGCCACGTTGAATGGCGATACTTATTCACTGAGCAAAAAAAGACCAGCATTTTGGTCACGAGTTGCATCACAAAGACGTTTTGATAATTTTTTGTAAATACTTTTAGCACTCAGTCCCCACGGTCCCAATACCACCGGATTCGACCTCAAAAGGCAAACATGTATCCGCTATCAATACACATCAATACATATTTGCGCCTTTTAAGATCTTCAGCTTGTTCAGCTGCCGCGTCAGCTCTAATTTGCGTCCGTGAAAGATGAGACGGCGCCAAAGTATCGACGCAGGTTGCATCCCAGACCAAGGGCCGTCCCATTTTCCACAGTCCACGGAATCAAAGTCATCCCATCAGGTCTTTTACCATCGCTACGAGCTAAACCGCTCGGCTCTAAAACAGCTGCGCAATTAGCAGTGGTAAAACCCCGACGGATGATATCGTTTAGGCTAGCGTGGCGCGAGGTATTCGTCCAGCACTTCTGGTGCAGAGAGACCGTGGTGACCGAGCCGGTCGACTGTAACACCACACTGGCAAAGGTGTGGTGCACAGCACGATGCGCCAAGATGGAGGGCAACACGAAAAGTAGAGGAATCCATGAGGGTTCCGATCTTCCGATGTGAGGCGATGGAAGAGCCTGTAGCCACAAACTCGACTCCCACTCAGCGACAGCCAGGAGACAAGCACGATATGTAGAGCTTAAGCAAGTATCGTGTAGGTAATTGTTTCCGCACTTGTAAACAGATCGGTTCGTGCCATGATCGCTGTGTGTGTGTGATGAAGATGAAGTTATAGGAAATCGGTATTTGGGCACGATGCTTCCAAGCATTCTTGGCTTCGGTCAACAAGGATATTTCCGATACATTTGAATTTCTAAAAGTATTTAAAAATTATATATTAATTGAATTAATTATATATTATTATTAAATTATATATATTTTCAAATTTTGATTACTATGAACCGAAGATAATAAAGCTGGAAGAGCCACACCAGACACTGGCCGGACCCCTAGGCCGCCAAAACGTACTGGTAGAGAACCTTGTAACCACTCTCGGTCAGATAAATTAATTCCTACATTATTTAAATAACGCCGTATGGTGTTATATTATGGTGTAATTTTACTTAAAATAGGGTACATTAGTAATGAAGGTTAGAGTTTTATAACAATTAAATAAACTTTTTGGAATTTTTTTCAATAGTTTTAGATATCAATATCGCTACACTAATTTAAAGTAATAAAATATTTAAGATGGGATCCTAATTTTTATAAACGATGCAGAGACAAATATTTCAATACTCACAATAAAATAGTTTACCAAACGGCGGAACATGACAAACTTAGTCTGTGATGACAAGTTTGCACAAATCTGCCAGACAGACATCGTAAATTACATTCAACAACAGCACAACCAAATTTTTAAATGACATTAAATATGTTATACCGTTTGTTCTGTAAATGTATACTTAGTACATTTTAGTATATTTTAAAATGTTATGAATTTGTTTATTGACCTTTATATATTCAATTGATAATTTCATTGTAATGAAGCGAGCACGATCCCTCAAAGAAGCCCTAAACATAGCGCTTACCAAAATAAATTATAATAGTGATGATATACATACAGTTAGGGTGCTGTCTTACCTTCTTTGCTTGCCTATGAGCAAGCACACAAAATCAGCTATGTAGGCCGGTATGAATTGCCAAAGTAAACACAATAACATGTAAATAAATTTGTTTGAAGTTTCTAACATAAAACAATAATATATGGCTTTTGGTGTAACGATTGTTCTTGCTTCATTTTTCAAAGTATCGCTGAAATTTTCTGGAACAAGAAATAGTATAACAAGTAGTAACAAGTATGTTATAAAAGAATAATAATGTAAAATTATGAAAAACTTTAACTTTATATGTACATTACATGTATGTACATATAAAGTATAAGGAGCACGTATGTGTACGTGACAGATCTATACTAATATTATAAAGCTGAAGAGCTTGTTTGTTTGAACGCTAAGATCACGGGAAGTACTGGTCCGGATTGAAAGATTATTTTTCTATTGGATAGTCCATTTATCGAGGAAAGCTATAGGCTATAGAAAATAACGCTACTATTAATAGAAGCGGAGCATGAATCAAGAATGTAAGAAAATCGAGAAAAATTTTCCTTATTGAGAGTTTTCGTACGTTTCGTTCTTTGACATGACATATGACAGCATGTGTCTAAGATTGCGTCATTGAATTTCACAGATTACATACCTCTTGAATATAAAACCTTTGCTAATCAATTTTTTTTTTCTAAATCTGAGTTGGTACAACCAATTTCCGACAGGTGGCGTAGCAGGTAGCTGAAGAGGTGTTTTGTTTGAAAGCGATATTCTCAGGAATGACTGAACCGATTTCAGTCATTCTTTCACCGTTGTATATGTACGGGATCCTGATGAGTACTATATAATGTACCATGGGCAACGCCGGAGCGGACATCTAGTTATAGTATATAAGCGGATGGCAGCGGAGAGCGAGCAGTCTCTCGCCCCGCGTCACTTGTACAGTCAAGATCAATATAATCAGCAGTTTATACAGTGACGTGGTTTCATTTCCATCTCAGTAGCACCTACACACAGCTATATCCTAGCTGTATAGTGTATTTGAAGTACAACATAACTGCTATCTGCTTTCAATCGCCATTACCACGTTTTAACAGCTAGAACTCACAAAGTTTGTAGAAACAATTTTCGACCAGTAGAGTACAACCACTACTATTCCTGAATCCTTGTTTGTTTGTAAAGCCTCAAAATATAACGTCTAGGCAGTTTACCATCTAAATTTAAATATTAAACAATGTTTGCTTTGCGTGTAGAAGCAACAACGGTTTTTTTAGTAGATAGAGTAATTCAAGACAGAGTTTTATACTATATGTACAATACATGCATAAAATAGTAGCGAAACACTGATAATTTTATGAGTTTTTAATGTGATGTCATCAATTTACACATAATTTGGCGCAAACATTGCAAAGGTTTCTTTTTTTAACTTTTATAGGTTTACACTTGACCGCCATCTCACCAGATGTTAAGCGACGATGCGGTCTACTATGGAGCGTTTTACCTAGAAAAAAACGATTCATTCTCGATTTGATGACACCAAGATTATAACTATCGGGAGAAACCCACTCAGGCAACTCATTCCACAGTCTGGACATTCTTATCACAAACGTAGAGTCAAACCTCTTCGTCAGTGTCTTTGGAATATCCGTCATGAAATAGTGCCCTATCTTCGAGTTACGAGAAGTACGATACAAAAAAAGGGCAAGGTGGTATTAGATCATGCAGATCAGTAGCACACTCTCCGAAGTGTATCCGATTAAAAACCGATAAGCTAGCAATTTTGCGACGATGTTCCAGACTTTAACGCCAAAAAAGAACCCAAAAACTCTCCAATCAAACTCTAGATCTCATGGCGGTCAGACGAGATATGCGATTACAGTCTTCGGTCGACATAACGGTATACAGACGGCTCAATAGACAGATCTCTACTTGTGTGCGACGCCACATACGCTGCTTCAATACTTCGAGTATTGAAGAAGCAATCAAGCAGAACAAAGGCTCGAAAGTGTTCGCAAGAAATCTGTCTCTTGGGCAAATTCAGCTGACCAAACTGAAGACCGATAGTGGTAACATCGTCTCGTCGAAGCCCGAGATTTTGGAGGAGATTGAGAGGTTCTATGAACAGTTATACACCTCTACGCAAGCACAACCTGTCGTTAGCATGGCAAAAGACCCCAGAGCCAAGCTGACCCTACACTTTACCGAAGATATCCCGGAAGTCAGCCTATATGAGATTAGGATGGCCCTCAAACAACTAAAATACAACAAGGCACCTGGTGACGATGGAATTACGACTGAGCTTCTAAGAGCGGGTGAAAAACCGATACTTAAAGTCCTCCAGAAGCTGTTCGACTCCGTCATACTTGATGGTAATACGCCAGAAGCGTGGAGTAGAAGTGTGGTGGTGCTCTTCTTCAAAAAAGGTGACAACACCTTGTTGAATAACTACAGACCTATCTCACTTCTCAGCCACGTTTCTAAGTTGTTTTCGAGGGTAATCACGAATCGGCTCGCACGCAGGTTTGACGACTTCCAGCCACCCGAACAAGCCGGTTTCCGAAAAGGCTATAGTACCTACCATAGACCACATCCATACGCTTTGGCAGATTATACAGAAAACCGAGGAGTATAATCGGCCACTATGTATAGCGTATGTGGACTATGAGAAAGCCTTCGATTCCATCGAGACCTCAGTCTCTCCAGCGATGCCGCATTGACTATCGCTATGTCGAAGCGTTGAAGTGTATTTATAACAAAGCCACAATGTCTGTCCGATTACAGGACCGGTGCACAAAACATATCCAGCTACAGAAAGGCGTGAGACAGGGAGATGTTATATCTCCGAAACTGTTCACTGCCGCGCTGGAAGATGTTTTCAAGCTACTGGACTGGAACGGATATGGCATCAATATCAACGGCGAATGCATCACTCACCTTCGGTTTGCCGACGACATAGTTATTGTGACGGACTCGCTGGCTGACCTCGGTGCTATGCTCAGGGACCTCAGTAGAGTATCCCAACAGGTAGGTTTGAGGATGAATATGGACAAGACGAAGGTCATGTCAAATGTTCATGTCTCACCTGTACCGGTTATTGTTGGGAATACCACACTCAAAGTTGTTGACGAATACCTGGGTCAAAAGATCCAATTAGGTAGATCCAACTTCGACAAAGAGGTCCAGCGAAGGATCCAACTCGGATGGGCAGCGTTCGGGAAACTTCAGCACATCTTTGAGTCCAAAATACCCTAATGCCTAAGGACGAAAGTCTTTAACCAGTGCGTGTTGCCGGTGATGTCTTATGGAACTGAGACATGTTCCTTCACTGTGGGTCTCATAACGAAGCTCAAAGTCACACAGCGAGCTATGGAGAGGGCTATGCTCTGAGTCTCTTTCCTCCTCCCCTTACTTCCTCATTACGGATTTCTATGTGTATCTTTATCATATTAGTATACATATATAGCAGGTATATATAAACCGGGGCGGATCACTAGTTAATCATAAAAACCATTTGATATTATGACTAAAACAATTATTATAATTTCACCAAAGCATATTTGTCTTCACTCCCCTTACTTCACATTTAAGGGTCACCACTTGTAAAAAAGTTGGACCAGTACACCTCCTGGCAACATCCAGAATCATATTCTGCACCACTTTCGCCATTAGTGTAAAGAGCGGCCACACTCTTTGTCGGTTAAAGCGCACGCAGATAGGTTGTCCGTCGGACGTGGCGTACCTAACGTTTCCAGGTTATACCCTGGAGCTCAAATTCCGGCCTCGTTCTGGAGTGTGCCTGTCCGCACGTGACAACATCTGCTGCCGGCGTCTCCGCGTAACCTTGAGGACATTAGGTTTCTGGTCTTTGGGCACTGATAGACACAGGCATAGACAAAATCTGTGAAAATTTCTATGCCTGTGTGTATCGGTCGCACAGCGGGTACCAGGAGATGACGAGACTCACGGAATATTTAAGTGAGGCGGCGGACGCGGCTCAACAGAAGTACCCTGCGGCCCAATTAGTGTTACTGGGGGATTTCAACGAACATCATAAGGAATGGCTGTACCCATACCGGGTCACTGACCACGCTGAGCAGGAAACTAAAAAGTTTGCTTTATCGTTAGTCCTAACCCAGCTGGTCCAAGAGGTCACAAGAGTACCCGACGTTGAGTTGCATACACCTTATTGTTTAGACCATCTACTGACAACAGATCCAGACCGTTATTCAGTGGTGGTAGCTTCGCCGTTAGACAGCTCCGACCTGTGTGGTGAAATCTGTATCTGTCTACCATCTGCTCGATCCTAGCCCTAGAGGCAACCGGCGGTTGTGGCGATACAAGTCAGCAGATTGGGACGAGATGCGCTCTTTCTTTGCATTTTACCTATGGCATTCTTTGTGCTTCACTTCTGGTGATCCCTCAGTCTGCGCGGATGCTGTGACTAATGTGATACGAACGGCTATGGAATATTTCATTCCATACTCCGACGTCTCCTTATCCAGAAAAGCTCGCCCTTGGTCTAAACCAATGTAAAAAAGACTCAATGTAAAAGTGCTGAAGCACTTAAACATGAGGCCTACCTAGCCTGGGTTGATGCTCGACAGCGTAAGGCAAGAGGCATACCATACACCAGAAGAAGAAAGCGTTCAACAATGCTGCCAAGGCAAGCAAAAAGGATTTTCAGAGGGCTCGTTTTGACTACATTAGTAGAATAGGGAACAAACTAGCTTCGTACCCTGCGGGCAGCAAAGCGTTGTGGTCCCTAGCTAAATCGGTCGAATCGAACTTTTGCCGCCTGCACTACCTCCAATGCTGAAACCTGATGGAACACTGGCTCACACTGCAATGGAGAAGGATAACTTGCTGCACGTTGTTGAGATGCAACGTGCATCTCACTTTGCAAAATCTTCGCGTCTAGATGCTGGTAGCGCGACACCTCCTACTCCATCTGGCTGTCCAACTTTAATATCCGAGATGCACATTCATCAAATGTAGGTTCACAAAGCACTACGCAATCTGGACGTGAATAAAGCCGGTGGCCCAGATGGTATTCCTGTCATAGGGTTGAAGGCTTGTGCGCCTGAGTTGTCCCCGATACTGTCGCGCCTATTCAGGCTCTCGCTCCAAACTGGGTTGGTCCCGAAGTCTTGGAAGCGTGCCAATGTGCAACCAGTGCCCAAAAAGTGTAGTCGTGCTGATCCTGCCAACTACAGGCATATTTCGATCACATCCATACTCTGCAAGACTATGAAACGTGTCTTAAACCACAGGTTCCTGACGTACCTAGTATCAAACGACCTCCTCAGTGACCGGCAATACGGATTCCGCCGAAACCGCTTCACGGGGGATATTCTAGCGTCTAGCGTACGTAACTTACATCTGGAGTGAAGCTATCGAGAAACACGGGGAAGCACTTGCAGTCTCCCTTGATATCTCGAAGGCTTTCGACAGGGTTTAGCATCATGCACTTATAAGCAAGCTTTCTAGTCGTCGTCGTCAATCGTCAGAACTCCGGACGATGCGCCAAGAAAATTAACTCTTCCCCCACCAGCCTTAAGCATTGAGGCCGAAATATCCCAAGCAGAAAAGGGCAAGCAACCGAAGCCTGCCTATGCCAAAATTGTGGCCAAGCCCGTCGGGCCAAAACCAAATCACACTCTGATCGTGACAACGGCAAATCCCGCATCCCCCCCCACGACATCCGAAAACTTGACAGACAGGATAGCGATAGCACTAGACACGAGGAAGACCGGAGCAAGAGTTGACCGAGTGCGGAAAGCCCGTAACAGGAAAGTCATCCTGAGTTGCAGCACAGAGGAAGACCTTGGTCTGGTCAGAAACCGCGTGCAGCAGGATAAGTCTCTAAAGGTGGAAACCGCGAAAGCGGGTAATCCACTAATAATCATTCGAGACGTCCTGTCTTATCACAAAGACAACGAAATTGTGGAAAACCTTCTGGCGCAGAATAAACATCTGCTACAGGGGGTCGATTTGCAAGAGAACGCGATCAGAGTGCGGTACAGGAAAAAGGCGCGTAACCCGCATGAGTGCCATCCGGTGATCGAGGTCTCACCTCGCATTCACAGAGCGTTTTTGGATGCCGAAAAGTCTACATAGGACTCCAGAGGAGACCAGTGGCCGACCACTCGCCCTTGGTACAATGCACTAAGTGCTTAGGCTTTGGTCATACAAAGGCGATCTGTCGGGAGAGGGACGAGTACTGCAGTCACTGCGGAAAGGCTCACTCCTGGAATCAATGCAAGGCAAGGAAAGAAGACCTGCCACCTAAATGCAAGAACTGCGCGATTGCTCATCCCAACAGCCCCAACAGGGAACTCGCTCACAATGCCTTTAATAGTGAGTGACCTGAAAGGGTAAAGTGGGATGGCATAGCGCGGTCCCGAATATCGTATTGCTAAGGGCACTCATGAGGTATGTGGCTCAATCTTCCGAAGAGTAGACGAACCAGGTATGCGTTTCATCCAAGCAAACCTGCAGCGCTCCCAGAATGCAACGGTCGAACTCTTGGAGGTCGCGAGAGAGAGGAGGGGAGTTTCAGTCGCCCTTGTCCAAGAACCCTATGTGGGAAACAAAGGCGAAATGAAACAATATCCTGGAACTCGCGTTATTCAGTGTAGTTAAATAGGCAAAAACCAGTTAAGGCAGCCATAATAGTCTTCGGTGATAAACTGGAGGTAATTCATGACCCCCAGCTTGTTACCGAAACAGAAGCATCTGTCTTACTCGTCGGCACAGGTCTAAAACTGGGAGTGATTTCTGTCTATTTAGAAGGAGACCAAAAAGTCGACCCATACCTTAACAGGATCAAGGCGTTCCGCGAAAAGCTAGCGACAAAAGACCTGATTGTCGCCGGTGACATAAATGCATGGTCCCACTGGTGGGGAAGCACTTCTCAAAACGAGAGAGGAGAAGCCGTGAACTCATTCTTCAACGAAATGGACTTGCATATTCTCAACTCCGGTGATACACCGACTTTCGAGATCGTCTGGGAAGGTAAACTCTGCACGAGCGTAGTAGACGTTACAACGTGCAGCGAGTCTCTCCTGGGGAGAATCGAGGGATGGGAGGTAGACAAGAGCATCACAACGTCCGACCACAACGCAATTTCCTTCACTTTGCGTCTTGCTAAAGCTCTCAAACAACAGAGAGCGATAACAACACGTGAATACAACACCAAAAGGGCAAGATGGTCAGACTTTGTGTCACATCTAAAATCCTGCCTGGAAGAAAGAAACATCTCGCCGGAGTCTGTGGAAGGATGCGAAGGTACATTTGAACTGGAATCGATGATTACGAGCTACACAGCAAGTATACACGAAGCCTGCGAACATACCATTCCACTGGTAAGATCGCTAAAGGGAAATCCAACTCCCCCATGGTATACGAAAACGCTCGATAATCTGAAGAAGGAAGTTCTCAGAAGAAAGAGACGGATCAGGAATGCCGCCCCTGACAGAGTTGAACTTGTAGTCGAACAGTACCAAATTGCTCGGCAAGACTACAAGGAAAAAGCCAAACAAGCTCGGACGGAAAGCTGGAAGAAGTTCTGCACGAATCAGGAGAGAGAAAGCATGTGGGATAAGATCTACAGAGTGATGAGGAAAACTTCGGCTAGGCAAGAAGACATGCTTCTAAGAGACTCCGAAGGGAACACTCTATCCCCACAGTTATCTGCAGAACTACTAGCCAAAACTTTCTATCCCGACGACTCTGAGAGCACAGACCAACCTTGCCATACAGAGTTACGGGTGCGGACAGCGAAAACACCTATGGATCTACCGGAAAATGATCCACCATTCACATCAGCGGAACTGGAATCAGTATTATTACGAACCCTGAATCCGAAAAAGCCTTCGGTACAGACGGGCTAGCCGCTGATATCTGTGCAGCAGCCATACAGTGCGAACGGGATGTTTTCTTGGCGATAGCAAATAAATGCCTATCGCTAAAATACTTCCCCAAGCAATGGAAAGAAGCGCACGTGGTCATATTACGCAAACCCGGTAAGGTAGATTACACACACCCAAAATCTTACCGCCCCATAGGTCTTCTGTCCGTTCCCGGAAAAATCATCGAAAAGCTTCTGGTAAACCGACTCCAATGGCATCTCCTCCCAACCATTAGTAGGAGACAGTACGGCTTCATGCCTCAAAGTGGCACCGAAGACGCCCTCTATGACCTGGTAGAACACATCAAGAAGGGAGTAGACAGTAAATATACGGTACTCTTAATCTCCCTGGATATAGAGGGCGCATTCGACAATGCATGGTGGCCCGCCCTTAAAAACATGTGACCACATGTGACCGCCCAATGCAAAAAGATGGCGAACATTTATAAACAGCTCGCATGTGCAGCGAAGGTGACCTGGGGATTAAATGGCGAAATCACGAGAACCATCTACGTCGCGGTAGTGGAACCCATCATTATGTATGCCTCAAGTGTATGGGCGCAAGCGGCAGACCTCGAGGAAAACAAGTCTCACTTAAACGCTATCCAAAGAGGTTTTGCTCAGAAAATCTGTAAGTCGTACCGTACTGTTTCCTTAAAGTCAGCACTCGTCCTTTCTGGACTGCTTCCCCTGGATCTGAGGATACAGGAAGCGGCAAATTTGTACAGAGTAAAAAAGAACTTCTCCCAAGACTATCTCCCACCAGAAGTGGAACTCGAACGGAACGTCAACTACCTGGACCAACCCCATCCGTCCACACAGGCTTCTGTAGAGTACGAGCTTCTGGAAGACACCTCCAACTTACCAGAGGGGCCTCAGATTTATACTGATGGCAGTAAGATCGAGGGTAAAGTTGGAGCTGCTCTAACATGGTGGGAGAGAGGCAGGGAAGTCAAGAACTCGACCTTCAAGCTTCACTCCGAATGCACGGTCTTTCAATCGAAACTTTATGCTCTTTGCCGGGCAACTCAAATAGCGTTAACAAGCAAGGACCCAGAAGTCAATGTCCTGAGTGACTCCTGATCTTCACTGAATTGCTAAGTAACCCAAAACGAGTCATCCCTTGGCAAAGTGTATTAAGGAAAACATTGGACAGATCCGTGCAGAAGGGAGATCTCTCCGTCTTTTTTGGGTGAGAGCGCATGTGGGCACCGTCGGCAACGAAAGAGCAGACGAACTAGCAAAGTCGGCGGCGCTCATGGAATCTCCCAGGGACTACGAAGGGATACCCCTGTCCTACGTCAAACGAAAAATCCGAGAAGAATCGGTCAAGAAATGGCAGGATCGATATGAGGCCTCGGAAACCGGAAAAGTCACTGAGATGTTCTTGCCCGATGTAACAAATGCATATCGATTGACGAGAACTACGAAACTGACTCACTTCCAGGTACAAGCGTTGACAGGGCATGGAGGAATAGCTGAATATCTGTACAGATTTAAGCTCAAGAGCAGTCCTGCATGTGAGTGTGACCCCGACCAACCCGAAACGGTCTGGCACGTGCTGGTCGATTGTCCCAGATTCATGACCGCAAGGCATGATCTCGAATCCGTGATCGACGGGAGGCTGGTTGTCTCGGATCTCCACAACATCTTAGCAGATCCAGATAAAAGACCACGGCTTCTGTCTTTCATAGAGAGTTCATTCCGCATAGCGGCCAAGAGAAACTCTACACTTAAAAATACACACCCCCCTGTGCCACCACATTCTACCACGCTGTCCGTGGATGCCGCGCGAGATGCAGTCCCCGCTCAAGATAACTCCTCCAAAAACATCTCCATCCAAAAACTACTGGAGAACGCAAATCGAGGAGAGGCAGGAATCCGTATCCGCGGTGTGGCTCTCTTCATGGACAGCAACAAAGAAAGATTTGGAATAAGCTTTTGCTGGGCTTGGGAACGGAAATGCGCCCGTTTGTCACCGAGATTGTCGTGCCTGCTCAATGGGAGTACCGCCAAAGTCACAATGAAGCGGAAAACCTACGATGCTATGCCAGTGTGCGAGGTAGACGGCCACCGATTTCGGTTGGTGCGATCGAAAAACAAAACGATTGCGCTAATAGAGTACTCGGAAGGTCGAACGCCTTTTACGCAGGCAAGTGCGCTGCTCGCACATCTGAGCAGAAATGCGGGTGACACACCCCGGGTGATAAGCGTGGATGCGATGGCAATCGAATACTCAAGAGCGAGAGTCGCAGACCGGCTGGGTTGCATTGAGGCCTCTAAACATCATGAGGTTGTCGTATACGAAGACAGGGGAGAAAATCTGAGTTACCTCAGAGTCCCTTCGCACGACCAAATAAATGCAACTGACAGCTGGGGACATCCTGTTCCTAATTCGACCATCCAAACCGGCTCCGAAAGAGCACAGCAGAGGGCAGCCGCGGAGAAAGCCGCAGCCAATCAAAGCGGCAGCCGAGGCACTATCACGGCCTTCGTGACTGCCTTCAACGCAGCAGCAAGGAGCGTACTCCGAATCTCATCCCCTTCATCAACCCTTTTGACGTCAAAAACCCCCAAAGCAGCTTCACAGCAACAAATGAGCCGAACGAGAGCTGACATGGGACAGGTTGCACCGCCCCGCTATGTCACGGCTTCGGAGCCGCGGAGTCATGCACGTAACGCCTTCATCGAATTCATAGCCACACTGATAGCGACACGACAAGTCAACCTCAAGACCTGCGAAAACATCATGCAGTCATATAGGCTAGGAAGTGAAAGCCTCTTAAAGGCGAAACTCGAGGAGGCCGAAGCAGCCATTTACAATAATGTCACTTCCCGGGTCATCAAGGGAACCATGACAGGACAGTATACGGCACCTTACAGTGCAGAAAATGGTTTCGTGACACTGAACGAGAAAGAGACAGAGCGCGCGGGAATGCCTGTTTACGAGTATGCGATACCACCAAACGACCCTATAGTAGTTACCGCCCGATGCACCAAACTTATGTTGGACGACAAGATCCTAGAGATGGCCAAGATTATCGAAGGGAACTCAAGTGTCATAGCGGGTTGGGAAAATTGGGAGGTACCGAGAATACAATGGTTCAATGGAGTTCCAGGATGTGGGTGATTAGGCACTTCGACGTGGACAAGGACGCTATCATCACCACAACAACTGAGGCAGCAAAAGATCTAAGAGAAAAGCTATCGCACCGTATCGGAAACCTGGTCAAAACCAGGGTGCGAACCATGGCTTCTGCTCTGGTAAATGGTTTCGGAAAAGAGAGTTTCAGTCGCCTCATGGTAGATGAAGCCCTCATGAACCATTTTGGAGCCATTGTAATGGTCTCACGGCTGTCTGGTGTTGGCGAAATTGTCCTCATCGGAGATGTCAATCAATTGCCTTATATCGATAGGGAAAATCTCTTCGAAATTGGGTATCACCGCCCGAACCTGGTAGCAAAGATCAGCCAGGAGTTGCTCTGCACATCGAAACCCAACGGACGTCGCATATGCGCTGCGAGGAAATATACTCCGGTATGTACTCCTCGGTGCCCCTAGAGCAGAGAAGGTATAAGGAGCGCAAATACCCAACACCCAACCAAACACCCTCTTTTTAGTTCACACTCAAGAGGAGAAGGACATCCTGATAAACCAGGGTTATGGGTCAGGCACCGGGTCACGCATCCTTACCATCCATGAAGCTCAGGGACTGACATACGAGTCGGTAATCGTAATCAAAACTAAGGCAAACATGAAGCTGCACGAGAGCGTGCCCCATGCGGTCGTCGCAATCTCACGGCACACAAGGAAGTCCCTTGTCACGTACTACGCTGACGACACCGACGACGCCATCGGTCGGTTCGTTCGGCGAGCGTTCGCTGCAACACCAAAGACCATCCGAGAGTTCAATTTGCAGATGGCCATCAAAGACAGAAATGCAGTCATGGTGGAGGCGCTGAGCCGGGAGGAGGCGGCTTAGCAAATAAAATAGGCCTAGTATTAGAATGAAAATGTTCCCTCTCCCCCTATTTCCTTTTCTTCCTAATCCAAGATTCATGTAAAAAGGAAAACAAATGACAAAGGTCACGGACCCCGGAGTCTGTGGAGTTGCTAAATTTAAATAAAAAAAAATAAAAAAAGCTTTCTAGTTATGGTTTGTCTCCTGGGTTTATTGAGTGGATATTGACTCTTCTTGACGGATCGATCCACACGAGTCTTCATTGATGGCTGCTCGTCGGATCAAATGGCTAACAACGCCGGAGTCCCTCAAGGATCGGTACTCTCTGCAACGCTCTTCCTGCTACATATCAATGATCTTTGGGTACGCAGGTGATAGCACCATTGTAGAGAGCTACATATCTAGTGCGAGAGCCATTGGGCAGCAAACTCAGGTATTGAGAGAGAGTTTGATCGAACGTTTGAGCTTGACCCTTGAGGCGGTGTCTGAATGGGGCGATGCCAATCTGGTCTAGTTCAACGAGAGGCTGGTCACGCTAGAGACGTGCCAAATGGCTCATAGGCAACGAACGACACTGTTGTGCAAAAAAGGCTTCAAAGCCTTGAACATCGCCGGAAAATTTGCTACCCTATCGGATTTTTATCGGATACACTTTGGAGAGTGTGCGACTGATTTGCATGATCTAATACCACCTTACTTTTTTTCTATTGGAATGCTCGTAGCTCGAGAAAGTCATCTCACCTTTTCATTGTTGATGCTCCAAAGACACGAACTAAGAGATATGACTCTATTTTTGTGATAAGAACGTCTAGGCTGTGGAATACGTTGCCTTAGTCGGTTTTCCCGATAGTTACAATCTTTGTGTTTTCAAATCGAAAGCGAATTGGTTTCTTCTAGGTAAACACGCTCCATCGTAGACCGCATCGTCGTTTAACATCAGGCGAGATGGCGGTAAAGTTAAAAAATAAAAATGTGTGCGCTTAAGACAACGCGGCAGAAGTGAAAACTAAAATAAGAAATACTTATATTTAGAGACCACTAAATAATTTTAATAATAAAATCTATACTTATAATAAAACTGTAACGGGTCGAATTCTGTACATTGAAGATATTTTGAAAATTTTTTTTTTGGAGCACTCCTTAGTTGATACTGATGGCGAAACTGCAATTTTTTTTCTTTCATGTCTGTCTGTCTGTCTGTCTGTCTGTCTGTCTGTCTGTCTTTCTGTATAGAGATCACGCATCACGCCGAAACTACTGAATCAAATCAGCTGAAACTTGGCATGCCTTTAGTTTATACTAAGGAGATTGCTGTAGGCTACTTTTGATCCCCAAATTCTGATTGGTTTTCTTGCGGGAGGGGGTGAAAGTCAGAATGTGTATTTGGTTGTAACTCATGTTTGCGTTGTTTAATTTCATTATTTCTTTTTTTGTTAGAAAGAACACATTTTTCATATTGTGCCGTCAAAATTTGAACATTATCGGTCTGGTGGTTCGGAAATTACACAAACATTAAATAATAACGACACGCGCGGCGCGTTCGGTACATACTAACTTCTAAGTATTCTGTGTATCACAGACAATCCACAAAATTACCTAGAACGTGCCCACGTGATCGCGTCGCGTCGTCTTGAATGAAAAATAATTGTCAAAATATATTTTTGTGTGGAGAAAAAACATCATTCGGTTGTAAGGAGGATGTTCTCAATCATGGGATCAAATCAAGGAGGGTTGCATGTTTTTTATTTGGTTTTATTTTACGCGATAACTCCGCTGATTGTGAATTGATTTTGATAATTCCTTTTTTGTTTGATAGAAAATACTTCAGAGGTGATCTCATACATCGAAAACAGGGAGGTAGTTTTTCAAATATCAACAAAAAACTAAAATCAGCTTAGATGTATCTGTACGACGTAGTCATAGCATCTTATAAAATTTAGTCGAATGACAGAATTAAATTACCAAGTATTAATAATTGAAGTAGATTTTTGTTCTTTAGGTGAAAACATATTAGCACAATAAGAAGCAGCATAAACAACCCATTAAATGTTCCCACTGCTGGGCGTCGGGACCTTCTCTCGCAAGGAGAGAGTCAAGGCTATAATCCACCACGCTGGCCCAGTGTCGGTTGATGGATGACACTTGACTTAGAACTTAGATTCTAGGTACATTTCAGTTTCCTCACGATGTTTTCCTTTACCGTTTTAATTACCGGCATTACGAACATGACTCTGAAAAGATAGTGGTGCGGGTGGTTTTGAACCCTGGGTCTCCGGATCGACAGTCGGCGTTCTCCGACTAGGTCAGCTGTAACTTACTAGACCAAAAAGAGAAGAGGGGCTTATTTCCATACAACAAACTTGATTTTTTACCGTTTCTTGCTCGATACTAATAACGTACCTGACACAGGTACACGCTTTAATTATTCACATAATATTTAGTTTTATGTCCTCTTTAAATGTAATTGAGTAAAATAAATTATTAAAGGGGCTACAATAAAAGCCGTTTATTTGCTAATGGTTCGGAACCCTTCGCGCGCGAGTCCCAGTGGCATTTGACAGGTTTTATTTTTCTAAAATTTTGTATAATCCTATCCTTTCATACTATTATATAAATATGTCAATATTTAAATTTTTGCTGCACAATTACATTGGAACGGCTGAATGTATCGAGTTAAAATTTGAAACACATTCTTGGCTTAGCTTAAGTAATACATAGGCAATGTTTAGCCTATGTGTTCTTCCAGACTATAATCTAATTGTTTAATCTAAAATTTCAAATTTCAACCCGATCAGTTGATACGTTCCGCCATGATTACAATGACAAACATCCAAACATTGACATTCATAATAATTACAGGACAACGTTGAAACGGCTGAACATATTTGGAAGGAATTCGAAACACACGTAGTTTGTACCTACTCAGAAATAGCAAATCGGTTACTTATAGGTTACTGTGACGTCGGAAAGACTAACTAAATTTCACAATACCTAAGAAGTCTATATTTTCATTTAACTCCACATTAATATAAGTATATATTTTCGTAAGGAACTTGGATTGAGTGGTTTGCAAAGCGGATAGTTTATAGTTCGAAATAACTCACAGGCTACTTATTGTCCCGGGAAAATACAAAGTTTATATGGAATACAAAAGTTAACTAATTCCTTAACTAACTTGCTTTAAATACCGAATTTAGCCCCATTGTAAAAGTTGCTCATGCTGATGTGATGGTAAGGTAAAAGCCAAAAATGAAAAATGTATGCACCCGTTTTGGCGTAGATAATACAGGTGCTTTGCGTGCAAAATCAAAATAAGAACAACAACATTATATTCTCATTAGATGGCGCTAATGCCAGTTTAAATCTAAAAGCACTAAAGGCCATTTAAATCGATGTTTTGCTGTTGTGGTATGTATTTCTTCTTTCATCACTAGGTGGCGTTACTGGTATTCTAAATTGTACTAATGAGTTTTTTGCTGCTAAAAGGATTTTGATGCCGAATTTGGATTTTTTCGTTCTTTGATTATTTTTCTGTTACAATTCAATTCATACATTAACATTTCACTAAGACTTGGCTTAGATCTTGCTTAGGGTTCAACTTGCATGAGTAACATTAAAACTCAAAAATTTTATCATATTGATTCCACACAGGCTTCATTCAAAATTTTAGGCGGGCGAAGTCGCGGCTAACAGCCAGAAAACAGCTTGCGGATAACAAGAGATAAGTAGGTATCAGATCATGCACATCAGCTTCAGACTTTTTTATAATGTATCCTATAAAAATCCTACAAACTTGACACTTGCGTCTATCTTCGATTCTACGAAACCTTACTAAGTATGTTTGATTTTGTTTAAAACAAGAAAAATAAAGATGATAAAATTAAATTAATTTTTGTGTGGAAAAACAAATTCACTCGGTTTTGCAATGACTACTTATCCAAACATTTTGACGTACCTACGATACAACTAATGTATAAGTCAGTAACATCTGCTTACGCGAACGAAGTAGCGGGTTCAGCTAGTATAATTATAAATTGAAAATTAGGCTATACCTAGTAAGTACAGCAACACGAGAATAGCATGCATAATTGTGATAGGGGAGCCCACGATGCTAAACGGGGAGTTACTCGAGCGTCATAGAGACCTATTGGATTGCAAAGCTTAGACAATAAAGATAAAAAAATGTTAAATAAAGTTACCTTTTCATTTGTAGGGGGGAGCGCGGCTATAGAATTTCAAGTATGAAAAATCAGCTTTATGAGTTAACTAGATGCCCGCCCCGGCTTCGCCCGTGGTATATTATATAGCACTCATCGGGATCCCGTACATATCCAACGGTGAAAGAATGACTGAAATCGGTTCACTCATTCCTGAGAATATCGATTTCAAACAAAAAACCTCTTCAGCAACCTGCTACGCCACATGTCGGAAATTAGATGTACCAACTCAGATTTAGAAAAAAAAATTAGCAAAGGTTTATATTCGAGGCACAGATTACTGAAATTCAATGACGCAATCTTTGACACATGCTGTCATGTGTCATGTCAAAGCACGAAACGTACGAAAACTCTCAAAAGGGGAATATTTTTCCCGATTTTGTTACATTCTTGTTTCATGCTCCGCTTTAATTAATAGTAGAGTTATTTTCTATAGCCTAAAGCCTTCCTCGATAAATGGACTATCCAATAGAAAAAGAATCTTTCAATTCGGACCAGTACTTCCCGAGATCCTAGCGTTCAAGCAAACAAACAAACAAACAAACAAACAAACAAACAAACTCTTCAGCTTTATAATATATTATTATTATTATTATATGAGTTAATTAGCGGTGAATTTTTGTTACTTCGGCATATTTTTCGTTATTCTTGAATTATTTCCTTTAAAATAAAATGACCACGCTCGAGAATGTAGAGATGTTTTTTTTATAAGTTTGTAGCCGTCTCTTTTCTTTATGTCACTCTCGAATTGTCAGATTAGTGGAATATACACTTTCTTAGCATGTAATTAACTCACCTCATCTTAATCTGACGTGCTCGTTAATGATGATCAAAAAATTTTTTTTCATAATCGGCATTATACTCGTATGTACATGAGACTCATTTTAGGTTGAGGTACTTTACCGGGTACAAGGTTTCAAACTATATATTATTCTGCCGCGCTGGAGTAAATCCCGAAATCCCTTCTAGGGCTCCCCTACTAGCCGCTGTTATGTATTGTATAATAATACATAACAGCGGCTGAATGACTTGTGCACTCATGGACCAGAATAAATAAAAAAAATTACGCGGGTCGTCGAGAATAAATAAAAAAAATTGCGCGGAATGTCGGAAATAGCGTTTGACTAGCAATTTTTTTAGTATTTGCTATTTATTTATTTTACAGCTATTTCGCTAAAAATGCATAAATATGTTATGTTTATAGTGTATGTGTAAGTGCTGTGATGAAAATAGGTGTAATTTTGTGTGTTTACGTAGTGTAAGTGCTGTGATAAAACAGTAAGGAATACGAGTACATTACAACAAAACCTTTTTTGCGATGGATTTGAAATGCAAATTTAATATCTCGGCACAAATTTATGTGGTAAGTACCAAGAAGTGTAGAAGTTAATGTCGCGATAAAAAAGACATACATAAATATAATAAACACAGGTACACAAGGAGTATATTATATTTCTCACTCTGACGCGTTTGTTCACTGTATTTCGTTTCTCGCTCTATCATCCCGATTTTACCCGAAAAGCTATTATCATACCCGAACGTGACGCTAGATTTCAATTCACAGTCTACGAAAATTCTGTCTAGGCGCGCCAAATGAAGTTTTCTCTTCAAAAAAAGTTGCGTTTATTTTAAGTTGCGTTGTAGATGTTTCTTCTAAATTTGAATTTTTGCCTCGTAAAAGCTAATTACAAGTAATTTAATGTCGGTGACGCAGAGAAGTTATGTCAACTGATTTAATATTGAGAGCCAGACCATTGTTTTTTTTATATCTAGGGAATATTTATGATGAATTTAAGATTCAGAAACTACTTACTCCAACCCACAGGATTCCTTTGCGTTGAAGTCATATGATAAATCTTAGTATTCTCCCCTCCCTTGTCCTGGCTGGTGGAAGTCTCACTGGCCGCAACAATAATGGCATTGTTCACAAAATCACATGGTATGAGACCGGCAACAACATTAGGGTCTTGGTGAGACGTATGGAGAAGCCCCAATCCCGCGCCAAGAACGTACTGAAATGAAGAATTAAAATAGTGATCGTTTCTCTGGGTTTTTTTTCATTGCTGCAAAATCACCATCAGCCTGCAATCGTCCATTGATGGACAAAGACCACTCCCGCTACTCTGCCCTATTCGCGGATTAGCGTTTCCAGATGGCACCAGCTGCGTTTTGTATAAATATCTTACTCCTTCTAAACTACTATCCTACTGATACTCCTGAAATACGTGTAGCGATCCGCGGCTTCGTTTCAGCACTCGCCTACCTCAACAGATATCGGCTCACCACCAGATACACTGACACTTCAGTTTACTTATGCGCTGATCTATCTCGGTGACTTCACTTCTCTGACGAAACCTCATTGTGAATGCAACCCTTGACAGAAACCCAGAGAATAGCCGTTTCCATAACTCGCCGTGTGAGTTTATGCTTACAGCTTTCGCTTCCAGTGTCCACGCCACACCACCGTAGGTAACCACAGGTGATAAATAGGACACGATGGTAGATTTAATACTTTTGATCTTCAGTGACTGTGGGTTGGGTGATGAGAAAACTCGGCGAAGATTCCCAAAAGCGGTCCAACTTAACTGAATTCCTCTCATGGCTTCACTCTCATAGCCATTTAAGCCATATTGCTAAAATATTAAATCTGATTGTTACCCCGGTAGCTCCATGGACGCAGCTATTGTCGAGCCAGCCTGGACTTGGCTCTCGATACGTGGACGAAACTGAAATCAAAGGTTCAATTCTGTCAAATCAAAATATAACGACAATACTTTTTTTATTAATAACTAGCTGAACCCGCTACTTCGTTCGCGTAAGCAGATGTTACTGACTTATACATTAATTGGAAGTATCGTACGTCAAATATTTGGATAAGTAGTCATTAAAAAAACCTCTGAGTTTGAGTAAATTTGTTTTTCGACCCAAAAATGTATTTAATTTTATCATCTTTATTTGTCTTTTTTTATACAAAATCAAACATACTTAGTAAGGTTTCATAGTATCGAACATAGCCGCAAGTGTTAAGTTTGTAGGATTTTTATAGGATACATTATGAAAAGTCTGAAGCTAATGTGCATGATCTGATACCTACTTACCTATTGCTTTTTATCCACAAGCTGTTTTCTAGCTGTTACCCGCGACTTCGCGGGTGGGCGGGACAAAACGGGTGCATATATTTTTCATTTTTTGGCTTTTATCTTACCATCACATCAAGATCCTTACGAAAATATATGCTTATATTAATAAATTGAAATGAAAATGTAGACTTATTAGCCCATGTGAAATTTTAGACTCTAAACTATATGTGTTTCGTATGTCAACCCATATCGTTGTGCCGTTTTGACGTGATAGTTAATATTTGTTTCTTTAGGGCCCATGCTTCTTTTCAGGTTGATCGGTAATAAATACATAAATGTGGTATTTCAGACTATGAGTTATCTCTGTTTCAATTTTCTACCAAATTTGCTCAGTATTTCTGACGTCACTGTAACCTATAAATAACCGATTTGCTATTTCTGAGTTCAAACTACGTGTGTTTCGAATTCCACCCAAATATATTCAGTTGTCCTGTAAATATTATGAATGTCATTGTTTGGATGTTTGTTACTTAATCATGGCGGAACGTATCAAGTGATCGGGTTGAAATTTGAAATAGAATTAGATTACAGTCTGGAAGAACACATAGGCTAAACATTGCCTATGTATAAGTACTCTATGTATTACTTAAGCTAAACCAAGAATGTGTCTTTAATTTTAACTCGATACATTCAGCCGTTCCAACGTAAGTGAATAGTTAAAGCGTCTACATGTGACGGGTACGTTATTATTATTAGTATCGTGCAAGAAACGGTAAAAATCAAGTCTGTTGTATGGATGCACCTCTTAAATATTTATTTTATTTTTAGTATTTTTGTTAAAGCGGCAATAGAAATACATAATCTGCGAAAATTTCAACTGTCTAACTATCACCGTTCTTAAGATACAGCCTGGTGACAGACGGACGGATGGACGGACAGATAACGAAGTCTCAGTAATAGGGTCCCGTTTTTACCCTTTGTGTACGGAACCCTAACAACGGTCTGCTTCGGTCACCGAAGCTTGTTGAACACTACTACCTTTAAATTTTAAACAGTATTTGTATTGAAATAATACGTTTTCTAATAAGTTACGGCTGGTCTAGTAAGTTACAGCTGACCTAGTCGGGAGAATGGCGACTGTCGATCCGGAGACCCAGGGTTCAAAACCACGCGCACCACTATCTTTTCAGAGTCATGTTCGTAATGCCGGTAATTAAAACAGTGAAGGAAAACACCGTGAAGAAACCGAAATCTACCTATAATCTAAGTTCTAAGTCATATGTCATCCACCAACCGATACTGGGCCAGCGTGGTGGATTATAGCCTTGTCTCTCTCCTTGCGAGAGAAGGCCCCGACGCCCAGCTGTGGGAACATTTAATGGGTTGTTTATGCTGCTACTTATTATGTTTATATGTTTTCTCCAAAACAATAAAAATCTACTTCAATAACATTGACACAGGTAATTTAATTCTGTCATTCGACTAAATTTTATAAGAAGGTATAACTATGTCGTACAGATAAATCTAAGCTGATTTCAGTTTTTTGTTGATATTTGAAAAACTACCTCCCTGTTTTCGATATCTAAGATCACCTTTGAAGTATTTTCTACCAAACAAAAAAGGAATTATCAAAATCAACTAACAATTAGCGGAGTTATCGCGTAAAATAAAACCAAATAAAAAAACATGCAACCCGATTGAGAACATCCTTCTTGTTTGAAGTCGATTATAACAGTGTATCTCTCTACTTAGTCTCTGAATATAACCGAATGATGTTTGTTATTCCACACAAAAATATAGTTTCGACAATTATTTTGTCATCCAAGACGACGCGATGCGATCACGTGGGCACTTTCTAGAATCTAGATATTCTGTGGATCGTCTGTGATACACAGAATACTTAGAAGTTGGTATGTAGCGAACGCGCCGTGCGTATCGTTATTATTTAATGTTTGTGTAATTTCCGAACCAACAGACCGATATTGTTCAAATTTTGACGGGACAATATAAAAAATGTGTTCTTTCTAACAAAAAAAGAATTAATGAAATTAAACAACGCAAACATGAGTTACAACCAAACACACATTCTGACTTTCACCTTCTCCCGCAAGAAAACCGATCAGAATTTGGGGATCAAAAGTAGCCTACAGCAATGTCCTTAGTATAAACTAAAATCATGCCAAGTTTCAGCTGAATTGAATCAGTAGTTTCGGCGTGATGCGTGATCCCTATACAGAAAGACAGACAGACAGACAGACATGAAAGAAAAAAATGCAGTTTCGCCATCAGTATCGACTAAGGAGTGCCCCAAAAAAATCAAAATATCTTCAATGTACAGAATTCGACCCGTTACAGTTTTATTATAAGTATAGATTATTCACCAGCCAACCTGGTGACAAATATATTTATTACAATCTAGCCTAATTTGGAAAGTCTAGGCTAATGAGTAATTTTCTTATGACTTAGTTTGCTAAATAATATTAAACGTAAGATTGTGTCCATAAGAGCTTTTCTTATTGTATCTTGTAAGGCGAAGCCACTTTGTTCGTGTTTACTTTTTATGTAATATTTATAAATCTAAATTGCACTAACACTGCACTTTAACATAGGTGTTCATTTAATTTGCACTAAATCAACTCAAACGGTTTTGTCCGTTTAAGCCTCCGCACTAACTCAGTGTTGTCAAGGAGCTGGATTGCCTCGACATTAACATGACAATGAAGTCTTCGTTCGTGAGCTTCTGCATATTTTCGGATCACGTCACTAACATAATCCATCTTTAGGTCTCGATGGATGTCAGCATTTCTTACGAGTATATACCAGGGAGCGTTGACAATGTCCCTTAGCACTTTGTTCTGAAATCTTTGTACAATTTCAATATTGCTTGGTTTAGTACAGCCCCACAACTGTATACCATATGTCCACACTGGCATTAGGACTTGTTTATACAATAGAATCTTGTTATGTACTGATAACACAGAATTTCTTCCAAGTAGCCAATACATATTTTTATAGTGTATCGCTAATTCCTCTCTTTTCTTCTTGACGTGAACCTTCCAGCGTAACTTCGTGTCTAGAGTCATCCCTAAGTATTTAGCTTTGTTTTCATAAGGTATGGGTTGATGGTTTATGAAAGCATCATGAAATTTTACTTTGACGTGACAACGTCTCATATAAATTGGTTTGCCGGGTGACACTTCAAGAAACTGCGTTACGCTCCGCTCACGTTATGCGCTCACAACGAGATCGAGTGAAAGGCATGCGTCCCTTCCACTCGGGCATGGTTAGCCCGCCTAAGAGCGAGAGAGACAGACATAAAAAGTGAAAGGCACGCGTCCCTTCCGTAAAAATATTTTAGCACTCAAAGTCGTTGTCACGTAAAACTTTCGCCCGTATACCGACTTTACAGGCAACCAATTTTTTGTTATTTGTAAAATCTATTTAAAGTCTATACGAACGCTTTTAGATTCATTCAACTTGATGCGCCATTTTTTCGTCTAGTCATAGACTTTATTAACCGCGGATAGCGCCATCTCTGTAGCTTCTGCATGAGTATCACCTAGTGCTAAAATCGCAATGTCATCTGCGAATGTCGCAATAGTAGTATTTTCTAGTGTTGGTATATCACAAGTATATAACAGGTATAAGATGGGACCTAATACACTCCCTTGTGGTACTCCAGCTTTAATTTCTTTGAGTTCAGAATAGGCTTCATCTTGCTTTATTCTAAATACTCTGATGATATATACGATTGCAATATATCTGAAAATTGTTTGGGTAACATTAATTTTAGTTTGTGTGCTAGCCCTTCATGCCACACTTTATCGAAGGCCTGTGCCACGTCTAAAAATATTGTGGCACATACTTCCTTTTCTTCTAAGGCTATTTCTATAATGTTAGTGATTATATGAACCTGGTTTATCGTAGACAGCTTCTCTCTCAATCCAAACTGGTAGTTTGGTATGAGATTTTTACTTTCAATTATAGGTTTTAATCTTTTTAATAATAATTTTTCAAACAATTTAGACATCACAGGGAGCAGAGAGATTGGCCTATAAGACGCGGCTTCATTCGGAGGTTTCCCTGGATTTTTTATCATTATGACTACGGCAACTTTCCACAAATCAGGAACATACCTTAATCTAAAGGCAGCATTGATAAGCGTCGTAAGTTTAACAATGGCTTTACGTGTGAGATATCGCAGGATCATTCCTGTAATTAGATCATATTCTGGAGATTTTTCAAACTAATTATTAGTTTTATTTCTTTGTAAACTTCTTTTGGTGTAACTAACTTTATATCTATATTATCTTGTGATATATTGTCCATATTATATAAGTACTCACAACATTTTCTTCGTTAGGCTTGAAGATGTTTTCAAGATGACGCGCAAATGTTTTAGATTTTTGATCATTCCTAATAGCCCATTTCCCGTTTTCTTCTTTAATGGGAGGAATATGGGTTATTGGTCGTTTCATACTTTTCGTAGCTTTCCCTGTCTATATGCTTATTAATTAAACTCAACCTATTTTCTTTATATATAAATTTATCGCTAACAGTTAAAATTATTGGAGAATGATCTGCACTCAAATCAAAGCAATGTTCTGTATTAATGTAGTTTCTTGATATATTATTGTATATGAAAAAATCTATCAAATCAGGTTTTTTCTTTGGGTCAGTTGGCCAGTAAGTTGGATGACCAGTGGAGATTGTGTCACCATTGACTAGCTGTATCGCGGACAAGAGTTTTTTTTTCTTTAGTTTTCGTAAGTCGAGAGCCCCAGTATAGATTTTTAGCATTGAAATCTCCTCCAATGATATATCGGTTATTAAAATATTTTAAGTAATTTATATATTGGTTCTTTTTTAAGGCATGCTTTGGTGGACAGTAGATTGACGCTATTGTGAGGGTGTATAGTTTGGTTTTCACACATACAGCTACGGATTGTATTTCTCTTTCTTCATGCCTGTATACTTCATAATGAAATAAAAAATTTTCTTTGATAATAACTGCATTTCCACCTTTTGCAGTACTATCAGGATGCAGCGCATGGTAAACTTTATAACCTCTGAATGTTACATAACACTGTTCAGTGACATGTGTCTCTGATATAAAGCATATGTCAATGTTTTTTGTGTCTAGGACTAATTGTAACTCGTTTTGATGTTGTAATAGCCCGTTGGAATTCCAAGCTATGATGTTTAAGTTAGCCATTACTTATTTCTGGATATAGCACAATTCTTTCCATTTTCTAATTTCTTTAATCGCTCATCAAACGAGTTCATTAATTTGAGAATCTGGTCAATTTTTTTGTCACTATCATTTGTTGTTAAGTGGTGGGTATTGGTAGCAATTACATGGGCATATGTTGTTTTATTATTAGTACCTTGGATTCAATTTATTCAATTCAATTTATTTCTTCGAACCATTATTTTACAAAGAAAACTTGGTAACGTCAAATACAAAATAATAAAAGAGTTTAAATACATAAACAAGTGACAATATTTAACAGTAAGCGGCTGTAAAGAGGCCTTGTCCAACGGATTCAACTATTTTAATTAGCTAAATCCTTTGTCAAAAGCTTTATAAAAGCAAAAATAAATAAAATTTAAATCTAAAATTTTAAATTACGATGTTAAAATACTCTTAATTAATTGGTAGTTACATTTGTGATACACTTTTTTGCCATACATTTTTGTCCTTAAGGATCTTTGCATTGCTTGGTTTAGTATTATTAACAACTGTATTATAATAGTTGTTGCGAACGACGAGTCGTGGCAAATCCTTTTTTAATGTTTTGAAATTCTTTGGCTACAGAACAACCTCCATTAGTGCCAGGATGTGGAGCGCCGCAATGTACACATTTCGGTTTTTCATCTGCTTGTTTTTTGCAGTCTATAGTTAGATGTTTGCCGGTACATGTGACACATCTTGGTTGGTCACAACAAACCGGAAAACAGGAATGTTTGTATATAACTGTTAGAATATTACTGCTTGGCATTAGAATAACTGGCAAGGTACTTCACCAGGCGGACTCTGCCAAGAGATTACCTCTTCAATTATACGAAGTTTTCTTCTACCTATAAACCCATAAATGTGAGAATGGTTGTTACGCAACTTTAAATCTATACACATCCTAAACGGTCAGACAAATCAAAAAACGTTGAAAGAAAACTAAAATTTATTTTTAAATGCCTATTCAACGATCCCCTCTTGATATAGTTTGTTAATTTTCATATTTTTTTTATTTGGACAATATGGCGTCCGGTAGCCGCCATATTGAATTTACATTTACACTAATGTCATGTCTGTAGTGTCACTAGCGAAGCTAAGAGGAATCGATTGACGTGCGAATCATAAAAATCGGCCCAGGGTTTCGGTCTGTATAGTGCTTCAAAGAATCATACATACATACATACATACATATATATATAGACTGATAAACACATTACCACTCCTTTGCGTCGCGCAGTCGGGTAAAAATTAGACTCACCAATTCCTGGCCGGACGATGCATATTGGTAAGCCTGAGCTCCTCTCGCGAACTAACTCTTCTGATACCGATTTCGTAAAGGTGTAGGTGTTGGGCCAACTTTTGATCAAACTGGAATCAAACATACTCGTAATTGGGATGTTAACTGGGCCAAAAACATACCGATCTAATTAGTCAAGTGGATAATAGAAAAATATGGGATAAGATTTTTTTGTTCTATCAAATTATTAGTAATCGACAATGATACCTATAGATAATAATGAAACATCCGGAGTGGGCATTTAGATTGTGACGTCACGTCTCAATAAAAAATCGTACAATGAAGTGACGTCACTCGACATTTCTAAGCACTGTAGCTTCGTTATTTTTGTTTGTGAAAGAAAATATGTTTTTTAATCAGCATCCCTATTGAGATTATCTCACAAGACTTTAGAACAAACACAGACACACTGATACAAAAATTTACTTAAATTTAAAACCCAAAGATTCTGATAGACCAGACATGTGCCGCTAAAGTCCTGTTTTTAGGGAAGTAAACGTACCTGGGTGTAATATTATCCAATCTCTCAGGCTCCATAGTTTCCGCCATAGATATCATGGCGTCAGGTGGTACGGGGGATTTATAGAAACTCTCGTGGATATCTTTCCCTGCTAAGGTCGTGGTGGCGTTGGTGTACGCAGTCGACACATGGACGTAGGATCTGGAAATAAAGTCCTTACGATGTAGTAATCCGGAAAAAATCATTGCTCCGTAATATCCGGGAGTGGACCAGCATAAACTCTGTCGAGCAGCTTTTCCGGATGGCAATGGACAGAGAAAAATTCAGGAAGCTGACGGCCAAACCTTCAACATTGAAGAGGCACTTGAAGAAGAAGAAGAAGAATGTAGTAACAGATCATGTTTTATGACACCAGTGTGATTGCGCTCTGTTTGGATGTTATACTATAGGTACTAAAACCGTAATGAACAAATCTTAAAATATCAATTCCAATTTCAAACAATGTCAACAAATAATAATAATAATAGGTGGGGAAAAGCCTCTGAAAAATGTTGCTATACTTGTGGAGAGGCGATGTGTACAGCGAGGCACATATTGGTGGGATACAAGGTGCTCCTTAATGGGGGTCATTACTCACGGCGTCATGACAGAGTAGGTACTTGAAATCATACGTGAAGCCATGAGCCTTTCAGTAGCTAGAGCCCAAAAGGGATTGACGACAAACAAAAGACAAATTAACTTTGTAAAAGAAGGCTCAACTTCAAACTCCAGGAACAAGCCTTACTCAATCCTGGGTACAGCACCTGATTGGACTATTTTAATGGACACGTATGAAAAGCATTACAAAATCCCAGAAGATGTGGATGTTTCGTCATCCAGACCGGACATTTTCCTTTTTTCTAGAGCTACGAAACGCATAGTCCTTGTAGAACTTACCGTACCGTGGGAAACTAATATACCTAAAGACCACGCGATGAAACAAAATAAGTATTACGACCTCCTAAACGAATTAACAAAAAACGGCTATGTAGTTAGTTTATACGCTGTAGAAGTGGGAGCGAGAGGTATACCAGCAAAAATCTCTATAACCTACTGAAAGACCTTGGCTTATCCAGAAGTGCAGTAAGTTCTATACTAGAACGAGTATCTAAAGCTGCACTGGTGGGCTCATTTCAGATTTGGCTGGGCAGGGAGAGAAAGACGAGTAGTGAAGGTGAGTGTTGATGTACGTCAGAAAGGGGCCCCTTAAACCTACGCCCGAGTCACAAGTCTCGGGAACTACTCGAGTTTTTCTCTCTCTGCCACACGATGGACCCGGCACGGTGAATCCATGAAATGCTAAGAAGATCGTCTCTCTTAATTATAATACTACTAGCGACCCGCCCCGGCTTCGCACGGGTGCAATGCTGATACTAAAATACGAATAAACATGGTTATTGTGGGGTATCTATATATGGGAGATAGACATACCATTGTTGACTTTTTGTAGACCTTTTTAAGGGGTATAATACTGCAGTACATTATTTTGATCCATCTCGTAGGATCCAGCCAACGTTTGCAAAGTAAGCGCAAAAAATGTGTTTATTCATGATATCATATTAGAAACCTTCAAAATTATTCGTGTTTCTCTACTGTTGTATGCACATATTATACATATAAACCTTCCTCTTGATTCACGATATCTATTTTAAAAGCCCCGCATCAAAATCTGTTTGGTAGTTTTAAAATCTAAGCATACATAGGGATATAGGGACAGAGAAAACGACTTTGTTTTATTTATACCATATAGTGATAATGAAATGAAAATGTCAACTAGTTTAAAATAAACAAAAAATTGTTGATTTATAAAGACGCGGCATAAAATTCTTCATATCCATAAAACGCTTGCTTAACACAAGCCAGCGCTGCAATCGAAATTTAAAACTAGAAAAACTAGGTGCGGCCTTCACATGTTCTGGAAGGTTATTGTAGACGTCTGGGCCTATAACATGGGTCAGTTTCTGTCGATTTGGACAACATACGCCCCACCGTAACGAGGATGCCCGCACACCTCGTGGGGAAGCGATTGTTCGCCCCACAGACCTCGAAGGAGTCCCAGCTAATCTTCCACAATTGACAGATGTGGTAGGTGCCTTGTGGTTTCTCTAGATTTAGCCAAAGTTTTTGACTTCTCATCAGTTAGTGGGCTAAAAAGCTGTGCTTGTGCACTTAGAGTCAGCTCTGGGTTGGTCTTGGCAGTACTGAGTCGTTTCTGTGTCGCCGCCCAGGCGATGACAGGCGATAATTTTCTTACAAATTTTAATTCTTACACGTTATGTGTATGCAAACACAAGCCCATATATGTTGTGAAAAACATCCGCGGCTATGCTACAGTGCCCCTCCGAAGTCAATGTATTATATACTTCGGGCTTTGCACAACTGAAAAAAACGTTTGAGCTAAATGACAGCAACACTCCACGAGGTCGACCTGGTAAGATTTTATTGTAGACTGCACAAAGAATTTAAAAAAACATTGATTTAAGTTATTCTCCCTAAACATGTTCATTGTTACTGTACGGCTTCCTGTTTCCTTATAAATATGTATTTCTGCGTCCATAGTGATATGAGTTCGCCATTCATGCTGCCGGCAAGGGATCTAAGAGTTTAAGGTCTTATGCATATTAATTTTATTCGTCTAGCAAAAATATTTAAATTATTTTTTCAGTGGGCATCATTTACAGTGAATTTAATAATAAAATTATGCTGTGGAAATGTATGTACATGCACGTCCCCTAAACGCACGACGAAGTATGTCGCGATTCACCATGGAGGGTCACGGTGTTCCTACCGACTAAAACCCCACAGGTTTCTCCGGCTCTGGGTTGGCGGCGAGTAATCCCGGCGCCGCTCTCGTATTCGACCGGGACTCTGCCATTGCCACCGCCCTAGCGTACCCGCCACGTGGGGGGAATCTCGCATTTGGCTCCAGTGACGCGCCGGAAACCAGCGACGCCTCACATCTTCAGAAAGGCCTAAACCAAGGTGAGATGCTGGACGGCCAAAACGTCTGACGCCCTACGCCTTCCAGTGGAGGCGAGATGCGAGAAAAATCACCTGGAAAACTTAGGTTTTAATTAGCCGATAAGAAAATCAGCCGAGTAACTTTCCCAAGTCTTCCAGACTCTTTCCTCAAACTTCTAGATTCGCTGCTCGAAGAGCGAAGTGCGTATAGAAGTTCCTTCCTCAACTGGGATTAGCGATCACACAACAAGATACCACCAAGGCAAGTATTGTGACAACAAAATAAAACAGGAGTTAAACATCGACCGAATGTTTTTAAGATATTCCAGAAATAAAGGCTTATAATTGTTGTTATGGTAAGTTAGACAAGTTACCTGAGTTGTTTGCATGATTTACCCAACAGCAGCGCTTCCCTGGTTCCTCTGACGTTGATGAGAGTGGCTGACCGCAGCAGTTCGTCGAACCGAGTCGTGGCTGCCATGTGGAATATTATATTCACCTACACCGACCGAACAAACACATGTTACCACAGAGAATGTGTAATACTAAAAAATCCTGTAATCCAACAAAATGATTTTACTTATATCGTACTAATATCTTGAACCAACATCGCTCACGGTTTTATAGGCGTTGTTTCCGTTCCGTTTATTTTCCCAGGCCAAAAAGTAGCCCATATGTTATTTCAGATCAGTCGCAGAGCATGCCTAGCTGACATTAACTCAGGATAAAGAGTCAGTCAGTCAGTCACTGGAACAAAGGAGAGGATGCCTATACGCAGCAGTGGGTCAATTTGGACTGACAATGGCAATTTTGAATCTCGTCAAGAATGTTTCAAATTTCAGCGTACGAAAATGTTTTGTTATTTTTTTAGTATAGAGTGGCACGACGAGCAGGACATGCACCTGATGGTAGGCAATATGCCTGCCCATAACAGTACAATGACACGTAGCTATTGGAACATGAAGAGTCCAAATCATTAAGTACCTAGCAGCCTAGCATTGCACTGCGCTATTCAACCTCTCCTGCGCGTTGGACACCCTGCTGCCAACTAACGAGGCTCTGACGACCGAACCAATGGCGGTATATCCATTTAAAAGCCAGTCCTAAATTGACCAGGCCGATGACGGGCAGCGGCGTCATCGGTGCGAAGGACTGGCTCCGCGGTCACCAACCCGCCTGCCAAGCGTGGTGACTATGGCAAACACCCCCCCCTATGAATAACACAAACAGGAAACGGCCCCTAGTCCCCGGCGGCTCCGCTATTCCAGGCGCTGGTGGCAGCCTTGGTTCCGGCGGAGCATGGAGTGCTAAGAATCCCCGGCAGACGCACCGCCACCAAACCCAACGACTCGACCTGGCAACGTTTAACGCACGGACGCTAAGGGCTGACGAAAAGATTGTGGAGCTGGAAGAAAAAGTGGACCAGTTGCACTGGGATATCATGGGGTTATCCGAAGTCCGTAGACAGGGCGAGGACAGGATACCCCTCGAATCCGGCAACTTGTTCTACTACCGGGAGGGAGATCAACAATCCCAAGGGGGTGTCGGGTTTATCGTCCGCAAGTCTCTCGTCAACAACGTGATAATGATCGATAAAGTGATCGGTAAAGTTGTATACCTTGTACTTAAAATTAGCGACCGGTATTCATTAAAGGTCATACAAGTATACGCACTGACCTCGACACATCCCGACGAAGAGGTTCAATTCAATTCAATTCAATTCATTTATTCATACCATAAATTCATAAGAACACTTGGTAACGTCATTTACAAAAAGGCAAAGAATCTGTGTACATAATATGATAAAATAACAACGTCAAAAAGAATAAAGCAGCTGTAAAGGGGCCTAGTCAATTACATGCAGCTGTAAAAAGGCTTTGTCGAAGACAATATAACAAATAATCAATACACACAGTATACAGATACTACATTAGTACAAACAATGTAACATCAAAAGTCTTAAAAATCTATTATTTTACCTTATTACAAGATTCTAATTTCGACACATTTCTCTTCCATACGTTACTATCTTTAACAAAGTCGTCTATATTATAATATGCCTTGCTCAATAGGTAGCTTTTATTTCATTTTAAACTTGGTTTCATTGAGGCCTTCCACTTGTACAGGGATTGCATTATAGAAGCGAATACCATTACATTTGAAAGAGTTATTTGTTTTCTGAAGTCTGCACTTAGGAAATACAATTTTGTGTTTATGGTGCGCTTTTGGATTCAGATCAGTTAATTTCTGCAGACGACTTCGATTTTTTCTTACATACATTATACATTCATAAATATACAATGAAGGGACTGTTAATATGTTAATAGTTTTGAACATCTCCCGTACTGATTCTCTAGGTGATAAATTATATAGACCACGGATTGCTCTTTTTGCAATACGAAAACAGAGTTTCTGTCCGCAGCCGAACCCCATAATAAGATCCCGTAGGACATAATACTGTGAAAGTAGCCAAAATAAACAAGCCTAGCTGTTGCAACGTCTGATATTTTTTAATTTGACGAACTGCGTGGGCAGCTGAACTGAGTCGATCAGCTAGTCTCTATGTGAGGACCCCATTGAAGCTTTGAATCTACTGAAATACCCAGAAAACAAGTAGATTGTACAGGTTCGATAAGTTCATCCTTCAGTCTTATATCAAGTTTACCGCACATTACATTGCAGAGTGTGAACTTTATACATTTCGTTTTAGTTGGATTAAGTACTAGATTATTTGCATCAAACCATTTGTACGCAATGTCCAAAAGTACGTTTATTTCAGTGAAATCGTTTATTCCTCTCTTAATTTTGAATAGAAGTGATGTATCATCGGCGAACATAACTATTTCTATATTTTTATGTTTCTTTATCATAAAAGGTAGATCATTAACGTATATAAGAAACAAGAAAGGTCCAAGTATGGAACCTTGTGGTACACCCATTCTTATAGGCGACTCATTTGATTGCACACCGTCAACATCGACTATTTGTACACGGTCTTTAAGATATGAAGAAATGAAATTTAGAGCTGGTTTCGAAACCCCATAAAACTGCAGTTTCTTTAAAAGAGTGTCATGATGAACACAGTCGAAAGCTTTTGATAAGTCACAAAATACTCCCAGAACGTCATGATGATCTTCCCAGGCTTTCAATATATAATTAGTTAGTTCAATACCTGCATCGGTAGTGGAACGTCCTTTTGTGAATCCAAATTGGTTACTATGTAATAGATTATTAATATTAAAGTAAGATAAAAGTTGCTGGAGAACAAGTTTCTCGAATATTTTGCTGATGCAAGGCAAAACCGAGATGGGTCTGTAGTTTCAAGTTCGTTTTGTCTCCAGATTTAAACAGAGGTATCACTTTACTATATTTCATCATGTCAGGAAATGTACCATTTTTATACATTCGTTAAATAATTCTGCTAAATATGGGGCAATGTTGTTAATAATCCCCTCAAGTACCTTAACAGATAATCCCCATAAGTCCTCTGTATTCTTAACTTTAATATCTTTGAACGTTTTTAGTATTGCAGTGGCAGTAACATGATGAAATTCAAATGTAGATGAAGGACAATCAACATTTTCTGTCAACAATTTTTCTGCAAGAGAGGGAGACGAAGTTAGATGTTTAGTTGTCTCTAATGGAATATCAGCAAAATAAAGGCATCTACTATGTCCGATTTTTTTCGTAGTGACTTTTTCGCCAATCCGAAGTGCGCTCATCATTTCACGACTTTTAATTTTCCAGACTCATTGTTTATTATCTTCCACGTGCTTTTTATCATATTATTGGAGTTTTTAATTTGATCCCGTATAAATATTGCTTTTGCTCGAATACATACATTTCTAAAAATACTTGAATATCTCTTAACATATAGTTTTGTGGCATCATCGTTGCAGTATGTCTTTAGTTTGTATAAATTGTAAAGATTGTTTCGACTTTTAATAAGACCTGGTGTTGCCCATTCGGCAAACTTCGGTTTTGCGTTAATATTAACAAATTTGGTATGGAAAATATTATTAAATTGTGTACTCAGCATTTTAAAAAACTCAGAATAATTATGATTAGGATCATCAATTGTCATAATGCAAAATTTGTTGGAAAAATGATTAGTTATCGCGGTATTGTAATGGTATAGGATTAACGTTGACACTATCGCTGAGGCAGCACTCCGTTAGGACAATGAAAGCAGAAGTTTAGTGCAGACATTAAAGTGTTCCGGTTTTAAGGACTATGTTTCTAGAGAAATTACTGGGTCGAGATATAAAACACCTTATATGTATCTCCGGGTGATGAGCGCAGTGCGGTGCTAAGTAATGATTTGAACTCTTAATGTTCCAATAGCTGCGTGTCACTGTGTTGTCATGGGCACGCATGTTGCTTACCATCAGACACATGTCCTGCTCGTCTTGTCACTCTATAATATATAAAAAAATCCGTCAAAGGTAATAAGTACCAAATCAACTCGGACAAACGGCAAAATTAGCAAAGTTACAGGCTGATGTTAAGCGGAAATAATAATAAAATTGTGTCTTGAAATTGTATTTTATGTGTATCAATATAATAATATTAGAATATTATAATCTCAGGACCATTCCTATATCATAATGCTAGGCCTCAGCAGTTACAACAAAAAAACTATCCTGGAGACTGCTGGAACGTTCATATCAGCCCGAAAATGTCTCTTGGGCTCTTGGCATGGCAACTGGGAGCTTGGCTCATCCACGTGATTTTTCGCGCAATGGTGTAGCAGCCTTGCACTTGTAACTAATATGCTACTTGGGCCCCCAACTATCAGCCGGCCATTAGACAAACCGTACGACGGATCCCACTACCCTCACAAGGCTAGTCCACCAGCCTCTTAAAAATGTATGTGTTTTCAAATCGAAAGTGGATCGATTTCTTCTAGGTAACGTTCCATTGTAGACCGCATCGTCGCTAAACATCAGGGGAGATGACAACCATGTGCAAACCTATTATTGCTAGAAAAAATAGAATTTCTCAATACTCTCCTCAACAATATTTAGACTACAGGCCCGTGAATAAAATATATGGGTAATAGGATACACCAAGAGACCTATGTAGGTTGAAACGAGTAGAAGGGTATAAATAATAAGATTAGGCGTAATTTTAAGTTATAAAACCTTAATTGTCATTGGTTCCAAGTGTTTTCTGTTGATTTGAGGTATATGTCATAGAGTTACAAAGGGTAAAACACGCGATATTACAATCTTACCTAGTATAGGTTATGCTGGTTTTTTAATCTAATATCACTTATAATAATTTCACGGTGACGGATACACAGATAATCTCAGAAAACTAAAGATCAAATGTCGAAGAGAGCATGTTGTTGAGTTGTCAACCGATCAAAGTTGTGTTCCGGTTTGATAGGCAATATTTGCAGCGAAATTACAGGGCATGGAGATAAAACATCCTATTGAAATGAAAACTTCTTTTGGCGCAGCACATACACATTTTTCGTGGGCTGTGAATTGAATTCTAGCGGCACGCTCGGCAATGATAAAAGATCTTCGGGTAAACCATGGCCATGGCCATTATTACCCAGAAATGCGTCAGCATGTCCCATTGGCTGACGCATTTCTAGATGGTCATGCTCATGGCCAAGCCCTCGGATTTCACCCGCGTAGTTTCCAAAGTAAGCAATCAAATTCGGAATCATAAGTTTGACTTCTATTGGCAGTTCCTATGACTCCCAATTTTTATCTCTGGGTGACGAGCGCAGTGCTGTACTAGGCTGCTAGATACCTAATAATTTGGACTGTTCATGTTCCAATAGCTGCGCGTCGCTGTGCTGTTATGAGGCAGGCATGTCGCTTACCATCAGGCACATGTCCGGCTCGTCTCTTCACTCTATAGTCTACAGGTCTATACTATACATCAATAAAATCAAAGAACATTTAGTTTAGGGCACTCTTATCAAACAACCAGCGTGCTTTATTCACAATAGTCAATCTTCGCGGCTCGCAACTTTTAAAAAATCCTAACTTTTTCCAGTAAGATTGAGAAATCCGACAGTCATTGCAAAATCAGTTAATCAAATTATCCTACGACATACTCGTAGAATAAAGAATAATGAAGCTAATTTTAATTTCAAATTACCATTTTATCAATTCTAAGTAGTGTTACATAAAAATTCGATGTGTAAATTGTAATTTATTCTTAGAGGAAGTTTGGAAGAACCGGAACCAGATATAAGGCCTGTTCAGACTTAGGCTAAAACCGTTAACTTAAAAATAGTGAAAAAAAAATTGGCAGTCTAGGGACTAGTCTTTAGGGACTTCCGGGATAGAAAACAGAAGAGGGAAGATGTTGGGACATCTGATACGACACGACAACTTCATACACCGGCTTTGATACACCGGCGTGTAATATAGTACCCAAAAACTTGGTTGATGACGACAACAAACAAACTTATAGTTGCGTTTTGGGTTTTTGGCGGAAAAAAAATTTTTCGTGTTTTTATTTGGGTAGGTATACCGATAAATTTGTGTTTAAGGCGTCTACTTGAACCGGTCTATATTTTGATATAACCCACATTAAAATTAAAGTTCATTTACATAGAAAAATTGTAAAATAAAAAAAAAAACAAAATCAAAATTTTTGGCGGGAAAATGGTCCCGAAGTATTGTAAAAAATAAAAAAAATATAATTTGTGCAATCGAATACAGCTTTTTTTGGTGTTTCGAGTTTGTTATTTCGTATACAACACATTTAACCCATAAAACCACTGTCTCCTTATAAATTATTAAAGTTATAGTTGTTAGACTACTTGAGAAATCGCAAATTTTTTTACTTAAGTGTCAAAAATGTTAGTTTACATTTTAAGTACATTAACTATAAATAAATGATACAGCTAGAAGCGTCTTGAAACGCTCTTGAGAGTAAATGGCTCAAACGGGTAAAAGTAAGGCGGCACTTCATATGCCGAAATATAAACACCGCACTTATGTAACCTAACACCCGTTTTCCCGCCAAATTTGTAAAACGCGAAAAGCGGCCAGTGTATCAAGCGGTTAGAACAATAATAGAAGGTAAATTAGAAAAGAGGTGGAAGAGAGGTAGCCCTAGGAGAAGTTACATGAACCAAGTGAAGGAGAAGAAAAACGTAGTGTCGTATCAGGAAGTCAAGGAGAAGGTGGAGTGTAGAAGTACATGGAAGGAACTCCACCGACAAGAGCGTCGCTCTTAAAATATGAATGAAGGGACTTCCGATAGAACTGAAAACTTCAAATACTCAATCCTCAATCATTTTATTGCTAACATTATGGTACATTTGTTGGTCTTATTTAAACATACAGTATGCAGTTTTCCATAATGACCCTAATTGGGTGTGGCAATATATGTGATTAATGTCATGCGGAGCGGATCGACTTATTCGATAATTGATTGGTCTGCAAGTTTTTATTCTATTGTGTAAGCTTTAATTAAATTAGAATAATTATTTAGGCTAAAGTTCAATTCACATTTCGATAGCCACGTCTCAGTGAAACAAATTACATCGTATTTGTGTGAGCTTTCCAAGAATAGCTCTATTTCTTCTAGTTTACCTAACAGCCTGTTTATATTCTGGTATAAAATATAAACGGTGTTCTTTTGAACCATCTGAATAACATTATTTGTTCGTTTATTGCAAGGGGGGCCTAGTTTGTTACGACGCTTTGTTGTAACATAATGAGGCCTCTCTGTTGTCAAGGATTTCAGTTTAAACAGACACTGTTGGTTGTCACAATATTTGTCAAGTTTTGAAATTTCCTTGTTCGCTCGTTTGACAATGTAAAACAATCAGTTTAGCAATTTTAACTTTTAAGTGTCGGGCTAAGAACTGTTTTCCATTAGACAATACAAAATTGTGTATAAAATTATTAATATCAAATAATATAAAGTCACCGCCTTTGTTTGAAATAAGGTTGTGTAAAATAACATTCAAAGAATATATTTTTTGGTTTTGTCTATCACTCAAAGATGTTGAATAAGGAAATGTACATAATACAATTTTGCCAACTTTACCGGAACTGTGAAAATCCACTAATGATTCTATACAATTTATAAGATCTCTTTTGTGGTACTCAATGAGTTACCCATCATTATTACAACATCTGACTTTTGTTTAAACTTACTGACCACAACTTTGTCTATTAGCTGCTGAAAATTTATATTTGGTATACACGTGTTGGTCAGTTGGTTATTAGTATGTACATGATTGAAAACATTTCCCAACCCAACGCCAATCCCGTCGCAGAAAAGTTCAACCTTGCCGGTTTTTTCGACTCCACTAACATCTTGTACAGTTTGTTGATTAAAACATCTTGAAACACGCTAGCATTAGCAATCTTATCAGTTGATGAATTTATGTTCGATTTCTGTTGTTGTTCACTGATGATAATGATGTAGCATGATCGGGGCCTATCATACAGGATACGTCATTTGTGAGTGTCGTAGTTGGGTCCGACAATATGTCTGCAGCAGAAATCGATTGCCGTTGCTTGGAGGACTAAGACCTATTAGACTATTCATTGCTGATATCAGTTGGGCTATTTCTTTCTGTGCTATGCTGTATTTGATGTTTAAATCTTTAAGTTGGTGTTCCAATCTATCCATCGTTACTATGTTTTCGTCGTAGTGTTGTTGTATTGTCATAATGGTGCTTTTGTCATCTCTGATCACCTCCTTAATCTTATCTTTTCCTTGATAAGTTCGATATTACATCGATTATTACAATATTTTAAATTCTTATTACATTTTGAAATTGTTCTTTTAACTTTTAAGTACTTTTTAAGTGTGTTTCTTCCTTTGATCAAGTACACACGATTATTTTCCAAAACTGAGCTCTCTTTTTCCACTGTTAGATCAATCGTTTCTATTACTTTAGGTTTGTTGTTATCCACCATTAATTTGTTATACAGACTTAATATGTTTTCAGCATCTTTTTCGCTTTTATATAAATCTATACTTTTGATCAGAATATTTGCTTGATTTAGTTCACCTTGTAAATTTTTTATTTTAATTTGCGCTTCTTCCAATTCTATATTTCTATTACCGTTGATGTTAATTATATCCAATAATTTTTCTTTATCTTCTTGTAATTGACTATTTATCTCTTCAAGATTTCGCAAATCATTTTTCAATTGAGTGTTTTTGTCCAAAACAATTTGAATTTCCACCTCACCTTCATCTCTTTCTTGTAATAGGGTTTTATTGTCCTTTTTAGAGTTTTGTAAATCAAGTAAAGTTTCTTTTAATTTTTGTTCCAATTCGCGGATACTATTCTGCCTAGTTTTCATATTAGCGAATATAACAATATCAAGTTATGTGAAATAATTCTTCGTTGATTTGATTCAATATATATTTTATTATTATCTATGACAGTAAGTAACGAAACGTAAATTCAGAGCGTTTCGGATTTTTGTATTAATCAAACGAAAAAAAAAAAAAAAAAAGAATCAAATCTAAAGTTGGTGATGTCAAGCCGTTATTGTCAGTCAATCAAGCATCTGTATTTTTAATCTGTTGTCACTCATTTGCTCAACTTAGTTGTCAAAGTCACTTGCTGTAGTTTTCTGATGTCAAACTGTCAATAAATTTTACATGAAGGCGGGTTGAAATATAAACAAAGCGGATATTCGTCAATTATTTGCGTGATTGGTGGTTATTTAGTGATTCACAGCAAATTCCAAAAATAAAATCCCGTTATACTGGAACAACAAAAAAGAATTCATGTAAAAAACATAATTTTACTTATGTATTTGGTGTAAAAATTACCTTTGTGATGATTGTGCAGGATGGATATTTCCTCCAATATGATTCTGGTACTGTATATCTTCGTTTTTACACTTTTTCCAATTTATTTTGCTGAACTGATTTACATAACAAACTACTCTTAGTAGTGTCCAACCGGAAGTCCTTTAAGTCCTTTACCGGAAGTTGAGGCCATGTATGAGGACATCTCCAAGTTTATAAATGTCTCGCCAACACATTTCACAGTTGTGATGGGAGACTTCAACGCAAAACTGGGCAAACGTAGCGGTGATGAATTGAGAGTGGGGAATTTTGGATATGGGCAGCGGAACCCAAGAGGGCAACGTCTAGCGGATTTCTCGGAAAGGGAGAGCATCTTTATGATGAACTCCTTTTTCAAGAAACAGCCACAAATAAAATGGACCTGGATTAGCCCAGACGGTTCCACAAAAATACGAGTAAACGGCAAATATTCAGCGATGTCTCTGTGATCAGCAGGGTTAAGACCGGCAGCGATCACCGTATTGTAAGAGGCACGCTGAATCTAAACATTAAGTTCGAAAGGTCACGTCTAATGAAGTCCACGCTCCGACCAAATTATGCTCAAATCGAAGATCCCGATAACTTTCAACTCGAACTTCAAAATTGCTTCGAATCCTTAGATGAGTTGAGTGCGTAACGGCGGACGAAATAAACGACAGGCTGGTCGAAACTGTTCATGCTGTTGGCAGAAAATTCTATAAGAGCCGACGCCAAAATAGAATTCAAAAGCTCTCCGATCAAACTCTAAATCTCATGGCGGTTGACATGACGGTATACAGACGGCTCAATAGACAGATCTCTACTTGTTTGCGACGCGACATACGCTGCTTCAAGCATTGAAGCTTCAAGTATTGAAGAGGCAATCAAGCAAAACAAAGGCTCGAAAGTGTTCGCAAGAAATCTGTCTCTTGGGCAAAGTCAGCTGACCAAACTGAAGACCGATAGTGGTAACGTTGTCTCGTCGAAGCCTGAGATTTTGGAGGAGATTGAGAGGTTCTATGAACAGTTATACACCTCTACGCAAGCACAACCTGTCGTTAGCATGGCAAAAGACCCCAGAGCCAAGCTGACCCGACACTTTACCGAAGATATCCCAGAAGTTAGCCTGTATGAGATTAGGATGGCCCTCAAACAACTTAAAAACAACAAGGCACCTGGCGAGTGACGACGAAGGAATAACGACCGAGCTTCTGAGAGCGGGTGGAAAACCGGTACTTAAAGTCCTCCAGGAGCTGTTCGACTTCGTCATACTTAACGGTAATACGCCAGAAGCGTGGAGCAGAAGCGTGGAGCAGAAGTGTGGAGCAGAAGTGTGGAGCAGAAGTGTGTTGGTGCTTTTCTTCAAAAAAGGTGACAACACATTGTTGAAGAACTACAGACCCATCTCACTTCTGAGCCACGTCTCTAAGTTGTTTTCGAGGGTAATCACGAATCGGCTCGCTCGAATGGTTGATTTGAGAATTTTACTGTAATTGTAATCAATAACGTATTTTTTTTTAATTTTGAGCTTTACTATAAATCTCGCTGTATAACGCGTACCTCTTCGGAAAGCGTCGCCCAATCCTTGTCGTTGATGCCAAGTCTCATCGCAGCCACATCTCCTTCTATCCCCAATAATTTATCAGCAAAATCTGGTTTTTGTTCTCGCAATGTGTCGAAAACCTAAAACAAATGAAATTGTGACGGTTGTGATGTGTGTTATTATTTAATAGTTTGCCTGAAATGTTCTTATTTCTTTATACTAAAATGGGTATTAGAAAGAAGACTATATTTCTTTTGGCGCTCTTGAAAAGAAATACGAGTGAATTTTTAACGATGCACGCGCACACCGACATCTAAAATATAATCATTAAAGTTGGCTGCGCGTTTTTTTTTTTTTTTTTTGAACGCCCTTTGGCTGCTGACCGCTCACTTCGATTGCTTCTGATTTAAGAAGAAGGAAGAGGTTAATCACGTAATAATCGCACGCATCCCATTTAGAGCGTAAAAAGATATCTACGAGCTTTCACTGGAAATCTTAAAACTAACGGTTGGACCTCTTGCCGAACTTTACAACACGTGCATCGCTAAAGATCATAACACTACGGTGCTGATATCAGCTAAGTGTTAATTGCAATATTGACTAAGTGTACGAGAGTCTATATGGGGTAGCATAAAATTTTTTGTACAAATTTAAGTAGGCATATTGTTTTTAGGACTATTGATAATTTACCATAACAACTTAATGCATAACTGTTTTCGCATAATTTTTACTAGCATAACCATTAATAGCATTTAGATAACTTAGAATAATGTTTAAGCCCATAACCATCCATAGCATAAAGATAACTAAGCATATTGATTAAAGGCACTGAGAAAAGCAGACGGTACACCTAAGAAATATGATGCACTTCTTGACTCCGGGTGGGCTCCCGTCAGTCTTTATGTATATGTTATACATCTTCTAGAATAACATTAATGTCATACGATTACTTACTGGATCTTTCGCCATCTCAAGCAACCTTGATTGTACATCTTTTCCTTTCTTTGACCGCAGCAAAATGTACACTTTTGATATCTGGCACGACCTACAACAGTAATGCGATGAATATAAATCTGTTTCTTTCCAGTCTGACTGACGACAGGTCCTGCAATTATATTAAATTATTTGATATATTTAAATGGAATAAAATATGTACCAACTTTAATTTTGATATTTTTTAGTTTAACTTACTTTATGACCATTCAAAGCTGTATGGGCCGAGTAGTGTCAGTAGTCCGGTTGTTAGTTCGGTTAACCGAACTACTGCAACTTTTTAGTGTCAGTAGTTCGGTTGCACGTCATCACCGAACTGTTGACACTGCGGAGTGCCAGTAGTCCGGTTGTTAGTTTTTTAGTGTTAACATTTTAGTTGCATTAGTTTTGGAACTGAACTATTGCTTACTTATAGAAATTCGGGTTTAATAAATGATATTTACTCAATTCTTTTTGTTCAAAATTTTTAGCTTGTTCTTACAAAATGTAACTTTAACAGTCCCACTTCCGGGCAAATTTCTTTTCAAATTCCCTCCTTTTTTGCGCAATGAGTTTCAGTACAGGTTCTTATTCTCTACTTTTATATATGTAATTAGATTATTAAACAATTATTTTCTCCTTCCTAATTATGCTAGTAAGATTATCAAAGTGAAAGATTGGGGGGTTTTGATGTTCAGATAGTGAGATGCTCAGATGTTCCAAAAATCCAATTCGGTTATTTGTTGCTCAATCGTTGAAATGACTGAACAGATTAGGTTGAAACTTGATACCCAGATAGATATTTACTGTAGGTAATAGCATATATAAATAAATATTGGTGGACAATTCACACACAGCACCATCTGACCCCAAACTAAGCAAAGCTTGTAATATGGCGGCCAGATAGCTGATATAATACTTATATAATTGTAAATACATACTTATTATACATAGAAACACACAGACACAGTACAAACATTTGAATTCATCACACAAATTTTTGCACTGGGTGGGGATCGAACCCAAGACCCACAGCTTCGCAGGTAGAGCTACTACCCACTAAGCCACAAGGCCAGTCATATATGTACTTCTTATTGCAGTAAAATGACTGGGACGAAAACTACACGGGTCAAACTCTGCTGGTCATTCATGAATCCCTTGTAAATTATTATTTTTTTGTTTTTCATCTATTTCACGTTTGGTTTTGATAGTTGCCTGGAAGAGAGATATGGAAATGATAAAGTGATTGTGGCACTATAGAAAAGAATTTTGTTTGTATTGTTTTACTGTAATTGTATCGGTGTGCGTAATATAGTGTATCTGTCTGTTTGTATATTAAATATGAATAGCTTCATTGTAAATGTCATAATAATCTAAAACTATTCAGTTAAATTAAGCGAAAACTAGCAATCCTCTGAGATTGCTAGTTTTCGCTTGGTCTATCGATAGTTCAGTGCTTAGTTAAACCCGAATTTCTATAAGTAAGCAATAGTTCAGTGCTTATATAGAACCAAAACTAATGCAACTAAAAAGTTAACACTAAAAAACTAACAACCGGACTACTGGCACTCCGCAGTGTCAACAGTTCGGTGATGACGTGCAACCGAACTAACAACCGGACTACTGGCACTCCGCAGTGTCAACAGTTCGGTGATGACGTGCAACCGAACTAACAACCGGACTACTGGCACTCCGCAGTGTCAACAGTTCGGTGATGACGTGCAACCGAACTAACAACCGGACTACTGGCACTCCGCAGTGTCAACAGTTCGGTGATGAAGTGCAACCGAACTAACAACCGGACTACTGGCACTCCGCAGTGTCAACAGTTCGGTGATGACGTGCAACCGAACTAACAACCGGACTACTGGCACTCCGCAGTATCAACAGTTCGGTGATGACGTGCAACCGAACTAACAACCGGACTACTGGCACTCCGCAGTGTCAACAGTTCGGTGATGACGTGCAACCGAACTAACAACCGGACTACTGGCACTCCGCAGTGTCAACAGTTCGGTGATGAAGTGCAACCGAACTAACAACCGGACTACTGGCACTCCGCAGTGTCAACAGTTCGGTGATGACGCAACCGAACTAACAACCGGACTACTGGCACTCCGCAGTATCAACAGTTCGGTGATGACGTGCAACCGAACTAACAACCGGACTACTGGCACTCCGCAGTGTCAACAGTTCGGTGATGACGTGCAACCGAACTAACAACCGGACTACTGGCACTCCGCAGTGTCAACAGTTCGGTGATGACGTGCAACCGAACTACTGAAACCAAAAGTGGCAGTAGTTCGGTTAACCGAACTAACAACCGGACTACTGACACTAAAAAGTTGCAGTAGTTCCGTTAACGAAACTAACAACCGGACTACTGGCACTCCGCAGTGTCAACAGTTCGGTGATGACGTGCAACCGAACTAACAACCGGACTACTGGCACTCCGCAGTGTCAACAGTTCGGTGATGACGTGCAACCGAACTAACAACCGGACTACTGGCACTCCGCAGTGTCAACAGTTCGGTGATGACGTGCAACCGAACTAACAACCGGACTACTGGCACTCCGCAGTGTCAACAGTTCGGTGATGACGTGCAACCGAACTAACAACCGGACTACTGGCACTCCGCAGTGTCAACAGTTCGGTGATGACGTGCAACCGAACTACTGACACTAAAAAGTTGCAGTAGTTCGGTTAACCGAACTAACAACCGGACTACTGACACTACTCGGTATGGGCAAGTCCATTTTAAAAGTACGAAATTATTAGAAAATGTATTTACCGTGTGTAAGTGACTTTTGTTATGAAACCAGTTTCCTAAACGCAATATTTAATATAGCTACCATACAAACTTTACGCATAGAAAATACGATACTGTGACGTCACGCTTCTGTAGTCTTTTTGTATGAAGCGTTTTTGGGAGAGTTCAAAATTGTGATTTGATTTTAAAATCGTGATATCACGGGAAGTTTTTAAGATAACAAAGTAATTATTTCGCCTACGTTTCAGATATTCAGTAAAATTTTGATGGCACATTCAATCAAAAATGAGTCGTCATGCCTATTATTGAAGTATTAACAGCGCCCCGCGGTTTTACCCGCGTAGTCCCCGTTCCCGTGATATAGCCTATGTGCTGTTTCAGTCGTTACCATTCTAACTGTGTTCAAAATTTTAGTATTTTTTTTTTTAACTTGGATAGGTTTACACTTGACCGCCATCTCACCTGATGTTAAGCGACGATGCGCTCTACGATGGAGCGTGCTTACCTAGAAGAAACCGATTCACTCTCGACTTGAAGACACCAAGATTATAACCATCGGGGAAAATCCACTCAGGTAGCTCATTCCACAACCTAGACGTTCTTATCACAAAAGTAGAGTCAAACCTCTTTTTTCGTGTCTTTGGAACGTCAACCATGAAACGATGTCGCTTTCTCGAATTACGAGCAGTCCGATAGAAAAAAACGGCAAGGTGGTATTAAATCATGCAATCAGTTCATTAGTTTGTCTCCGAAGTGTATCCGATAAAGAACCGATAAGCTGGCAATTTTGCGTCGATTAAGCCAACAAATCTGAACTTAAAACTAGCATGCTTTAACATGCTCTTGTGGAAGTGTCATACTTTTGTCGCGGCACATCACTCTGTTGCCATAGAAAGTACGTACGTCATCTGCTTACGATTGACACAAAGGAACCGTTCGGAAAATCTAACTCAATACGTAGTATATGAAAACTCCATGGTTCTAGTCTTTCTTATTCTAGCAACTACTATCAATATCATAAATCCCAAGTGCTCACGCCTGCCCTAACAGTTTTTCTAACAGTTATTAATATAATTTAATAATTCACCTCATCAACTTCTCTATGATATGTTTCCCCATGAATCCTGAACCTCCAGTGATGAACAGCACAGAGTTTCTGTAGAAACGCTGGATTTCGGAGTCACCCTTCGCTTTAGCCATGGCTTCTAGCATTGGCCGCTGTTGGGCCAACACCGCTGCTTCTATCTTTTGCGCCGGATCCATTATGGTTCGCCCTAAAAAAGAGTAGTTTTTGCTAAATTTAATCAAACGTACATATTAATATTTGTACACACAATTAAAAAGTAAAATTAATTAAGAATGTTTGCAAAAATCTCTATAATGAAAAGATTCATAAAAAGAAAAGGAGAAATTGAAAAAAGAGATTTGAGCGTATTTTAAATGACGCAGAAAAAGGCAAAGTTATTCTTCTTTTTTTATTAAAGAGAGACGAAACGAGCAGGACATGTGCCTGATGGCAAACAACATTCCTGCCACATAACAGTATAATAACACGAAGCTATTGGAACATGAAGAGTCCAAATAATTGTCTAGCACTGCACTGCGCTCGTCACCCAGAGATCTACAACGTTATATTTCTAAGCCCTGTACTTTCTCTGGAATCATTGCCCTTCAAACCAGAACACAGTAATGTTTGCATATTACTGCTTGGCGGTAGAATAACTTGCAAACGATTGGTACTTCCCCAGGCTGACTCTGCCAAGAGTCCTACCACTACAATACAAGTTTTGACAATAATCCAATAGGTGGCACTGTGCTATCATGGGCAGGCGTGTTGCTTAGATATCATTAGGACAATGTTCTACTCGTCATAACTTTTAAAATAAAATATAAAAACTATTTTTTTTTATTAAAAATTACTTTAAAATTTGATTTTAAAAATTACTTTGTTTTATATAATATTTCTCTCGAATTTTTATGTTATTTTCTTACTATGTGAGAATAATAGACTAATTGTTAAGTTTCTTATTGAGTAATATTTTTTTTACTACAAACCTATTTTCAATAAACTATTTTTCAAACAATTTTAGCACTGTACGCCACAATAATACTTGTTGCTTGTTGCTGATTATAATGTTCAATAAAATGCATTATATTTTGCTTTTCGTATATATTACATTGTAGTTGACCTTTGGCTTTATGTATAAGGCGGCTCTAATATAAGCGTAATTAACATATTAGTGATACCTTTTTGTTTTGAGAATAACTAAAATAAGTCTCCTTTTTTTTGTGGGGTGAAATCCTTTATGCACCGTCTATGACGGGCTCGACACTGTAGATCGACAAATATGGTGCCCCCCTACCGACTACAATCCCCAAATATTTATCTTGCATAGCCAGGAGTCAGTGTCGCAGGGTCACTTCTCGCCAACGATCTTGATCCACTTTCCACCGCCCTTGCGGGTCCGCCTCGCGGTCGGAGTAAGTATCCCTGGATTTGGCTCTAGTGACGCGCCGGAAACTAGCGGCGCATCCTCGAGCGCCTCTTCCCAAGTGGCGTGCCGGGCGGCCCTATACACCCGACGCCCCAGGCCCTCCGGTGGAGACAGGATGCGAGCCAGAGCTCCAGCTATCCAGACTCTCCAGGCTCGCCTCCTTACATGTAATTGTAATGGTATAGGATTAACGTTGACACTATCGCTGAGGCAGCACTCCGTTAGGACAATGAAAGCAGAAGTTTAGTGCAGACATTAAAGTGTTCCGGTTTTAAGGACTATGTTTCTAGAGAAATTACTGGGTCGAGATATAAAACACCTTATATGTATCTCCGGGTGATGAGCGCAGTGCGGTGCTAAGTAATGATTTGAACTCTTAATGTTCCAATAGCTGCGTGTCACTGTGTTGTCATGGGCACGCATGTTGCTTACCATCAGACACATGTCCTGCTCGTCTTGTCACTCTATAATATATAAAAAATCCGTCAAAGGTAATAAGTACCAAATCAACTCGGACAAACGGCAAAATTAGCAAAGTTACAGGCTGATGTTAAGCGGAAATAATAATAAAATTGTGTCTTGAAATTGTATTTTATGTGTATCAATATAATAATATTAGAATATTATAATCTCAGGACCATTCCTATATCATAATGCTAGGCCTCAGCAGTTACAACAAAAAACTATCCTGGAGACTGCTGGAACGTTCATATCAGCCCGAAAATGTCTCTTGGGCTCTTGGCATGGCAACTGGGAGCTTGGCTCATCCACGTGATTTTTCGCGCAATGGTGTAGCAGCCTTGCACTTGTAACTAATATGCTACTTGGGCCCCCAACTATCAGCCGGCCATTAGACAAACCGTACGACGGATCCCACTACCCTCACAAGGCTAGTCCACCAGCCTCTTAAAATGTATGTGTTTTCAAATCGAAAGTGGATCGATTTCTTCTAGGTAACGTTCCATTGTAGACCGCATCGTCGCTAAACATCAGGGAGATGACAACCATGTGCAAACCTATTATTGCTAGAAAAAATAGAATTTCTCAATACTCTCCTCAACAATATTTAGACTACAGGCCCGTGAATAAAATATATGGGTAATAGGATACACCAAGAGACCTATGTAGGTTGAAACGAGTAGAAGGGTATAAATAATAAGATTAGGCGTAATTTTAAGTTATAAAACCTTAATTGTCATTGGTTCCAAGTGTTTTCTGTTGATTTGAGGTATATGTCATAGAGTTACAAAGGGTAAAACACGCGATATTACAATCTTACCTAGTATAGGTTATGCTGGTTTTTAATCTAATATCACTTATAATAATTTCACGGTGACGGATACACAGATAATCTCAGAAAACTAAAGATCAAATGTCGAAGAGAGCATGTTGTTGAGTTGTCAACCGATCAAAGTTGTGTTCCGGTTTGATAGGCAATATTTGCAGCGAAATTACAGGGCATGGAGATAAAACATCCTATTGAAATGAAAACTTCTTTTGGCGCAGCACATACACATTTTTCGTGGGCTGTGAATTGAATTCTAGCGGCACGCTCGGCAATGATAAAAGATCTTCGGGTAAACCATGGCCATGGCCATTATTACGCAGAAATGCGTCAGCATGTCCCATTGGCTGACGCATTTCTAGATGGTCATGCTCATGGCCAAGCCCTCGGATTTCACCCGCGTAGTTTCCAAAGTAAGCAATCAAATTCGGAATCATAAGTTTGACTTCTATTGGCAGTTCCTATGACTCCCAATTTTTTATCTCTGGGTGACGAGCGCAGTGCTGTACTAGGCTGCTAGATACCTAATAATTTGGACTGTTCATGTTCCAATAGCTGCGCGTCGCTGTGCTGTTATGAGGCAGGCATGTCGCTTACCATCAGGCACATGTCCGGCTCGTCTCTTCACTCTATAGTCTACAGGTCTATACTATACATCAATAAAATCAAAGAACATTTAGTTTAGGGCACTCTTATCAAACAACCAGCGTGCTTTATTCACAATAGTCAATCTTCGCGGCTCGCAACTTTTAAAAAATCCTAACTTTTTCCAGTAAGATTGAGAAATCCGACAGTCATTGCAAAAATCAGTTAATCAAATTATCCTACGACATACTCGTAGAATAAAGAATAATGAAGCTAATTTTAATTTCAAATTACCATTTTATCAATTCTAAGTAGTGTTACATAAAATTCGATGTGTAAATTGTAATTTATTCTTAGAGGAAGTTTGGAAGAACCGGAACCAGATATAAGGCCTGTTCAGACTTAGGCTAAAACCGTTAACTTAAAAATAGTGAAAAAAAAATTGGCAGTCTAGGGACTAGTCTTTAGGGACTTCCGGGATAGAAAACAGAAGAGGGAAGATGTTGGGACATCTGATACGACACGACAACTTCATACACCGGCTTTGATACACCGGCGTGTAATATAGTACCCAAAAACTTGGTTGATGACGACAACAAACAAACTTATAGTTGCGTTTTGGGTTTTTGGCGGAAAAAAATTTTCGTGTTTTTATTTGGGTAGGTATACCGATAAATTTGTGTTTAAGGCGTCTACTTGAACCGGTCTATATTTTGATATAACCCACATTAAAATTAAAGTTCATTTACATAGAAAAATTGTAAAATAAAAAAAAAACAAAATCAAAATTTTTGGCGGGAAAATGGTCCCGAAGTATTGTAAAAAATAAAAAAAATATAATTTGTGCAATCGAATACAGCTTTTTTTGGTGTTTCGAGTTTGTTATTTCGTATACAACACATTTAACCCATAAAACCACTGTCTCCCTTATAAATTATTAAAGTTATAGTTGTTAGACTACTTGAGAAATCGCAAATTTTTTTACTTAAGTGTCAAAAATGTTAGTTTACATTTTAAGTACATTAACTATAAATAAATGATACAGCTAGAAGCGTCTTGAAACGCTCTTGAGAGTAAATGGCTCAAACGGGTAAAAGTAAGGCGGCACTTCATATGCCGAAATATAAACACCGCACTTATGTAACCTAACACCCGTTTTCCCGCCAAATTTGTAAAACGCGAAAAGCGGCCAGTGTATCAAGCGGTTAGAACAATAATAGAAGGTAAATTAGAAAAGAGGTGGAAGAGAGGTAGCCCTAGGAGAAGTTACATGAACCAAGTGAAGGAGAAGAAAAACGTAGTGTCGTATCAGGAAGTCAAGGAGAAGGTGGAGTGTAGAAGTACATGGAAGGAACTCCACCGACAAGAGCGTCGCTCTTAAAATATGAATGAAGGGACTTCCGATAGAACTGAAAACTTCAAATACTCAATCCTCAATCATTTTATTGCTAACATTATGGTACATTTGTTGGTCTTATTTAAACATACAGTATGCAGTTTTCCATAATGACCCTAATTGGGTGTGGCAATATATGTGATTAATGTCATGCGGAGCGGATCGACTTATTCGATAATTGATTGGTCTGCAAGTTTTTATTCTATTGTGTAAGCTTTTACAAGTAGTATATTTTTTAACGCTTTGATAAACTTGTCATCAGAATCAATTTCTTTCATTTTATAAGGCAATTTGTTTTATTTTAACTGACATTGAGTTTGGACCCGAGCTATGCAATGTTAATTTTGAACACGGCAAATTTAGATTGTGTTTGTGGTTTGTTCTAGTTGGGTAATTTCGTCTATCTATCAGTTTTGTGAAAAATTGCGGATTTCTACGTACAAATTTACAGTCCAGGATGTACATAGAAACTACGGGCAAAAATTTAAATTTTACAAAATATTGTTTGTGGAACTGAGCTACATTAATGTTGGGGAGTTTAATGTTTGCCAGGATCCGGATACATTTTTTCTGGATAACGAAAACATCACTAGCATTGACGCTGTTTCCACACTGGATTATTCCAAAATTCTTATGACTCAGAATTTGATAGCTCACTTTGGAAACCACGCGGGTGAAAACGGAGGGCGATGCTACATAATAATAATAATAATAAGGAGGTTCCTCACTCTGCAGCCCTAACCACCGGTAGCTTGGGCCCTGCCCCGCTGCTGGCGGCAAACTAGGTTTAAGTTTTTATAATGTTTTTATGTTGTTTTATATATCAATATTGTAATAACTTAGGCTTAAGAAAAGAAATAAATACGATAATAATAATAATAATGGTCGTGCGTTGCTCTACTGGGACCGCTCTATCATCACGGACAGGACTATTGTTGCCAATAAGCCTGATATCGTGCTGGTAGACCGGTCTCAGCGTCGGGCTGTGATCGTCGATATCACCATACCACATGACGAGAACCTCGTCAAAGCTGAGAAGGACAAACTTAGCAAGTACCTTGACTTGGCTCACGAGGTTACCGCCATGTGGGATGTTGATTCCACGATCATAGTCCCCATAGTCGTGTCGGCAAATGGCCTTGTAGCGAAAAGTCTCGACCAACATCTCAAGAGACTTTCGCTAGACGGTTGGATCAAGGGTCAGATGCAGAAGGCGGTCATCCTTGACACGGCACGCATCGTCAGGAGGTTCCTCAGTCTGCAGCCCTAACCACCGGTAGCCTGGGCCCTGCCCCGCTGCTGGCGGCAAACTAGGTTTAGTTTTTATAATGTTTTTATGTTATTTTATATAAATATTGTAAAAACTTAGACTTAAGAAACATGAATAAATGAGTGAATAATAATAAAAACCTTTATTCTCTGACCATAACAATACATAGATATAAATATTTAACTAAGAGTCTATATAAACTAGATTATAATAGAAAAGATAATGGTAAAAATATTTTATACAAGTTTCAAAAAACTACACTTCAGCAACCCCTTCTATTATAGGTCAGGTTGTCTTTCGACATAGGCCTCCCCTAATATCTTCCACTCTTCCCTGTCCCGAGTTAGTCTTCTCCATCCTTTGGGTAGGTCGTCCTCCCATCTTTTTATTGGTCTTCCTTTTTGTCTTTTGCCAGTCCTACGATACCAGTTGATTATGTCCTTAGTGCACTTTTCTTTGTTTGTTCTCATAGTATGACCAGTCCAACTCCATTTGAGACGTTTTATTTTTAATATTACATCGCTAACTTTTGTTCTCTTCCTTATTTTTTCGCCTTCCACGTATGACTTAGCCTTATATTTAGCATGCTTCGTTCCATGCCGCGTTGGCAACTTATCAGTTTCTGGTTGTTTTTCCTTGTAGAAGGCCAGGTTTGGCACCCATAAGTGAGACATGGAAGTATACATGAATTATACAGTTTGCTTTTCACATGTGTTGGTATTGCATCATTCTTAAAAATTTCTTTTAGCGACCAGTAGCGTTTCCAAGTATTACTTATTCTTTTATCAATTTCTTTTGTGTATTGTTCTTTTATTGATATTATTTGTCACAAATATATATATTCGTCAACATATTCGATTTTTTCCTGTCCTATTTCTATGTTTTCTCTTATTGCATTTGTCATTATTTTAGTTTTAGTTGGATTCATAGATAATCCTGCTTTCCTGCTTTCGACATCTAGTTGCTGTAACATAGTTTGTAACGTGTCTGGTCTTTCTGCAAATATCATGATAATGTCGGCGAATCTCAGGTGGTTTAAATTTTGTCCGTTTATATTTATTCCATAGTACTTCCAATCTATATTTCTAAAGATATTTTCTAATACTGCTGTGAAAATTTTTGGAGGGCGATGCTAGTCTGGAATAAATCTTCATCGCATTCTCGTCTAAATAAGTTTTCTAAGGATGGCCGTCTATTTTAGATGTTAGATGTGTGAACGTATAAAAGGAACCTTGGTAACACGCCATGACCATCTAGTAGGTGGCCATTCGAGTCCACCCGAAGATTTTTTTCATTCACGAGCTTGACGCTTGCTTTTTATGTATTTGGTAGCTACATATTTTTTATTCATCCGCCGGTACCTCAGGTAGGTCAGAAATTTAATGGATTTGAAATTGGGCTAGCACTGCTTGGGTAGAATATTTGAGACAATATTTTATTTGTGATAACAAAAATATATTTGACCCAATATTCTGACAAATAAACTTACATATACTCATTTTAATTTCTCATTAAGTTTCTTTGTAATCTAATGATTACCTGGACAAAGACAAAACAAAAAGATTTAATCGTGATTTTTTTTTCAAAAACAAAGTACTTACTGTTTATGAGCAATTGTAAATCAACAAGAACATTATTCATATATCCACCAAAAATTCCGTTTCTCAAGTGTCAAACAATTATTTTGTACTGGAGACGCTGAGTTCCAGAGATAATGGTCAGAGCAAAGGTGGTAAGTTCGAACGGATCACCCTGTGGACAACCGCTGCTGAATAGCATGAGTTATTTCAATAAAATGCTAAATCACATACGGCCATGACATCTAGAAGTCAAAATAGATTAGGTACCAACCGGAATCATATTTAATTTTAATTATTTAAATAAGTTTTACGGCACGGTAGGTACTTCCTATTACGTAGGTTACTTCCTATTGTGGCCACGTGTCATTAGATTTTTGGTAGCACTGTAGCTTTCACTCACTACGTTTCTTTCACCGTTAAACTCTCCACACACCGTGGGGTGCTGGTAGTTGTGAAATATACCGTTCACCACGGATATGCTTCGCCACGGACACCACGTTATTTTTGTTGTGGTAGGTCTCTTGGCAGAATCCGCCTGGGGAAGTACCACAACTTTGCCAGTTATTCTACCGCTAAGCAGTAATGTGCAAACATTACTGTGTTCCGGTTTGAAGGGCAATGTTTCCAGAGTAATTACTGTGCTCAGAGATACAACATCTTAGATCTCTGGGTGACGAGCGCGGCGCAGTGCTAGGTAATGATTTGGACTTTTCATGTTCCAATAGCTGCGTGTCGCTGTGCATGTGGCAGGCATGTTGCTTACCATCAGCTTGCTTGCTTATCATCACATGTCATGCTCGTCTCGTCACTCTTTATTTTAAAAAAATGCGTTCACGCAACTACGCCGCCCTCAAACATAGAACACACCTCCTTTTGCAAACCGTCAAAAGTATTAAGTCGTTTAAGCTCATTTTCCCATCTTTAAGCATTTCCAAAACAAACTCTACTCTTAATCAAGTTGAGAAGTTACTCGAAAATTAATAAAACCGCAAAAGTAAAAGAATGTCACTCCAAAGTAGATGGAGAAAAACTCATTTCGGTTCCCTATAGAAGTGCCTTTACAAATTTCATTAAAAAAATACAGGAGCACAACTTTTTCAATATTTATCGTGGGCGTTTTACTCATAGATTGTTTTTAAAAGTAACCGAAAGAAAATACGATGATTTGTGGTATTTGGTATTTTAAAAGCAAATACAAATTCTAAAATCTTTATTGCTTTATTTAAAGCATCATTTATTATCCTAATTTCACATGTAACTTTCAAATGACGGTTTAAGTTTAAGACTTGAAAATAATACATATAATTATTAAATTATTACATCATCGTCAATGATTATAAATACCGACAGTTTTTAATCCAAAGGCGTTAGATTATAAATCAATATTTCTTTTTTGGAACGAAGTTCCTTATCGCGCGTTGTGAAAGGGGGCTAGAGGGAAAAAATTCTTACGAAAAGTTGTCACGACACTTTTTGCTATTGTAAGCTGTGCGGCGTCGCATGTTTCTCTGTCTGTCTCTCTCTCTGTTATAGAAAGCAAGCCAGATATTTTCATTTCTATTTCGCATTGAACTGTGTGGTGTCGCGACGATTATTTTTGTTGAGTGTATACAGGTTTTCTGTAAATAATAAAAAAAAAAAAAATAATTCCTTCACCAATTAATCGAAAGGAACTTCGTTCCATCCGGGTGTCCCTTGACACCTCTCAAGTTTTTTTTTGTGTGAGGGGAATGCATGTACGCATCTTCCACCATACAGGAACACAGATGGGCATGTCGGCCCTTCTACCGCTTCTAACTAAATCGGCTTTTGCTTTGCTATGGCGGTTTCTATCATTTCAAGCAGAAAGAAAAGAGAGAGGAATATCAAAGCTAAGACAGTTCTAGTTGAGCGGTAGACCCTCGGGTTTGACACCACGAAGCGTTCTCCCCCTGCCGACAAAAATCCCACCCACACTATTCTTCCACTGAGCATATTTTTGGTATAGACTGCATTTATGGCAAGCAACAAAATTTATGGGTCATATATGAACCACCAGGAGACCTATGTAGGATGATAGAAGGATATAAAATAATAAGATTCAGCACTATGCCGTCACTTGAAAGCTGTCCAACTGAGAACAGGTGAAGATAGGGGGTTGTAACTCTCGATCATTTCTCCTTGTCGCATGAGTTTTGGACGGTGTTGGATAATGAATTGGTCCCCATCGGTTGTCAGTTCTGCGAGCGATGTGGCCTGCACATTGCCACTTCAGCTTGCTTACTATTTGAGCTATGTCGGCCACTTTCGTTCTTTTGCGAATACCCTCATTACGGATTCTGTCGCGCAAAGAGACTCCAAGCATAGCTCTCTCCATGGCTCGCTGTGTGACTTCGTTATGAGGCCCACAGTTAAGGACCACGTCTCAGTTCCATAAGACATCACTGGCAACACGCACTGGTTAAAGACTTGCGTCTTTAGGCATTGGGGTATTTTGGACTCAAAGATGTGCCGAAGTTCCCCGAACGCTGCCCATCCGAGTTGCATCCTTCGCTGGACCTCTTTGTCGAAGAGCTATGCCATACAGAGGATAAAAAAAAAATGGTTGCCTGTAAAGTCGGTATACGAGCGAAAGTTTTACGTGACAACGACTTTGAGTGGTAAAATAATTTTACGGAAGGGACGCGTGCCTTTCACTTTTTATGTCTGTCTCTCTCGCTCTTAGGCGGGCTAACCATGCCCGAGTGGAAGGGACGCGTGCCTCTCACTCGCTCTCGTTGTGAGCGCATAACGTGAGCGGAGCGTAACGCAGTTTCTTGAAGTGTCACCCGGCAAACCAATTTATAAGACGTTGTCACGTCAAAAATAAAAACTCACACGTTCATAATAAATAATTAAGTCGATAAAATAAGTTCGGTAAGCAGTAGATCCATCAAAGGCCAACTGTCATATTCCCCTTATTAAAAATACGTACAGAATTGAATTATTTTCTGTTTGGTTCCCGTATTATTACGTTCCGTTAGCCGATTAAATTATAAAGTTGTAGCGAGTTTATCCCGCGATTCCGGCTTATATCTCACGTATGGAGTTTTATCCAAGATTACTGTCGTTCCTGTGGCATATAAGAAACAAACAGTATCCACGTTTCGTGACTCGAAAAGGCAACTTGGTTTCTTGACGTTGCAAAGTCTCGAATTAGGAGGTTCGTCCAAAGATGTCAGAAGTCGAATGTCAAAAAAAATCGAAATCTATGGGTTTGAGACCACTCTTGTAACAGAGTATCTCTCTACTTAGTCTGTGCTTGTAAAAAGACCGTCTAGGCCACAGATTACTGAAACAAAACGTTCAGTAATCTGTGGTCTAGGCTGTGCATTGTTTAAAGTGCTTAGAATAACTGGCAAAGGTGTGGAACTTCCCCAGGCCGACTCTGCAAAGAGTCCTACCACTACTGCATTTCTTCTAGGTAAGCACGCTCCATCGTAGAGTCCATTATAATATCCACAGTTAAAGATCAGGCGAGATGGAGGTCAACAGCAAACCTGTCATTGTTAAAAAAATAATCAAAAACCAATGCAGTGGGAAGTTTATCTTCTCAAAATGTAAGTGTATAGCTAGAGTGGAATAAACTACTTGCTTCGTTATTTCGTGAAAAAAAATAATCTTGAGCTTTTCAATGACCTAGAATAAATTAATTAATTATGCGAGATCCGCGCGTACTGCTTTCGATCGCATTGTCACTTACCATCGGGCGGTATGGTGGTCTAACGCAGACCTGTTTGTATTAAATTTATGTTTTAATAGACATTTCTTATTATTAAATCGCCTTAAAAAAATCTGGACATGACATTAGTTTTGGTAAAGATTGTGTTTTCTAAACTTGCTTTGTATTTTAAATGCTTAGTCTGATTCAATACGGTTCAACGGTTTCAAGGCACTCAAAGGTTTTTTCTGAGAAAAAAAATTATTTTCAAAACGTGCCACAAAAAAATACTTCTGAAACTTTGAACTTTGTAAAATATGCAAAAATAAATCTTAAATTCTCGATATTAAAGTTCCCCTACTGCCCCACGCCGATGCTTGTCATTGTTGTATTTACTTTGTCCCGAACGAAATTGTTCTAATCCGATTACCGCTTTTAATCAAACTCTACTGCGACTGCGATACAATGTACGGACTTCACTTTAGAGATGATCGATATTCATCGATGGTGGATAAACATCGATGTTTTGACATCGATGTTGACTTCGGTAACGTCGCCACATCGATGGAAGAAAATATCTAAGCATCAATTTATTATCCTTCACAGTACCATTTAGTGTGCATTGGATGTATCAGTGTACCTACTAGGTTCAACTATCAGTTAAATAGTCATTAGCTAGGTATATCAAGCCCGGAGTGCGTAGCTTAAGAACCTCCACGTGGTGCACCCTGGGCAACACACAACAACTTACCTCGGTGGCATTTTATTGTGTGATGACGAATCCCGGCCGGGGCTGCGAACTTCTACACGCACTCCTCACCCCCCTGAGCAGTGCGTGTAGAGGTTGGAGAGGGGGACTGGAAGACTTGAGAAGGTTACTCGGCTGATATATCTACCAAGTAAAAATCCTAAGTCGTCTTCCATATGAGGGTTCTCCACGAGGTGGCGCGTCACCTCGAGGTAACGCGCTGCGGATTTTCGGCGCGCCACTAGAGCCAAATGCTACCAACGCCCCTCGCGAAGCGTGTCCGCAAAGACAGTGGCAGATGGATCAGAGTCGTTGACGGGAGTGCGAAAAGTAACTCCGCGACCCTGTCCCCTGGTCATGCAGGAGAAATCTGTGGGGGTTTTAGTCGGTAGGGGGTCCATGTCGTCTCCCATTATGTCGAGCCCGACATACCCCACCATGCATGGTGGGGTATGTCGGGCATAAAAAAAAGGTATATCAAGTCCCATTATTTTTCCCTACATGACATTGATATCAATAAAACCAGAGAAAGCCGTACGCATAGATATTTCTTTGAATTTGAATGACTTACGAGTATTTATTCAAAACATATTTCATAAATACTATGGACAGTTTTTTTCGGTACCGATAACATTGATATTTTCAGACATGGATGACTTTCAATCAATATTTAATATACATTGAAATGTTTTATTCGATGTTGACATCGATGTTTTTCTAACATCGATCATCCCTACTTCACTTCTAAATATGTGCTGTGGACTGTGGGAATACGTTGTTTTTAATAGCCTTGTGGACTGGAATGAACACAGTTTTCTAAACATTAACTCAACGGTCGAAGCTAATTCAAATCAGTCAATTTTAAATCAACATTTAGTAGGGATAGAATTGTTTGCAGAATCCGCCTGGGGAAGTACCACACCTTTGTCAATAATTCTGCCACCAAGCAGTTATGTGCAAACATCACTGTATTCCAGTTTTAAGGTCAATGTTTCTAGTGAAATTACAGGGCATGTAAATAAAACATATTATTTCATATATTGTTAAGCTATTGCATAGCTTTTATCGCGGGCCTGGGGACCGAATTTTAGTGATCGTGCATCTCTTTCTTATGTTCACAAGAAAGAGGGGTGGAAGACCGTAACGCCGTCCTCCCCACTCGGTCATTCGACTTTGAATCTTATTTGTAATAACTTTACAGACTAAATGCTCTTAGCAGTTTTGCTAACGTAACAGATTTCCCGTGATATTTTTTAAGGTAAACAAATGTCACTCTTTAAAATAAAAGCAATTCCGAAAAATTGTTAACATCCCTATTGCTTATGTTGATAAAAATGCATGCAACATGCAATAGCTTTACCGCGGCAGTCCCCGAGTGCCACACTTCTTTCTTTTAAACTTTCACGAATTGAACACATAATGTTTATAATGTACAGGACTTAATCACGATTTAATTCATTGTTTAAATACCTCGACGTTTCGGCAGCGATACATTATAAACAGTATATTATTTCATTGGGTGATGAGCACAGTGCAGTGCTAGGTGGTTTGGACTCTTCATACTCTAATAGCTGCGTATCACTATGCTTTTACAGCCGTGTTACTTACCATCAGGCACGTGTCCTGCTCGACTCGTCACTCCATACTATAAAAAAAAGAAGTGTGGCACTCGGGGACTTCCGCGGTAAAGCTATTGCATGTTGCATGCATTTTTATCAACATAAGCAATAGGGATGTTAACAATTTTTCGGAATTGCTTTTATTTTGAAGAGTGACATTTGTTTACCCTAAAAAAATGCAGAGAAGTATAAAATCTAGTCAGTCTTAGACAGCTAAGAGCATTTAGTCTGTAAAGCTACGACAAATAAGATTCAAAGTCGAATGACCGAGTGGGGAGGACGGCGTTACGGTCTTCCATCCCTCTTTCTTGTGAACATAAGAAAGAGATGCACGATCACTAAAATTCGGTCCCCAGGCCCGCATAAAAGCTATGCAATAGCTTAAAAATAAGTGCGGCCCGCGGTCTAACTAGAGGCTTCTAACTTCTAAGTTTTTTACGGGAATTTATTTTCGCTAAATACGATTCAGAGGTAAAATGCTTACAACGTGAAACTATGTTAGCGGAGTGCGATCTCTTTTCTCGTCTCTTACCGTCAAACAATAGACTGATATTACGAGTACAAGGGCATTTTCACAAAAATGTATTGCTTACCCTCTTGTCTCATGACCGCCAAATAAAATAAAACTTTTACAACAGGATCTAGGAATCCGGACTAAGTGAAATGCAGTTTATAGTTCATACGAACTACTTGGAATGAACCATAGTTACTACGGTAACTCAGAAAAAAGTTATTAGTAAGTACAATTAAAATCAATCAGAAATTAATTCCTAAGTACCTACCGACTATCATACCGTACAATATTAATTTTGAAATTACGATAAAAATATAAAACATTTTGCCGTATCCAAATTCAAGTTAGTTATTTTACTCTTCATATTTAGGGTTCCGTGAAGTAAAAACGAAGCCCTTATGGATTCGTTGTGTTTGTGTGTCTTTCTGTCCGTCCGTCCGTCCGTTTGTCACAACCACTTTTTCCCGAAACTATAAGAACTATACCTACTGTTGAAACTTGGTAACTTGGTATTCTGTAAACCGCATAAAGATTTTTACACAAAAAGATAAAAAAACAATAAATTTTAGGGAACCTCATACTTGGAATTGAAAATCAAAAAATGTTTTTTCAAACCTATACTAGGTACGTGTGAATTTTCTATGAATGACATGGAGGTTTCTCATAAAAAAATCTATTTTAAATAATTTGCGCGAGAGACGCTTCCAAAGTGGTAAAATATGTGTCCCCCTGTAACTTCTAAAATAAGCGATTGATAAAACTAAAAAAAAATATGACATTACCATGCAAACTTCCACCGATTGGTTTGAGTTCGATCTGTTAAGTAGGTAGTTGTTTTAGTGCCTTATACATACACTATTATTAAATCATCGATCAAAGTTACAACGAAATACAAGAACTTTTGTATTATGTGATTAAGTGCAACGGAACCCTTCATAGGCCAATCCGACTAGTACTTGGCCGATTTTATTTTAGTCACTCGATTTAACTATGATAGTGTTAAGTACGTAGAACAAAGTCAGTGGGCAAGCTAGTCTATCATAAGCCCTATCAAATGCCGGCAATACGCTCACAGTATCTATAAAATACTTATAATGCCTTTCGAATTAAGACCTGATTAAATTTTGTTTCGTTTTTCAAGGACCCCGCGATGATATTATAATCCTATCCTTCTCGGTAGAGTCAACATATCAACATTTCGATGGTACGTGGCTTTCAGAATGAATTAAATAATGGTTTACCATTATTTTACTGTACCTGTTACATAATATCGTATATTTCGATACACTATAAATATCTTATTTAACGTAGGTAGGTATTAACGTATTTAGCTCCAAACTTGTGATTGCAGTTTTTAGCTATTTGCCTTTTTTTTTAAGGAAACATTTCACGTTTAATAGTATATATTATTATATTTAACGTAGGCATATTTATTGCTAGCTGTATTGTGATGTGATCTTTTCGTGGAAGAAATGCAGTTATTTATATCCTCCGTGCAGGGACACGGCGAGGTATGTCGGGTTCTACTCCCGAGGGTCTCTAGAACTGTCCTGGCTTTGACCTCCCTCTCTTTTCTTTCGGCTTGAAATGATAGAGACCACAATAGCAAAGCGAAAGCCGATTTAGTTAGGCGGTAGAAGGGCCCGAGTGTTGTCCCTACCAACTAAGACACGAACGAAGAGATTTGACTCTACGTTTGTGATAAGAGCGTCAAGGATTTGGAAACGTTGCCTGAGTGAGTTTTTCCCGATAGTTACAATCTTTGTATCTTCAAATCGAGAGTGAATCGGTTTTAGAAGTTCATTCTCCCCCAGCCAGGAGTAGCAGTCTACAAGATACCACCGACGTAAGTTGTTGTCTGATGTCCAGGGTTCACAACCCGAGGTTCCCGAGATCCCCCCGTAATGGAACCCGTCACTTTAACAACCAGTCATTTTAACAGGATCAAAATTTTCTTCTACAAACCCACAAACATTATTTATGTTAGTGCGTTTTTAAATTTAATTAGATAGAATATTAAAGCAAAATACGATGTTACCCAATTTAATTTGTAAATTTGTTTATTTTTATTGTATAGTATAATAATATTATTTTGTTTTTATACATATGTAAATATTGTATATATTAATTTTAATCCAGTTCTAAATAAATATTTTTTGTTACCCATACTTACTTACCCATAAACAAAAATAGTGGTTTTTAGTTGGCATTGTAAATATTGTTATAATATTTATATTATTACTATAGTAATAATATAGTATTATTGCAAGTAACAATATAAATATTATAACTATATAAAATATAAAAAAATATATTATTACTATAGTAATTATATATAGTAATAACCACTATTTTTGTTTATGTACTATATTATTACTATGTATTACTACTATATTATTACCGTGTACTATTAATTATATGATTTGCTTCCAAGATTTTTGTCAACCGTGGCAACCAACTTGTAATATAATAGATTTTTAATCCTTAAAAACATTTTAATCTTCTGATAGGAGCCAGGATTGACCTATAAAATCCTTGTCAAAAGTCGATAATCCGGTTTCATATCTATATTTTGACTTTCCCAGACGGACTGTTAAAAGAGCCGACTGGGGAAGTACCACGGCTTTGTCAGTTAATCTACCTCCAAGCAGTCATCACACAATGAAACATTACTCCGATTTGATATTAAAAAAGGGCAAAAAGATAAAACCATTGAAATTAAATGGAATTAGGTTTATTTGCGTAAACATATATAAAATTTGGTGGTTTATTCCGAACCTGACCCGAAAACCTGACCCGCTACCGGGTTAGGTTAGGAACAGCAAAAAAATATTAATTTTCATTCCCAACCCAACCCTCTTCCTAACCTGACCTGACTCTTCAGCTTTATAATATTAAGTATAGATTATATTATTATGGTTGTTTAGCAAGTGTGTGAGTGTGTGTGCTCGTCACCGCCTAATATATTTTTTATTTATTATATAACTTTTATAGGTTTACACTTAGGACCGCTCAGACAAATTATTCTTCTCAAAGCTTGACCGCTATTTCGCCTGATGTTAAGCGACGATGCGGTCTACGATGGCGCGTGTTTCCCTAGAAGACACCGATTTACTCTGGATTTGAAGACACCAAGATTGTAACCATTGGGAAACCCCACTCCGGCAACACATTCCACAAATAACAGGATGTCAGGGTCAGGTCAGGATGTCAGGTCAGGATGAGGAAAAATGACAGGATCGGGAACTATGCGGGTGAAACCGCGGAGCGCTGTATTTATGTATCTTTTTTAAATAAAGAGTGACGAGACGAGCAGCACATATGTCTGATGGTAAGCAACATGCCTGCCACACAACAGCACAATGACACGCAGCTATTGAAATATGAATAGTCAAAATCATTACCTAGCACTGCACTGCGCTCGTCACCCAGAGATCTAAGATGTTATATATCTAAGCCCTGTAATTTCTCTGGAAACATTGCCCTTCAAATCGGAACACAGTCATGTTTGCACATTACTGCTTGGCGGTAGAATAACTGGCAAAGGTGTGGTACTTCCCCAGTCGACCTTCACTGAGCTGGTTAATGGATGAAAAGTATTTTATATTCAATTTAACATGACAACAAATAAATTGCAAATGGGTTATCTAAAAAAAATCAGCACTTATTTTTTTATCTTTATCTAAAAAAAAAAGCACTTTTTTTTTTTTGACGTGATAACGTCTTATAAATTGGTTTGCCGGGTGACACTTCAAGAAACTGCGTTACGCTCCGCTCACGTTATGCGCTCACAACGAGAGCGAGTGAGAGGCACGCGTCCCTTCCACTCGAGCATGGTTAGCCCGCCTAAGAGCGAGAGAGACAGACATAAAAAGTGAAAGGCACGCGTCCCTTCCGTAAAAATATTTTACCACTCAAAGTCGTTGTCACGTAAAACTTTCACCCGTATACCGACTTTACAGGCAACCAATTTATTTATTTATAATTTTTTTCCGTTTCTTTCTGTTCCATTCCATTCTATTCCGTTCCATTCCGTTCTATTCCGTTCCATTCCGTTCTATTCCGTTCTATTCCGTTCTATTCCGTTCCATTCCGTTCCGTTCCGTTCTATTCCATTTTATTGTTAACCATAACCGTGATGGCCTTGGAGCTAGAACGCCCGATTCACGATCGTGAGGTCGTGAGCTCGGATCTCGCATGCACCTTTGAGTACTTTTATCTTAAGGTTGACAGGAAGAGATCGCTTTCGGCGATAGAACCGCCAACTATCGCCCTAGTTTAAAGCGGATTGCTAATTATTTCTATGTATTTTTTGTGAGTCATAAAACAAAACTACTTTTAAGCACTTTAAAAAATGTATGTACGTTACGCGAGAACGCCGCCAATTGTGAGCCGATTTTAATGGTTCTTTTTTTTTTAGTTTGGTAGATTACAATAGTTCAGAGGTGGTTCCATATACGTTTTATGAAAACGGTGTGGTGGTTTTGAAATATGAACAAAAATTACCCTAAATCACAATGCCGCAGCGGACCACGGAAGAAAGCAAAACAATAAGCAGTTTTGAGTATTGCACCTATAATATCCAGAGCCGCCAGACGCCACGTATTTTCTGATGAACGAAATGTGGACGACTGAGTAGAGTTAGTACGTACTTAGAACACATGCTTACCCGCTAACTTACTTAGACGGCAAATTTTGAGATATGGGGTCCAGAATATACATTACTTCACGTATTTTCTTAAAAACTGATTTTCACGTATGTTGTAGGCAATATCTTTAAAAGTATTATAATACTCCCAGACACTTTTCGTAGGCCGTTTTGCTTAACAGACGCTTTAAAACTCCCAAAATAATGACTTAGCTTCACTTCAATTTCCTTACTCCATTTGTAATAATTTATGTTTATCAGACAACTATTTTAAATCCTTTTCAGAAAAGACAGACCGATCTAAGGAGTCAGTCATCCCCCTAAACTCATAATCTCGTACATAAATGTGTTTATGTGCCTTCTGGAGCCCATATCTCAAAATCTCAAGTTAGCGGGTAAGCATGCTAAGAACACATTGTGTTCTTAGTTCGTACTAACTCTTCGCAATGGTACACATTTCGTTCATCAGAAAATACGTGACGTCTTGCGGCCCTGGGGTCTTACTCTACTACATTTATGATCTTTCAGTTCGGTCGCACAGTAAAATCTTATCTCTTCCGAGCCTGCCGTAAGGATCTTCGTTCCAAAAAAACAAGAATTGGATGTGAAAAGCAAAACTAAAAGAAGTGATTCCAAATATATCATCAAAATGGGTTGGCGGTTTTTTTATAGTAACATAAAACTAAAATTTGCTTTCGTGTGCCTGGATGATATATTCTAAAATTTCACAAACAATAAGATTGGTCGAGTTTAATTCTATTTTAAATTTAAGTCGGTTTTTTTTTATAAGAAAATTAAACTATTATTTCTTAGACTTTATGTTCCGTTATAAATGTAATAGAAAAGTGGTAAAGGTAAGGCCGTCTATCACAGGGAGGCATTGTAAACCCTTTAGAAACGATGCATAATATAATCGATACGCCGTGGGAGCAAACATACCCGACCTATATTTTATTTATGAGCCTGAATCCGACCCTGGTTTAGGGAAGGGACGGTTATCGATATGCATGGAATTTGAATAAAGTATTTTATTGCTGTGGATATTTTATAACTTTCAACGAAGAATCTGGATGCCAAGTACGATCTGGCGCCTTTGATAGCGTTGCGTCGCGTAGTTATTGTGTTGATAATGATGTCTTCCAGCCAATTTCGGCTACGGAGACTGCTTCTGTTTTTTTTTTTTGACGTGACATCGTTTAATAGATCAATGAGCGCCGGCTACTTGCACGAAAAAGTGTCCCGTTATGTCCCGTTACGCTCATTGTACGCTTGTGCCGCATTTATCAATGTTTGTTATGACGTTGTCACGTTAAACTATTGTATGTCGTAAAATTCCCGATCAGTCATGGCAAGTTAGGACGACATCCACATAATTAAAAATATGATTTGAAGTGTTACTAGCGCTTTTGTGGGCATCGTATTACTAGCACCTTCGGTAACGTCGCGTATACAGCAATTAAGACTATGATTGGTACAAAAATGTACCATTTTAATTAGTTCGTCAGTTAGATTATGGACAAGATTAAGACCAGATCCCGTAGCTGTCGATATAAAAGAAAAACAAATGTCCTTGCAGTCATACCTCGCGGTGAAAAGGACCTCCCGAATTTGACTCTATTGACGTGCCGGAAATCAGTGGCGCGTCACTTTCTCAGGAAAGCCAATCCATAGGTGAGGTGCCGGACGACCCTTAGCGCCCGATAGGCCTTGCTGAATAGTTGACGTGCCGCTGGTTTCACAGGCGTCACTGGAGACGAATGCGGGGACGTTAGTTAAAAAAATAGCGAATTTATTGTTTTTCGACATCATTTAGACGGTTTGGCGAGTTCGGCACTAGGCAGCAGAAAGTGAAAAATCATTAACACTAAATTTGATGTTTTGTACACTAATATTGTAAAGAGGAAAGATTTGATTGTCTGTTTGTTTGCATCGAAGAGGTTCCGAAATTAATGGAACGATTTGAAAATTTCTTTCACTTTCATAATCCTACATTATCTGGAAACTATTGCAGCAGAGCAAAGTGATGTACTACAGTTTTATAGAGGACATTAATGTACAAAAAACGTCCGTGATACCATATTATGTCTAACTACAATTGTTATATCAAAGTAACTACTTTTTTACTTTATAAAATATGCAATTGTAACGCCAGCACACCCCGGACACTCCACTAAAACTCCATACAATCGCCGCTGTGGAGCTACCTACTCTTCACAAAACTACGCAGATGTTGTTCGTATACACGCGTGAATGTGTGCGTTAACGCTAGGGCTACTGAATTATTTTATTGAATAGTTGCCCCTTGAGTTCACCTGGTGACGTAAAGTAGTTTATAAACTTGCTGTAATGTTGAGTTACATAAATAGAATGGTGCCAAATTATACTATTCTAATTAAAAGTGTGTATGTATTGCCGCGTAAAATCAAACGAAACTGATGATCGATAGGTACTTAAATATCTATTTTTGTTAGTAGGTACACATTCGCATATTATTTTACACTTACCCATGAAGGAAACTTTATTCTGTCACTATAATTATTCCTCCAGGCATTATCAATCCGTGCCCAAAACTGGCTGTGTAAGATTTGAGCAATTATTACTACGTAAATAATATTATCTCAATGTGTGTAAGTTACGAACTTTGAGTTAAACATTACTACATTATTATAAAGCAACGTTATTTAAAAGTTTCTAATCTTACGATATTTTATCCTTAGGAAATTAAATAAAGAAAGAAAGAAAGAAAATTTTTATTAACACACAGACTAACAAAACACATACATAAGTAGTTTTTTCAAGTCCAACATTACAATGCTTATACGGTCCGTATGTGTGGGTACAAGTATGATCAGTGGGCCGCAAACTAAGCACATAGCTTGTATCTTGAGACCCGAGTGCATAAAAACAAATATTTTTCTGTGTACGATTGGAAAAGTTATTAAACTATTAAATACCATTAACTTATTACATACAACATATAAAACCGTAACACTAACATAAATAGTTATATTACTAAGTACTTGTAATAAAATAATTTAAAATCTAACAAAAAGCTAAGAATTATCGTTTTGTCTGAAGGACCAAAACGTAAAAAAAGTTATTACCGCTTCACTCAGTACCGTGTCCACTTGTCGCTGTAAATACCGTGGAACAAACCTTCAGTTTCATGGTAAGACAATTTTAGGAGCAAGTCCCTAACGTTAGTTTTAAATGAGTACAGAGGAAGGTCGTGTTGGTCTTTCTTTAGTTTTCTACAGATACTACTGTAAACACATGGGAAAGAGTACAGTGGGCAACGTTTTGCAATAAGAGAGCCAACCCGAGGCACTGGGATCCGACAAGAGAGAGCACGCTTGTCCTTTATTACGCTGTAGTCCGGACGAGACCTCAAACTTCTGTGAGTATTCAAGGCAGCATAATACAGAAAGAGTTGTCGAACACGGAGCACTTTAAACTCTTTATAAAGTAAGTCCGTTGAAAATCGGAAGGGTTTATTGTAATAAACTTTATTGTAATAAACTTTATTTGAGCCAAAAAAATATAGTAGTTACAGAAATAATGTAGTTAAAATAATGCAGCATAAATATTTGGTTTAATGAAGCCCTGGATTCCACACTAGGGGAAGTCCTGTGTTGTGAAATCCAGTGCCTTTCACAACTGCTATTTTGGAGGAAGATGCAACCCGGCTGTTTGAGGCAGCGGGGTTGCATCTCCCTTAACAGGAATCATACATACATCATACATTGTGAAATAATGGAGGATGAGAGAGAAAGAGGATAGATGTGTGTGTGTGTGTGTGTGTGTGTGTGTGCGTGTGTGTATGAGAGAGAGAGAGGGTGTGTGTGTGTGGCGCTTGTGAGTAAGAGAGTGTGAGTATGCAAACGATCGTGAATGTGTTCTATGCGTTTGAGGCAGAGCGGGCGTTATAGAAAGTGTGCACAGAAAGGCCGCAGTGGACTAAGTGGACGAGCGTGTGTGGATTAGTTGGTATTGTGAAAGAACCTACTTGTGTGTTTATAGATATCAGGGTGTGCATGACAGAGAGAATGCATGCTTTGTAGTATTTTTAGTATTTAGGGGTCTGGTCCCCTTGACGGTTATAATTTTAGCGCTAATAGATTTGGTTTTTGTGGGGAGCAGATCCCTCGGGGTCAGATCATTATTTTTAGTACTTCCTCCGTTTGCGAATAGTTTAGTGAGGATAGCCAACATGAAATTTTTCGCTTACAAATGTATCGGGATGTTTCGAGTAGACTAAGGGACCTATCTAGTTTTTGGTATAAGTAGAGAGCTTTAAATTGGTATGATCTCTGAGCAAATGTAGTTTTGGTACGCGGTAGTTTCCATGTGTTTCGTCGACTGTTTGGTGTGAGAGAGTGCAGAGCCGTTCGGTGGAATCGCAGCGTCACTGCTTGGATATAAAGCTGCCTTACTGTTAGGTATCTCGTATCTTTGTACAGTTGCTCGGTAGGGTACAGCATCGGTTTTTTGTGGGCAATTTTAAGGATAAACCGTTGAGCACGCTCAAGCTTCAGAAATAGTATTTTAGTGGCAGATCCCCAACACACTATACAGTAGTTTAGTATAGATTGGCATAGAGCCTGGTATACTATGTTGAGTGTGTTTGGATCCGCCACTGTACCCATTTTTTTGAAGATGTGCGTCATCTTTTTAACTCGAGTGATTATGTTATTAATTTGGCACTCCCAGGTTAGATGGCTATCTATGATCACTCCTAGATATTTGGTGGCCACTACGTGTTGCAGCTCGGGGCAAGGGCATGACTGGTTTAATGGTAAGTCACAGGAATGTAATTTAAGGTTTATAGTGCTAGGTTGTGTCCGCTTGGTGATGGAAAAAGTTATATATTGCGATTTTGTTGCGTTTAGTGTCAACAGGTTGTTTTGCAACCAGTGTGCCACACCGGCTAGACCTTTCTGGGCCACTTCAACGACCTTCGTCCAGCTATTGCCGTGGAATACTATGGCTGTGTCATAAGCGAAGGCATACAGATTGGCCTGATTAATCTTGAGCTGGCAGAGGTCATTGATATACACTAGGAAGAGGGTAGGTCCAAGGACACTACCCTGTGGAATTCCCCGAAGGATATTGGCGTGTAATCACTGGTGCAATTCGACACTCGAACCCTTTGGTTCCGTTCTGATAGGTAGGAGCGGAACCAGTTTAAAGCTGTACCGCGTACCCCGTGAAGCTCGAGTTTCCGAAGCAGTATAGACCAGCTGACCGTGTCAAAAGCCTTTGCCATATCTAAAAATACAGCAATACACTTCTGACTACGGTCAAGAACGGTAGTTACGTGATCAACTAGGGCCGCGACAGCATCTTCAGTCGACTTTTTTGCTCGGAAACCAAACTGGTTGTTAGAAAGCAGGTGTTTACTTTCTAGGAAACCCAACAGTCTTTTATTTATAACTTTTTCAAGAATTTTGGATATTGAGGACAGAAGAGAGATAGGGCGGTAGTTTGACACTATTGACTTGTCGCCTGACTTGTAAATCGGACAGATATCAGCAGTCTTCAAGCAGTTTGGTACGATTCCCTGGGCCATGCTCAAGTTGCATATGTGAGCGATTGGGAGAGCTAGAACATGACAAGCATTTTTTAGCAGTTCGTTGCTGATTTTATCGCTACCCGGAGTCGATCCAATTTTCAGCCCTGCTATGATCCTGCCGATTTCCAAGCCGTCTACAGGTGTTAAAAATAGAGAATCAGAAGGGGCATTTTCAATGAAGGTGTTATTTGTGAGGTGGCTTTCAGTTGTGTTTAGTTTACATAGGGTTTTTTGTGCGAGGTCTTTACCAATTGATGCGAAAAATTTGTTAGTAAAATTAAGGGACTCTGAAGGGCTTGACTTAGTTTTAAGAAGTTCGTTTGGGGCAGATTTTGGTTGTTTTATGCCGCATATAGTTTTAACTGTTTCCCATAATTTTTTGGTATTTGTTTTATTGGCAGCGACCAGGTCAGATTCAAATTTACTTTTTTCAGATTTTAGCAATAGGTTACAGTGATTCCGGGATTTAATATATTTTTCATGTAATGCTTGGTCGTTGGGACATTTTTTGGATTTTTGATGCAGGGAATCTCTTTTTCTAATTTTTTGTATTAGGTTGCTTGTCATCCAGGGTTTCTTGATTATTTCGGAATTTTTTATTTTTGTACGTGTTGTGTTATTGTCTACAGCAAGGCAAATATTTTTAATAAGAAATTCAGTCGCCAATGTGACATCTGTTTCTTTGTAAAAACTATTCCAGTCAAGGTTTTGTAAGCTAGCAATGACGTGAGGGTAATTGGTTTTTATTCTGAGTTTGGATTCAGGTTGGCTTTTATCACTAAGTCTGTCGATTCCTATTAGTACCGTATCGTGGTCAGTTACGCCTGAGTTGCAAATCACAACGCAGGCTGATTTTTTTGGACCGAATGAGCGCGTGATCTAGACAATTTCGATACCTTGTCGGACGGACGTGTCCTGGAATAAAACCATAATATGCGGTAAGCTCCAGGTAGTCTACTGATTTCGGATCATTACTGTTAGGTTTTATGTCGATATTTATGTCGCCGGTTATGATACAAGTTTCAGCAGATACGGTTGACATGACACTTTCCAGTGACGACAGAAACCCATTTGTATTGTCCTTAGATGGGGACCGATATAACGCTATTACAGCCAGTTCCGAGCCCACTTTTATTGTTAGACAGCTGGCGTCATTAAACGGAGGTTCTTTTATTTCCACGTTTAGTCCAGATTTGTAAAAAATCATAAGCCCATCGTTTTGGTTTCTGAATTCTTTTGAAGAGTGGCATTCGTAATTTGGTATTTTGTTGGGTAACATCCCTGCCCCAGCACTCTGTGAGCACTATGATTTTCGGTAGAAACCGAAGTCTCGTTAGGTATATCACGAATTGATCGAAATTACGCCGAACACTCCTTATATTTTGTGTAAGTATCGTAGTTTGGTTAATGTATTTAGAAAGTATTTGTTTGCATTCCTCCGCGCAGTTAGCACCGTAGCTGTCCACCAGTATTGCGTCATCGATACTATCTAATAAATCTTTATTAAGACTCATGATATGGGTTTATAGTAGTTATGTTGGATTACATCACAGGAACCCCTGTGAGTAATAGTTAAATGATGTTTAAGGCATCGATGACACACTACAAGCAGACAACCACAATAATAACAAACGCGCGCGTCGTAATTTTTACTAATAAGTTTTAAACAGTAATAGGCCACGAGTGCCACTACGATAATATTATATTTATTTTCGTTAACATACAAGTTACGTAAGCATCTAGGCATGACCGTAGCCGACCGGTTCGTAGTCACCTTTACCGTAGCAAGCGCATCGGTGGGGACCATAGTCGCGTCAGTGCAGCCGACGCGCTCACATGCACTACTGAATGTTATGAACGAATAACGTAAGTCGCGCGATGTATTTAATTTGGAATATTTCTCGAATGCTGGACGAATGGGAGACTGTGCGGACGGATAGAAGTGTATTCTTAGCGTTGTATAGATGGTGGTAATGAGTGGAATAATCAGTAGGTGTGGTGGGACCCTCGCGGTACTCGTAGCATAATATACTGGTTTGATTAACGTTTCCGTGTGGTATTGTAGCATAGGTATAACAAGCGTCGCTTGGTCCTTTTGATTAAAACGGGCAGTGTTTGTTTTGGTAGTATAATGTTTGTACGAATAAATGTGTGATAGTGTGTTTGTCATAGTAGTTGTGGGAGTATAATAGTAATAGTAGTTGTGAGCGCAGTATGCTGAGAGTGTAAATTGTTATGTTGTGATTTGGATGTATGTGTAAATTGAATATTATTATGGAATTGTTTAAAGAGTATTTCTTTCTCAAAAGTTTTAACATAAAAATATAAACCGTGATAATAGTAGTACATAGTAGCGTAAAAGAAAAGTATTGGCTTGTTTTAACATTAAAGAATAAAAACACTTTGTTTAACAACTCAAATATGCTGACGTATGTTAGTTCGAGTTTGATAACGAATACGATAGGAACAAAAAGAACATAAGATAAAACATTTATTGGGTTTTTAAATTCTAGACAAGGTAGGCCGGGCGCGGCGCGGCGCTGCGAGCGGGGCAGGGCTAGTCACTGTGCTGTGATGTTACTCAGGTCGCTTTCAGATGATATGCGGATATGAGGTGACTTGTCTTCCTTGCGCAGGTATACGCGGCCGAAAGATGTCCAGCAATACCGATAGTCATTCCGCTTAGCAAACTCACGAGTCAGGTAGAATAAGTTACGTTCACTCGGAGTTAGGTTTTCGGAAATGTATAGCGGTTTCTTTTCGCCGTCGAGTTGGAGACAAGAAGTATTAAACTTGTCCCGTGGGTTTTGTTTATTGAACTTTTTATAGGCGTTAAGAAATAGGTCCCTCATACAGACCGACATAAAATCAGCGATGATCGGTCTTGTGGCGGCTTTGCTATTTATACGGAAAACGTCTTTTATGTCGGAAAGCTCCATAGGAATGTTCAGGGTATTTGCCATTTTTGTGATGTATTGTTTGAGAACTACCCTCGATTCATTAGCGCATTGCGGGATATTTCGCAGCTCGATACTAGAACCCCGAACATGGTGCTGTAGTGATTCCACTTGCTTTTGGAGATCTTGTATTTCAATTTTGTGACATTTTCTTTCCGCTTCCAACAGGTCTATCTTTGTAAGGGCATCATTGTACTTCGCAGAAATTGCGTCAACGGAAGTTTTGATCTCGTTAATTGAGCATAAAATAAGTTCGAATTTCTCTTCTTGACGTTTGTTTAGTGCGGTAAACATATCCAAAAGTTCTGATTTGCTAATATCGTCGCTGCGCTTACGCTTACGCTGCGGTTTACGGAGTATGACTTGAATAAGAGCTCTCTGTGCTCTCTCTGCCGTCATAAATATGGTCTGCCCGGCGCTGCCCCAAACAACAATACAGTACTGTATTATTGATTGACACAGCGCAAAATAAACTTGTCTCAAGAGTGGTACTGAGGCACAATCTCGGAGATTTTTCATAACATGTATGAGTTTTCGCGTCCGTCCTGCTACGTGAAGTACATGTTGTTTAAATGATAGGTTTTCGTCAACAATTACCCCCAGATACTTTATGTGATCAACACGATCAATAGACTTACACGAGCAAGAGATACGCGGGGATGTGAAAACAGAGCTGCAATAGTGGATTTTTAGGTCAAAACTAGTAGGAGGAAGAGACACAGGTTTTTGAAAAGGCAATAAAATTTGTTTTCTTTGTGTTTAATGTGAGAAGGTTTCTGTCTAGACTTTTCGCAACGATCGATAATCCATCTCTGGCGGAGTCATATACTTGTTTCCAAGTTTTTCCGTTAAATATGATGGCTGTATCGTCTGCATACGCAATGATATCGGCATTCTCTAGTTTAATGTTAAGGATATCATTAATATACAAAATAAATAGAGTTGGAGCCAAAATACTACCTTGTGGCGCGCCATACTCGATGTGTAAGATATCGCTCGGTACGTTAGAGATATTAGATTTTACATATTGTTTGCAATTTGACAGATAACTCTCAAACCAACTGAGAGCTAGACCTCTGACACCAATAGCGCTAAGCTTTTTCAGTAGCAAGCCAACTGAAAGTGAGTCGAAAGCCTTTGCCATATCGAGGAATACAGAGAGACATCTTTTGCCGTTGTCAACATAGGAGGACACTAGATTAGAAAAAAGAGAGACGGCGTCTGATGTTGATTTGCCACGTCGAAAACCAAACTGCCTGTCGGACAGAAGTTTGTGTTTTTCTAAATAACTAATTAGTCTAGAGTTCACCAGTTTCTCTAGTATCTTAGAGACTATACTGAGAAGCGCGATCGGCCTGTAGTTATCAGGAACACTTTTTGAACCACTTTTATGAATGGGAGACACGGCTGCCACTTTCCAGCAGTTCGGGAAAGTACCAGTCTCTAAACTCATGTTGAAAATAAATGTTAAAGGAATAATAAGAGAGTCAAGGGATTTTTTAATAAGTTGAGATGGTATTGCGTCGGGACCTGGTGCACTGTCGTTTTTAAGGCTCGCAACTGCTTTAGCAATTTCCTGGGGGTCGGTTGGAATAAAAAACAACGAGTGCGGACTTAAAGAACTGAGTTTATGAGACTTAATCAGTGATTCCTCTGATTCGTTGAGCTTACTAAGGATGGCATTAGCAAGATTCCGGCCAACGGAGACAAAATATTGATTACAGTGATTAAGGGGGTTATCAGTTGCGTCATATTTAAGTAAGTCAGTCGAGATTTTATTATGTTTGGATATATAGCAAATGTTCTTAATAGTCTTCCAGAGGCGTTTAGGATCTCCTTTATTTTGTTCTAGAAGCGAGCTGTTGTGTCGAGCTTTGACGTCACGCAGAAGCTTACTACAAAAGTTCCTATACCTGACATAAATGTTTTTGCGAAGTGCGTCGTTCGGGTGATTTTGGATTCACTATGGAGCTTGTCTCTATGGCGCATGCACCTTATTAGACCCGGTGTTACCCACGGCTTCAGAGGTGTAACATGCCTACCCAGTTTCTTATTTTGTGTGTATTTAGTTATAATTTTTTCTATAATATGGTTAAAAGCTTCGACTGCAGAGTCAACATCTTGACTGGAAATAACAGATGACCAATCCGTATCTCTTAGTTCCACGACTGCGTCATCCAGATTAAGTTTTGTTTGGTGTCTGAGATGAACACTATGTTTCTGTGCGCGTCTAGATATACCAGCTACTGTAATCGAGTGATCCGTGACTGAAGACAAACAAATTGTACCAAAAGCCTTATAGTGAGTTTTGATAAAAATGTGGTCCAAGCAGGATCGAATTCGTGTGGGACATGTTATTGCTGGGAGAAACCCCTGCGATGCCATCAGACACAGATACGAGGATACCTGTTTGTCTGCGGGGTCGCAAATATTTATATTGAAATCACCCGCGGTAACCAATAAAGGAAAACTTTGTAGATTATCTAACGCTAAATTCAGGGAGTCTAGGAAAGGACTGATGTTGTTAATAGATGGGGAGCGGTAGACACCCAGTATTGCAGCCTGTTCGTCGACTTGAATCACGAGGGAATCCGCGTCTACAATGTTAGGTTCAAATGATGTTATCCGATACTTAGACTTTGCGTATATAACTATTCCACCGTTTTTATTGAGTTGCCTTTCAGTTCGGTAGTGATTGTAGCCTGGTAAAGGTTGAATAATGATACCTCCTGTGAGCCAACACTCGGATAGAACAATTATATCAAAATCAGTATTAAAACGGTATAGAGATAAGGCAAAGTCATCAAAATTACAGTTATAACTCCTAATATTCAATGCAATAATCTTAAAATTGTAACTAGGGGCCTGAGCCAAAAATGATTTACAAGATTCTATCGATTCGTGTGTATGACATGCAATAGAGATTACGTCGTCTATGTCATCTATATTATTAAATAAACCCATCTCTAACGTTAATAAATTGGGTTATTGTTTTGTTCAATATTGTAATCCTTTCAGTCTTGCGTATAGAGACTCTTGGCAAAAAATCACGCGACATGTGCGGTCGAAACAATGTGTTCACAAAAGTATGTTGAAAAATCCAGCGGTGTGAAATGGTAAGTCCGGTAAATGTAAGCGATAATATTCGTAATATATGGCATAAAAATAATATATGAAATATGTTCGGTTTTAAGACCGTAAATATTAAGTTTTTAAGGAAAATATTGGTAAAAAACGAAAAAAATATAGGATCTAAGTTTTCAATGAACGTTTTTAAGTTATCCAGATAAGCTCGGACTGGTATCTCGGGAACCCAGTGATCTTCCTGTGTTCTGATGTGAATAGCTTGAGTACCTTCCCTCCACCTGACGAGAATAGATCCATTTCTAATCCAGCAGTATTTTAAGCCATTTTCGCTTGCCTTCTTCTTGACAGCTCGAAATAAATGTCGGTTTTCCTGAGTGAGGCGTTCGTTGAAGTAAATTTTAGTACTAGCCCCTTCAATCCCGATATCGTCGCTCGTCAAATTTCGTCGACTTTTACCAGCCTTCAAAAATTCATCCCTTGTTTGCCGTCTAACGAAACGAATCACTAAGGGCCGTGGTAGTCGAGGCGATAATAGCCCTAAAGGGAGGCTTATGCGTTAATATGTCATTTTAATTCACTATTTTACCATCTCAGGGGTTGAATTTTGGAAAACTCACGTTATAATACGTAACTCACGTTATAATTACTTATATATATATATATTACTTATATAGTTATAGGTTTACACTTGATCGCAATGTCGCCTGAAGTTAAGAGATGACGCGGTCTATGGTAGAGCTTCCTATCCTAGAAGAAACAAATCAAAGTTCTTTATTGATAAATGTACTATTTACACGTCAACTTTAGAAATAACAAAATAAGAGCATACAAAGAGAATACATTTTTAAAGTTTAAAACCAATAAAAATGCCAAGATTTTGAAAAGTACCGTTCGTTTTAGACGGAGCAATTTGATCAAGTACCTGCGTAATGACATACAATACGATATTGAAATTGGTGAAATAAGAGAGCCTTTGCCAGCAAATGTGTTGTAAAAACTTTACCAGCTGGTAGCGACCACAAAATCTTAACAAAAAAAACTTATTTCATATTTAGATGTATATTCAAATGACAAGGTGGGCACCTTGTCAATACCGGAGATAATTCAAAAGTTGAAAAATAAGGACCATCCTAATGTGGGTGGGTGTTAGGTATTTATGCAATAAAATAATGCTATAACCTTTTATAATAAACACACGAAGCAGTTTGACTGCCCTAGTGGCTTAGTTGGTAGTAGCTCTGCCTGCGAAGCCGAGGGTCGTGGGTTCGATCCCCAACCAGTGCAAATATTTGTGTGATGAATTCAAATGTTTGCACTGTGTCTGGGTGTTTCTATGTATAATAAGTATGTATTTAAAACTATATAAGTATTATATCAGCTATCTGGCTGCCATCACACAAGCTTTGCTTAGTTTGGGGTCAGATGGTGTTGTGTGTGAATCGTCCACCAATATTTATTATTATTTATTATTATTTATTTAATACGAAGCACAGATTCGCTCCTGTATGGAGTACTGTTCGCACCTTTGGGATGGATCGGCTAAGTACCTATCAGCTGGGGACTCTGGAATCGATTGAGAGACGTGCCAAAAGACTCATAGACAATGACGCACTTGTGCGTAAAAGACGTGATCATCGCCGCAAAATCGCTAGCTAGCTAGCTAGCACCTTGCCCTTTCTTCTATCGGACTTCTCGTTCCACAAAAGGGCGGCATCGTTTCATGGTTGATGTTCCAAAATCAGGCGAGATGGTGGTCTAGTGCGAACTTATTATAGTTAAAAAAAATAGGAGTAACTTTTTACGTATTACTTTACTATAATATATATTTCTTTCAAAACAAATGTAGCGCAATCAAGCACATATTTATGTACATAGGAAAGCGTTTCGAAAATTATTACGCGAGGCTGTTGAATAAAATCTCCTAAAATCTCACCAATAGGGGAAAGGGGGATCGAAAAATCGTCAAAATTACCTGACGTAATTTTTGGATGCTTACTAATCCTATACCTTTAAACGAGCTAATCTATACTTATAATAAAACTGTAACGGGTCGAATTCTGTACATTGAAGATATTTTGAAAACATTTTTTTTGGAGCACTCCATAGTCGATACTGATGACGAATCTGCATTTTTTTTCTTTCATGTCTGACTGTCTGTCTGTCTGTCTGTCTGTCTTTCTGTATAGGGATCACGCATCACGCCGAAACTACTGATTCAATTCAGCTGAAACTTGGCATGATTTTAGTTTAAACTAAGGAAATTGCTGTAGGTTACTTTTGATCCCCTAATTCTGATCGGTTTTCTTGCGGGAGGGGGTGAAAGTCAGAACGTGTATTTGGTTGTAACTCATGTTTGCGTTGTTTAATTTCATTAATTCTTTTTTTGTTAGAAAGAACACATTTTTTATATTGTGTCATAAAAATTTGAACATTATCGGTTTGGTGGTTCGGAAATTACACAAACATTAAATAATAACGACACGCACGGCGCGTTCGGTACATACTAACTTCTAAGTATTCTGTGTATCACAGACGATCCACAGAATATCTAGATTCTAGATTCAAGAAGTGCCCACGTGATTGCGTCGCGTCGTCTTGAATGACAAAATAATTGTCAAAAATATATTTTTGTGTGGAAAAAGGAGGAGGATGAGAATATCCTCCTTCAAACAAGGAGGATGTTCTCAATCGGGTTGCATGTTTTTTTATTTGGTTTTATTTTACACGATAACTCCGCTAATTGTTAGTTGATTTTGATAATTCTTTTTGTTTGGTAGAAAATACTTCAGAGGTGATCTTATATATCGAAAACAGGGAGGTAGTTTTTCAAATATCAACAAAAACAAATATCAGCTTAGATTTATCTGTATTTGGTTAGTCGAACGACAGAATTAAATTACCTCTCATTGAAGTAAATTTTTGTTCTTTTGGAGAAAACATATTAGCATAATAAGTAGCAGCATAAACAACCCATTAAATGTTCCCACTGCTGGACGTCGGGGCCTTCTCTCGCAAGGAGAGAGACAAGGCTATAATCCACCACGCTGGCCCAGTGTCGGTTGGTGGATGACATATGACATATGACTTAGAACTTAGATTCTAGGTACATTTCGGTTTCCTCACGATATTTTCCTTCACCGTTTTATTACCGGCATTACGAACATGACTCAGAAAAGGTGGTGCGCGTGGTTTTGAACCCTGGGTCTCCGGATCGACATTCGGCGTTCTCCCGACTAAGTCAGCTGTAGCTTACTAGACCAGCCGTAAATTAACGTATTATTTTAATCCAAATACTGTTTAAAATTTAAAGGTAGTGTTCAACAAGCTTCGGTAACCGAAGCAGACCGTTGTTAGGGTTCCGTACCTGACTTCGCTGTCCGTCCATCCTTCCGTCTGTCACCAGACTGTATATCAAGAACGGTGATAGCTAGACAGTTGAAATTTTCACAGACGATGTATTTCTATTGCCGCTTTAACAAAAAGTACTAAAACTAAAATAAATATTTAAGAGGGGCTTATTTCCATACAACAAACTTGACTTTTTTACCGTTTCTTGCTCGATACTAATAACGTACCTACCTGTCACAGGTTGACGCTTTCACTATTCACATAATATTAAGTTTTATGTTCTCTTTAAATGTACAAATACAAATACAAAAATCTTTATTGCTGTTTGCAGGTAAGATAAGATGATACAAAACATTTAAATAATTGACCCATACAAACTGGCCTCTTCTTCTAGAGGCATGCAATATGTCTGGCAACGCAGTTTCCATTGGTCTGAATTTATACAATGATAATAATAGTCAGCTGAAAAAGTCTTCTAATGTAAGTAATTAAAATAAAATAAATTTTTAAGGGGGCTCCCATACAATAAAATCATTTTATTTGCTAATGGTTCAGAACTCTTCGCGCGCGAGTCCCACTGGCATTTCACCGGTTTTATTTTTCAAAAATTTTGTAATATCCTATCCTTTCCTAATATTATATAAATATGTCAATATTTAAATTTTTGCTGCTCAATTACGTTGGAATGGCTGAATGTATCGAGTTAAAATTTGAAACATATTCTTGGCTTAGCTTAAGTAACACATAGGGACATATAGATAAGTAGCTATACATAGGCAATGTTTGGCCTATGTGTTCTTCCAGACTATAATCTAATTGTATTTCAAATTTCAGCCCGATCACTTGATACGTTCCGCCATGATTAAGTAACAAACATCCAAACATTGACATTCATAATTTTTACAGTTACAGGACAACGTTGGAACGGCTGAACATATTTGGAAGGAATTCGAAACACACGTAGTTTGTAATCAGAAATAGCAAATCTGTTACTTATAGGTTACTGTGACGTCAGAGAGACTAAGCAAATTTGGTAGAAAATTGAAACAAAGATAACTTATAGTCTGAAATACCACATTTATGTATTATCTATCAACCTGAAAAGAAGCATGGGCCCTAAGGAAACAAATATTAACTATCACGTCAAAACGGCACAACGAATTGGGTTGGCATACGAAACACAGATAGTTTAGAGTCTAAAATTTCACATGGGGTCTAAGTCTATATTTTCGTTTAACTCCATATTAATCTATAATAAGTATATATTTTCGTAAGGAACTTGATGTGATGGTAAGGTAAAAGCCAGGCGATTTGCGTTCACAATCAAAATAACAAGCAACATTATATTCTCATTAGATGGCGCTAATGCCAGTTTAAATCTAAAAGCACTAAAGCCCATTTAAATCAATGTTTAGCTATTGTGGTATGTATTTTTTCTTTCATCACTAGGTGGCGTTACTGGTATTCTAAATTGTACTAATAAGTTTTTGCTGCTAAAAGGATTTTGATGCCGAATTTGGATTCTTTCGTTCTTGGATTTTTTTTCTGTGTTACAATTAAATTCATACATTAACATTTCACTAAGATTTGGCTTAGATTTACGGGTTCAACTTGCTTGAGTACCTATTATTAAAACTCAAAATTTTAATCATTTTCATTCCACACAGGCTACGTTCAAAATTTTACGCGGGCGAAGTCGCGGGTAACAACTAGAAAACAGCTTGCGGATAAAAAGAGATAAGTAGGTAATCAGATCATGCACATCAGCTTCAGACTTTTCGTAATGTATCCTATAAAAATCCTATAAACTTAACACTTGCGGCTATGTTCGATACTACGAAAACTTAATAAGTATGTTTAATTTTGTTTAAAAAAGAAAAATAAAGATGATAAAATTAAATAAATTTTTGTGTGGAAAAACAAATTCACTCGGTTTTTCAATGATTACATTATGCAAATATTTTGACGTACGATACTTCCAACTAATGTACACTATAAGTCAGTAACATCTGCTTACGCGAACGAAGTAGCGGGTTCAGCTAGTCTTGTATATATATATAAAGAATCTGAATCTCGGAAACGGCTCGAACGATTTTCATGAAATCATGTATACAGGGGTTTCGGGGACGATAAATCGATCTAGCTAGGTTTTATTTTTTAAAACATCATTTTATGCGCGTTTTTAGACAATGAAAACTCCTACAATGTTATTAGAATATGATAACTTATTTCGCCACTTTTCTTTAAGTCTAAATGGCTCAGATGGAATATGCTCGCCCTCGGAGTCAACAGGCCCTGGTTCGAATCCTGGTGGTTACTTTTCTTTTTATTCTTTTTTTTTCGCTCGCCCTCGGAATCAACAGGCCCCGGTTCGAATCCTGGTGGTCCTTTTCTTTTTCTTTTTTTTCTGAGAAAATCTTATACTTAGCGCCTTTTAGTAGGTCTAAGTAAGTCATCACTTCGTAATTCGTACCTGCCTAAATATCATTTAAAAAAACCGAGCAAAGCTCGGTCAACCAGGTACTAATTAATAATGAAGGTTAAATTTCGTAGGTTTTCAATTTCATTATTTCAGGTTTAGTTTGAAAGCGAAACTGGTTTGAAACAAAGAACACGAACAAGCTTATTCTTCCGGCCCTTCTACCGCCTAATTAAATCGGCTTTCGCTTTGCTATTGCGGTCTCTATCATTTCAAGCGGGAAGAAAAGAGAGAGAATTATCAAAGCTAAGACATTTTCCGTTCGGCGGTAGACCCATGAACTACCCCTGACTACGAACTAACTACCCTGACCCCTGGGACTAAGAACTCTGACCGTTCTACCGAACTTCCTCTTAATGCTGGGCCACACTAACGAGAACCTCCAGGCCACGTGGTTCGACAGCGTAGTTCGATCAATCGGACCACGTGAACTTTTTTTTCCTCTTGGTTCGATCAGTCGAACCATGTGCTTTTGAGATTCCTGATAGTTCGATCAATCGAACCACGTGAACTTTTTTTTCCAGCTGGTTCGATCAATAGAACCATGTGTTTTTAAGACTCCTGATAGTTCGATTTATCTGACTATGTGGACTTTTTTCAATAGGTTTGGTTAATCGAACTTAGTCAACCCTTGTAAAATTGCTGAACTTAGATGAATACAACAACACAATAAGCATATTTTAATCTTCATTTAACCATGTTACATTTTTACTTTACTTCGTAACGTTTCCAAGGACATTATAACTTTATATACAGTAACTAACATTAATAAACTCTTTTTGTACAAAAAATTAAACCGTCATCAAAACCACAAACAGGCACATACTTAATCCCAAGTTTTCTTAGTCCGAGTTAATTGTGCCTGTGAGTATACTTCGATGAATCGAACCAGATGAACTTGTCATAGTGGTTCGACAAGGAGTCGAACCACGAGGTCCCAAGAATTAGTAGTTCACGTGGTGCGATTCTAAAATCGAACCAAGAGGGAAAAAAAAGTTCACGTGGTCCGATTGATCGAACTACGCTGTCGAACCACGTGGCCTGGAGGAACGAGAAATGCCATTAATTATCGCGATAATGGACGTTAACCGTAAGTGTAAAATACACCTAATGGACGTTTGCCGAAGGTGTATTTTAGTCATAGTATTTTATTTATAATGAAAATGTTACATGTCACAAAATTAATTCATTTACATACATCATGTGTAGGTCCATTTTTCCATTTAACACAAGAATAAAAATAATTAAAAAATAAAAATATAAACAATTATCAACAATGTCACATAAATAATAATGTCAAATCTGTTTAACTTATGTAATATAAAAGTCAAATAATACATACAAAATTCATTAATATTAAGAAAAAATAATTTAAAAAATTATATAATTCAAAGCAATAACAAATTATGACAATTTTAATTCGGTCAGATCAGAGTACTTGTACTGGTACTTGGCCTATTCGATGAGCCAATTGTATTGTAATAAGCCAATTTTTAACCTATGGTTAACCTACATTATCGCCATAATTAATGGCATTAGCCCTTAGTGTGGCCCCAGTATAAGAATTTCCGTATGTGTAATATTCCGAGAGCTGGTACCGAATTTCGAGGAGGTATTTCAGCCAAGGTTAAAAGTTGTCACCTACTTTTTTAACCGACTTCCAAAAAAAGGAGGAGGTTATCAATTCGACCCCTATGTTATTTTTTTTTTGTTTTTTTATGTATGTTACCTGATTTCTCGAGAACCTCTTCACCGATTTTAAAATTTATTTTTGTGTTCGGAGGGGTATGCTTCCCGAATGGTCCCATATAAATCTTATATTTCAAGTGGTTTTTTAAATATGAACCAAAAACTGAAAATTTGCGTACAATTATCTGGATGACGCAGTTGTAGATTTCACAAAAGTTATGAATCTCGACCCTGTCAATACAAAATTGTGTAAATCTATACTAATATTATAAAGCTGAAGAGTTTGTTTGTTTGTTTGTTTGCTTGAACGCTAGGATCTCGGGAAGTACTGGTCCGAATTGAAAGATTATTTTTATATTGGATAGTCCATTTATCGAGGAAGGCTTTAGGCTATAGAAAATAACTCTACTATTAATTGAAGCGGAGCATGAAACAAGAATGTAACAAAATCGGGAAAAAATATTCCCCTTTTGAGAGTTTTCGTACGTTTCGTGCTTTGACATGACACATGACAGCAAGTGTCAAAGATTGCGTCATTGAATTTCAGTAATCTGTGCCTTGAATATAAACCTTTGCTAAAATTTGTTTCTAAATCTGAGTTGGTACGACCAATTTCCGACAGGTGGCGTAGCAGGTTGCTGAAGAGGTTTTTTTGTTTGAAATCGATATTCTCAGGAATGAGTGAACCGATTTCAGTCATTCTTTCACCGTTGGATATGTACGGGATCCCGATGAGTGCTATATAATATACCACGGGCGAAGCCGGGGCGGGCATCTAGTGCTTTAATAAAAACTTGTTTTTAACCCCCGACCAAAAGAAGGGGTGTTATAAGTGACGTCGATGTCTGTCTGTGTGTCTGTCAGTCTGCTGTGGCACCGTAGTAGAGCTCAAACAGATGGGCCGATTTCGATGCGGTATTTTTTATTTCAAGGTTAACACCATAACAAATGTTCTTAGCATGTCTGGTTAATGTCGATTCAAGATGGCCGCCTCTACAAAACGGCGGACAAAATATTTCTTCACAACCTACCTCAATTTGGGTATCAAATGAAAGGGCTTGACTAGTAGAATACTATACATTATAACAAATTTCAAATCCAAAATGGCCGCCACGACAAAGTGGCGAATTATATTATATTTTTCATTACTACCTTAATTTGGGTATCAAACGAAAGGGCTTGACTAGTAGAATACTTTGCACTATAAAAAAATTCAAATCCAATATGGCCGCTTCCACAAAATGCCGAAATACATTTATTTTTTCACAACTCCCTTTATATGGGTATCAAATGAAAGGGCTTGACTAGTAGAATGTTGTACAGATAACAAATCCAAGGTAGTCGGGGGTTAATCAAAATTTTTAATTTTGTTCTTGTACACTAAAAAGAGTAAAATAAACAATTTTCGTACAAAAACTTAAACCGACTTCAAAACCACAAATAGGAACTCAAAAGCGAAAAATAAACTAAAATCATTATTATAAGCGCTACTCATTCATCTATTTGAAGTCGCGTCCTCTGTCACGCAAACGCCCTCCCAGGTCCAGCACAAACCTTCGAGCCTCTACACACCACGGCCCTGCAGTCTCGACAGAAAACGGGACGAAATCATATGCCGACCCCAAAGACGAGTACTTAAGAAGCTTAGCTCTGGCAGCCGCCTCCGCTCCTGCGCCGGCGCTTTGCCTGGTAGCGGGGAGATGGCAAGATGCAAATGTGCTTACACACGTTGCATCCCACACGAGACAGCGTCCCCTCTGCAATGGGATCAAAGTAAGGCCATCAGGTCGCTTGCCGTCTGAGCGCGACAGCCCAGCAGGCTCCAATATGCTGGGTATCTCAGCCGGCACAAGAGCCCGCCTCAGGATGTCGTTGATAGCAATATGTCTCGGCCTACGACCCACGCATCGAGTGCAACTAAGACCGTGGTGGCCGTTACCTTCGACTTTGGCCCCGCAGACGCAGCTATGAGGTTCCCAGATAGTACAACCGAGCCGCAGAGCCACCGCAACTCTCAACGAATCGTTATCCATTAAGGTGCCCAAGTGTGGAGAGGGTAAAGCGTGTAACCATGCCCCCGATTCAGGCCTTGCTACGGCATTTAAGCGGGCCAAGTCCACCCCTGAGGCATCAGCTTTCAGCTGCAACAATAGCCCCTTGCAGACTGAGTCACTCCAAGCCCTCTGAACCATTGGCCTATCCGGCACGCCGACACCGGGGCACCGTGATGACCAAAACTGAAACGCTTCCTCGGCATACGGAATGCGAATCGAGCTACCATTACGAACTAAGATGCTAGTAACAAGCTTCGCAATTCCGTGCGACGAGGTGACGAAAGCCACAGGACCGGTCTCCAGCAGTCGACGAACCCCCAAACCCCCGAAGCGAATAATAGGTAAACTGGCCTGACACCATTGCTGGTCATCGAGCTGTACGTTAAGTATGTCCTCCAGAAGACCTCTCAACGCACCGTCGAAACGCGATACCCCTTCAGGACACCTCCAACATGGGGTTGCTCGGACAAGATAAGTCATCTTGGGCATCGCCAAACAACTCCTCAGAAGCACAACCGCAATATGTGCAGGAAGACGTTTCAAATGGGTGGCTAGAGACACCAAAACCCGGGTTCTATCCTCCAAACAGTCGGCCACACCCTCCGGAAAAATGGGGGCCCCCAAGAGACTGAAGGTACTCGGATCCATTATCCTAAGTCCTGGTATGATAGCTGCAAACCTTTTACTGGATTCCCCCGCCGTACTGCTGCACGAAAAGAACTCGCACTTAGCAGAAATAATTTCCAAACCCAGCTGTTTAAGTGCCTGGAATAGGATCTTCACATCTCTTTCAACGGCATCTGGGCTTCCTCCGATAGTACCGTCGTCCAAATACCAAATATTAAGAGGAGCTTGGAGCGAGGTGATTGTTTTGTGGATCGCCACACTGAAAACCAAAGGACCGAGAAGATCTCCTTGTTGCGCCCCTGCCTGAGAGATTATGGAACTTTTGTGAAAAATAAGTTGCTTGGATCCGAATAGCATTGGTGTAGGAATGGATAAATGACAGGAGCCAAAGATTTTATCTCTGACAAAAAAACGGACCTGTCTACACTATTGAACGCATTTTTAATATCAAGCTTAAGAATAACGTCAGTGCTACCCTCACGCATAGTAAAACTCCGTGTCGCGTGTATAGCGGCTTCGCAGCCAAGTCGAGTACCAAAACCCAACTGCTGTAAGTACTCTGCCATCGAGTTCCTAACAGCACGACAGCAGAGTTTAGCCACGAGTCGACGAAACGTATTGCCAACCGCTATGGGTCTAATACCCCCATCCTTCTTTCTTCCGAAAAGCGCACAGAGTGCCCCCATACAAATAGGGACAAATTTCCTTATTAAGGTGTCCCTTCAGAAGAAAATTGCAGAGGCTGGTTAGAGCCTCTAACAGCCTTGGGCCGTTATCGCCGGCCGAAGGCGAAACCAACTCTTGCAGATGCTCCGGGCGTAATCTGTCCAACCCCGATGCCGAACCCCTGCCAAAAGATTGAAGTGCTAGCAACACCCCCTCAGTATCCACGCTAAGCCCAGGAAACGCTGGATCAGGAGCAGGGGCAATGTTAGGTGGTCCTGGAGAAATGGGATGCTTCTCTTTCAAGGTGGCATACGTATCCTGAGTGAAAGGTGCAAAGGAACAGTCTGAAGTAAGCGAACGCGCTGCTCCCTTTATATCACCATCGTAGACTTTGCTCGTTACTGCTCTATACAATATGGTGGTTTCGAGGGTCTATCCTCCGCTGAGAAATCAGATAAAACATTTTCAATGTTAGCTTTAACCTTTGCCGTGAGAGATACTTTTTTGTCACTTTGATCCGGCATCCGCAAGGCAGTGAACGCAAACGACAGCAAAGTCAGCCAGTCCTCCACACCATTCGATTCCAGACAACTGTCAATCAAAGTTGCCAATTTTCCAGCCGCAAGATACCTCACACCCTTTGGCACGTGCTTGAGAACTCGGGTCTTATGCTTGAGAGAAGCCAAATCTGCCAGCTTTAAACCCGTTGATGACCCGGAGCATGAGGATGCCACCTGAACATATTATGTAGGAGTGGATGGCAGAGAAGCTGAAATAGGGCCCGACGAGGGATCTTGGGACGCGGAGCCCGTGCGGCACACTGTATAGCTTTCCTGAGCCGGGACAGTGAGGACACGGCGCGCGCGAGAGGCTAGTCATAATTGAACGAGTTACAGTAATTACAATTAAACAGCAACAAAATCTATAACCGACTGTTTCATACAAATTACATATAAATACTCGTAGTCAAAACAATTCAATAGATTTGTAGTTCTAAGAAATAAGCATTCAATAAAATAAAAATTACACAATTATCATTTAGTACACAATTATAATTTCAAATTGCCTTAAATACGTTTATGTTATGCGTTGCCTGAGTGGGTTTTCCGATGGTTACAATCTTGGTGTCTTCAAATCGAGAGTGAATCGGTTTCTTCTAAAGAAACACGCTCTATCGTAGATCGCATCTTGGCTTAACATGAGATGGTGGTCAAGTGCGAACCTATTATAGTTAAAAATAAAAAGTGGTCAAGTGCGAGTCGGGCTCGCCCATGAAAGCTTCCGTAGCAGCAAGTAATATAATACAAAAAAATCTTGTACTTCGTTGTTACTTAATCAGTGTTTTAACAATAGTCAATTTATGACGTATTGAAATAAAACTACTTACTAGATATCATTCAAACCAATTTCCGTTGATAGTTTACATAGTAACGTACATCATACACTTTTATTTTAATTTTGTCATTCTCTTATTTTAGAAGTTACAGGGGGGGGGGCACTTTTTACCACTTTGGAAGAGTCCCTCGCGCAAACTATATAGTTTAGAAAAAAAAATGTTAGAAACCTCAATATCATTTTTTATGACCTATCCATAGATACCCCACACGTACGGTATATATCAAAAAACAAAATTTCAGTTTCAGTTCTATGTATGGAACACCCCTAAAAATTTTTGTACTTTTCTATTTTTTGTATCAAAATCTTAATGCGGTTCACAGATTACATCTACCTACCAAGTTTGAAAGTTTAGCTTTAATAGCTTCGGAGAAAAGTGGCTGTGACATACGGACGGACAGACAGACAGACATGACGAATCTATAAGGTATTTTTCCATTTGGCTACGGAACCCTAAAAAATACATTTTTTTGCAATATATTTTTGCACGCGCCTTACAATATTAAAATCCCGACTAAATCGTCTGGTTTATTTTTATTTTTTTCATCCCACCATCTCAAGAGTATTTTTTCTCTTCGATATCAGAATGCAAAAGTCGTTTTTACCCTCTATAGTAAAGTAAATTTGAATTTAGAACAGCATGTGCACTGAATTTTTAAATTCAAAATATCATTAAACCTATTTACTTTTATCTCCTTGGCGCCGAATTTATCATACAACTTTTTTTAATTTGTTAAAAACTCAGACTCAGAACCTCCTTGGCTTACTTTTTTTTTCGTTTGTGCGCAATTTTCTTTTCACGTATAGATGACTAGCTTTTACCCGCGACTTCGTCCGCGCCACATATTTATTAAAGTAATTGAGGCAGTACCTACTCGTATGTCTACTACCATACAAATTCACGTTTCCTAATCAAAATCGGTCTAAGTCAACGTTTTATATTTATTAATAAATGTACAATTTACACGACAAATTACAAAAAAAACTATGTTCTCAAAAAATTAATCAAAAACAGACTTTAATTTAAAATCATATTGGGACGGTCCACCAAATTTTATTAGAGTCTATTAGTAGATGTTAGTAGATACAAAAACTGTTGAAAACAGGTCTTCCTGATCATTTTATAGGGGGCAGTTGTAAAAGATTACCGAAAACTAATACGTTTACTCCTCCAAAAAACTCATTTTCGCAGTTCTTAAATTGCCTTAATCGAGCGTCCATCATGCATAACATTTGATAAGACACCATGGAAATCTCGTCGACTATCAAAAATTCTGTCTGGTACGCCATTTAGTGGCTGCGCCCATCTTAAATATTGAGGTTGTATAGTGCACTGTATTCTTCTTGTCAAGCCCTTTTATTTGATACCCATGTTGATGGGATTGATAAAACCTAAGTTATCCGCCATTGTGTAGAGGCCGCCATCTTGGATTTTAATTTTATATAGTACGTTGTATTCTACTGGTTGAGCACTTTCATTTCATACCCATATTGATGGGATTGATAAAACCTACGTTATCCGCCATTTTGTAGCGGCCGCCATCTTGGATTTCAATTTTTTATAGTATATTGTATTCTGCTTATTGAGCCCTTTCATTTGATACCCATGTTGATGGGATTGATAAAACCTACGTTATCCGCCATTTTGTAGCGGCCGCCATCTTAGATTTCATTTTTATAGTATATTGTATTCTGCTTGTTGAGCCCTTTCATTTGATACCCATATTGATGGGATTAATAAAACATAAATTATCCGCCATTTTGTAGCGGCGGCCATCTTGAATTTATTTAAGTACATTAATTATAAATAAATGATACCGCTAGAAGCGTCTTGAAACGCTCTTGAGAGTAAATGGCTCAAACGGGTAAAAGTAAGGTGGCACTTCATTTGCCGAAACATAAACACCGCACTTATGTAACCTGACACCCGTTTTCCCGCCAAATTTGTAAAACGCGAAAAGCGGCCAGTGTATCAAGCGGTTATATAAGTATCCCCGTATAGTTAGAAATTATAAAATTGCTGGAACAAACGTTTATCGACTCCATTTCAAGTGTCTAGATATAAAGTTTCATGGTTTTATCTTCAATAATATTGAACTTCCAGACTTTCACCCCCGTAGGTACAGTTCGAAACTACAAAACTGCTTAAATATACATTTTATGGTTTCGTGTTAAATATCTAGACGTAAAGTTTCATAGTTCTTCAACAATGACGAAGTTTTCCATATAAACTTTCATCCCTTATTTTAACCGTTTTAACCCTTTTTTCGGAACAAAAAGTAGCCTATGTCCTTTCTCGGGATCGATTCTATCTATGTATCAAATTTCATCAAAATCTGTTGGTTGGTTTAGGCGGTAAAGACGGACAGACAGACAGACAGACAGACAGACAGACAGACAGACAGACAGACAGACAGACAGAGTTACTTTCGCATTTATAATATTAGTATGGATAGTTTTAGCCATATTGTTATTGTTAAAACCTTAAGTTGAAAACAGGAAACTTGATAACATGTGAAAAACCTAAAATTAGTGATTCTAGCTTCTAAGAAGTTTATTTGACGCCAACATAATTTACTGAAACTGTTAGTAATGCGCAAAGCATTAAGTCATTTCCCCGCTAAAGAGGGATGAAAAGTTACGTGCACAGCGTGCACTCGAGTGCTAAGATTTTTCACCTTGTGCTCTATTAATACCCTCGCCAAAGCTCAGGATTCTAATTTTCGATTCGCTCTCTGCGCCCGTGATTCAATTTTAGAATCCATCGCTTGCTCGTACATCAAAATTAAGAACGCGGTTAAAAAGCAACTTGGCAGTTTTCTGTATAAATAATGTTATTCCTTAAGGTTTCAACTAGAAACAACACACAAAAATTTCATATTGCATCAAACATGTTGAATCAAAAAATAAAATAAACATTTTCAAAAAGTATTGATCCATTTTGCCCCGCTTCTTACCAGCCAGGGGTCTACCACCTAACGCTACTGCTTTCGGCTATGCTTTGATTTGTGATGTCACCGGCCAATTTAGTACCACCGATGAAAGCCGAAAACAACATCTGCTTTCCGTAAAGCCGAAAGCAGATGAATGAACGAAACTCATACATTTGCACTAAAATAGCGACCGCCTAATTTTTATTTGCTTTCAAACAAAGCATTTTCGGCTTTCAAGTAATGTCATGAAGATTAAGATTTGTTCATTACGGTTTTAGTACAATATAACATTCAGCCTAAATAGACCGCAACCGAAGACAGGGCCAAATTCGATGCTGCTTTGCGATTGCTGTAGTGTATTTTCTAGTATTTTCGTTATTATACTGCCTTGTCAAGATAGATAATTGTGTGGTGGATATATATAATTGCGGGAACACTGATAACTTCCCAAGTTTCGTCATAGAAACAGTGATTTTACTAAAAATAAGTAAAGCACAGAATTTTAGAGGTCTGCACTTCCGTGTTGGGGTATAATAGGAGAACTATGGGACAAGTTTTCAGCTTGCCTCAAATACCTTCCAAAAATCTAATACCAGCTCTCGGAATATAAGCACCATTTGAAAGTAAAATGAGCTTCTTTGTTACAATTCAATTACTGTTTACCATTATTTCGTTGCTTCGGTAGAAATAGGGTTCAGTATTTAATAATTACAAAATAAATATTGGTTGACAATTCACACACAACACTCTCCCCAAACTAAGCAAAGCTTGTAAAATGGCGGCCAGTTAGCTGATATCATACTTATATAGTTGTAAATACACACATATAAAACATAGAAACACCCAGACACTGTACAAATATTTGAATTCATCACACAAATATATTTGCACTGGGTGGGAATCGAACCCACGACCCTCGGCTTCGCAGGCAGAGTACCCACTAAGCTAAGAGGCCATTAGCGATAGGTTGCGATTGAATCAAAAGGATTCGATCACAACGTGAACACGAGTGATCGAAATCGAATCATGTATTTATAAATCGCCCGATCTTTTGTAAACCAATTATCAGTTAACATGCCAAACCAAATTGAACTGTATGGTAATGTACTTAACTAATAACTTGCTCATAGAATCGATCGAATCGTGCATTGAATCAATCATATCGACGTAATATTAACGAAAATATTTGATATCTCTTTCTTTTCCATAGAAACACAGAAATAATTTGCGAGTGGGACTTGTATGTCGATCTCACTCTGACCCAGTCACGCGGGACACAGGTCGTGCAAAGGAACTGCGACCCAAACGATCGAAACATCGAAATGATCGAATCTTTGTTACCCTATCACCATGCGAGTCTCGACAAATGATCGAGTGACACAGGTCTAGTCTGTAACTATGTCAAACCTAATTGGTGCCGTTAACAACATGAAGGTTTTTCTGGGGAAAGAATAGTTTTTATGGGAATCCGTTAAATATTTATAAAAAATACATCATCTGTGAAACTTTCAACTGTAAAACTATCACGGTTCATAAGATACATACAGTAATTTACATTCTCTTTGACACATACCGCCTAATGAGAGACAGATGGAGTCTTATAGACTGCAGGCCCGTGAACAAAATGTATGGGTCAAATGAACCAACAGGAGACCTATGTAGGATGATAGAAGGATATAAAGTAATAAGATTCAGCACTTCAATACGTCTTCTAATCCATTATTCCCCAACGCCGTACAAAAAACATGCGACAAGGAGAAATTATCGAGGGTTAGAACCCCCCCTCTTCAATTGCACTCTCTTACAAGTGACGGCATAGTGCTGAATCTTATTACTTTATACCCTTCTATCATCCTACATAAGTCTCCTGTTGGTTCATTTGACCCATACATTTTGTTCACGGACCTGTAGTCTATTAGTCATAGGGTCCCGTTTTGCCCTTTTGGGTAGGTATGGAACCTCAAAAACATTAGATGCCAAAGGTCAGATAGAATTAAAATTAAATGAACACACAAAGTAGAATTTATATACAATGAAGTGACAAGTTCATTGAGTCAGAGAGACAAGTTAATTTGTTCAAAACAAGTTCATTGAGAAAATGTAAGTAAAATTTTGAAAAGCACAAAAAGATTTTGATTTATTCTTTTGTAATGTATAGATAATATATTATAATTTGAATGCAGGTATTTTAAGAAAATAATTTCACACTTAGTTTTTGTTTTCTCCCCAGTTCTTGTTGCGCACGGCACGCAACGTAAATTACAGAATTTACGTTATACATAATATAAATGTTTACTTAAATTATTCATTTAGAGTTCATACTACGTTGTGTAACATATTTGCATAGATGTAAATTTGCTACTATGGAGTTATTCGTTTTTCAAAGGTATCGATATGGCCTAAAAAACGATCCTGTTGGCCTAACTATTTTTTTTTATAGAAAGAGTGACGAGACTAGCAGTACATATGCGTGATGGTAAGCAACACGCCTGTATTTGTCTGGTACATTGTCCTTCAAACCGGAACACAGGTTAGGATCAGACCCAAAAGTTTTTTTTTAATTTGTATGTTTCACCCACTAGATACCTACGTAGAAGTCGAAGTAATGTTTTTGTTGTACTCATTTTAAGATTTTTCTCGCATAAATGATGTTATAAGTTTGTTGGTGAGAAATAAAATTCTTTAACCAGAACCCATGCTACTTGTAGCAGCGAGATTGAATCCCACAGAAAATATAAGTAACTATATAAAGCTGTACCCTGCCACACTTCGCTGTGCCACATTGTAATGTAAAAATTAGATAAAAACAATCCTTGATTCGCATTATACAGGTGGGCCATAATTTTTTGCACTTATAAAATCGACATAGCGCGGACACCGCGCGGGGGGTGAAGTGGGGACACGCGAGGCGCGCGGCGAAGCCCACTTCCACCTACATGGGCATGTAAATAAGCAAAATTGCAGATTTTGGAGTGTAAAAAACCCTTAACTAAAACATCAAAGACCTTTGCATTCTCCAAAAGTGACGGTTTGGGCAGCAACGACTTCAAAAGGCGTGATTGGTCCATACTTCTTTGAAAATGAACGCGGTAATTCAGTAACTGTTAATTCTGCAGAATATGTGACCATGCTACGGGATTTTTTTTAACCACAGTAACAGCATTTTGAAGGTTACAACCACGGATTTACAACAGTAGGACATTGATGCAGCAATATGGCACCACCTGCCATACCTCTAACGAGAGTTTACCAGTAATGAAGGAACTGTTCCCTAACAAATTGATCTCGCGCAGAGGGGATATTCCATGGCCTCCCCGTAGCCCAGATCTTACTCCAGCTGATTTCTTTCTATGGGGTTATCTTAAAAGCAGAGTCTACATGAGTAAACCGAAAACAATACCCGAATTAAAAGAAAACATTCGTCAAGAAATGGTTAACATACCCAGCGCTCTGTGTCGAAGAGTTTTCGAAAATCTGAGGGCCAGGTTTGAAGAGTGCCAGCGGCGAGATGGGGGCCACCTGGACGATATTATTTTCAAAAAATAGAATTCCCGGGTTTTTTCTTTTATTTAAATAAACATTCATTTAAATACAATTTATTTTTTATGGTAATTTCAAAAGTGCAAAAAATTATGGCCAATATCATTCTAAAATTGCAGCTCGATCGGTGCAGAACTTTTTGAGTTTTTGAAGCGTACACAAACCAACATAACATTTTTAAATATACTTAGAGATATAATAGTAATACAATAAAGCATATTCCAGCTTGTTCTATTGATGTCCACGTCATGTATGATGGTATCTTTAACGTGGTATGCGATTGTCCACGGCTTACTATCAGGTTTTAGGGGGCACCGAAACAGATATTGATATTTTTTTAGAGTGATCCACAATGGACCCGGCTCAAAAGATAGAAGCAGCAGCATTGGCCCAACAGCGGCCAATGCTAGAAGCCATGGCTAACGCGAAGGGTGACTCCGAAATCCAGCGGTTCTACAGAAACTCTGTGCTGTTCTTCACTGGGGGGTCAGGATTCATGGGGAAATCTATTATAGAAAAATTAATGAGGTAAATAACTACATATTAAAACTCAAAACGAAAAAATATTGAGGCAGTCGTGAGCTATTGGAATTAGTGATCATAGAAATCGATAGAATAGTGATCATAGAGATCAAAGAAAGGTTAAAAATATGGAATTGTCGTAAGAGCGATTTAATAGATTTCTACATATTCCTATTTTCACTGTATAAAAAGTACACAGTAACTACCTGTGGCCATGTTTACAACAAATTATAGTGATTAAATAGCTCTTATCTATTTAACCACTATAATATACTTACATTTTTTATAGAATAGAGTAACGAGACGAGCATGACATGTGCCTGATGGTAAGCAATATGCCTGTCACATAACAGCATAGTGACACGCAGCTATTGGAACACGAAGAGTCCAAATAATTACCTAGCACTGCACTGCGCTCGTCACCCAGAGATCTAAGAATTTTTATCTTTATGCCCAGTAATTTCACTGGATACATTGTCTTTCAAGCCGGAACAACACACAGTAATGTATATTGCCTATATAATGGTTAATATAAACTATGATAAACAGTACCAACAATAATACCAGTAGTAATAAACACCCAGAGTCGAAACCAACAGATTCATATTCATCGCATCTTTCAGGTCGTGCCAGATATCAAAGGTGTACATATTGCTACGGCCAAAGAAAGGAAAAGATATACAATCAAGGTTACTTGAAATAACAAAAGACCCAGTAAGTAATCGTATGAAATAAACGTTATCTAAGGAGATTTTGAATGTACCTAAAGGTGGATGAAATACAATCTTTGTTATCACAGACAGCCTGCTCATTATTGTAAGCTTTATATAGGTATTTGAAACAGATCATTTTGGTGAGACTTTCTCCCAGCCAGGTGGTCTAAATTGAAGTATTCATTTTGCCACACTCACCAGCCATCTCTGCACCTCCGCGTAGGGATATAATAGAAGAAGTATGTGACAAGGTTTTAGCTTGCCGCAAGCACTTACTCAAAATTTGCTGCCATCTCTCAAAATAATAGCACTCAAAACTCGGATTATTTTTGGCACAATTATCATGTGGATCTTCCGTCTCCGAACTAGTTTGTACAAATTTCTCCTGCATGACCAGGGGTCAAGGTCGCGGGGTCACTTTTTGCGCTCCCATTAACCACCCTGACACTTGCCGCCACCCTTGCGGACCTGCCTCGCGAGGGGCGTTAGTACCTCCGCATTTAGCTCTAGTGACACGGCTAATCAGCGGTGCGTCATTTCTTCGCAGGCTTATCCCTAAGCGGGGGGCCGGACGGCCCTAAACGTCCGACGCCCCAAGCTCTCCAGTGAAGATAGGATGCGAACCCAGAGTTGCAATCTCCAAGCTTGCCCCCGTGTCCGCTTCCCCCTCAGTGGAGGAACGAGAGGTTTCCAACTCTCGCTCCTCCAACTCCTACGACCTCTCACTTTCGAAAATCACGGTGAAGATGGCCGGCAGCAAGAGGTCCCCCTTACCACCGCGGCTAGGGATAGCCGCGATACCGCCTCTATGACCGCACCGCGGCTCTTGTCCTTCCACTGAGCACTCTGTTAATCAGAATGCTCGTGGAGGACCCTCACCTGAAAGACTTAGGAATTTGACTTGGCCGATATGTCAGCCGAGTAACCTTCCCAAGTCTTCTAGCCCCTCTCCCCAACCTCTACACGAGCTGCTGGGGGTGAGGAGCGCGTGCAGAAGTTCCCAGCGCCGGCCGGGACTCGCCATCACACAACAAGATGCCACCGAGGAAAGTTGTTGCGTGATGCCCAGGGTGCACCACGTGGAGGTTCCCGAGCCACGCACCCCGTCTGTTTCTGTCCTCTGTTAATGAAGACCAGGTTCGACTCGCTCTTGCAGTAAAAAATATTGAATAAGTAATTGATGTCTAATTATAATGAAAAATTAAAATAAATCTTACATATACAAATACATGTGCAAATAATTTATTTTCTCCGAAAAAACAAAACCGACTTCAATTTAAATTAAATTCAGCCACTTGCCCTAATTTCTTAAGAAGTTATCACTAAAGTCCTTATTATACTTGGCTAAATTTAGAATTGAGAATCAAGCTTAGTCGGCTGAATTCAAAAGCAAGAAATTCTCGCTTCTTGGTTTTGCATGCTAGTTCACTGAATGATATTCATACACTTCACTGAATTCAGTACCTACCAACTATATTTAGGCAAATATATTAAGCCTATTAATCATCGAGGTATTTGAAAGTAAATTTTAGTTTTTTTGTTCATATTTCAATAACCCCCACACCGATTACGATAAAATTATATGAGACCACCTTTGAACTATGATTCACAATTGGCGGAGCTACAACCTAATAGAGAACCTCTTCCTTTTTTTGAAGTCGGTTATAAATTGAATATGTACAGTAAACACAGCGATACAGCAGTGAAGAGCAGACAGTATAATAATAATAATAAGCTGACGAAGTTATCAAGACGAATAATTACCGGAAATACATAATGAAGGACGGTACGGTCGACATTTGTCGGGCATGCCGCCGTCCAGGCGAATCACTTCATCATGTTATTTCCGGTTGTTCGCATCTTGCTAACGGCGAGTACTTGCACAGACATAACCTAGTAGCCAGGATCATCCACCAGCAACTTGCTCTTCGATACGGCCTTGTCGAGTCCGAGGTGCCCTACTATAATTACGCACCTCTGCCAGTTCTCGAAAATGGTCGTGCGTTGCTCTACTGGGACCGCTCTATCATCACGGACAGGACTATTGTCGCCAATAAGCCTGACATCGTACTGGTAGACCGGTCTCAGCGCCGGGCTGTAATCGTCGATATCACCGTACCACATGACGAGAACCTCGTGAAAGCTGAGAAGGACAAGCTTAGCAAGTACCTTGACTTGGCTCATGAGATTACCGCCATGTGGGATGTTGATTCGACGATCATAGTCCCAATAGTTGTGTCGGCAAACGGCCTTGTAGCGAAAAGTCTCGACCAACATCTCAAGAGACTTTCGCTAGACGGTTGGATTAAGGGTCAGATGCAGAAGGCGGCCATCCTCGACACGGCGCGCATCGTCAGGAGGTTCCTCAGTCTGCAGCCCTAGCCACCGGTAGCTTGGGCACTGCCCCGCTGCTGGCGGCAAACTAGGTTTAGGTTTTTAATGTTTTTATGTTATTTTATATTAATATTGTAAAAACTTAGACTTAAGCAAATAAATAAATACGTGTATAATAATAAACTCTTTATTAAAAGACCACACAGATTAAATAAAAAACAACAGAAACATTAACTTAGTAACTAATGGGCGAGACTCTTAATTGGCTATCAGTATCTTTCTTGCTCGGGTACTCTAGTAAGAAACCTATACTTGGCGGTCCCAAGTTTAAACGATGGAGCCTTTCACTTCCGAGCGTAACAATCAGCCTCACAGCTTACAAGAAAATCTGTGTGTGGTGCGCGAAAAGAAGTTTTCACTTTTTTATTTTAAATAAGAACACTTCAAGAATGCGTGGCGTCGACAACTTCAGTGTGATGGTTTTGGGTGTCAATATTTTTTTTTAAATAAGGAGTGACGAGACCCGTAGTTCATGTGCCTGATGGTAAGCAACATGACTGCCACATAACAGCACAGTGACACGCAGCTATTGGAACATGAAGAGTCCAAATCATTAACTAGCACTATTGGGTGTCGGCATGCGGGCGCATCATTAAAAATTCACTCCTATTATTATTTCCAAGTCCCCAGAATAAGTACAAGGACTAATATAATCCCAGAAAAAGTAAATAATTAACTGCTAGAACGCTTTTTATCTATAATATGAAACATTCATGTTTGTCAGTATGTCCTAAACACGAGTAGACTCGTAAATTATGCGTTTGATCATGTGATGATCTTTAGCAAAGTTGTTGTGCATAAACTAAAGAAAGTTACAATTACAATTTTGGGTACAGATACTTTAAAATTTGAAGTCAATATTTCCTAATACATGTTCAGTCGCGCGCTCTTAATAGACCCATAGAAGCATTAAAATTTAGTTTAGGGAATGATTGACTCCTTAGATCGGTCTGTCTTATTGGAAAAGGCTTTAAATAGTTCTCTGATAAACATATGTAGATACAAATGGAGTGTGAGAATGTAGGTGAAGTTAAATCATTATTTTGGAAGTTTTAAAGCGTCTGTTAAGCAAAACGGCCGACGGAAAGTGTATGGGAGTGTTGGGGCCTTAGTTTTTAAGATATGGCCTATAACTTACGTGAAAATCAGTTACTTATTAGAAAATACGTGATATAAGTAATGTTTTCATGTGCCTTCTGGACCCCATATCTTAAAATTGCCCGTCTAAGCAAGTTAGCGGGTAAGCATGTGTTCTTAGTACGTACTAACTCTACTCAATCGTCCATATATCGTTCATCAAAAAATACGTGACGTCTGGTGGCCCTGGGATCTTCCTCTAAATAACAACATTGGTAATTTAACAAACTCGTTTGTTTTAGGTTTTCGACACATTGCGACAACAAAAACCAGACTTCGCTGATAACATATTCGCGATAAAAGGAGATGTGGCCGAATTGAGACTTGGCGTCAAAGACACGGACTGGGAAACGCTTATCGAAGAGGTACGCATTATCACAATTCGTTGGTCGTCACCGTGGCCGGACGTCGCGATGGCTATGATGCGATCGCCGCCAAGGGACGGGAATATTCGTGATCCTACTGTGGAACCTGGATTGCGGTGTAATTCGTGTAAAGTAGTAGTGAACGAGATGTTGACCTTTATTAGCAACAAAGTGGATGTATTGCCTGAGACGGCGATTGTGGAAATATGTGCAACGGCATATTCTGCGATCGAAATCGAAGCAGCGCGAGTTATCGCGTTCAAGTTGATAACACCGACCAAGAAGTTAATGAGAAGAAAAGAAGGCAGTGAGCAGAGAAGCATTCAAGATATGGTGAAAATAATAAAAGAATGTGAACCTGATGGGTTACCTATATTTGTGGCGAAGGATCTAAATAAAATACCGCCAGTTTCATTTAATTATATTGATTCTACCTCCTTTTTAAAGGAGATAGCCATCCTCAGAAACGATGTGGCTACCATTAAGGCCGCTAAATTGACCACAAATGACGCGTTAAACTCGTTAAGTGAGATTAATGACCTAAAAAATGAGATGAATGACTTGAAATGCATTTTAATGAAGCTTCAAAAACAAAACTTGAGCTACGATAAGGATGACGTAACTGTAAATGATCGGTCGAAGCTACCAAACGGTAATATTATGCGAACGTCTTCATCGGTACTATCAGCTGTGCATGACGGTGACTGCAGTGATAATACGCGCAATCTCAGCGCTTCTATACAAAGCGCTTATCAGCACGCACACATGCAGCGCCCGCCCGCTACCTGCTCACAGGTATCAGCTGATGTTACGCAACCGCATGCCCCGTTATATCGGGATATTGTTAACAGTGGCAGCTTGACGCAAGATAATGAGTGTCATAATACACAAAAAAGCTCCAAAGATAATGAGGGTTTTATTCCCGTAGTACGTAAGAAACGTAAAATGAATAATAACTTAACTGGTACGGCGCAGGGGCCCAGTAGATTACAAATGGCTGAGCTGACATCTTTTGTTTATATATCGCGACTGAAAAAATCAACTAGGAGGGAGGATGTAATAGAATATATAAAGGACAAAGGTGAACAATGTTTGAAGGTGGAACTGCTAACACAGAGACATGAGACTGAGTTTTGTTCGTACAAAATATTAATACCTAGGCAAAAACTGGACTTATTTTTGGATAAAGATTTCTGGCCAGAAGGAATAAAATTCAGATTGTTCCGTGAGTACACGGCGAGAGGAAATAAAATGACACCTAATTAAAATGGATAATACAACTACCAGAACTATACTATCATCTTTTAACTGTAAAAGTATTAAAAGGTCGGCACTGGACGTGCGCGCCTTGACTGCTAGCTCACATATTATAGCCCTTCAAGAGACTTGGCTATTGGAACATGACCTGAACTTCGCACATGAAATAAACAAGTCATTTGGATGTGTAGCTAAATCGTCTGTTCCGAGTGATACTATCCTGCGGGGGAGACCTTATGGAGGGCTTGCTATCTTGTGGGACAAGGGCAAATTTCCAAATGTATCTCCAATAGACTGCCCAAACAAGAGAATCCAGGCGATACGCATATCTGTTGAGTCGGGTGCTTTTTTGTTTGTGAATGTTTACATGCCGTGTGATGACATAAAAAACCTTGTCGAGTTCACAGATTGCTTAGCGGAAATTAGCGCAATTATTGAAGAGGCTGACGTGCAAGTAGCCTACGTCATGGGTGACTTGAATGCACATCCAGGTACACTATTTGGGTCTGAACTTTCTAGGTTTTGTGAAGATTTGTTATGGGAATGGACGGACTTTAAAATACTTAGTACTAACTCCGATACCTATACTTTTCAATGCGAAGCGACCGGTAGCAGGAGATGGCTGGACCACTGTATCGCTACTAAAGCTGCATGGGAAACCGTGGTGGGCGCTTATGTCAAATATGACGTCAGATGGTCTGACCACCATCCATTATGCGTCGAATGTGATATCGCGGGAATTTCTAGCGGGCCAGCCATCCCTTGCAAACCGGACGCGCTGAAACATGTGAGATGGGGCGACCGTAACGCTGCGCAAATTAATGAATACGGAAAATATTGTTATAATAATCTAGATAATACACCAAAATTCTACAAATGTAATTGTAATGACATGCTAAAATGTAACCACATGAAAAATAATTTTAATTATATTGATAAATATTATAGCCACATAGTTAATGTTTTGCAGAATGCGGCTATGCTAAGTTCCCGTTCATGTGCACAGAAATCATATAAGAAAGTGATTGGTTGGAATTATCACGTCAGGGACAGTCACGCTGAAGCTAGGGTTTGTTTTCATACTTGGACTGTTGTGGGGCGGCCCACCAGTGGAATGCACTACAATGACATGCGTATGAGCCGAACTGCGTTTAAAAATAAAATAAAATGGTGCCAGAATAACGAAGAAACTATAAAAATGAATTTATTAGCCCTACATAGAAAAAATAAAAATTTTGCAAAATTTTGGAATGCAACTAAAAAGTTAAAATGTAAACAAAGCTTACCTGTATCCGTGGAGGGCCTCCAGCAACCGTCTGATATAGCGGAACTCTTCGCGCGGAGATTCCAAGTAAAACCGCGACCCGTAGGGTGCGTGCTCAATACTGAGTCTAGTCAGAACAATGACGTCATTGAATTTACACGGGGAGGATATCTCAAAGGTCATCATGAACATGAAACGTGGCAAATCGCCTGGACACGATGGACTTAGTATTGAGCACCTGCTTTGGGCAAGTGATAAAATATTTAAGCATCTTACCTGTTTTTTTAATTTATGCGTTCAATGTGAATACCTACCTGAGGCTCTTATGCGCACGTTAGTAGTGCCGATTGTAAAGAATAAGACAGGTGACATCAGCGCCGCTGCCAATTATCGTCCTATATCGTTAGGTACTGTAATTGGCAAGGTGTTAGAACACTTAATTCATCCTGAGATACGTAATAACATTAAGATTGATGACGCGCAGTTTGGTTTCCGTTCTGGTCTCTCAACGGACGCCGCTATAGTCAGCTTAAAAAGCACTGTGAGCTATTACACGTCACGAAATACATCTGTCTACGCGTGTTGTTTTTTAGACCTCAGCCGCGCTTTTGACCTGGTAAATTATAATCTACTCTGGACCAAATTACTGGAATCGCGGGTACCCAGTCAGATAGTGCGCCTGTTGAGATTCTGGTACGGAAGCCAAACTAATACTGTGAAATGGGGCGACACAACTTCTAGTAGTTATAGGCTAGATTGTGGAGTTCGTCAAGGTGGGGTAACCTCTCCGGATCTCTTTGGCTTGTATGTCAATGACTTGATCGAGGAGCTAAGGAGCACCAATGTCGGCTGCCATGTTGGTAATGTATGTGTTAACAACCTGAGTTACGCTGATGACATGGTGCTCCTCTGTCCCTCGATCAAAGGGATGCGGAGGCTACTGTCGATTTGTGAGCGTTATGCTGATGCTCACGGGCTGAAATATAATTGCGCTAAAACGGAATTGATGGTGTTTCCGGCGGGCCGGGGTCCGGATAGGATGTCCGAAGTGTATTTGTACGGTACGGCAGTCAGGGTTGTAAGCCAATTCAAATATTTGGGCCATCTGTTGACGGAACGACTACAGGATGATGCGGATATGGAACGGGAGAGAAGGGCTCTCGCTGTCAGAGGGAACATGCTTGCTCGCCGATTCGCTAAATGCAGTCAGGACGTAAAGATCACTCTTTTTTAAGACGTACTGTCTTTGCCTGTACACTTGCCAGTTGTGGACTACGTTCACACGGAAGTCATTTAACACGATAAGAGTCCAGTATAATGACATATTCAGGGCTCTTATGAATCTTCCGCGATACTGCAGTGCGTCGAGCATGTTCGCTGATGCGGGGGTTCCGGATTTCTTTGCTGTGATAAGATCTCGAGTGGCGGCCTTTTGGCGTCGCCTGCGTCGGTCCGACAACAGAATACTTTTGGCTGTCTCTGACGGTGTGGACAGCCCTATTATGTTCAGGCATTGGGTATCTGTTCACATGAATGGGAATAAAAAGTAATTTTTAATTGTATTTGTAATATTGGTATGACGAGCACCCCTATACAGTGCGAAAAAGGTTTATTTATAATTAAGTATATATATGTCATTATTTTTCATACTACTGATAAGTTTTTAGTTTTATATTATGGGTTTATGTGCCTGAAATAAAGGATTTATTATTATTATTATTATTATTATTATACAGGGATTTCTAGAAACTGAAAAGCTAGGGTCTAATATTACAAACAATCTTCATAAAAAAAAACTTTTGATGCCAAGCTTGTAATATTTGTCCTATCTTCTACCTTCCGGTTCCATCATCAGACCCTGGGTACCATCTAGCACCATACTCGTCAAGACGGACCAAACGAGTTCAAACTCGCTGGGGTCATATCGTTTAGCTATTGAGTTCCTATGTTACGATCTAGTACCACATTACTCGTTGAGATGAATCATAGAAGCTAAAAGTCAATAGTTGTATCGTTCAATTACCAAGTTCCTATGGCTATAGTCCAGCTCCACTATTAAACCCTAGTTACCATCTAACACCAAGGTTGTCACCAAAACTACTTGTCAAGACGAATCATACGAGCCCAAACTCGAAGGGGTTGTGTCGTTACCTAGTTAGTTACTATGGCCATCTTCCAGCTCCATCATCAAACCAGCTTCATGGTATCATATTAATGCATTGCCAAATTGTAATCCAAGTTACATATATAGGTGTACCAAATTTCAGCTCAATCGATAACCGAGAAGTGGATCAAATTTAACTTATAAGTTTCTACTACAGAAAGACATTGGCATGGTAAAACCAGTTTGCGTATACTATATTTATCTAAAGGTGAAACTAAATAAAAACTTGTAATAATAGAAGATTTTCCAATCGTCCCACAAAAAGGCTGCCGCATTCTCGTTAAGAGCGATCTGTTCCAGGTAACCTTAGGGTGGAAGATACTACTACTACAGCTTTTAAACTTTTACGATTTGAACACATATTGTAAACATCAATAGGACTTAATCACGATCTAAATTATTATTTAACTAGATGTCCGCCCCGGCTTCGCACGTGGTACATTATATAGCACTCATCGGGATCCCGTACATATACAACGGTGAAAGAATGACTGAAATCGGTTCACTCATTCCTGATAATATCGCTTTCAAACAAAAAACCTCTTCAGCTACCTGCTACGCCACCTGTCGGAAATTGGTCGTACCAACTCAGATTTAGAAACAAATTTGATTTGCAAAGGTTTATATTCAATGACGCAATCAGTGAAGGCAAAATAAAAATTTCAAGTTGACGTTGACGTATTCTTAGACACATGCTGTCATGTCAAAGCACGCTACGAAAACTCTCAAAATATTTTTTAATATTTTTTCCCCGTTTTTGTCACATTCTTGATTCATGCTCCGCTTCTATTGATCGTAGCATTATGTTCTATAGCCTATAGCCTTCCTCGATAAATGGTCTATCTAATAGAAAAAGATCCTTTCAATTCGGACCAGTACTTCCCGAGATTCTAGCGTTCAAACAAACAAACTCTTCAGCTTTATAATGTTAGTATATTTCCTCGACAGGCCAGAAACCTAAAGACTTTGCGGGTCGTCTCATAGCATAATGACATTACCTTCTACTACCCGCATTTTGCCTTAAAAAACCGCAGGGTTACCACCACAACGCACAACACTAACCGTACCAGGCTTCTCCAAACTCAGTCCGCGATGCATACATAAATTTATGCCAGAATTCCATGACGCCGATAACCGAAAACCAACCGAAAGAACGGGGTCAACGGCGTTACGATGTTTTTTTTAAATTTTCAAGGCTTCCCGAACTATTCTTGAGTAGTAATGATGTTCGGTGTAGAGAAGTTGAGACGTGGAACTTGATCCAATGACGGGGAACTATTCGTTGGATCTAGCAAATGCTCTGCAATCACAGATTTATGTGATTGGCGATTTTTTACAATCGCAATGTGTTCTTTGATCCTTTCAGCATCTGTAGATCTGTACGCTTTGTTTGACCAATATAAGACCTACCACAGCTGCAACCCACCTTATGGCGTGACGTCAAAAATAATTTTGATCGTGATTAAGTCCTGTTTAAGGTTATACAATTGCATATTATATCCACATTGTGTATCTTTTTCCGGTCTGTGTAGGTGGATGTGATATTCCATATGGCAGCGATGACCCGTTTCGACGAGCCGCTGAGGACAGCTACTCTCATCAACGTCAGAGGCACCAGGGAAGCGCTGCTGTTGGGGAATTCCTGCAAGAAGCTCAGGTAACTTAAAAAACTATGACAGCTATTGTACATACTCGTACTAGCGGCCCGTTCTACCTTCCCTCGGGTAATGTTCTATGTAAACGAATGTTATCGAATACTTTGAAACGTAAATAATGAATATCCCGGAGCTCCGGATCGGGAGTTGTCATTCGCCATTCTCCTTACTGCCGATCCGGAGACCCGGGTTAAAATCTCAAGCGCGTTCTTTTCGAAGTCATGTGTGTAATGCCGCTAACTGAAAACGTTGAAGGAAAATATCGTGTGGGAATCGACATGTACCCAGAATTTTCCGAGGTCATGCATGTGTCATCCACTGACACGCACTGGGCCAGGGTGGGTGACTACAGCCTTGACTCACGCCTTGTATGAGAATGCCCGGAGTCACAACAGTGGGAACATTTTTTTACGACAGCATGAATGGTGGACGCATATCACTAAGGACATAGAATTATTTATAAAGAAATAGTACAGTAACAATGAAAAGGTTCAGAGAGAATAACTTCGTTCAATGCTTTCTATTCACTGCGCAGTCACAGAATCCGTAGGGTTGTGATAGAAGCCCCCGAGTTCCAAGAGTGGGAACGTTTAGTGGGCTGTTTATAGTAATGTAATTAAACAAGATCTTATACTATCTTATAAAATATATAATAAGCTTCCCATCAAATTAAAGGAAAATTGAATTGAAGATGACCGTAGATTTATTAGGACTTTGAGAAATCTGCTGCTGTCCAAAGCCTATTATAGTATATCCGAGTTTTTAACTGACGACCTGAGAACCTTCGAGGATGAAAACTTGGTAATTGACTGTGAATCATAACACTTCGCTCCAAAACGATAATTGAATTGCAATGCCCGATTGGGTATATTGTGTTGCGACTTAATTTAGTACTAAATTCTATCTGTATACCTAATTAATTCTATCTGCGTATATTGCGTACTATCCTAAGGATATTATTTCCAGATCGTTCGTCCATGTGTCGACTGCGTACACCAATGGTACCACGACCTTAGCGGGAAAAGAGATTCAAGAGCATTTCTATAAGTCCCCCATAGCCCCTAGTATCCTGATATCGATGGCGGAAACTATGGAGCCTGGGAAATTGAGTGATATTACACCCGGGTACGTTTACATTCCTAATTAGGTGACAGAATATTTGGGTTTTAAATATAAATTTAATAAACTATAAACTATGTAAACTGTAATAATTTATAAACTGTGCTAAGTTCATATGAGAGAATTTCAGTTTTCAGTAATGTTGTTGAATGAATTCTTGGATGATTCCAGTTTGATCAAAACTTGGCCCAACCACTATACCTTCACGAAATTAGTATCAGAAGAGTTAATTCGTAAGATGAGCTTGGGCTTACCAATATGCATTGTCCGGCCGGGAGTCGGTAAGTGATTTTTAATGTGCAAAACTGTGCCCGAGTTTCATGGGTTTTCTTTTATTTTGTGGAACCCATTTTATTTTCCTTAAGTACCTAATTTTTGTTAAGTAAGACTAGTCTAATTTATGAATAATTAGAACATCAGCTATCTAGCAGTGAAAGCACCGCATAATCGAGCCAGCCATTTGGGAGATTAGCTGGAACAAACAAACAGAGTTTACAGACAAACAGACAGATAGCCGCTTGATACACCGGTGTGTAATATACCCAAAAACTTGGTTGATGACGACAACAAACAAACTTAAAGTTGCGGACGGGTTTTTGGCGGGAAAAAAATATTCGTGTTTTTATTTGGGAAAGTATACCGATTAATTTGTGTTTAATGGCGTCTACATGAACCGGTCTTTATTTTGATATAACCCACATTAAAATTAGAGTTCATTTAGGTACATAGAAAAATCGTAAATTAAAAAAAAAAAAAAACATTTTTGGCGGGAAAATAGTCCCGAAGAATTGAAAAAAAATTTGTTCAATCGAATGCAGTTTTTTTAGTGTTTCGAGTTTGTTATTTCGTACAGGCGCGGTCCCAGCCTCGAATTTTGGAGGGGGTCACCAGTACGCAGCCTCAGGTTTTGGGGGGGGTCACAAGTAAACATCAATAAATCGAGCAAAAAAATACTTTACTAGTAGTCCCCCAAGGTTTTACCCTCGTAGTTCCCGTTCTAGTTGTTTTCCCGCGTTAAAAAATAGTCTATGTACTATTAGATATTTTTAATTTTCTTAGATTTTTTGTTCGACGTATACGATTTTGGGGGGGGGTCATGTCCCCCGTGACCCCCCCCCCCTCGGACCGCGCATGATTTCGTATACTTACAGCACATATAACCCATAAAACCACTGTTTCCCTTATACATTATTAATGTACCTAATAGTTATTAGACTACTTGAGAAATCGCGATATTTTTTACTCAAGTGTCAAAAATGTTAGCTTACATTTTAAGTACATTAATTATAAATAAACGATACCGCTAGAAGCGTCTTGAAACGCTCTTGAGAGTAAATGGGCTCAAACGGATACAAGTAAGGCGGCACTTCATATGCCGAAGCATAAACACCGCACTTATCTAACCTGACACCCGTTTTCCCGCCAAATTTGTAAACGCGAAGAGCGGGCGGTGTACCAAGCGAATAGATAGACAAAACTGTATACTGTGTATCACGAGTTACAAATGCATTAATTAAATATGCGTTTTCTATTGTGTGTGGTAAATTTGTATGGAGTCAGTACAGATTACAACTGAACCTTTGATTGCAGTATCGTCCACGTATCGAGAACCAAGTCCAGGCTGGCTCGACAATAGCTGCGTCTATGGAGCTACTGGGGTAACAACTACACTTCATTATTCATTAGCAATAATGCATACATAGGTAGCTTTAAGAGTGATGCCATGAGAAGAATTCAGCTAGGCTGGGACAGTGTTTGGGAATCTTCGTAAAATTTTTTGTCATCCAATCCACAGTGTCTGCACATCAAAATTATTCATTTATCCAGTGTATGCTATATGTCATGGCTTACAGTGCCGAAACTTTGACACCGACAGTGAAAGCAGTAAATTTAAAGGCGAGTTATGGAAACTATTCTCTGGGTTTCTGAATGGCATAGCATTTGTAATGAGGTCAAAGAGCTAAAATCACCGACATCAGAAGTAGCAGTATGGGTGGGCATTAGGCATATCTGTCGCGGACATCGTTTGGGGTAGACGAGTTCTGGAGTGAAGGCCACGAATCGGTAAACGTACTGTAGGACGCTCTGAGACTAGAAGGAGTGAAGATATTCACAAATGACGCCGGTGACGCCAAACGCTCCTACGCAAATAGGGCTGAGTGATGGGGAGAGGCTAACATATGTCCAGCAGTAGACGATTGTAGGTAGCCTGATGATGGTTTTTCAGCAAAAAAAAAACGGGCTGTAAACGATTAGTTACCATTTTAACTCTACATTTCAGTACTTACTTGGCTTGGGAATGGGATTTCTTCACGCAGTTCATCTTAACCCTGATGTAGTTCTCGGTGCTATGCCATGTGATTTCGTGAGCAATGCCATTATTGTTGCTGCCAGTAAGACCTCCACCGGCCAGGAAGAGGGCGGGGAGAATACAAAAATTTATCACATGACGTCAACGAAAAGGAATCCTGTTACTTGGAGTAAGTAGTTTCTAAAATCACGATGATAATCAATCGATTGAAAAAACAATCCTCTGGCTCTAACTATGGACGTATAAAACAAGTCGGACATAGTCTCGCTAAAAAAACAAATTGTGTCTATAGAGTCGGCCAGTGCGCTGTCACATTACCTACATACATTCACTCACCTTTACGCGTGCCAAATTCAGCCAGCCAACACGTTTCGCGGTAAAAACAAATCTTGACACGCAGAACGCCTTACGTAGTGAAATTTTGGTGCCTCCACAGAGTGCCTCAGTTTTGTAGTAGGATGGGTTCTGTCCTACTTTTTTTATACGTCCATGTCTGGCTCCCAAAAAATATAATAAGTAATCAGTTGATAGAGCTTTCCTGTGCTTTCCGAGTTCACTGCTATTAGTTGAGTTCACATTAGCTTTTGCGAGAAAAAATACTAAGTTCTAAAATACAATTTATATATTGTTCCAGAAAATTTTAGCGATGTTGTGAAAAAAGAAGCGAAAGCAATCTCTACACCAAAAGCCATATATTATTGTTTTACGTCAGAAACTTCAAACAAATTTATTTTCATGTTTTTGGCTCTATTCTGGCAATTCATACCGGCTTACTTAGCTGATTTTGTGTGCTTGCTTATAGGAAAGCAGAGAAGGTAAGACGGTTTTTCTTTTTAGTTTTTACAGGTTTACACTTGTTTCATGGGTAGAATCGAAACGTGGTAGTATACGGTATCGAGGTCGAACAATGATGGTCTCCGCAAAATAACCGCCTGTCTCAAAAAAAAACCAACTCTTAGCGTAGCTTAAACTAAAATTGTCGTGTTTAGTGTAATTTTAGCTACTCAATCAGCACCAACTCATCTTCTGTGCACAAAACTCCACTCAGGAAAAAACAGTTCCACCACGCAATGGGGCACATCATACACATATTTTATTAATTCATTCAAGTCACATATATCTGAATTTTGGTCCCATTTATTAGTAAAAAAAACAAAATCATAAGTTTTATATTGCAGTTTTAGCGTTGTCTCTGTGTAAAATACACAATAACTCCAAAATAAAAATTAGACACGATAATACTTTGTTCTTTGTAGAATCCAATTCTATAGTTACTTTTCAAATCATAGTTGTCAATTTTTCAAAAAATATAAATTACCAGCAGTCGAAATTACAATAAATTACGCTGCGCAATTTAGTATGCCGCGAGCGGCCGTCGGGGGAGGACCTGCGTCAGTTAGCGTGGGAGTCGGTTACGTAATATTTCGCGCGTTTATGACATAAACTAGAATAATTATAGTACGACCACAAAATTTTAATTCGTTTGGCGTTTTATAACGTTTCATTCTGATTTTCGGATCGGACCATCACATTTGATCTTGTTTACTTCATGAAGAAGCAGAATCTGTCAATTTTTTTGACTTGACAACGTCTAATAAGTCGATGAACGCGATGGCCGCCACCACAAAATGCCGAATGTCATTATTTTTTACTACTACCTCAATACCATGACCATGACCATGCACATGACCATGACCATGACCATGCCCAATGACCATGAGGAACGGCCATGACCAATGACCACGACCAATGACCATGAGCAATGGCCATGACCAATGACCGTTCCGACGTGTTTGAGCAACGAACTTCCAATATTAATTAAGTATGTACAGTATGGGTAACAAATGAAAGGACTTGACTAGTAGAATACTATGCACTGTCACAAATTTCAAATCCAAGATGGCCGCCACCACAAAATTGCGAATGTCATTATTTTCACTACTACCTCAATACCATGACCATGACCATGCACATGACCATGACCATGACCATGACCATGCCCAATGACCATGAGGAACGGCCATGACCAATGACCACGACCAATGACCATGAGCAATGGCCATGACCAATGACCGTTCCGACGTGTTTGAGCAACGAACTTCCAATATTAATTAATCATCATTAATTTTACTACTACCTCAATATATATATCAATTTAAAGGGCTTGACTAGTAGAATACTACGCACTATGATAAATTTGAAATCCAAGATGGCCGTCACCACAAAAAAGCAAATGTCATTGATTTTCACTACTTCTCAACATAGGTATCAAATGCAAGGGCTTGACTAGTAGAATACTATGCACTATGACAAATTTCAAATCCAAGATGGCCGCCACCACAAAATGGCGAATGTCATTATTTTTACTACTACCTCAATATGGGTAACAAATGAAAGGGCTTGACTAGTAGAATACTATGCACTATGACAAATTTCAAATCCAAGATGGCCGCCACCACAAAAAAGCGAATGTCATTATTTTTCACTACTACCTCTATACCATGACCAATGACCATGACCAATTACAATGACCATGAGGAACGGATATGACCAATGAGTACGACCAATGACCATGAGCAATGGTCATGACAAATGACTGTTCCGACGTGTTTGAGCAACGAACTTCCAATATTAATTAATCATCATTAATGTTTACTACTACCTAAATGAAGGTATAAATTTAAAGGGCTTGACTATGCACTATGATAAATTTCAAATCCAAGATGGCCGCCACCACAAAATTGCGAATGTCATTATTTTTCACTACTACCTCTATACCATGACCAATTACCGTGACCATGACCAATTACAATGACCATGAGGAACGGATATAACCAATGACTACGACCAATGACCATGAGCAATGGCCATGACCAATAACCGTTCCGACGTGTTTGAGCAACGAACTTCCAATATTAATTAATCATCATTAATTTTTACTACTACCTCAATATAGGTATCAATTTAAAGGGCTTGACTATGCACTATGACAAATTTCAAATCCAAGATGGCCGCCACCACAAAATGGCGAATGTCATTATTTTTTACTACTACCTCAATATGGGTAACAAATGAAAGGGCTTGACTAGTAGAATACTATGCACTATGACAAATTTCAAATCCAAGATGGCCGCCACCACAAAAAAGCGAATGTCATTATTTTTCACTACTACCTCTATACCATGACCAATGACCATGACCATGACCAATTACAATGACCATGAGGAACGGATATGACCAATGAGTACGACCAATGGCCATGACCAATGACTGTTCCGACGTGTTTGAGCAACGAACTTCCAATATTAATCATCATTATTTTTACTACTACCTCAATAAAGGTATCAATTTAAAGGGCTTGACCATGCACAATGACAAATTTCAAATCCAAGATGGCCGCCACCACAAAATGGCGACTGTCATTATTTTTACTACCACCTCAATATGGGTAACAAATGAAAGGGCTTGACTAGTAGAATACTACGCACTATGATAAATTTGAAATCCAAGATGGCCGCCACCACAAAATAGCGAATGTCATTATTTTCACTACTTCACAATATAGGTATCAAATGCAAAGGCTTGACTAGTAAAATACTACGCACTATGACAAATTTCAAATCCAAGATGGCCGCTACCACAAAATGGCTACTGACATTATTTTTTACCACCAACTCAATATGGGTAACAAATGAAAGGGCTTGACTAGTAAAATACTATGAACTGCCACAAATTTCGAATCCAAGATGGCCGCCACCAAAAAATTGCGAATGTCATTATTTTTTACTACTTACTACCTCAGTATGGGTAACAAATGAAAGGGCTTGACTAGTAGAATAATATGCACTATGACAAATTTCATATCCAACTGGAAGGGTTTGACTCATCGAGTAACGCGATCTTCCGCGCAAGCACGGAAGGGAGCTGTCTTAGCTAAAAATCATAGATGACAAATAACTAAAGTATAGAGTGCTAACAGCACACTAGACGCCTAGTGCGCGTCGTAGGCAGATGATGTATAGCTACATAGATATGTACGTTGGGGATTACTAGGGATGGGCACGCGTGAAACGCAAAATCATTTTGTTTGCGATTGATGCAGGTTCAGCGCGGTACAAACATCTGTAAATATAATTATTTCTTGCGATAACATCTAAAATATAAGTACCTAGGTATTTTAGTTTTATAGAGTGCCCGTGCAGGTTTAAGTTTTTTTTTTTTGTGGTGGCGGCCATCTTGGATTTGAAATTTGTCATAGTGCATAGTATGCTACTAGTCAAGTCCTTTCATTTGTTATCCATATTGAGGTCGTAGTAAAAATAATGACATTCGCCATTTTGTGGTGGCGGCCATCTTGGATTTGAAATTTGTCATAGTGCGTAGTTTTTACTAGTCAAGCCCGTTCATTTGATATCCATATTAAAAGTAGTGAAAATAATGTCAGTCGCCATTTTGTGGTGGCGGCTATCTTGGATTTAAAATTTGTCATCGTGCATAGTATTTTATTAGTCAAGTCCTTTCATTTGTTACCCATATTGAGCAGTAGTAAAAAATAATGACATTCGCAATTTTGTGGTGGCGGCCATCTTGGATTTGAAATTTGTCATAGTGCATAGTATTTTATTAGTCAAGCTCTTTCATTTGTTACCCATATTGAGGTAGTAGTAAAAAATAATGACAATCGCCATTTTGTGGTGGCGGCCATCTTGGATTTGACATTTGTCATAGTGCGTAGTGTTCTACTAGTCAAGCCCTTTTATTTGATACCCGTATTGAGGAGGTAGTCAAAAAAGAAATGTATCTCACCATTTTGTGGTGGCGGCCATGTTGGATTTGAAATTTGTTATTGTGCATAGTATTTTACTCGTCAAGTCTTTTTATTTGATACCCATATTGAGGAAGTAGGGAAAAAAGAAATGTATTTCGCCATTTTGTGGTGGTGGCCATCTTGGATTTGAAATTTGTCATTGTGCAAAGTATTTTACTCGTCAAGTCCTTTCATTTGATACCCATATTGAGGGAGTAGTGAAAAATTAAATGTGTTTCGCCATTTTGTGGTGGCGGCCATCTTGGATTTTAAATTTGTCATAGTGCATAGTATTCTACTGGTCAAGATTTTCATTAAATTTGATACCCATATTGAGGTAGATTATGAAGAAATATTTAGTCTACCATTTTGTGGCCATCTTGAATCGATATTAACCAAACATAGCTAAGAACCAATGCACAAATATTACCCTTAAAATAAAAAAAGAAATTTTACTAGTTATCAGATTTTTGAAATGCAAGAATAATTTATCGTAACCTAACGGGACAACGAACGTAACGGGACAATAAGTCATCAAGTTTCGTGCACGCAGCCAACGTTCATCGATTTAGTAGACGTTGTCACGTCAGAAAATCTCATCAAAATTTTTAGTACACTGCCGTTACGGCTCAAGATTGTTCTGTCCGCCTAAACGCTCGAGCTGAATCGAACGGACGCACGCTGACAATGTTGCAGGATTTTACCTAAAGTTGAGTTCTGTCGTTTTGTGAGAGGGCTCTTAAAAAAAAAAGTAAAATTATAAAGGAAGTTTGAATTTTTTTTTTTATGATTTTTTTTTATTAATGTTTTTTTGTATTTTTTTATTTTAAAATTTTATACATATATAATATTATTTACAAAACAAAAGCCATTAGTTTTAGTGAGTCAGAGCTTCCCTGTAAACGATATTTGAAGTAGTTTTATTTTGTGGCAGCAAAATAAATTGATTTTCAGGAGCTCCGACACGTGATAGGGCAACATACAGTTGGCCATGAGTGAAACATTCTTTTCGTAGGTCGATCCCTAATAATTCGAAGGTTTGGCCCTGGGACTTGTTAATAGTTAACGCGAAAGATGATTTCACCGGAAACTGAAGTCGTTTAAAAGGGGATTGGCAGTTCAGTTGGAATCATCGGTATCCTCGGTATATGAGCTAGTTGACCAGCTGCTGGGCCAGTGATAAAATTTTGTTCAGCAAGCCGCTGCGAACGCTCGATACTTGACTCTCTAGCACGCGATTGCGATGCGTATTCTCTCCGACTTGCAAGGCGATTTTCAGTTTCTGATGAAGATTCCTCATTACGCCGTATTTTTATTGCCCTCGCCTGGGAACTATGTTTAGAAAGTTGAGATTTTGATCTTTTTGGCATTTTTGGGCATTATAAAATGAAAAATAGAAGGAAATAAATAATTAAACAGTCTTTTACTAAATTTTTGCTTATTGAACTATATGAAGTACTAAGCTGTTTGAATAATTAAAATATAATATTTATTATCAGGTAAGTAGTAGGTACTTATTGAAAGAAAATTAAAAATATGGGCTTAGAAAACTACGTTTTACTAAATTTTTGCTGAAATTTTGAACAGGAATACCCATAAAATACTACTATAAGCAGTTTGAATAGTTACATTAAAATGTAATATTTATTATCATATACTTATTTACCTACGAAACGAATTCAAAATTTTTTCAAGCTAAAATCATACGATCACGCACACGACAGTGACTGCTGCGTAGGGAGCCGATCGCGCGAGTGAGCCGCGCGGCACTTTATTTTATTACATTTATTTTGATAAGGATTAATACCAAGGTACAAATGAAGAGCCTTTTCAAGAGGCGGCATATATAAATTAATATTTTAGAATAGAAAACTGCTTACTGTGACATAATAACTATAATATTTAAACATATGCTGTCGCGACACTTTTTGTAGATAATGATGAGTTCTGCAAAGTCGTAGTAAATGATTTTGTTCTATCATCAATAGTTTTCGCAGCGCACGCGACGTAAGGAATTTTTCAGGTCTTTTTTACACCTTATGTTACATTATTAGAGTTTTAATAAGGATTCCTATTTTTTTTTAAATATAATGTAGCCTATGTTACTCGGGGATAATGTAGCTTTCCAAAGGTGAAAGAATTTTTGAAATCGGTCAAGTAGTTTCGGAGCCTATTCATTACAAATAAACAAACAAACAAATATTTCCTCTTTATAATATATAATAATATAATAATAATAAATATATAATATATATATATAATATATATAAGTAATAAGTAATATAAGTAAAGTATAAGTATAAGTATAGAAGTATAGATATAGATAAATCCTTGTAGCGATATGTCAAACAGAATTCATAATAGTCAAATTCTGTTTGAAATAATTACGTCTACAATTTCAATGTCACACATTTTTACTTGCTCACAAAGTTGTAAATTTTTAATATTTCTATTAAATACTGTTTTTTTCAGATTCGTTATAAAGGCCAAGAAAATCTACAAAATGTGCAAAGTCTTGTCATTTTTTTCAACTCACGACTGGAAATTTGTTGACAATAACACATTCAAACTTTTTTGCAATCTGTCTGAGAATGATAAAGCAATCTTCAACTTTGACGTAGCTGAGGTGGACTGGACGGAGTGCATACTTGTATGGATTATTGGGATTAGGAAATATATTTTGAAAGATGGGTTAAACGGATCTGTAGACGCGCGAAGAACGCAGACATATTTCAAAATCTTTCATTACATTTTAACGGTATTTTACATATATGCGTTGTACAAGTTGGGTTGTTTAGTCGTTTATTGTTTGAGTAAACTATTTTTCCCTTTCCAATTTATGTTTTAGTATGTGTATATCACTTTGGGTGCTGTCGATGGGTCAACTTTTGAAATGTTTTGTGGCACCTTAATATTTCTTACAAACAGCAATAAAGATTTTTGTGTTTGTATTTGTCGTAGTCTGTCATGGGTGCTATTTATAACGCATATTTTTGACGTGACAACGTCTTATAAATTGGTTTGCCGGGTGACACTTCAAGAAACTGCGTTACGCTCCGCTCACGTTATGCGCTCACAACGAGAGCGAGTGAGAGGCACGCGTCCCTTCCACTCGGGCATGGTTAGCCCGCCTAAGAGCGAGAGAGACAGACATAAAAAGTGAAAGGCACGCGTCCCTTCCGTAAAATTATTTTACCACTCAAAGTCGTTGTCACGTAAAACTTTCGCCCGTATACCGACTTTACAGGCAACCAATTTTTTTCCTAATTTACTTGGTCATTATGGATGTAGCATAGGTAATAATTATATTGTAACTTTCGCATAATCGTTTTTTGGCGTAATAATGTATTTTAAGCATAATAATATATTGTACTACATTCAATTCGACTATTGATGAGACGCATTTGATTGATTGATGAGTCTTTAGGCATTTTTTATTTATTCGTTGTTACTAAATATAGACCCAGGTTACATAGGGGACCCAGATCCGACTCGGAGCACCCCGACTCCACCTAGTCTTGTCGCTACTACCTCTAGAGTGTATTATAAAAAATGCGGGAGGCAAAAGCTCAAGGGAGGTCCACATTATTAAAAATTTAATATGACTAAAATTGCATATAAATAGTAAAATTTCCATGTGACGTTATCGAGAAGCGTGGTAACGCCGCCTTTGCTAAAAGAAGATTGACAAAACAATGACCTCATTACAAGCGGTTTTCAGTAAATTAGTTTTTTCTATGTGTATTTTGTTTTATATAATAAATGTATAGACACATTAAAAACTTTTTAATTTCATACTTCCTGTAAAGTATGTTGGGTAAGGCCATAGCTACAATTTATATTTTCATATCTACACGGCGGCGGCGTCACCAAACTATACCTATATCTTATTACATACTAGCTATACCTGTGGTTTTTTGAAGTGAAAACTTCTCTTGACGCACCTCACACAGATTTTTCGTGGGCTGTGAATTGATCTCAAGCGTCACGCTCGTAAATTAATGATGAAAAAAAATGAAAATTCAAAAACAGTTGAACTCGGGACCATGAATGACCATCAGTCTAGTGTCTAGTCTATTAGTGAGGTTTCACTTCTATCGGCAGTCTCTATGGCTGCCAATTTTTTGTTTATTTTTCGGAACCCCGTTTATATGACATATGTTCTGCCTCACATTGCAACAAAAGAAAGTTCTATTAATGCCTCGCCTAGTGTTGTGAATAAAGAGAGTTGCAGTCACGATAAACGTTACGTCAGTTACGATTAAAATAATTTGTTTAATGAGATAAATCAAAATCTGTTTATTAAAACACGACAAGTAGAAAAGTTTGTCACATTGAACACAAAATACATTAACAATTATTTTTATGCCTGTCAGCTATTTAAGGTCAGTCTTCATTTATTGTAGCAACCTAGGTACACAACTTTTTCGTCGACTATTTCGTTGAAATTGTCAGGAACAACAAATCTCTCAACAATAAGACTCTCTAATTGATCTCAAAACTGACTTTTTGCTACGATCTTGCTCTATAATTCTATATCAGGACTTCCCAACCGGTGGGGCGTAGAGAGGAGAACATGAACATTGTTTATGGTTTAAAAAACTTACAAACAGATTAAGTCGTGCCACCTTGTTCCAATCGGCCGAACTAATTGCTAAATCACTATATTTTTTTTTTTTAAATAAAGAGTGACGAGACGATCAGGACATGTGCCTGATGGTAAGCAACATGCCTGACACATAACAGCACAGTGACACGCAGCTATTGGAACATTTTTCGATACGGTGGTCTGTAGTTAGACCAAACAACACGCTTTCACTCCTCCCGCGCAGTTAGATGGGGATACTCACAGCACACAAATGCACACTCTCTCAAATCGGATACGACTATAAAAAATGACTTTCATCTCTTGACTTTGGAGAAATTTTGTATGAAACGCTTTCTGCTTAATCCAAAAGTTGCCACTCTTGCTTTGCAAATACTTCTGCTGTTTTCCTCGACTTACTAGTGTGAAACCGGATTTTCAGCATTAGTGCAGATTAAGACAAAACAGCGAAATCATCTGGCAATCGATAGTGATTTGACGATAACACTGTCAAAAACTGAACCTAATATCGACCAACTAGTTCAAAAATTGCAGGCACAAACATCGCATTAATAGAATAATCATCATTATTTTACGTTTTAGTTAGTAACACATGGTAACACCAAACAAATTAGTGATGTGGTGTGGAATATATGTCGTAAAAAAAATTGTGTTTTTTATTGAATCAATGAAGAAAAATAAAGGCATGGAAATATTTTACTATCCGGGGGAGAATAAAAAGCACTATGCATAAAAGCTTAAGTACATATATCTTTCTTTGTCTCTATAAATAAATGTATTATACGAGTGTCGTTCAAGAGTACGCACTTAATTTATATAATTTGACTCCATATGTATGCGACTTATTTTTTACGTATTGTCGGAATTTAAGTCGCCGCCACGATGTCATAGATTTATCAATAGCTACAATTTTTCCAGGACAAAGCACTTGTTGAAATCGAGAATTTAACTCATATTTGACGAGTTTTATATCGCCAGTAACAATTGATTCGTCGCAGACACGCCAAAATTTATATACTGAATAAAAAAAATGTGTTTCTGGATATTGATGAGCACATGTACTCATTTCTATACAATATTGACTTGTTAGACCAATAGTCGGTAATATGCAGCACGAGTGCGTCAAACTGCAGCACGCCTTCGTATCGATACTTTTTTATCACGTCACTAAGCTAGGATGCGCGGGCGCCTCGCCGCAAGCACCTCACTCCGTGCGGATGTGAGGCCTACAACTTTTTTTTTTAACACTCAGTGCGCTTGAGGTATTTTCAACCTTATATAGTTTTTAACCCCCGACCAAAAAAAGGGGTGTTATAAGTTTGACGTCGATGTCTGTCTGTCTGTCTGTCTGTGGCACTGTAGAACTCAAACGGATGAGCCGATTTCGATGCGGTTTTTTATTTGAAAGTTAATATCCGTGCGGATGTTCTTAGCTATGTTTGGTTAATATCGATTCAAGATGGCTGCCTCCACAAAATGGCGGACAAAATATTTCTTCACAACCTACCTCAATATGGGTATCAAATGAAAGGGCTTGACTAGTAGAATACATTGTACTATAAAAAAATTCAAATCCAAGATGGCCGCCACCACAAAATGGCGAAATACATTTTTTTTTTCACAACTCCCTTAATATGGGTATCAAAGGAAAGGGCTTGACTAGTAAAATGTTGTACAGATAACAAATCTAAGGTAGTCGGGGGTTAGTCAACATTTTTAATTTTGTTCTTGTTATAACTTCACTCTTAGGCGAGGCTTTGTAAAAGAAGCAGTTTTATATAATTGTCTCTATTATACTCATAGAAATGTGAATATAGTCCCCAACATAGAGTGAAAGAACACGATTTTGACTGCCGCCACCTGCGAGAAGCCACGCATGTGCCTTTTTCGACCTCATAATGCAGTGATCGTGTCAAACGTTAGTATTGATTATTTGTTATATTGTTATATTGTCTTTGACAAAGCCTTTTTACAGCTGCATGTAATTGACTAGGCCCCTTTACAGCTGCTTTATTCTTTTTGACGTTGTTATTTTATCATATTATGTACACAGATTCTTTGCCTTTTTGTAAATGACGTTACCAAGTGTTCTTCTGAATTTATGGTATGAATAAATGAATTGAATTGAATTGAATTGAATTGAAACGTGCAAATTCAATCGATGCAACCGGTGTTATGCTAGTAAAGTCTCAAAAACTTGAGCACTACAAACTATGAAAAAGTTTCTTCTCTGTACTAGACTACAGGCCCGTGTACAGAATGGAGGTATGCTTGAAATAATGATTTGATAAGAAAATTAAAAGACTAACATACCAGGATAGTGATTCTAAATTCTAAACGCAATCCGATCAGCTCAAATTCGGTAATTAAGGAAAGGGAAAAAAATCCCTTTCCGACAAACTTCCACGGCACTCCGGAGATCTTATCAGGATTGGTGGAGCTGGATTACACTCCGCGAGGTATAAGCTGAGCTTTGCATTAGTGTGAGTGATCACCAATCAGGCAGGAGCTTGAAATTTTGTCCGCGAGGTATAGGCTGAGCTTTGCATTAGTGTGAGTGATCACCAATCAGGCAGGAGCGCGGCGAGACAGAATGGCGCCGCGCCTAAGGCCGGTTGTCACACCTACACTATCCATGTACACTCACACAAATGCAAAGCTCAGCTTATGCCTCGCGGAGTGTACCATCCTAAAACATAAAAAACTTACATGTAAAACAATTTCCCAATTTTATAATCATAACTAATTATAAAGCAAGCTCAATAGTTAGCAGTGATAGGAGGGACCACCTTTGACGTTTGTTCTATAATTAAAAAAAAAATCAAAATCGATCCACAATTAGCGTAACATAATATATAAAAAGATAAGAACCTCATCGCCACTATCTCCCAGTTCATCGTCTCCCTTGCTGTCGCCCCCGCAATCTTCATCAGACACATTGTCCTCCTCTCGGTCTGAGTCGTAGCTCAGGTGGTCGGCGAACAGCAGCCGCAAAAATTCAGCCGGTGGCTCTTCGTCTATATACAGACGCCAGGTAGTAATACTTTACAAAAAAAAAAGAAGAAAAGTTTTGAAATAACGAACTAATAAAAATTAATAATGAAATAAAAAACTAACTAATAACATACCATTTTAGTAGTGATAGAGCTCTTTGTAGAATCTGCCTGGGGAAGTACTACACCTATACCTGTGACGAGCGTAGTGCACTACTAGTGATCATTTGGATGATGATGATTGTAAGGGAAATGTTTCCAAACAAATTACTGGACTAAGAGATAAAACACCTTATATCTCCGGATGACGAGCGCAGTGCACTGCTAGTAATCATTTGGATGATGATGATGATGATTGTAAGGGAAATATTTCCAGAGAAATTACTGGGCTAAGAGATAAAACACCTTAGATCTGACGAGATGGGTGACGAGCGCAGTGCGATTCTAGTAAGTAATCATTTGGATTCTTCATGTTCAAAATCGTTAATTTTCACTTTTATAACTTTCCAAAAAACAAAGTAATCATTTATTAGTACCTATAGATTCCATATATACCTGAATCAATCGACAAAACAGAATTTTATCGTACAACACTATAGACATTTACCTCTCCCTCTCCCTATTCGGAACAACGGAAAAACAATCAGTTTGGAATATACTTCTGTCCTTATCTAACCAACGAATAAAATGCCTAGCCTGAAAACGCCATTTTGAATCGCGCGTGTTTGGCGCCATATAAAATTTTTGCACATGTATTTCGTAAAAATTGACAAATATGCTTTTATTTTGTTATGTAAATGAGTTCTGATTTAATTCATTTCTAATTTAATATATTTCGCATTTTTGTAGTGAACATTTCTTTAGCATCGTTGTGATTTGAAAATCAATTAAACCAAAAAGCGACAGTAAAAAGAAAGTTAAGCATTTCTAAAGTATTACTTTTACCACGTATTTTTTTCTAGATACAGATATTCTAGACATTTTGAAGAGATAAATAAATATAAATATTGGTGGACAATTCACACACAACACCATCTGACCCCAAACTAAGCAAAGCTTGTGTGATGGCAGCCAGATAGCTGATATAATACTACTTATATAGTTTTAAATACATACTTATTATACATAGAAACACCCAGACACAGTGCAAACATTTGAATTCATCACACAAATATTTGCACTGGGTGGGGATCGAACCCACGACCCTCGGCTTCGCAGGCAGAGCTACTACCAACTAAGCCACTAGGGCAGTCATATAAACAAAGAAATGATAGATGGCGCTTATGTTACATCTAACAATACTTAACATTTCTGTCCAAATCTAAGTTTTTGACAATATCCGTATACATATTTAGATATGTGAAATTTTTAAATCAGACAATTTATAGTTCTCGTCAATATAATGCATGTACACAAAGCGTTTCCGATTTTGCAGATGTTCACAAGCAATAGCAGCCAACAACACAACAACAATAGCAAATAACAACAATCGTAGATTTCTACGATCAGGTAGCAAAAGTATAAGCAGCACTAATTGTTCCCACAGCTGGGACTCAGGGCCTTCTTTTGCAAAGAGAGAGTCAAGTCCACCACGCTGGCGCTGTGGATTGGTGGATGATATAGTCATGACCTCGAAAAATCCTAGGTACATGACGGAGTACTCATGAAGTTTTCCTAACCGTTTTAAGCTAGCGGCATTACGCGCATATCTTCGAAACAATAGGATTCCAATCGGCAGTTGCCATTCTCCCGACCATACCAGCCGGAACTTTTCTTAATTCGCGTGAAATTTTTGTGTATTACATAATATGAAATAGTTAAATATTGGAGCGCAGTATGAATTTAAAAAATGCAATTTTGTCTTCTAATATATTTGAAAAAGACTGAACGAACGAAATATAGAAGTGAACTAGTTCGGCACAGGTATGCGAGCTCAGCGTTGAGAGTTCAGCGTTCGCAGCAGTGGTCACTCAACTTCAACTTCTTGATGGCGCGTGTTGTGGTCACACAGTGGTCACTCACTATGTGGCTCAGTGGCTTTTGACATTGACATCGAAGCGTAAAATCTACAAGTGCCTCCTATCGTCGTATTTTCGAACCATATTTTTTATCTCGTCGGAAAACGCCTCTTTACGATCATCTACTCGAATCAAGAATCGATGGCGACGTCTTTGATGGGAGCACGGAGAAGCCATTCAGCGGGTGGACTCATTTTGATGTGAGGATATTTACGATTTGTTTTAACAAGAACAAAATTAAAAAAAATTGTTTTACCCCCGACTACCTCGGATTTGAAATCTGGCCATTTTGAATCGATATTAACCAAACATAGGTAAGAATCACCGCACGGAAATTAATCTTCAAATAAAAAAAATGGGTGCGTGTACTTATGTACGCGCGTGAGAAGTTATACTTCTTTTATTTTATTAAATTTATCGCCACCGAAAATTTATCCAATATATAACATTCAAATACTGGCAATACATTTGTCCAATCTTTCAATAATTTATTTGATTCTTGAACTGAGCCAGCTGAGCAAAGATGACAGAGAAGAGCGGCAACAGCGCGTTACCCGCGTATGTCACGAGCTGGCAACGTCGCGCGTCTTCGCCGTATAATTACTATTATGTATTCTATGCCTAGTAGCGGCAACCGTACGACACTATCTGTGTTCACTCACACATTGACATAAATGAACAAAAAAATTCGATGTTATTTCTACTATTAATCTACAATTTTCTTCAACTAAACATGAAATACCAATTTAAATTTATTTTAATTTAAAGAGCAATTTAAATGCCAACTATAGTCATTTCAGTGTAAAATTATACTCTCGTCGCCCATGAATGGTCAAATAGACAATAGATTAGTATGAAAATCGAACCACCTTAAGCAGACGACTTCATACTGTTAATTTTGTGTCACAGGTGCGCGCACATCTTAAAATTTCACTCTCATCATTTTTTCATAACGCGCCTAAAGAAGTATAACTTCAAAAATGCATGGAAATCGATCCATCCGTTTGAGCTCTACGGTGCCACAAACACACACAGAAAGACAGACACACACATCGACGTCAAACTTATAACAGCCCGTTTTTGGTCGGGTCTATATTATCTATTCTATGGTCGGGGGTTAAAATTAAGTATTTTCGAGGTGTGTAATCTGTGAGTAGCATGAACTTTGGATATCTCGAGGTGTGTAATCTGTGTATCTTTCTTTTATCAATCAATGTATCAAACAATTCATAGTTCTATGTATATGTAGTCTGTCCATAAACTTTTTAAAAAGTTATACATTATTGCAACAATAATGATGAATCACCAGTGGAGCTACTATCGAAGTTATAAAAACTTTGCTTAGTATGTTTAGTTTATTAGTTTATTCACTATTTTCATAGACAATGGAAGGCTTGTTTGTTTCTGCGGGTTGGCACCACGAACTCTCAAGTTGCACAACTGTCAACGACATTTTGATTTCAAACGGTTTTTGTTCAATTGTTTCAGTTTTATGGCGTTTCGTATTTGTGTAATTATTTTTGAGTTATTGCGATAGCTATGTCTATTTTCAATGAGTTGTTGCCGTCATTGTTTTCAATATCAGATAATTGTACAAAAAACTTCAATCTTGACCTCAAGGTAAATTTAATTCTTACACGGGATGTAAAAAAAGGTTGTTTTCGGTTTACAGCGTAATCCGCGAGTGTTTCAGTGTTATTTTACTGTACGAAAGTATAATATAGTGATATCCTAGTGTACAATTTGCTCAGAAAGTGCAATGTTTTCAGGATGCCCTGAAAAGCCTTGATCAATTTGAAGAGGAGTTCCAAAGTCAAAATGGTCGAAACAAAGCGCGGGAGAAAACGCAGAAAGATAAAAATGCCAAGATAACCCTCCAAAGCATCGATGAAGGAGAAGGTAATTCATTAATTTACATTAAACCCTATTGATATTTAACAGACCTGATGTTCTCCTCCAGTCAATACGCTCGTAGGAAATATCTTCCATGGCCCAACACAAGCATAAAGTTAGTTTAAAACTTGGTCAACTATGATTACCGATAGTTACAAATTACAGTTTTACAGAGTTACATACATAGGTAGCTCCTACATTTACAAAGATCTCAATCTATTACTGTAATCATTGTTTTATGTAGTTTTTTTTTTGTGCTATTAGAAAGCAAACAAAACTATTTGCTTTATCCTTATTAGTATGCATAGTATCCTCCTTGATGTATTCATCAGTGGTGACCCTTGATGGAGAGTTGTATGTGAACAAGGCTTGCAAATCTGAGTTAACTTTCCAATATCCTGTCACAATGCAATAGGCAATTGTAGAAGATGGCTTCAAAAAGGTATTATTTATTAATGTTCAGTATCTAGATCAAGTACTGTGTGTATAATTTATAATGGTTTCAGGAACAGAGCTGCATCATACTTGTATGTTTTGCCAGCTCGCCCGAACCATTGCATGGGACATACAATATTTTTTTTATAGTATAGAGTGACTAAACAAGCAGGGCATGTGCCTGATTGTTAGCAACATGCCTGCCCATAACAGCACAATATCACACAGTTATTGGAATTTTGAACAATTCTCTCAGGGATTCCCTGGGCTTCAACTTGTAAATGTAACTGATGACTCGTTTTTGCAATACAAAAATTGATTTAAGAGTTTAATTGTTAAATACTACGTATTTTCTAAACTTAAATGTAATATTGCAGACATGGCAGAAAAAGCACTGAAATGCTGTTTATGTCACTATTAAAGATAAGGTTGCCATCCGTCTGGGTTTCCCCGTATTTGTCCTAGTTTGGACGGCATCCTGGCAGGGTCGGGGCCGGATTTCATCTTCATCTTAATGAATGTAAGAAGAGTTAAAAAAAATTTTTACACAATGTGTAAATAATGTTGACATGTCTGGGTTTTGGGCTCTATAATCTGGAAAATCTGGGGTTTTCACGAATCTTGTCCTGGTTCCCAAACTTTACAGATGGCAACCCTAATTAGAGTCAACTTACAATTATGGTCAAACTGTAGTGTAGTGAGGTGTAGCTCTTTTAGGTGACCTGAGGACCTGGTCTAAATTTTGTATGTTAACTCCTAGGTATTATACAAAGTTGTGCAAATATGTATACTAAACTGACTAAACAGATTCACCTGCATAGTTCTTGTTCCTGTTATTTGCAAAAATAACTTATCAATTTATCAGCAAAAATGTCATAAGTGCTTTTCCAGACTAAAATCTGTTGTCCGAATTTCAATATGATCCATTTAGCTGTTACAATGTGATTGAGCAACTAATATCAATACTTTACATTTAAAATATTTGTGGGATATTTAAAAAATTTCACATTGTACTCTATTGAATTCTAGATGAACCAAAGAAACGTTCTAACCCTACATCTGAAGCACCCTTGAAACACACCAGCAAACCACAAGAAGCTCCAGCCCAACCAAACTCCCAGCAAGACTTGGACAGCCAGAGCTCTGATGGAAGGCGAGGGCCAAAGAAACGTAGCAAGAATGAAGTGGATGACATGTCCAGCCCGGAACAGGACAAAAGAGTGAAGAGAAATGCCTCCGTTAAAGCTCAGAGCATTATTAGTAAACAGGTCTGTTTGTAATTTTTAAATTGAAAGTTTTCTGTTTGTAATTTTTAAATTGAAAGTTTTATGTAGATACTGAGTTCTTAAAAAAATTACGGCTGGTGTAGTAAAAAGAATCGGCTGGTCTAGTCGGGAGATCGGTATCTGACGATATGGAGCCCCTAGTTCGAATCACACATGCACCACTGTCGTTTCGATGTCATTTGTGTAATGCCGCTAACTTTAAAACGGTGAACGATAACATCGTGAGGAAACTGACATGTACTTTGGTTATGGCTTTAACTATGACCTTGCGAGAGGCCCCGAGTCCCAGCTGTGGGCTGCTTATGCTAAATAAGTTCCAGCTGGTCTTGTTGGGAAAACGGCAACTGCCGATCCAGAGCCCTGGGTTCAAATCCCACGTGCACCACTGTCATTTTGAAGGCATGTACCTATGTAATGCAGATAACTTAAAAAACGATGAAGAAAACTGACATGTTCCTGGAAACTCTCAAGGACATAATAAATTATGGGTCATGGCATGGTGAATTATGGCCCTTGACTCTCTCTGAGTCCCAGCAGTGGAAACATTTAGTGGGCTGCTTTTGCAAATGAATTCTTAACATGTCACTAACATCTATACCACAGCATAAATGTCTCTATTTCAAATCTCTACAGGTGAATGTAAACCTGAGCCAGAAGCTCCGAAGAGAGAACTCCTCAGACAAGTCCGAGCCCGCGCGTCAGTCGTCGCGGTCCAGACGGCACAAGGACGATGAGAAGGAGAACCTGGCTCCTAACGAACTGGCTGTCGTGCACAGTGAGTATACATATAAAGACATGTTTAGGAATAGCATAAGGCTACTTTTTAATTTACAAAATTTACGAAAATTACGGGAACTACGCTGGTAAACGCGGGGCGCTGTTAGTATATTTATTATAAATGCCAGTGGTTGGAAGCTTGTTGGTGCTCGCTACACAGGTATATTATTTTATTAGATTGAACTACATTGAAAACACATGCTATAGTCTGGATTAGCACAAAAACAACGAGAACTGCGCGGGTAAAACCGCGGGTCGATGCTATCTATATTATTATATTCACAATATTATATTTACAGTCAAACAAGAGAAGATATCCCTCCCATCGGATCCTGAACCAATGGAGATGGAAACCCTCATTCTGCCAACGGAAATTGATGTCAAAGTGGAAAAAGATAAGGATGATATTGCCATGCCGCCGCCAGTCGCGCCTGTCCCCAGTAAGTGTGAAACACAATTATCCTATGAATATTATAAATCATGTCAATGTTTGTTGCTCAATAACATCGTTGAATATCAATATGAAATTTAGAACACAGATGGTAGTCTGGAAGAACCACATAGGCTACTGTTTATCCCGAAAAAATAACGACAACGGGAACTACGCGGGTAAAACCGTCGGGTGCTACTAGTAATATTAAGATAAACACAAAAGTTTGTAAAAATGTATGGATATGTATGTTTGTGTTTCTTTCACACAAAAACTATTAATTTATAACATTTGTATGTAATTTCATTATCATCATCGCAAGACGTCCACTGCTGAACATAGGCCGCCACCCTAGATTTCCACAACGTACGGTCCCGCGCAACATGCAACCAGCGGATTCCAGCGACCTTTGTGAGGTCATCTGTCCATCTAGTGAGAGGCCGTCCAACACTGCGTCTTCCGGTTCGTGGTCGCCACTCGAGAACCTTTCTTCCCCATCGGTTGTCAGTTCTGCGAACGATGTGACCTGCCCATTGCCAGCTTGCTTACTCTTTGAGATATGTTGGTCACTTTCTTTTGTTTCTTTGAGATTTGTCGAATATCCTCTTTACGGATTCTGTCGCGCAAAGATTAATAGTGAAATTTAGTACATAGGTAGAGACAATTGCTTGGAATAACATATAGAGTAAGATCCGAGGTCCGCCAGACGTCACGTATTTTCGGTGGATGGAATGTGGACGATTGGGTAGAGTTAGTACGTACTAAGAACACATGCTGGGTAAGCACGTGGGAGTATTGGGGCCTTATTTTTAAAGATATTGCCTATAACATACATGAAAATCAGTTATCAGAAAATATGTGAAGTAATGTATCTTCTGAACCCCATAGCTCAAAATTGGCCGTCCAAGCAAGTTAGCGGTAAGCATGTGTTCTTAGTACGTACTAACTCTACTCAATCGTCCACATTTCATTCATCAGAAAATACGTGACGTTTGGCGGCTATGGGATCTTGGACTTATAAATATGGCCAATTTTTTAGTCTGCTTTAGTATATTTTTAGTGCTGCTAGTCTATACTAATATTATAAAGCTGAAGAGGTTTTTCGTTTCAACGCACTAATCTCAAGAACTACGGGACCGATTTCAGAGATCCTTTCATCATTGGATATGTACGTGATCCCTGAGTGTTATAGTCTATAATATATATACATATGTACCTACAACAGGATTCGCCGGGACGGCCTGCTAGTGTTGCTATAGTACATTTGAAAATGCAGTGTAGTGCTAGGTAATGATTTGGAATTTTCGTATTCTAATAACTGAGTGTCACTGTGCTGTTATGGACAGGCATGTTGCTTACTCTGCTCGTATCGTCACTCTACACTATAAAAAAATGTGTCTGAAATGAATCTGAAATCCCACAGAACCTCGGAAGGCCGTCCCCAAGGAGAAGCCTCAGGAGAAGCCGCAGGACGTGACTAGTGATGAGGACACTTCGAGACGCAGCAGACGAACTAGGAACAAGCCCACTGATGTCGCACCAGGTAACTTAGTCTTTCTAATCTTGTTTTAATGTTCCACTAATAATACAGATGTGATTGTATGTTTGAATGTATGTTGGTTTTACCATATTGGGGTAAAGACTTCAAAGTCTTGACCATCGCCGCAAAATTGTTAAGTTATCGGTTTTTTATCAGATACATTTTGGAGATTGTTCAACTGATCTGCGTGGTCTGGTACCACCTTACCCTTTTTACTGTCAAACTGCTTGTAGCCCTAAGCTTCGTTTCTTGGTTGATGTTCCACTGACACAAAGAAAGAGGTTTGACTCTACTTGTGTGATAAGAACGACTAGGCTGTGGAATGCTGTAGAATCTTGTTTTCTTCAAAACGAGAGTGAATCGTTTTGTTTCAGCTTAACACGCTCTATGGTAGACCCCATCGGAGCTTGGCATCGGGCTCTAACTGTAAACCTTTAAAATTTTAAAATAAATTGTAAAATTAAACATAAGTTAAAGATTTGTAAAGGATAAACAAAATGTATGTAACTATATACATATATTTATTTATCCTCCAGTTCGTATTTCGACATAGGCCTCCTCCAAGTTTTTCCATTCTTCTCTGTTCCACGTAGGTACATGTGAGTCACTTAGTGTATTGATGAAATATCTGTGCAGTGGCAGTGGCTCGTGCGCACTCTCATCTAGAAAAAATTGGCAGTCAGAAACTGCCGATAGAGGTGAAAACGTATAACTCAGAATTTCATAGCTCACTTTGTGAACTACGCGGGTGAAACCGGAGGGCGTGACCATGAGCATATGGCCATGGTCCCGAGTTTATCCAAAGATTCCTTATCATGCCCGAGCGTGAGATTGGCGCGCCAAAACAAGTTATCACTTCAAAAACATATTGAATTAACAAGTATATAAAAGTTAGTACAAAAGTAATGACAAAGGTCACGGACCCCGGAGTCTGTGGAGCGGCAAAATAGTACTAAAAAATAAATTTGATCGTTTCATCTGTTGTGCAGTGGCAGCGGAGCGGGCGACGCGCGCCGCGTCCCGCGCGCTGCCGCCCGAGGAGCCCCCGGCGGCCGAGGCGCGGCCCAAGCGCACGCGCGGACGGAAGAAGCTGTCCGAAGTGAAGACCGACAGCGGGAACGCTACGCAGTCCTCCACCGAGAGCTTACCTGGTATGTGCTCACTGGAATTCAATTCTTACTTCTTTATTTCGTTTTTAGGATTCCGTACCCAAAGGGTAAAAACGGGACCCTACTACTGAAACTGCTCTGTCTGTCTGTCCATTCTTCTGTCTGTCTCAATATTTAAGGGGGCTCCCATATAACAAACATGTTTTTTTTTACAGTTTCTTGCTCAATACCAATAACGGTGACAGGTAGACGCTTAAACTATTCTCAGAATATTTATTTATGGTCGTAAATATTATTTATTCTATGGTTAAAGTTAGGTTTATTAGCATGAGGAATTAAGAGAAGAAGTATTAACTTCTCGCGTGCATAAGTAAGTACACGCACACATAATTTTTTTTTACATTTAAGCCTGTAGTTTGGTTTTTCAAAGAATCATAAATGTTTATACTGAATCTTCTGTTACCTTTTTTTTATTTAGCATGAAAAAAGGATCCACCTTTCACCACTTACCTAACATACCATAAGGCTTGTTCGCATTAGGCTAGTAATTTAGACAAGTGACGAGTAATTTAGCAACTAAACGTGTATGAACAGTGAAAATTTAGTCAAGTAGTTTAGGAAGTGATTTAGTCGAGTCAATCCATTTTGTTCTATTTTCAACGGGCGAGTAGCACCCCCCACCACGCAATCGTTGCGAGCGGTGCGCTCATTGGCTCGCCGAAACAGGTTCGAACTTGTCGAATTAGTCTGGAGAGAAAAATAACTTCAAACAATTTTCCAAATACGAAATTGTCTGTGGAAATTTTCCAAATACGAAATTGTCTGTGGAATAATTTATTTTATTGATCACAAATTTCCTCATTCACCTCTTCTAAAATAGCCATTACGATTCGATATTCGATTAGCTTATTCATTCATTTATTTTATTGCGTTGTAAGATCTTCATGTTGCGAAACACTACTCACTTGTGAACTGTACTAAAGCAAGGTGCGAACGATTTTTGAATAGTAGCGAGTATTTTAGCTACTAAATTACTCTCTACTAGACTAATGTGCTAGCCTAATGCGAACAAGCCTTTAGTGCCATATCAGTTGGTATGTGTATTTCTACTTTACTTTTTTTTTCGATTTTACAAGATATTTTATTGGCCCCACAGCATCACCTGCTGATAAACCCAGACCGAAGCGGACCAGACGGGCGCAGAAGGCGTAAGTTTATACATATTTCTCACACATTTTATTTTATTTAAAAACTAGTGGACCCGACAGAAGTTATTCTTTAAACACGTCTTAAAAACAAAAAACTGGTAGTCTATCTAAACCATACTCCTATCCATTTGATTACACCCTGATATCCACTTATCAGTGTGTAATCAATCACTCCAAAATATATCCAATAAAGAGATGACTAGCCATTGTATGGTAATGTTCAAGACTATGAAGTCTTTTAAGTTTGTTGTTGGCTAGGAAGATCCTTTTGGCACTTATCTCGTCCAATCCTAGAGTTCACTTACACATATCTTCAAACTAAACTCTTTACAACAAAATTACTGTTTTACTGTTTTCCTATATTTTATGTGTTATTTTAAATTGTGAACAATAAAGAGTTTTCAATCAATCAATCAATCAAAATGTAGTAATATTGTTTATATAGGGAGCTTGGTGAAAAATGTATGCAATCCCTAGGTTTTATAGTAACTAAACTATCAGTCCGTGTCGGCTTAGCCTGTGGTACATAATGTATGTATAGCCTATTGTGGTCAGGGATCACATACACATCTAATGGTGTAAGTTTTAAAACTTGATCCAGTTTCTGAGATTAGCATGTTGAAACAAAAAAACCTCTTCAGCTTTATAATATTAGTAAACATACCTCGTAATTGTGTTGCTGATTTAAATATCTCGCTTTTCAGTGACAAAGAAGAATCAAAACCTGTCGAACCACCAACAACGGTCTCCCTCAAAGAAGAAAGGCAATCAGGCGATCAACAAATATCATCCCCTATCATACCATTTAAAGAAACCAAACCCAAAAACAAGAAAGACAAAACAACAGATGCTTCTGACAAAACCAAACAATCAAATTCTGGCAAAGATTTGTCAAACACAATCAACGTTGACAACAGTGTAGCTAGCACAACAGATGTAGACAAGGAAGTAAGCAAGTCAACCAAAACTAATAAGGAAAAAAATGCAAAGGCTAATAATAAAGATGTGACGAATATTGAAGCTACAGGCTTAATCGATAAATCATCCAAACATAATATAGATTTACCAAACAATAAATCTAACAAAGATATCAAAACTACAGCTGACATAGATGCTAAGACGACAGATAACAAAGATGCTAAAACTAAAGATGTCAAGACTAAAGCGAATGGTTTGATTGCTAAGAATGCTGAAAAAGTGGTATCGTCTGGTAGTGATATAGTGGATGCTAGGTTAAACGAAACAAGAGTAATCTCGAAAGCGGCAGAGATGGATGAAACTATAGTGTTGCCGAATGGTGTGTACAATCACGCGCCAAATACGCCTAAGAATGTTGTGAGTATCTTTTACTGATATCACAAGCTACAAAAAATTGGCGGAGAAATGGCTATTGCGTTTCATAAATGCGTTGGATCCACTTCGCCTTATGTGTCACCTTACTTATACTCATTTGAACCTATTGCTTTTAATCGAGGCGATTGTAATGGTATTGTTTTAAAAATATTGTGCATATTTAAAATGTAAATTAAACCAACCTGACATTTAACATTTAAGTGTTACTGGGATGTTATGAGGTTTACAAGTGAGTTGTTGACAACAAATTATTTTTTTTAACCTTCGAAACATTTGGTTTTTGTTGTTATTCTACGATTTTTGACGCAAGTAAACACATTATTGTTCTTAACAAAACATTTAGCTGAGTCTATCAAAAATTGAAAGATTTACTCGCGTGTGACGTCACCGATGTTGCCACTTGCGTTAGCGTAATCCAGCTGATATAACTGAAATTGAAAATGAAATTTACTATGGCTGGTTGTTTTATTTATGATTTTTGTTGGCAGCAAATGAATGAAACGATGGTGCTTGAGAAGACCACCGTTCTGGAAAAGCCGACTCAACTGCTAGACTGCACCGTCGTGCTAGAGAGAGGTATGTTTAATTTCTATAAATATACTGACCAAATAATAAGTCAGCTTACAACAGATATTATTCAAATGAGTAGGGTATAAAATCTGTAAATATTGTTTTACATAAAGCTTGGACGTCTCCATAGGAGAATGTAGAGCTGATATACTTTTTTATTATAATAAATTTGTGTATGGTGTCAGCTGACGCACAATGGCCCAATTTGAGAGGCTAAGTGCGGAAAAGGCCCCGTTTAACTAACTATGGTGTCAGCTGACTTATAATTTAGCTCCACCATCACCAAGCCACCAGTCCATTATTCCGAAAGCTGGTAGCAAATTATGGGTAGGTGTTAGAGGCCAGCTGGAAATTATCACAGCTCTCTTATTACGCCCCAAAACGGAGGTGCAGACCTGGCTGGTGACTAGCGGGGCAAAATGAATCCCTCAATTTAATTCACCTGGCAGGTAGAAAATCCCTCCAAAATGATTTGTCTTTTTGGGAATCTCTATTATTATTATTTTTTTGTAAAAATAACACCAAATTAAGATTTCGAGTTACCTAAAATACGTTTTTTGTGGTTTTTTTTGCAAGGTATTTTTACACACGCCTGGCAATATTAAAACCCCGACTAAATCAACGGGCTTAATATTTTTTAACTCTCTGAACATTAAACTACATCATATAAAAATTTCATGTAATCTCAAACATATTTATTGAATAAAGAAATAAAATAAAAAAATGTATGGATTCATGTTGCCCCGCTACTCACCAGCCAGGTCTACACCTCCGTGTTAGGTTATAATAGGAAAGCTATGGGACGGTTTTCAGCTTGCCTCAAACACCTACCCAAATTTTGCTACCAGCTCTTGGAATATATATTGAACTGGATGTTCTGAATCATAGTAGGTAGTGTAAATGTTGTTACATTGTTTGTTCCGCAGCCCCGCTACCAGCGAACGTGACGGACGACAACTCCCTGATGACAGACGATAGCGACCCCGAGGATATACCCGACACCCCCACAACTCCGCCTAGAAACGTCCCTGAAACGCAGCCCCTGTGAGTTGCATATACTTCTTACTTAGAATTACGTTTTTACAATTTTGATATTAAAAAAAGTACTGTCATAGTACTATATCCCAGTGTAATAAGTCATTCAGTCATACAGTGAAGACATTTAGATAGTGCAATCGTGCGGCGTGAAACGTGGGAAGCGCGCTCCCAAAATTGCGAACATTACCATGTTAGTAGTCGGGGAGCTCGGTACAGGGCTGACCATGTAAATATATAAATTATAGTTAAAATCTAATATATAAAATTCTCGTGTCACAGTTTTCGTTGCCATACTCCTCCGAAACGGCTTGACCGATTTTGATGAAAGTTTTTGTGCTTATCCGGTATCTATGAGAATCGGCCAACATCTATTTTTCATCCCCCTAAATGTTAGGGGTAGTCAACCCCTAAATTTTATTTTTTTAATTTTTAGACAAAATTTTTATTTTCTATTTTTTTATGATACAACATACAAAAATACATACAATCCTCAATTTTGAGCCTTCTACGATCAACCCTTATTTTATTAGGAAATTATTTATATGGCAAAACAACGTTTGCCGGGTCAGCTAGTAATATATGTAAAATAATATATATTATAGCAATAAATCAAGTAAAAAGACTTTACTAGTAACGCCCCACGATTTGTCACCGTGTAGCCGTTTAAGTTGTTTTCCCGCGTTGAAAAATAGTCTATTTACCATTATGTTCTTTTTTTTTTGTAGCTTTTTAATTTAACGTATACGATTTTGGAGAGGGGTGAGGGTTCATGTTCCCTGTGAACCCCGCTGCGGACCGCGCCTGATAACTACAGATATATTTCTGGTGACGCGAACTCAAATATTTTAACCATCCAAAAAGCCTCTAAATTGCACGTTCCCACAGCTATAACGTTAAGCGAAACATATTGAGGAAACCGAATTTTTTAAGAAAAACTTCCTATTACACAAGGCATACATCAACCCGAACTAATCCAGACGTACCTTTTCTCTTTCTATGTCCGCAGTCCCAGTAGTGGATATTAAAGTAGGCTAATCATGTTTTTCTTTTACAGATCTGCAGTAAAAGAGAAAGTGCAACAGTTTGAAGAAATGGCGTCTCGAGTGACTAGGACTAAAACACGAGCTATGGCTAAAAAGGTATGACGCTATTATAATGTATGTTTGGTAATGAATGTCTGTTTGTCAATATATTGAAGATTCAATTCAGACAACCAAATACGATGCACTCAAATCTATTTAGCGTTTCTAGGGTTCCATACCTCGAAACAAAAATAACGGAACCGTTATAGGATCACTTAGTTGTTTTTCTCGAGAATGCGTGGAGGTATCAAGCTGAAATTTATATTAAATACTCAGGTCTAACTGTCCCTTGGAGCTGTGAAATAAATGATGCAATCAAAAGATACAGCCGTTTATGTCGCAAATTTTCGACGCTCGCAAGGGAATCGCAGGGTGGTACTTCCTTTAGAATCTTGGAATTTGGTACAAAGCACAGATAAATAAAAACTGCGAAAACCGTAGTTTTAGTTACATCATACAATAAAATATTTTTATTAATTTTAAACTGAAAAATACGATAACTTTTACTTATATGCCTACAGGTTTGTACTGAACCCTCAGTGTGCGAGTACGACTCGCTCTTGGTCGGTTTTTTTTATAATTGAATGCGCTATTCTCAGGAACTAATAGACCGATTTAAGAAAAATATATTTCACTATCCGACAAGTTAACACACTTTTTTAAATTAAAATTTTCAATTTTCAGGAAGAGGAACAAGAAGAGACTCAGACGCCTCCAGACAAGGTGTCTAAAGCGATACTCTCGAGCGAAACTCTTGCCAAGATGAACAATCTCATATTCAACGGAAAAGCTCCACAGGTAAGTCAGAAGTGAAACTAAATTTAAATAAAATTGGCATCAGAAGTGAAAACTTATAACTTAGAATTTTAGTATTAAATACCACAAATGTGGCATAATTTCACATTTCACTTATACTACTACAGATATACGGCTCTAAATTCGGCTTTATGTTTTTCTTCTGCTTCTAAAATTTCGTTTGGCGCGGCACAGATAGATTTTACGTGGGCGGTGAATTGAATTCTTGCGTCACGCTAGAATTCAATTTAAGAGATCTTCGGGTAAACTCGGGACCATGGCCATTGGCCATCTACGTATACGATATACGTCAGCAATTCCCTTTGGTCGTGGCCACGTCCTCCGGTTTCACTCGCGTAGTTTCAAGCTATCAAATTCTGAGTTATAAGTTTTCACTTCTATTGGCAGTTCTTATGACTCTCAATTTTCTTTTTTGTGTCTATGTTACGCGATAACTCTGCCAATTGTAAACCGATTTTGATGGTTCTTTTTTGTTTGGTAGAATATAGTTCAAAGGTGGTCTCATAAACATTTTATCGAAATCGGTGTGGTGGTTTTTGAAATATGAACAAAAAACTATAATTTACTTTCATTTATCTCGACGACTTAATGATAGCTTCTTATAGAATTTGATAGTGTCTGAATCTAATTTTAAATTGAAGTGTGTTTTTTTATTCGGAGAAAATACATTATTTGTCCTTTAAAGATAATTGTATATTGTGTATCTTCAAATCGGGAGTGAATCGGTTCCGTCTAGATCTTTAGTCAACTTTAATGGGCACTTTTGGGCGGAGGTCTGACGATCGCGTGACAGTTTGGCTGTTGACGATTTATCTATTTTGTGTATATGCTACCGGAAATGTATGAAATCAAGGAATTGTATCCAATAATAATAATCTTTTCATATTATCTTACTAATAATTTAACTAAGTATCTATAAATTTTTAACATACCACAAAATCAACTTATATTTATTCTTATAAAATCAAATTTAACCTAACCTAACCTAACCAAGGCATGGATGGACCTTGGAGTCCGTGGAGGCTGTTTATTTAGATAAATAAATAAAAGAAACCTGACCTAACCTACCCACCAATATCTTAAATGTTTTACATTTCCGAGTGCTATTTAGGAAATGTATAGATTTACTAGGAAATGTGTAATGTATGTAAGTATAATATAATTTATTTCACACAGTTCTGTGCGATTTTAGGAATCACATACATTTCCTAGGAATTGTATACAATGACGGATTACATACATTTCCGTTAACATATAAATCAACAAGTAAATTGACATAGTATATGCAATAATTTTAATATGAATAAAAAAAAGTAAAACAAGTATCTAAATGATAATAATAAATAATAATTTATCAGACGTCGAGCTCGGCCTGTAAACCTCGCGTGCCGGTCCCCGTCCGACCCGTCACGGCGTCCGCGTCTAAAGCGACCGCCATCAACCGGGCGCGAGAGACCGCAGAAGAGGCCTTGAAACACGAAGACCCGCGCCAGAAGAAAGAAGCCTTGTTGGAAGCCAAGAGGGAACTGCAGAAAAAGTAAGTTAAATACAAGTATTTATCTAGGGATAGGCCCTCCCGAGGCGCTGACGCGCTGTAATGGTTTCCAGCGCGTTCCTGAAGCCAAATGCAGGGGTTCCAATCCCTGCGAGGCGGACCCGAAAGAAGGTGTCGGAGTTGGAGCGAATTGTCGGAGCGAATGTGACAACGGTTCCGAAACTCTGACAGTTGCCATGCCGCAGAAACCTGTGGAGGGTTTTAGTCGGTAGGGTTGTCACTCTGGTGCCGAGTCCGACACGTTAGCGTAAAAGCATTTCGCGCCACTAGCAACCAAAAAAGGGTTGGAGGAGATTTAGGGATTTTGCTGCGTGACCGAACTGTTTGAGGCTACAATCGTAAATAAAAAATATATATAACGGAAGGGACGCGTAAACTCTGCCATTGCAGCCCCACGGGGAGACGAATGCTCGCGTTTGTGTCCAGTGGGGAGCCGGAAATCAGCCGCACGTCACCTCCCCGGAATGGTGGTCACCTCCTATCTCTAGATGGGTTGTCGGGGGCCCTAACGCTTGAAGGCCCAAACCCTCCGTAGAGATGGGGTTCGAGCCAGAGTGGCCTCCAAGACGTGTTTATCTGTGTGAGCCTTTAGTGGTCATTGATGACTGCTGTTTAGGTGTGGTAGCTATTAATGCCAGAGTTACTCAAGGATTTGTCCTCTCTGCAACACTTTTCTTGCCTTAAAGTATAAAGTAACAATTTGCTCAATCCTTGTGTCTATGGGTATGCTGACTGTAGCACCGTTGTAGAGACTTGTACATCCAGTGTGCATGCTTGTGGAGAACAAATCTAATTGCTGAGATATTGTATGGTTTTGAGTGCTTGCATTTTGCTGCTATACTGAGGCGACTGGAACTTTGACCTGTGCACATTCGATCTGTTGTTCGACTTGTTGTTTTTGTTTCATGTAATTCCTAAAATCAAAGAGCTCTAGTTATGCTGGCCGGTCTGATCACCGGCAGCTAATTGCGATTTATCGACATCTGACTTTCTACTTTAAATAAATAAATAAATATTGGTGGACAATAACCAAATAATATCGCTGCTTTATTCTGTGACTAGCGGTCTGCCCCGGTTTCTCCTGTGATACATATAAAATATAGCCTATAGCACTCGAGGATGACGTACATATCCGACGGTGAAAGAATCTTTTTTTAAATACATGGTAGTACTGTGGTGTAGTGTAAGTGGCTGTGTATGTCAGAAATAATCTCGAATCGTACAACACGCGAGGAGAGTAACATTCTCGCAACATAAGCAATGCCGACAAGCTGGATGCTATACCACACTCTCTCACGAGTTCACGGAACCTGACTCACATTATGGGACCGGAACTTTATAATACTATTCCTAAAATAGTTACATCGGTTCAAAGTTTCGGCAGCTTCAAAAACAGATTAAAGTGCTGGCTTATCCATCAAACTTTTTATAGTTACAGCTAATTTTTAGAGAGTTATGGCAAAGTTCCTATAAAAATGTAAAAAAAACGACATATGTAGTAAGTATTGTATAAAAACATAATTATTATGTTCGCATAATGCTTTACAGTTTTCTGTACGATAATTACTATAATACGTTGAAGTAATTGTTTTAAACATTGAAAATGTATACAAATTGTATGTTCTTTCTTTTGTTTTTATTTTTTTATTAATTGACGTGTAAATTGTATATTTATCAATATAAAACTTTGACTTTGGTTCAGTAGTTCCTGAAATTATCGCGTTCAAACAAAAAGCCTTTTCAGCTCTATAAATATTCTGTAAATTGTGTTCAGGAAGCGCGAGGAGAAAATGGTGGCGGCGGCGCTGGCGCGGTCGCAGGCGGAGCGAGAGCGGCGCGCGCTGCTCGAGGCGGCCGCGCGCGAGCGGGAGCAGCGACAGCTGCAGGCCGGGCGCGAGCGCGGCCGGCAGCTGCGGGACGCCGAGCGGGTAACTGTAGCTCGGTGTAGACACAGCGCGCGAGCGGGAGCAGCGACAGCTGCAGGCCGGGCGCGAGCGCGGCTGGCAGCTGCGGGACGCCGAGCGGGTAACTGTAGCTCGGTGTAGACACAGCGCGCGAGCGGGAGCAGCGACAGCTGCAGGCCGGGCGCGAGCGCGGCTGGCAGCTGCGGGACGCCGAGCGGGTAACTGTAGCTCGGTGTAGACACAGCGCGCGAGCGGGAGCAGCGACAGCTGCAGGCCGGGCGCGAGCGCGGCCGGCAGCTGCGGGACGCCGAGCGGGTAACTGTAGCTCGGTGTAGACACAGCGCGCGAGCGGGAGCAGCGACAGCTGCAGGCCGGGCGCGAGCGCGGCCGGCAGCTGCGGGACGCCGAGCGGGTAACTGTAGCTCGGTGTAGACACAGCGCGCGAGCGGGAGCAGCGACAGCTGCAGGCCGGGCGCGAGCGCGGCCGGCAGCTGCGGGACGCCGAGCGGGTAACTGTAGCTCGGTGTAGACACAGCGCGCGAGCGGGAGCAGCGACAGCTGCAGGCCGGGCGCGAGCGCGGCCGGCAGCTGCGGGACGCCGAGCGGGTAACTGTAGCTCGGTGTAGACACAGCGCGCGAGCGGGAGCAGCGACAGCTGCAGGCCGGGCGCGAGCGCGGCCGGCAGCTGCGGGACGCCGAGCGGGTAACTGTAGCTCGGTGTAGACACAGCGCGCGAGCGGGAGCAGCGACAGCTGCAGGCCGGGCGCGAGCGCGGCCGGCAGCTGCGGGACGCCGAGCGGGTGGGTAACTGTAGCTCGGTGTAGACACAGCGCGCGAGCGGGGCAGCGACAGCTGCAGGCCGGCGCGAGCGCGGCTGGCAGCTGCGGGACGCCGAGCGGGTAACTGTAGCTCGGTGTAGACACAGCGCGCGAGCGGGAGCAGCGACAGCTGCAGGCCGGGCGCGAGCGCGGCCGGCAGCTGCGGGACGCCGAGCGGGTAACTGTAGCTCGGTGTAGACACAGCGCGCGAGCGGGAGCAGCGACAGCTGCAGGCCGGGCGCGAGCGCGGCCGGCAGCTGCGGGACGCCGAGCGGGTAACTGTAGCTCGGTGTAGACACAGCGCGCGAGCGGGAGCAGCGACAGCTGCAGGCCGGGCGCGAGCGCGGCCGGCAGCTGCGGGACGCCGAGCGGGTAACTGTAGCTCGGTGTAGACACAGCGCGCGAGCGGGAGCAGCGACAGCTGCAGGCCGGGCGCGAGCGCGGCCGGCAGCTGCGGGACGCCGAGCGGGTAACTGTAGCTCGGTGTAGACACAGCGCGCGAGCGGGAGCAGCGACAGCTGCAGGCCGGGCGCGAGCGCGGCTGGCAGCTGCGGGACGCCGAGCGGGTAACTGTAGCTCGGTGTAGACACAGCGCGCGAGCGGGAGCAGCGACAGCTGCAGGCCGGGCGCGAGCGCGGCCGGCAGCTGCGGGACGCCGAGCGGGTAACTGTAGCTCGGTGTAGACACAGCGCGCGAGCGGGAGCAGCGACAGCTGCAGGCCGGGCGCGAGCGCGGCTGGCAGCTGCGGGACGCCGAGCGGGTAACTGTAGCTCGGTGTAGACACAGCGCGCGAGCGGGAGCAGCGACAGCTGCAGGCCGGGCGCGAGCGCGGCCGGCAGCTGCGGGACGCCGAGCGGGTAACTGTAGCTCGGTGTAGACACAGCGCGCGAGCGGGAGCAGCGACAGCTGCAGGCCGGGCGCGAGCGCGGCCGGCAGCTGCGGGACGCCGAGCGGGTAACTGTAGCTCGGTGTAGACACAGCGCGAGCGGGAGCAGCGACAGCTGCAGGCCGGGCGCGAGCGCGGCCGGCAGCTGCGGGACGCCGAGCGGGTAACTGTAGCTCGGTGTAGACACAGCGCGCGAGCGGGAGCAGCGACAGCTGCAGGCCGGGCGCGAGCGCGGCTGGCAGCTGCGGGACGCCGAGCGGGTAACTGTAGCTCGGTGTAGACACAGCGCGCGAGCGGGAGCAGCGACAGCTGCAGGCCGGGCGCGAGCGCGGCCGGCAGCTGCGGGACGCCGAGCGGGTAACTGTAGCTCGGTGTAGACACAGCGCGCGAGCGGGAGCAGCGACAGCTGCAGGCCGGGCGCGAGCGCGGCCGGCTGCGCACCCTGCCAACATGCTAACATAAATTTATAAATTACGTTTCACGCTGTTGGTCCGCGATGGATTCCTAAATTACGTATTTAATAATAACCTTAAGACATAATCGATTGTAATCAAATTTGCACACCGTATACATTTTGGTCCAATTTGAGAGACGTGATAGTTTTCAATTCGTTAAATGGTCTTCAATATGTTAGCTAAGGCCGAACGAGCTAGTAGATAGTAGACAGAAGAGTTTCCCTGACGTGCAGTTTGTACGTTCCGCAGAAGAAGCAGGAGCTGGCGCGCAAGGCGGCCGAGGCGGAGGAGCGGCGGCGCGCGGAGGACGCGGCGCGCCAGCTGCGGCTGGAGGAAGAGCAGCGCCGCGCGCAAGAGCTGCGCGACCGCCGCCACGAGGAGCTCGAGCTGTGAGTGCGGCGGGAACTTGGGACAGGCGCGGTCCCAGCCTCGAAGTTTGGAGGGGGTCATTAGTCATTAGCCCCAAAATCTGAGGATTTTTACTAACATAGCCTCAAATTTTGGGGGTTGTGAGGATGGGGGGTATAAATATATTAAGTCGAGTAAAAAATACTTGACTAGCAGCGCCTCACGTTTTACCCGCGTAGTTCCCGTTCCAGTTGTTTTCTCGCGTTACAAAATAGTCTATGTACTAATAGACAGTTTTATTTTTTTTAGATTTTTAATGTAACGTATACGATTTTGGGGGGGTCATGTCTCCTGTGACCCCACCCCCCCTCCCCCCCTTCGGACCGCGCATGCTTTGGGAGCATTCAACTATTACCTACCTAACACAATTTTCAATAAATATGTTGTACCCCCTCTCCCCCTCGTAACGCACCTTAATATTTTTGAAGTGAATACTTCTATTGACGCGTCTTAGACAGATTTTTCGTGGCCTGTGAATTGAATTAGTGTCACGCTTGGGTATGATAAGAAATCTTCCGGTAAACTTGGGACCATGGCCATTGGCCATCTAGTAATACGTCAGCCAATAGGAAATGCTGAAAAGGCGTGGCCTGGCCATCGTTTCTCAGACGCATTTCTAGATGGCCACGCCCTCCGATTATACCCGTGTAGTTTCCAAAATAAGCTATCAAATTCTGAGTTATAAGGTTTCAGTTCTATCGGCAGGTCCTATGACAGCCAATTGTTTAACACTCTTCCTCTGACTCTCTGTAAACATTAGGTGAACTGACCGTAAAATTGCGAAAAATGATTTAGCCAATTTTTTTTTGCAAAATGTGAATTCGGAAAACCTGCTTTGGTATGTGATAATTTGCCAAATATTTTTTGGTCAAAAATTTGTCATTTAACCATCCAAACTTTGACACATTCATTAAGAATAAAATAAATTATTTGAATTAATCACTCTAGTTGTGTAACATTGTCACTCTAGTTGTGTGATTTCCATTCCAGTATGAAGAGAGAGGAAGCTAGGATGGCCAAAGAAGTCCAAATGAAACAAAGAGAATATATCGAAAAGCAAAAGAAACAAAACAAAAGTAAGTAAATTTTACTTTTTTTTCTTTAAATCAAAGATTGGTATGCACTTATGCACCATCGCGCCTGACGATAAAATTTGATCTCCTACTTCCATTTTTGTCATTTGATCTCCTTCCTACCTCCATTTTCAGTCATTTTTCTCCTACCTCCATTTTCAGTCATTTGATCTCCTACCTCCATTTTCGGTCATTTGTTCTCCTACCTCAATTTTCAGTCATTTCATCTCCTACCTCCATTTTCGGTCATTTGTTCTCCTACCTCAATTTTCAGTCATTTCATCTCCTACCTCCATTTTCACTAATTTTGTCTCTTACCTCCATTTTCAGTTATTTTATCTCCTACCTCCATTTTCGCTCATTTGGTCTCCTGCCTTCGTTTTCGTTTATTCGATGATTTACCTCCGTTTTCGCTATTGTTATATCATGATGAATGTTGGGCAGTGCTGACCCCGTTCAAGACGCCGCACACGCCGCTCGGCAAGTACCACGCGCCGCTGCCGGCGGCGTACATGGAGGACGGCTTCCAGTACCTCAACTCCGACGAGGACGCCGACACGCCGGAGCGCCCGGTGCCGTCGTGGAGCACTTCGAAGGTAAGAATACTTGTTTTTATTATATGTGTACATACATACTTAATACACTATCACGCACCACGGTATATGTGGGATGTCGATGCATCTACGCGCGTAACTACGTAAGTGCAGGTCTGTATCATCGTACGGGTTTGTTACGCACTCACGCGCGTTGTTGCGTTTTCGCGGCTCTGAATCATTTCGTACAAAACACACGCAAAGGCCGTACAAAATCACGCGACACTGCGGGGCTCGGTGTGCCATACCTCGCGTCTCGCCCGCATCCACGCGCGGGGTTGTGTGTTACTCCGCATGTGGACGCGTGATCTGCATGAACGCACGTTTTGAATTTTCGGTGTTTTTTTTTTGTAGATAGATAAACTCTTTATTGCACTTAACAAAACAAACAACTTAAAAAACAATCTTAAAGTATAGTAGCAAATGGCGACCATATCGCTAAAAGCGATCTCTTCCAGGCAACCATGGGATGGAAAAGAAGTTAAAGTATAGAAAGACGGGAGTAATCAAATAACGAATTATTTGGTACCTTAATATAAATAAAAAAAAAGAAGTTAATTAAGATACTAATCATTGACTAAAATAAAATAGACATACATTCTAATAAGAATACATGCTAATACATAAATAACCTTATTACATATACTAATACATATGCAATGAATCCAAAAAACTATTTAATAAAGATCCATTTATATCATCTTCAATCAGACTTCAGCAGGCCTTCGACAAATAATGATTATTGACTTGCACTTTAAATACTTTAATTGTATAGTCTTTTTTTTTCGGATTTTTATTTTCGATGTATTGGACTGTGCATGTTTTCTATACAAACATATATATTATACATTTATTTACATACGATGATGGAACGCACATTCACGCACTACGTTTGTGCGGGACAGTGTGAAGATCGCCTAAACTTATGAAAATATTGGTCGATATTTCACAAACAACACAATCTGACCCCAACCTAAGCAACGCTTGTACTATAAAAGCCGACGTAATAGTGTCTCTAGGTCTAGATAATTATAAATACTTATTATGCATAGATATTGACAGAAACAGTACGAATAGAAGAACAGAATTGGCAGTAGAATACCTGGCAAAGGAGTGGTACTTCAAGCGGGCTCAACTAAGAGTCCTACTATATTACAAGAACAAGTGATGAATCGGATATTATGTATAATGATTGGGCACTTAGAGAAATAAGATGTTTTAAATCTCTATGCCTCGTCCTCCATCGTGATGGAAGGACGAGCTTGGAGCGTTTAAAAATTATTGGACGATGGTAGCTCAGGACCGGATTAAGGGGAAGGAATTGGGGGAGACCTTTGTCCAGCAGTGGGACAGTTGAGGTTAAATAAAAAAAAAATCTCTATGCCTGGTAATTTCACTGGAAACTTTGCCCTTCAAACCAAAACCTTGTTGTATGTATGTGATGCCTGTATCGTTGTGTGGTCGGCAGGTGCGCCGGCTGCGGCTGTCGCTGCAGGCGCGCGTGCGGCGCTCGCTGGTGGACGCGTGGTTCGGCGTGGGCGCGCGCTCGCCCGACCTGGCCGACATCTTCCCCAGCATCGAGCGCGCGCGCCTCAAGCGCACGTCCTCCGCCGTGTGGCACACGCCGCCGCCGCTGCCGCCCGTGCGCGACTGAACGGTGATACTCGTCAACATTCTACTTTAAATGTCAACTGACAAGTACGACACTCGAGCTGAAGTGTTGTTAACGTTTTAAGTGCTTAATCAAAATTTTTAATTTTGTTCTTGTTGTAGTCTGTGGCTGGTAGCAATTGTTTTTTTTTTTTGACAACTGATTATTTTTCCCGCCATAACGAAAAATTTTTAACAACTCGTTTTCATTGTTGAAATATTTTTTTATTATTATGGTTTTATTCACAAATGTGTTGAAAAACGTCGTATGACACAAGTGTGTATTGATTATTACCGTCCTCGGGTATCTTAAGACCTTAGCCAAGGCTCGGGTCTCAAAACCTTTGACAAGGCCCTTTTACAGCCGCATAATTTTTTGAGTTTATTCGCTACATAGTATTGTTTTGTGTTAGTTTGTTTAAGGAATTATGTTTTTTATTGTCAATTGTTCTGGACTTGTCCAAGTGTTTCGAATTGAATCCTATGGAAATAAATATATATGACTAATAGCGCTTTTATCAGTAAACACTAACTTTACACACTTGTGCCATAATCTACTACTATAAACAATCTAACTGAAGAGCGAATTAGTTTTTATAGTCACCATGTCTATTGATACATATTAATAGTACAAAAATTAAATAGAAAAATTGTCATAATTCCAGGTATCGCGTCCACATGTTGGTTACAAGCGAGCGTCGCGGGCGTCGACCGAGTGTATATATGTGTATAGCAACTAACGCGCTTAGTTGTACCTAGCCGTAATCTCACTTCTCTGGATTTAAATCATTTATCATTCAGAAAATTACGATAAATTATGAATAATTACTGTGTTTATTAATTGAATTGATGATTGTTAAACCATATATTTTATATTTATTGAATTGGCGACACTTACCTAAGTGAAAATATGAGCGCGTTGGGCATTTTTTGAAATGGAAAAAAATGGTTGTCTATAAAATCGATTGGTTTACGGACGATAGTTTATCGTGACAACGTCATAACAAAACATTGATAGATGCGGCGCAAACGTACAATGAGCGTAACGGGACATAACGGGACACTATTTCGTGCATGCAGCCAGCGCTCATCGATTTATTAGACGTTGTCACGTCAAAAGTAATTCTTAAGTGAAAACTTATCTAGTTCTTTTTGATTGTTAATAATAATACATATTGGTTTGACTTTTTCACACAGGACCATCTACACCAAACTAAACAAAGCTTTTACTATAGAAGCCAGATACCTAACACATATTAATAGTTATAAATACATAGAAACTCCCACACAGAACAAACATCTATATTTATTTATCACAGTAATGTGTGTACAAAGTGGGAGTAAAACTCAGTATTAAATTATTATTTTTATGATATTATGGTTGTCATTTCTAATGAGTCATTTAAATACTACTAAATAATTTTAATAATACATAGGCTACTATTCATCCCGGGAAAGTTCTGGGAACGGTAACTAAGCGGGTGAAACCGCGGCTCGTTACTAGTACATTTAAATACTTTGGATGCCAAATACTACGATACGACATTTTTCGAGATTGTATACTGTGTACTTTTAAAATTTGGGTCGCACAAAAATGCCATTATATCTATGTGCTACACTGGTCAGAGTGACTGACTAATAGATTTGTGAACGGATAGACTATGAAGAAAATCTGTATTCTGAAAGGGTAATGCTGGTAATTTTCATCGAGAGACCAAACCTGAATTTGCAGAACAAATCGAGTATTCCATACAAAACGGCCACGATGAAATGAGTTGTTAAATTTCAAACATACAGCCTACTTTTAAACGCTTACGAGTTATCGACATCGGATTGGATATTTTGTGGTGTATGTAGGAATGTTTTTTATGTTTATTCATTACTGAAACAAACCACTTATTTAGAATGGCGTAAATTTGATATTTTTAGTAAGTGCCCATTCTGTGTTGATGTGAGCCATGTTTGATATTTAAAGGCTTAAATATATGAAAAATAAATAGTATAACTAAGTAGGATTTTCGTACCTATGTTCTGATAAGTAAAGTTATGTTGTTTAGCAATCATCGGTTCTATTACACTGTGCGATAAGGAGTGTTTTGGCAGGTCAGTTGACAGTGTACAAGAAGTAAATCTTTTTCATATACCGACGAAGAAAAGGTGCTGGTATGATACAATGTTTTCTTGTTACTGCTTTTTTTGTATTGTATGGCGTGTGAAGTGACGAGACGAGCAGAACATGTACCTAATGGTAAGTAACACACCTTCCCTTAACAATACTATGTCACGTAGCTATTGGAATATGAAAAGTCCAAATCATCCTAGCGCTGCACTACGCTTGTCATCCAGAGATTTGTTCTTTTTTAAATCTCTGCTCTGTAATTTTTCTTGAAACATTGCCCTTCAAACTGGTACTGCTTGGTGGTAGAATAACTAGCATGTAGTATTTCCACAGGCGGACTCTGTAAAGAGTCCCACCACTAGTATCAAATGTACACATATACTATATACGATATCCTGGCATAAGGGTGTTTGTTTGCTATTAGTGACATAATCCGCAACTTTTGCGAAACTTTTAATATGTTATTCTTAATTGTTTCCCGGTTTGAAGCGCAATGTTTCTTGAGAAATAACAAGCGTGGAGTCCGAAATAGCAGTGGAAAAATTCAGTGAGCAGCTGATGAAGGGCATCTCTGTGGGATCGCACCGGTACCACAAAACAATTAGTTACAAAAGACACTACACACAATTATAACTCTAGCAATACACACATAGAGGTAGATATGGCTCACTATGAATGGTTGGGAACATTGCGACCGCGAGTGATATATGCTTCAGAAATGCGTTTTCTAATAATTGTATCGATTAAATTTCACTTTTTTTCATACTTGCCTACAAATTGATAAGTACATACTGCAAAAGTAATAATATGAAAAGTGAGATACATAGATGTGTTAACTTCTGTACTCTGATTGTTTTGCTGACAGTACTCTACAATATAATAGTCGCAAAACACGTCCAAAGAAACCTATTTTTTATTACGATATTACGTACCCACACAGTTCCCGTTCCTGTTATTTTTCCGTGAGACAAAGTAGCCTATGTGTTATGTCAGACTATAATAAAATCTGTGTTCCAAACAATTAGATCCGTTCACACGTTCCGATGTGATTGAGCAACGAACATCTTGTGCTTAGGGTACTGCGGTCAAAACGCTTCTGACCGCTGTTAGTGTAGTTAGGCTATTAGATTAGTTCGAAACCAGAGTTTTGTAATCTGTTCCATTTAGTTGTTAAACTACAGCTCGCCGACAAGAAAGCTTGCGTTTGACAAGTAACTGAAACAGCTTAGAAAGTCTAAGTGTGAGTCCTACGAGCTTGCAGGCGTAATGTATAAAGTGCCACCGCAAAATTTTAAATACTGTCACTTTACTATCTAACGCCGTTATTTAATTGGGGAAACGGGTAACTCACGTAATATGGCCGGTCGATAATCCGACTCGAGTTTCGACCGCGTCCGGCGGTCTTTTTCCAGGAGAGTGTACGCGCGTGATGTCTGCCCGTTTGGCTCTACAGAAAAAAAAATTGTCAGTGCCAAACGGGCAGCCATCACGCGCGTACACTCTCCTTGAAAAAGACCGCCGGATGCGGTCGAAACTCGAGTTGGATTGGACCGACCATAGCACGCTTGAGTTACTCATTTACCCAATTAAATATGTGTAACAGCCACGTTCATTTTAATACTAAAATAACGTTGTTATATTTCAAATTAACCTAACATATCGTAAGTTTTTAATCTCACGCGTTTCATTATAAACGGGCGGTATTTCAAATTATACTGTGACATATAAATGTATTTTGTGCACTAGAACCTATACTAATAATATTATAAAGAGAGTTAAATCTTGTTTTATATATTTCACTCTTGTTTTTATACGTTTCGTGGTTGATGGTCCAAAAACTCGAACAAATATCCCCAATATATCCATATTAATATTAGATTTTTGTTTTAAGAAAATGTAGACGTTTTAATATTAATTATGTTAAGTTTAGTTGTAATTAGTGTAATTACTAATTATATATGTGAGTATTAATTTGCTTGATAAGTAACTGGGGTTATGTAGGATTGATCTAACGAAAAATAAGCCGTTAAATTGTAAGCAGGTGCACAATATTTCGATAGATTACTATCTCGCTAGATAGATTGTAATCTAACAATGTTTGCAATCTTCTGATGACATAGATAGATAACTCTTTATTGTGACACAAAACAGGAAACAGATACAGTAACACACAATTATGAACTAGCTCCACAATTGGCGGCCTTATTGCTGAGAGCAATGTGTCACTATAAAATTGTTAACACTGTCAGATTATTATTTCACAGTAGGTTAGTTTGTAACTTGACGTTAGATATATAATCTGAAGGTTTTTACAATTGTATGGTGGACATATATTATGTAAAGATATGGGTGGCCTGTCTAACCCTGTAGATCAAAAATATGTAACTAATTTAAAAATAAAACACTGGTTGTCTGTAAAGTCGGTTGGTTTACGGACGATAGAACGTGACGTCATAACAAAACGTTGATAGATGCCGCGCTAGCGTACAGTGAGCGTAACGGGACACTTTCGTGCATGCATCCGGCGTTCATCGATTTATTAGACGTTGTCACGTCAAAAAGTACTGTTCTTGTCAGAAATGTATTTGCTCATTTAGACCGAATTAAGTACTACAGGTATATGACTACAGGTATATGAAAATGTGTCGCCCTTTTATGTGTTTCGTATATATATTAATGGTTGTATACACATACATATTTATATTACCATACGTATGTAAATGCGAAAGTTTGTTGCATCATTTTGTTCAAAGCAATTCTATGCAAAGAAATTTAATTCACGTTCCCGTTGTTTTCCCGTGATAAAAAGTAACATATGTATTATACCAGACTATTATTTATGTATGTACCACATTTCATCCGGATTCCTTCAGTAGTTTTTGCTTGAAATAGTATCAAACGTAGGTACATACAAGTTTTCACATTTATAAATATGGAATATGGATGACGATAGGGTCATAAAAATACCATTCTAATTAGCTCGTCAGGCAGATAATGGAAAAATGTGGGACAGGTATTTTTTGTTTTATCAAATCATCAAAAAAATTACAAAGATATACGTCAACAAACTTCCGGAGTGGAGGGTTGTGACGTCACTCTATCGTAAAATCGTACCATAACGTGACGTCATTCAAACTTTTAAGCACTGTATCTTCGTCATTATATGTTTGTGGAACTTAAAAAAATGGACCACACGATGGACCCGGCACTCGCACGGTGAATCCATGGAATGCTAAGAAGATCGTCTCTTACCGACTGACTAATTAGTTTATTTGTGTCGTCTCGCCTATTGTTCATTGTAATAAGTAGCATGCCATCCTTTCAGCTTGGTATCTCCGCAAACAATATCGTTAAGGTAACATTTTTGCTCACATTGAAACGCCTGCAAGCTTCTAGGAATGTTTTTTAAAATGTTGACGTGTTTTAAAGTAATTATACATTGTAAGACTGTTTATGGATTGATTAAATACATATTTTACTTATTTGAGTATATCTTTGTTTTATTATTTCATTAGACTTGAAATCATTACACATAGACTACAGGCCCCTGAACAAAATTTATGGGTCATATGATACACCAAGAGACCTTTGTAAAGAGACCTTTGTAAGATGATTTTCGGTCGAAATCAAAACCCTGACTGACCGAACTCGCAACAGGTATAGTGCAATTATGCTAATAAAACGCTAAGGTAAGGCAGTCGTACGTTCAGTCACATGGGTATATTGTCTTTGGTCGAGCGCCTTTCACTTTACCCCTACTCCGAGGCCGACAGTCACGCGACATTGACGAAAAAGTTTTAAGGGCGATGTAATACTCGACTGGCCTCGTGGCTTAGTGGGTAGTAGCTCTGCCTGCGAAGCTGAGGGTCGTGGGTTCGATTTCCACCCAGTGCAAATATTTGTGTGATGAATTCAAATGTTTGCACTGTGTCTGGGTGTTTCTATGTATAATAAGTATGTATTTAAAACTATATATGTATTATATCAGCTATCTGGCCGCCATAGTACAAGCTTTGCTTAGTTTGGGGTCAGATGGTGTTGTGTGTGTGAATTGTCCACCAATAAAAGTTCCACTTTAATATACTATCTGATATTATGCAAATTAGCCACTTTGACATGGGCAGATACCTTAGCCCTAGGTCCTACAGCGAGATGGGTGTGATTGATATGTGAACGTGTCATTGACGACGAATAGGTAAATAAAACAATAATTTCTATATAACACTTTATTGCTAAACCACCACTGTATCCCTACACAATAACATCTCAGATCATACACTGAACGAACATAAAAAAATTAACAAAAGAATAGGATCATCGGTAAAGATAGAAAAGCCAGTGAGTGAATGTTGCGTGAGTTTCACCTCCGAACCTACCCTCTTGAGAAAGTCGACATCATTGTACTACTATTGAATATATAATTGAGAATACATACTTCATATGTTGAATATATACTTGAAACGGTACCTAGATAAACGTAACTAGGTAAGGATTAACATTGAAATCTCAAAGCAGTTTCATTTAGACTTACAACTACCCTCATTTTTCAAACCATGATTTTTCCTTAAATACGATGCTATAAATAATGTAAACCATTCCAAATGCCAGTGGAATTCTAAATAAAACGTCTTTGAAGATGTTTGGGGGCTTACTCCAGCGCGGCAGCACCAGAGATAATTTCGATGAGCTCTCGGGTGATGACGGCTTGGCGGGTCCTGCGAATAAAACAAATAATTAAGTAACACAATTTAGACTCTTTTGAGGGTCTATAAGGTTGAATGGCGAGCCATAGACTATTGAGTACTAAGATAATTAGAGATGAATGTGAGATGATTATGAGAAGGCTGATAATTATGAGAGATTCTATTATTTATTTCAAAGGTGATCACTTGATGGATCGTCCGTAAAAAGGACCCCAACTTTCAACTTTTTTAACAATTTGCAGTTCAAAGATTACTTGTTGCAGTTTAGAAGTCAGCGGCAGTAGTTACCTATTGCAGTTTAGAAGTCAGTAGTTACCTATTGCAGGTTATAAGTCAGTAGTTACCTATTGCAGGTTATAAGTCAGTAGTTACCTATTGCAGGTTATAAGTCAGTGGTTACATATTGCAGTTCAAAGATTACCTGATGCAGTTTAGAAGTCAGTAGTTAGTTACCTACTGCAGTTCAGATATTACCTGTAGTTTAGAAGTAGTGGTAGTTATTCAGTTCATCAGTCAGTAGTAACTACTTATTTATCTATTGCAGTTCAGAGATTATCTGTTGCAGTTTAGATATCAATGTTACCTATTGCAGATTAGAAGTCAGTAGTTACCTATTGCAGTTCAGAAGTCAGTAGTCACCGATTGCGGTACAGAGACTACCTATTCCGGTACAGAGACTACCTATTGCGGTACAGAGACTACCTATTCCGGTACAGAGACTACCTATTCCGGTACAGAGACTACCTATTACGGTTCAGAGATCACCAATTGCAGTTAAGAGATTACCAATTTCAGTTCAGAGATTACCTGTTGCAGTTTAGAAATAATAATAGTTACCTGTTGAAGGTGAGCGTGAGTTTGTCGATCATCTCGCCGGCGTTCTTGGACGCGTTGTCCATGGCCGTCATGCGCGAGGACTGCTCGGAGCAGGCGCCCTCCTTCATAGCGTAGAACAGCATGGAGGCCAGGGAGAACTCCATGTAGCTCTGGATCACGTCCGAGTCCAGGGAATCGTAGGTCGCCAGCTTAGGCGCGTTCTGAAACATTCAGTATTATTTTTTATTTTTTTTTAAATAAAGAGTGACGAGAGGATCCGGACATGTGCCTGATGGTAAGCAACATGCCTGACACATAACAGCACAGTGACACGCAGCTATTGGAACATGAAGAGTCCAAATTATTACCTAGCACTGCACTGCGCTCGTCACCCAGAGATCTAAGATCTTATATCTCTAAGCCCTGTAATTTCTCTGGAAACATTGCCCTTCAAACCGGAACACAGTAATGTTTGCACGTTACTGCTTTATTGAAGTGAAAACTTCTTTTGGTGCTCCACAGAGATCTTTCGTGGGGTGTGAATTGAATTCTAGCGTCACGCTCGGGAATGATAATAAATCTTCGGGTAAATTCATGGCCATGCCACGGTCACGCCCTCCGGTTTCACCCGCGTAGTTTCCAAACTAAGCTATCAAATTCTGAGTTATAAGTTTCCACTTCTACAGGCAGTCAGTTTTTAATTTAGCCACACCACAGACTCCGGGGTCCGTAACCTTTGTCATTTAGGTTCTCTTTTTTTAACATATTGCTTGGATTAGACGATGAAAATTTACAGTTTAAATTTACGACTATTTATAGCAGAGTTTTTCAACTATTTACAAGAATACTTATAATTATTAGTAACGCCTAATCTAGTGAGGAGAACGGAGACTACTGATCCGGAGCTTCTGGTTTTATCGGATACACTTCGGAGAGTGTGCGACTGATTTGTACGATCTAATACCACCTTGCCCTTTTTTCTATCGGAATGCTCGTAGCCCGAAAAAGCGACATCGTTTCATGGTTGATGTTCCAAAGACACGAACGAAGAGATTTGACTCTACTTTTGTGATAAGAACGTCTAGGCTGTGGAATACGTTGCCTGAGAGGGTTTTTCCCGATAGTTACAATCTTTGTGTCTTCAAATCGAGAGTGAATCGGTTTCTTCTAGGTAAACACGCTTCATCGTAGGCCGCATCATCGTTTAACATCAGGCGAGATGGCGGTCAAGTGTAAACCTATAAAAGTTAAAAAAAAAAAAAAAAAAGAATCCCATGCGCACCCCTGTCTTCTCAAAGTTATGTTCGTAATAGCGCTAACTTAAAAACAGTAAAGGAAAACGTGATGAAACCGACATGGAACCTTTCTAGATCATGTGTCATCCATCAACCCGTACTTAGTGAGCGTGGGGATAGCTTAGACTTTCTCCTTGCGAGAGAAGGCTCATAGTCCCAGCAGTGGGAATATTTAGTGGGCTACATGTAACACTTAGATGACGATCTTCAAGCCTTGACAATTGCTGTAAAGTTCAAAGTTATTTACATTTTATTATACCACAAAACAATACAGAAATATGGTGATTTCACTTATAGTTGTACGACTCTTTGCAGAGTCCGTTTGGGAAAGTACCTTTGTCAGTTATTCTACTGACAAGCAGTACTGTGTTCCGGCTTGAAGGACAATGTTTTGGACTCTTCCTGTTCCAATAGCTATGTGTCCACTGTGCTGTTGATTATCATCAGGCACATGTCCTGCTCATCTTGTTACTCTATACTAAAAAAAAAATGTTTTTCGTTTTTTGTCGGATACATTTCGGAGAGTGAGCAGGAGATTTGCATGTATTTTTTGACGTGGCAATGTCTAATAAATCGATTATCGCCGGCTGCATTCGCGAAAGTGTCCCGTTATGTCCCGTTACGCTCATTGTCCCGTTACGACCATTGTACGCTTGCGCTGCATCTATCAATGTTTGTTGTCACGTTAAACTATCGTCCGTAAGTCAACCGAATTTACTGACAACCATTTTTTTTTGCAGTGGTAAGAGTTTTTGAGCACAACTGACCTCGACAGCCTTCTGGCTGTAGAGCGGCAGGTTGGACTGCTGGTAGGAGACCACGGACTTGAACTTGTTGTAGATGATCTTGCCGCTGGCGAAGTCGTAGCCCGACGTGAGGATGGCGGACGCCAGCTTGCACGCGTCTTGGAAGCTGGGCGGCAGGCGACCCACCTGCGGACGAAACACGACTGCCATACAAACCATACTACACATAACTTTGACGAACTTACATACAATAGGCTACAATCGACAAAAAATAGGGGTGGGCCGAAATTCGGCTTCGTCAGCTTGAACCGAACTTCGTCATTCGGCCGAATTCAGGTTAAAATGCCGAACATTCTGCACTAAACATACTTGCACTATCATAATAGAAATTAATAAAAAAACATATCTGTAGTAACAGTGAAATAATATAAGTCTGATATACTCATAGTAATTTATTTGATTTAGAAAAAGTAATCATACGTGATAAACAAAAAACTTAAATTGGTCTTTTTAACTACCAACTTTTAAAAAACCAACAAAAATCACGTAAAAAACAATTAATTTAATTTGCGTAATGTAAACAACAGTTTGTGACAAGCTGGTGACGTCTTTACAAATGACTAGCTGGCTAACGGCCCCGCGGGGAAGCGCTGAGTGCGGGCGGGGCATAATTATCTAGCAATATTTGCAGCAATTGCGTAAACAAGTCACAACCACGAAAAAGCGCAGCGAAATTAAACCGAAGTTCGGCCGATTTTTTCATTTTTACCGAATGTTCGGCTAAAGTTCGTATTCGGTTCAAACCACATTCGGCCCATCCCTAAAAAAAAACTATTATATTCCGTCAGTCAGTTTGCTAAAAAATATTTGTGCACGTATTTTTTCTTTTGTTTCACAAACAATAAATGACGAAGATACAATGCTCACAAGTTTCGCAAAATTAAAAAATATATATTTGCAAATTGCGTTGCTTCTATTCTATTACCCGAAGGAACTTCATTCCTACCTGCCCTTCTACCGGCTAACTAGATCGGCTTTCGCTTTGGTATTGCGGTCTCTATCATTTCGAGCGGAAAGAAATGAGCTAAAACATTTCTAGTTGTACCTTGTCTAGCCAATTGCGATGATGACGTGTGTACCTCGTTGAGCTGGTGGCGGTTGGAGACGTAAAGCCGATGATCGGGCTGAGTGGCGTATTATTGGAGAGGGCTATGTGCAGTAGTGGACGGATGTGGGCTGATTATGATGATGATGTATACCTCGTTGGCGACGCTGATGATGTGCTTCCCGTAGAGTCGCTGAAGGATACCGCGGGACTTGTCTCCCACGCAGATCACCTTGATGTTCTCTGCGCCGGGCTCGGACAGGCGCGTGCGGATCACCTTGGACACGCCCGTGTGCACGGCGCCGCAGAGACCTACACACATACATTGGCATTTGATCTTGAATGTACATTATGGTACAATGGTGTGTAATGTTGGAGATTACCTCTGAGGCGCCATTGAGACCCGAGACGTTAGGTGAGGGTCTTAAAAGAGCCGAGGACGGCAATCATCAATACACACGTGTAACGACACGTGTTTTTCAACACAGTTGTGAAGAATGTAGTAATAAAAAATAATGTTCTATTGAACATAATCTTTCTTGTATCGAAACTTTTTTTATAACAAATCAACTCGACCAATAAAATAAAATCTCCATTACTGACTTGAATAATAGCAATGAAAAAGTCAGTTAAGATTACAAGTGTCATTATATGCCTAATAGCGGTGAAATTAGAGCCACTTTATGAGCAAGTGTGTTGAAAATAAATATGTTTCTCTTATCCAAGAATGATTATTTTTATTGCGTGATTACCTCTATCAGAGGTTATGGCGACGTACAACTCCTTAGGGTCATCCTCTGGGGGAGCCACCTGGAATACAAATATGATTCAATTTAATTTATTTATTCAAACCATAAATTCATAAGAACACTTGGTAATGTTATTCACAAAAAGGCAAAGAATCTGTGTACATAATAAGATAAAATAACAATGTCAAAATGAATAAAGCAGCTGTAAAGGGGCCTAGTCAATTAAATGCAGCTGTAAAAAGGCGTTGTCAAAGACAAAATAACAAATAATTAATACATACAGGATACATCAAGGAAACCTGGTTAGTTACACATTTTTTTAAGATTATCCTTTTTTTGTTTTGGTGTGTTATGGAAAAGACAGTAAATTTTTATGACGCGCTCGCACATCGTAGCCGAAATCCTACACTCTGAAGTAAGCTCTTCATGTTAATACAGCTTGAGTTGCAGATGTTATGTATTCTATGGTTGAAATTCGAGGAATAAACACTAAAAGTATTAATTATATATAATAATATGCATACAAAAATACCATACGGCTTACCTCAGCCCTCTCGTAGAACTGGACAGCACCCTCGCCGTACGGTCGAGCGGCCTTCAGGTCACGCTCGGCACGAGTGTACCTGCAAATAAAGTTTTACATTAGCATAGGATATATTTATGGAGATTAGAGCTAAGGAGTTTCATCTCATAATGTAGAAAATTTCAAAAATGATACACTATTATTTAATAGTTCAAATACCTTCCACAATGGCACTAGTGTAGAGACACCTTTGTCTACACATGTGTGTGCTATGAATGTAGAAGTTGTAATCGAATTGAGGTTTGCCAACTTAAAATATTTAATATTAATGTAGACTAAAGTAGTTTCTTACAAAAATTTCAAATAGTACAAAATAATGTAGTAAATATACAACCTTAAATATTATGAGACAATGTGTAGCTAGAGTGACTTTATTTCATGAATAGTGTGTTATATTGATTTACTTAAAAATTTACCCTGATGCTAAAGTTGCGCCACCGTTAATTTAATGCATTTGGACAGACACTTTTTCATATACACAGATGAATTTTCTTAGCTCTATTATGAGTAGATACGTTGCAAAAGTGGTTGCTTTTTTTTATTTTTTCATATAATTTAGAGTGACGAGACAAGCTGGACATATGCCTGATGGTAAGCAACATGCCAGCCACATAACAACACAGCGACAAGCAGCTATTGGAACATGAAGAGTCCAAATCATTACCACGCACTGCACTCGCTCGTCACCCAGAGATCTAAGATAGTATATCTCTAAGCCCTGTAATTTATCTGGTAACATTGGCCTTCAAACCGGAACAGTAATATTTGCACATTACTGCTTGGCAGTAGAATAACTGGCAAAGGTGTGGTACTTCCCCAGGCGGTGTCTGCTCAGAGTCCTACCACTACTAAACACAACTGCTTACAAGCAAAAGCATTCTCATAGCCCAGGTATATGCATACGGAAGAAACGCAGGCACCTAGCAGGGATGAACACCCAGTAAATCAGTGTTTATATACAAGTCACCCGTACTTGCATGCTAGACACTACTCTTATATGACTATAAAACAGAAGTAGTCATTTGTATATAAGAGAAAGTAGTAGTCACTTAGGTCCCTTTGATCCACTAAGGTAAATTAAAAATGATGGGGTGGGGCAGTCCTTTGACCTTGAAGGGCACCAAAACCTAGCACTAGCAACCTAGCATGTGGCACTGGTGGAGCAGGCCCTTTGCACTATTGTTTGTAGTGAAATTGAACTGTCTGGCCTATTTGCAAAGCATCTAAGTGAAGGTGGTGAAGTTTGCTGTTATTCTCTCATTAACATCAAGTATTTAAGTAACAGGGCATAGAAAAAAATTATCTTATTTCTCTGGCTGATGAGCCAATACACTGTTGGATGAGTTACTCTTCATGTTCCAATATCTACGTGAAAGTGATGTAATGGGTAAGTATTGCTTACCATCAGGCACATGTCCTGCTCGTCTCATCACTCTATTCTCATACTTGTTAAGCATTAGAACCTCAAGTGATGCGCACATTGCAGTGCTAACACATCACTCTCATTTAGAAAAAATAGTCAATAGCATGGCACTGTAGGCAATAATATACTATATAATATACTGTATAATTATGTATGTAGGAGCAGAGAGTTAAACAAATATTTAAGCCCAATTAGATGTGAAAACCCATAAAGATAAGTAAGACTAGGCTAGGTAAAAAATACTAAACTAGAATAAACAAAAAATCTGAAAGAAGAAAATTTTGATGCTAAAATTAACTATAGGTACCTACTTAAATATATTTAGGTGGTTTTACTTTGAACATATGCCACTAATTAATTCACTTCTGTGTAATTTGTTCTTGTTTCATATTTATTGTGTGCAATTAATAAAACAAATGAATGCTCTATAATTTTTGACAGTAAAATCGTTTTCAGAATTTTCATGACTAAATAACTGAAATCCGTTGATGTTTTATGTTCTACATTTGGAGAATTTTGTTAATAACTTACTTAGCGGCTGACACCATCTTCATGGATTGGGTGATCTTTTGGATATTTTTCACGGACTTCAGTCGCATAGAAATGGTCTTCAGAGTGGCCATATTCCTGGTCTGCTGGTTATTGACCACAGCCACCACCTGGGTGCAAACACCCGGCGACATACGACCCAACATTTTCGAGGCTCTGAAATCACACAAAATTTAATTTCTAATCCCAATCAGATGATCGATTACAGGTTATGTCCTACAGAAGCAAGTTATGTAAGAGACATTGCCGACATTGGAACACTATTTCTTCGATATTTACTGATATTAACACTAACGAAACCGCAACAATGATTGTCTTAAGGATTTTATTGAGATTTTAATGGTAATTACTAACTTTTCTGGGCTTTTTACGGGTCAAATACACCAGCAGACGAAAATTGTCGCTGGCCGAAAAGGTACTTTCGTGATGCCAGATTGCCAGATAACAAATTTGAGCGCAGCTAAAATTTATTCTTAATTTTTAGACTTCGTATTCTTGCAAGGAAGGGACGGAGAGTAAAAGTTAGAGTATTTTTATTCGCTTTAGTAGTTCAAAATGTAAAATTTTACCTAAAGCCAAAAATATTTGATATGTTCAATTTTAATTTTTTGAAAATCAAACTAAATACAACAGCTGGTAAACATCTTTTTGTGAGTTTTAGCAAAACAAGTGTTTTAGAAGTTTATTTTCATCTGTAAAATAATAGGCCGAAATAAAATTTATATTTGGTACGCAGAACGCAGGTATACAGGCAGCAACAATGTTGCCATTTTAGTACATTAGCACTTTACTTCTATATTATTTATCTATTCTATGACTTTTAGTGATCATCATTATCATAGTATATATTTTACCTAGTGATCTGTGTTGGGAATAGATACAGCATATTTTTGCACAACAAGATTAGTTTATTGTTGAACTGTGTACAAACCATTCGATAGGTTACAAAATTTTCAGTACTTACAACAGTCTGCCATTTGCAAGGACACAATATTTAAAGTAAGTAAATATTAAATAATTGGTGGACAATTCACACACAGCACCGTCTGACCCCAACCTAAGCAAAGCTTGTAATCTGGCGGCCAGATAGCTGATATAATACTTATATTGTTGTAAATACATACTTATTATACATAGAAACACCCAGACACAGTGCAAACATTTGAATTCATCACACAAATATTTGCACTGGGTGGGGATCGAACCCACGACCATCGGCTTCGCAGGCAGACTAAGCTGGCTACTACCCACTAAGCCACAAGGCCAGTCATAAATTAATATAGTATTACTAGCGGCCCGCCCCGGCTTCGCCCGTGGTACATACATATAACCTACAGCGTTCAAGGATTACGAACATATGAAATAACGGTAAACGATTTTTTTAAATCTGTCCAGTAGTTCCCGAGATTAGCGTGTTCAAACTATATATATGCTATAGGCTACCTTTGATCCCCAAATTATCGTGCTGTTTACTGGGTCTGAAGTGACACCTGTCACAATGACGATTGATCAGTTTTCGACCGGAGAGGAAAAATGATTAAATTACTAAAACGGCTATTAAAAAATAAGGGTTGATCGTAGAAGGGTGAAAATTGAGGATTGTATGTATTTTTGTATGTTGTATCATAAAAAAATAGAAATTAAAATTTTTGTCTAAAAAATAAAATAAAAAATTTAGGGGTGGACTACCCCTAACATTTAGGGGGATGAAAAATAAATGTTGGCCGATTCTCATAGATACCATATAAGCACAAAAAATTTCATTAAAATCGGTCAAGCCGTTTCGGAGGAGTATGGCAACGAAAACTGTGACACGAGAATTTTATATATTAGATAGTAAAATAAATTTCTACGTAGTAATTCAAATCTCTAGAACGGCAGAATTGATTTATTTTTAACTTCAACTTTATAAGTAAATATTTTAAATAGGTTATAATACGAGTATGTCTTATGTTAATTTAGTATGATAATTTTGGTGTGTAGAATAGTAAATTTTAATTTATATGTAAAACATAAATTGCACGCCTGAAATGGGTAAACTGTTATTTCTTTAATATGTTGAGTACCATCTTATTTACACAGTTTAGCAATAAATGATTCTGATTCTAGTGCAGGATGCAAACCCCCGTAGTTCAAACATATATTTGAGCCAATAAAAATTTAACAAAAAGCTATCTGTGCAATTTTAGAATACCTACAATATGTAACATAATATAGGGACATTTTTGATGATTGTGACCTCTTTTAAAATTTATAATTATTATGTAGTTATCAGCCAAATATATGTTACAACTTAAGAAATTATATATTTAATGCTAATGATATTTGTCTTTGTTTAGCTGATTTTAACATTGCTTAGCATAAAATGGAGTGTGACGTGTACCTATAAATGAAAACGCCCTAAAGGTAGTCAAAAAAGATACGTAGGTAACCGGTAGAGTAAACTCCGTAAATTCTAATCACGACATTATTGACCGATAAACACAATAAAATTGACAGTGACACTAAAATCTACACTTCTGACATCTGTCATCTGTCTGTTTAGTCACTTATGTCACTTTACCTTATAGTGTTTAGTAGCGGTGGTCGATTATGAATGATCGGCATGATCGACTTATTTTGTATTACTAATCTTGATAATCGATTATGATATTAGTAACTGATATGTTTTCATAATCGAATGATGTTACTAATTAGTATTACTAATCTTGTTTCATGAAGTGGGCGATAGTTGTTCCGTGACTTTAGTAGATTACTAGATTAGTAGTTAGACATTGGTTTAGTTTGTTTGGTTTCTATTAAGGTTTTACAGTGGTGTGACGTACGTGTACGTGACGCTTTTGACTTTTATAGTGGATTTAATTAACGGTAAGTTTACATATTGATTTTTGTTAGATTTTTTTAGACTTTTAAGTTTTAACTCTTCGCTCGCTCTCCTGCTTTCATAGCGTATTTAAATAACCTTAAAATAAAGAAATGTTCGTTAATTTCATTCGTGTAGTATGAATTAATTTATAATTTTGTGGTTTGTTTATATCGCGGATCTTCGGGGGATATCCCCCCTTAAATTGCGAATTTAAATTTAGTTCGAAACCTAATGGTCTTCTCCCACCTAAATAATTATTACATAAACAAAAGTAATAATTACGACACACAACCACATATTTTAGCACGCGCACTACTAAAAATTACGATTACGCTCGTAATGATAACATAGGTACATTTTTTTAAATAATTTTTAAGTACTTACCTACATTATTACCCATATAGGCATAATGCGCGGTCCGAAGGGGGAGGGTCACAGAGGACATGACCCCCCCCCCGCAAAATCGTATACGAGGGTCAAACTGAAAGTTCTTAGAACTGGCCACTTATAAACAATATAATAAAAAAAAAATCTATAATTTGAAAATAGAACTCTTTGCCAATATTACTGAGTATATACTTCATTCATTTGTCATTTGTTTTACGATTTGGCGGCAAATAGAAAATTGTCTGTGTCACGTCAACATGAATTTAACACGAGAAAATTTTCGAGCAATGATTTTTTATGACTTTCGATGTCATTTAAGTCAACAAGAAAGTTATGATAGACTACGATTGGCCTTTCACGATGAAGCCCCATCTCGTGCGACTGTTTACAACTGGTTTAATAAGTTTAAACGTGGTCGCACTAATCTCACTGATGATTTACGTGAGGGACGGCCTTCTACGGCGACGACTGAAGATAACATCTGTGTTGTGCGGCGTATAATAGAGACTGACAAAAGAGTGACCTATCAGCAGATTCGGACAAGCTTAGGCATCGGTATGAGTCAAGTGCACAAAATCCTACACGAAAATTTAGCGGTCAGGAAGCTTTTCGCCCGGTGGATACCTCATAATTTGACTGAGGCTCAAAAACTCCATCGTGTGGATTGGTGCCGTAAAATGATTGAAAGATTTACTCGTAACGGAGGTGACTCAAATGCTGTGTTGATATACTAACAGGTGACGAAAGCTGGATTTACTGTTATGATCCTGAAACCAAAAGACAATCTGCTCAGTGGGTGTTTCCTTTCGAGGAGTTGCCAACTAAAGTGAAAGAGATCGAAGTGCGGGGAAAAAATGGTGGCCTCGTTGTTTGGAAGGATAGGTCATTTCGCAACAATTGTGTTAGAGGATAAAAAACAGTTTCTGCAGAATGGTACACTACCAATTGTTTGCCACTTGGCTTGGAAAAAGTTCGAGAGAAACGACCTCGCAGTAGGATCCTCCTTCACCACGACAACGCCTCATCGCACACCGCCAAGCGAACGATCGACTATTTGGCGACATCAAACGTTGAATTACTGGGTCACCCGCCGTATAGCCCCGACCTCGCGCCTTGTGATTTTATTTATTTTCAAAATTAAAGAAAAACATAAAGCAAAGCGGTTTATGAATGCTGAAGAAGCGGTGGCTGCGTATCGCGATGCCATTGAAGAGACCCCTAAGGACGAGTGGGCAAAGTGCTTTTCCCAGTGGTTCCATCGCATGCAGTGGTGTATTGACGTGAATGGACAATATTTTGAAAAGATATAATAAAACTAATAACTGGCTAATGTAATCAGTTTTTTGATTTTCTAAGAACTTTCAGTTTGACCCTCGTACGTTAAACTAAAAATCTAAGAAAATTATAAATTATTAATAATACATAGACTACTTTTTAACGCGGGAAAACAACTGGAACGAGAACTACGCGGGTAAAACCGTGGGACGCTACTAGTAAAGTATTTTTTGCTCGATTTATTGTATTTCTACTGGTGACCTCCTCCAAAATTCGAGGCTGGGACCGCGGCTGATAGGCATTGCATTACATAAATATGATTAATAAAATATTGTTTCACAAAAAGTATGTCATTGAGTATATTAGGTATTTTGTTTTAATTTTGTACTATGTATTATTCATTTGTGTACCTATCTAAGTCAAACCCAAACACTATTTTTTTTTTTTTTAACTATAATAGGTTCGCACTTGACCACCATCTCGCCTGATGTTAAGCGATGATGAGATCTACGATGGAGCGTGCTTACCTAGAAAAAACCGATTCACTCTCGATTTGAAGACACCAAGATTGTAGTTATTTGAGGGTGAATTACGGTGGGAAAACGGAAGTAGAACGAGGCTACACGTTGCTGACTAACGACCACAACACACAACACGAATACAACTATGGGAAACTAGTCTGGAGACTGCGGGGACGCCCGAGCCCCCCCGGGGATGTCTATCTGGCCTTGATATCCGGTCGCCAACCGGCAGGATAGCGCATCCCGGGATTTTTCGCTAGATGGCGGGGCAGCCTTTCATGAGGGGCTAGCTCACTACTTGGGCCCCCCTACTGTCTGCGGTCGGCCGCAGCAACCGTGCCTCGGATCCCGCTACCCTCCACGACTAGCTTTCCGATGCAAAGTATCGGTGTGTGGCATTCCAGTCTTGCAGTTATGCAGCAACTGTTCTGACCCGTTTTCCCTAATGGCGTCACCAAACAACATGCCGGAACACGGCTAGGCCGCTTGGCGGCATGACTTAGTCTGGTGGGTGGTCACCAGCCACGGCCGAGGCCTACCACCGGTATTTTAACAAACAAAACAATAAACAAAACAATATTGAATATTCATAGTGTTATTACAAAAAAGTTAGATACGACATTATACAAGACGCGCTAGCACACGAGCGGCGTGTCGTGGCGAGCGACACTCGTGCAAGCGAGTGACCGCATCGTGTTGTCCCCTCCTCGCCCCACGCGGCTGTGCTGTGACAGTGAGTGTGAGTGAATCAAGTCGCGCGCGACTCGGACTCGCGACCGGGCGTGCATGACTGACTACTAATGAGTAATTACTAACTGTAATAATCGAGATATTTCGAGACATTCTCAAAATCGAATGATTTCAGTATGATTATTAGTATATCTCATAATCGCCCACCGCTAGTGTTTAGTGTTACAAAAAAACTGTTTACCTACATACTCTTCGTTCTGCGAATTATATCAAATTAGCAAATAGGAAAATATTTTCTTTTGTTTTTTATTAAGTTGCGATTGTAAAACTAAAAAAGGAAAAATATGCCGGAGCCAGAAAAGACAACTAATAACAATCCAGAGGTGGCGCTAGACCAGCCAACTAGAGAAATAAGCCAAACGGATCACCTAAATAAGAAGTTGTTGGATTCCCTCTTCAAAAGGATGGACGAAGAAGAAAACATTCCAGACCAAGATACGAACGCTACAGATGATGATGAATGGAAGGACTAGTGCTACGAATTCGCAATTCTAAATATTTTTACTGCTAAGTAATTCTTAAGGCTTAGGTTATGTTCTAATAATTTTGTTTTAATATATACTGCGTAAGGCATTTTTACATCAAAATCTTTTATTTTTTTAGAGTTTAAATAATTTTTTACGTAACTGTTTTGTCGACGAGTACAAATTGTGAACAAAGGCAATTAATATGTCACTAACATGATATGACTCATGTTTATATTAATCATTCGCTTAGTTACATTCTCACACTCATAGAAGTTTTGCTTGATCTCGTGTTGACATCAGATCGTGACTATCTGAGTATAATCTTGTCCAAATTTTAAAACAGCTACATAATAATATACAAAACGCATGAACCAAAACGAAAGTGATGAATTCTGCAATGAACTCCACCTATCCAATTTTTGAAGTGAAAGCTTATATTGGCAAGCCACAGAGATTTATTATTATTTCGTGGGCTTTGAATTTTAGCATCGCGCTCGGGAATGATAAGAAATCTTTGGGTAAATTCAGGACCATGGCCATTGGCCATCTAGAAATATCTCAAAATTTCCCATTGGCCATCTAGAAATGCATTTGCACATGCCATGCTCATGGCCATACCCTTCGGTTTCATCCGCATAGTTTCCAAAGTGAGCTACCAAATTCTGAGTTATAAGTTTAATGTTGCAGTTCCTATTACTGCCAATTTTGTTATATCAGACTACTTGGAGCATAGAAGGATGACACCGTTTCATGGTGAATGTTCCTACACCCATATATGTGTTTATTCCTTGAGCACTTACTAAAGGTTCCTTGCGGTAACTACATGTGTCGAATGATGTTCTTTCCTAACATATGGTAAATAGGTACTGATGGCTAGCATGTGAGTCATGCCTACTTTTAAATGGGTGCAGCTTGCAGTGGTAGACTGCTGACAGCATTTACAAAATACCTACATTTAATAGGATAAATTAGAAGCTTTCTCACACATATTTTTTTATGAAAGTTGTTTGTGTGCAATAAAAATCACAAACCTAAGTGATGAGTCCCTATTAAATAAAAAACCTGAACACTCTTACACATAAGTTTGACACCACTTTGGTTATATGAACACTGAACAGGTAGACTGTGGAATGAGTGGCCTGAGCGGTTTTCCAAATGGATAGAATCTTTGTGTCTTTAAGTTGAAGTGATTGATTTCTTTCTTGTCAAATGTTTTGTACCTAGTTGTAGGATGTTTTGCTGTGCACTTTAGAAAGTACTTTACCAGTATTTCTGTAATAGGCACACATTACTACTTGGCAGGTTTTTTCTAGCTCGCAAGGCAATGTTTACAGAGAAATTACATTAGTACCAAGATAAGTTTGTCTCTGGGTGACGAGCGCAGTGCAGTGTTAGGCTGGTGTATTACTTATAATCAGTCTCATGTCTTGCTTGTCGCGTTACTATATCATAAACAAGAACAAAATTAAAAATTTTGATTAACCCCCAACTACCTCAGATTTCTTATCTGTACAACATTCTACTAGTCACCCCTTTCATTTGATACCCAAATTAAGGTTGTTATGAAAAAAGAAATTTATTTCGCCATTTTGTGGTAGTGGTCATCTTGGATTTGAAATTTGTCATAGTGTATTATAGTATTCTAGAAGTCAAGCCCTTTCATTTGATACTATATATTTAAGGTAGGTTGTGAAAAAATATTTTGACCGCCATTTTGTGGAGGCGGCCATCTTGAATTGATATTAACCAAACAGAGCTAAGAACATCCGCACGGAAACCTTCAAATAAAAAAAACCGCATCGAAATCGGCCCATCCGTTTGAGCTCTACGGTGCCACAGACGGATACACGTGTGTCACCGTGTGAGTGACACCGTATGCACAGAGACAGACAGACATCGACGTAAAACTTATACCACCACCCCTCACCCCTTTTTTTGATTGGGGGTTAAAAACCACCACAATCGTCCACCAAAAGTAAACCACATCGTCGCTTTGGCGCGACGCATACGACAGGGTGGGCTGGGTCAGTCGTATTATTATACTTCCAACCAGTAGCGGCATCAGGGTAGGGTCCGGTTGGGCGACCGAGAGAGCCAAGCCGGATCCAGGGATCATGGGTCTGTTAATACAATCCTTTAGCTTCCATCGTCCAATCTTAATGCTCTGAGCTCGTGTTTTCATTACGTTGGAGAACGACCCTGGGGTCAGCGGACCTATGGCGACCACTCTGCAGAAACCTTGGCCGCGGTAATATTACTGGGCCCACCATCTGGGCCCAGAATTCAGAGTTCCTGTAGTTCTTACACCATAATTTATTTTGTCCGACAAAACAGACTACAATTTAAAAT